>CM052889.1:56022926-56061121 GCA_028534135.1 Potos flavus | reverse complement strand
GATTCCTCAAAAAATTAAAAATAGAGGTACCCTATGACCCGGGAATTACACGACTGGGTATTTACTCCAAAGATACAGATGTAGTGAAAAGAAGGGCCACATGTACCCCAATGTTCATAGCAGCAATGTCCACAATAGCCAAACTATGGAAAGAGCCGAGATGCCCTTCAACAGACGAATGGATAAAGAAGACGTGGTCCATATATACAACGGAATATTACTCAGTCATTAGAAAGGATGATTACCCAACTTTTGCATCAACATGGATGGGACTGGAGGAGATTATGCTGAGTGAAATAAGTCAAGCAGAGAAAGTCAATTATCATATGGTTTCACTTACTTGTGGAGCATAAGGAATAACATGGAGGAAGTTAGGAGAAGGAAAGGAAAAGTGAATTGGGGCAAATCCGAAAGGGAGATGAACCATGAGAGACTGTGGACTCTGAGAAACAAACCGAGGGTTTTAGAGGTGAGGGGGGTGAGGGGAGGGGTGAGCCTGGTGGTGGGTATTGAGGAGGGCATGTATTGCATGGAGCACTGGGTGTTGTACATAAACAATGAATCTTGGAACACTGCATCAAAAACTAATGATGTATTTTATGGTGACTTAACATAACACAATAAAAAATAAATAAAATAAAATACAACTTGGCCAGTAAGACATGGACTCAGGGTAAATATCAACTGAAGATGTAGCTGTGCCCCACTTTGTTAGGGTGGTACTTGGTAGATCCTCAGCTGCATACGGGTGCTACTATAAAGGTTAAGAGTATGTTTCTGTAGAAGCCTAATGTGCTCAAAATAAATTCAGAGGCATGTCTTGAAAAGAATGTTGGGTGTGGTTTTTGGCACATGGAATCAAATACATGGAAAGCCCACTGCAGGGGTGAATGTATCTTCCCACCCCACGACCAAATTCATATGTTGAAATCCTAATCCCAAGACGATGGTATTCAGAGGTAGGTCTTTGGGGGTGATTAGGTCGGTCATGGTGGAGCGTTCGTGAATGGTAAGATTAGTGCTCTTATAAAAGAGACCTGAGAAAACTCTCTTGCCCTTTCTACCTTGTGAGGATGCATGGGAAGTTGGCAGTCTATAACCTGAAAGGGAGCCATGACCAGAACCCAACCATGTTGGACTTGCAGCCTCCAGAACCCTAGGAATAAATTTCTGTTGTTTGACAGCCACCCAGTCTGTGGTGTTCTGTCCTAGCAGCCTGAAGGACTAAGACATCCACAAAGATTTTGTGAGTGGTGTTGGTAAAGGCACCATCACAATAGACTAAAAGACAGTGACTCTGTTTGAGATAAAAAGACCTCTGCGCCCTGAACTTTCTGCCGGTTGAGCATGCTGAGAAAGCTATCAATCACCATAAGGGCATTTTCTTTGATGTGTTGTTCAGAAGTGGCCAAGGAGAATGATGGAAAAGCAATGATCTCCCAGAGAGTGGAGCCAAGAACAGTGGGCAATGGTGAACTGGGGAACGGTTCACAAGGACAATTTCCTCCCCACAGGATAGAGATGCCTGGCGACTTGTGCCCAGAATTTTATAATTACTAAGGGCCAGTGATTTCAGTGTGCCTCTCATTCCTCCACTTTACCATTCCCATTCTTTGCCACTGGGAGTATTTATTGTAATTTTCCTGTCCCTTTCCACCCCTGTATGTTAGGTGGGGTTGGGACAGGGAGAGGGGGCACGTAATTTGTATGTTTGGTGTGTACATCTATATCCCAGCTGATATAGATCTTGAAATCTCGGACTTCAAGCCTGATGCTGTGATTAATGGAAGTTTTGAGGCCTCAAGATGGGATGAGAATATTTTTCATGCAGAATTATAATGAATATGTGAACAAAAGTGTGGGTTGAGATAGTCTGGATTACAATTCAAGTAATATTTACTTTCTACTATTCTACTATTCCCACTATTGAGATAAAGTGTATTTTCCTATGGTATTTTTAGGCTTAACCATATGACTTGTTTGGGCCAGTGGAACGTAGACGGAAATGACATGGCATGATTTCTATACTCCATCCTTCCAAGACATGAGTTACTCTTCTGACAGCTTCCTGCTCCAGCATGAGGAAAGCATGTCCCAGGTAGTGAATGTGTCTCCTGTCTGAGCCCCCCAAAGAGGTGCATGGACAAAACACAAAACACAGAGTCTGCTCAAGGTTAGGAATCTAATAGGAGACCTTCCTCGCCTACCAGTGAGACCCCAGATGTTGCCCTCAGGGTCAGGATGACTCAGCAGCAGTCCAGCTCCACGTGGAGGGGACATCAAAGAAAGTTGCTCCGGTAGTTTAACAGAGCAAGGTGGGGAGGCAGACCTCTCTCTAAGATGTAACCATAAGCCCGGCCTTGCATGCACTGGAAGGTCAAATTTGTATCTTTTAGTTTGTCCATAAAACCCCAAGCCATGAATTTAGTCTGTGGTGCTCCTAGCCTGGTAGTGCCACCTAGGGGCCTGGCTGAAGCAATTCTAGTGACCTTCGGAAAAAGGCACTTTCATCCTACACCTCAAAAGTATCTTACCAATAATATGGCAAGGAAATTGGTAGCTCACAATTGACTATGATTACACAGGAAATAAGGTGCAGTGAGGTAGAACAAGAAGAAATAAAGACAACAGAAATAGACCCACAAATAATTCATGTGTTGGAGTGATGGTTCAGATGGGGAAAAAATTACAGTATCTCAAGAATTAAAAAAGAGGGGCGCCTGGGTGGCTCAGTGGGTTAAAGCCTCTGCCTTCGGCTCAGGTCATGATCTCAGGGTCCTGGGATCCAGCCCCCGCATCGGGCTTTCTGCTCAGCAGGGAGCCTGCTTTCCCCTCTTTCTCTGCCTGCCTCTCTGCGTACTTGTGATCTCTCTCTCTGTGTCAAATACATAAAATCTTAAAAAGAAAAAAAGAATTAAAAAAGAAAGACTACATGGTGATCTAATCATTCTACTTCCGGGTGTATGCCCAACAAAAATATATAAATATATTCATCGGAAGAGATGTGTTAAAACCAGAACATTCACTGTAGTACTACTTACAACATCCCCCAAGTTGAAACCATGCAAATGCCCACTGACAGCAGAATGGATGAATAAATTGTAGGGTGATCACACAATGGAATGTTATAAAGCAATGAGAATAGATGATCTAAGACTACACACAATGTTATGGCAGAAATCAGACACATCCAAATTCCTTAGAGATTTATCCCTAACCCCCTCCCAACTTGCCAGTATATAATCAGCCACTCATTACAACCCCAGGGCAGCTCTTTCTGCCCATGGGTCCTGTCCCTGTGCTTTAATTAAACCACGATTTTTGCACCAAAGATGCCTCAAGAATTCTTTCTTGACAGTTTGTTCCTGGACCCCAACATTTTCACATCACAATAATTGGAAGGCTCATCAGGTGCTGAAGGATTCACTTGCATGTTAATTCATGTGGGTGTTAGCAGACCTCAGTTCCTCACTGGCTGTTGGCTGGAAGCCTCAGTTTCTCCACATGGGCCCCTCCAAAGAGTGTCTGAGTGTCCCCATGACTTGGTAGCTGTTTTGCCCCAGAGTGAGTGATGAGAGGGAGAAGGTGAAGGTGAAAGAGAGGACGAGGGGGAGAGGTGAGGGAGGAGAAAATCCCAAAGACTTTTTTTGTTTTAATTCGATTAGCCAACTTACAGTACATCATTAGTTTCAGATGTAGTGTCCAACAATTTATCCGTTGCATATAACACCCAGTGCTATCACATCACATGCCCTCCTTAATGCCCATCACCCAATTACCCCATCCCCCTGCCCACTTCCCCTCCAGCAACCCTCAGTTTGTTTCTAGAGTTAAGAGTCTCTCATGGTTTTTCTCCCTCTCCGATGACTTCTCATTCTGTTCCCTCACTTCCCCTACGGTCCTCTGCCCTGTTTCTTATATTCCACATATGAGTGAAACCATATGATAATTGTCTTTTTCTGATTGACTTGTTTTGCTCAGCATAATACCCGCTAGTTCCATCCACGTCAATGTAAATGGTAAGTATTTATCCTTCCTGATAGCTGAGTAATATTCCATTGTATATTTATATACCACATCTTCTTTATCTGTTCATCTGTTGATGGACATCTTGGCTCTTTCCACTGTTTGGCTATTGTGGAAATTGCTGCTATAAACAATTGGGGCTAACAGCCTGGGTGGCTCAGTCAGTGGAAAATAATTCCACTTACAATAATATCAACAAGAAAAAACACTGAAGAATAACAAAGGAGGTAAAAGACTTGTACATTGAGTACTATAAGAACATTGCTAAAGGAAATTAGAGATAATTAGAAAATAATTAGAAAAAAAATAATTAGAAAAAAAACCATGTTCATAGATGAAAAGTCTTAATATTGTTACGATGTCAGTGCTAGTTAAAGTGATTTACAGATTCAGCGCATTTTGTGTTTTTCAGCATACAAATTTTTCACCTCCTTAGTTAGATTTATTCCTAAATATTAATTTGGGGGATGCTATTAGAAATACAATTTCCTAATTTTCTTTTTGAATTGTTTATTGCTTGTGTACAGGTTTTTCAGAGTTGGTCTCATGCCCTGCAGCTTTAATAAATTTATTTATTCACTTTAGTAGCTTTCTTGTGGATTACTTGGTATTTTCTATATATAGGATCATGTCATGTGCAAATATAGTGGTACCCTTTCCCTTCAATTTGGATGCTTTTTATTTATTTTTCTTGTTTAATAGCACTGGCTAGAACTTTCTTTACAATGTGAGTAGCAGTGGTGGAAGTAGGCATTCTGAACTTGTTTCTGATTTAGGGGGAAAAGCTTTCAGTTTCCATTAGGTATGATATTAATTGCAGATTTTTAATGAATACCCTATATCATATTGAGTAATTTTCCTTCTATTCTTAGTTTTCTGAGAGTTTTTTTTTTTTTTTTTAATCATGAAAGGGTGTTGGATTTTGTCAAATGCCCTTTCTGCATGATTTGGGGCTTTTCCCCTTTTTCTATTAAGGTATGTATTATATTGATAGATTTTACCTTGACCCACTCTTGCTTTCCTTGAATAAATTCCACTTGATCATGCTGTTGGACTTGATTTGGTAATATTTTGTTGAGGGTTCTTACATCTATATGAGCAATGAATATTGGTCTTTAATTTTCTTTTCTTGTGATGTATTTATTTGGGTTTGCTATCAGGGTAAGGCTGGCCTCATAGAGTGAGTTAGGAAGTGACACTGCTTCTTCCATTTTTGGGGGGAAATTTTAATTAATTAATAAAAAGATTTTATTTATTTATTTGACAGAGAGAGAGCAAGAGCACACAGGCAGGGGGAGTAGCAGAGGGAGAGGGAGAAGCAGGCTTCCCACTGAGGAGGGAGCCTGACAGGGGGCTCGATCCCAGGATCCTGAGACCATGATGCAAGCCGAAGGCAGATACCCAACTGACTGAGCTACTGGGCACCCCAATTTTGGGGGAAAATTTTAAGAAAGATTTTTGTTAATTCTTTGTAAAATATTTAGTAGAATTCACTAATAAAGCCATCTGGTCCAGTACTTTTCTTCGTTGGGAGGTTTTAAATTACTGCTATTTTTTCTTTTTAAGTTTTTATTTGAATTAGTTAACGTAAAATGTAAGATAGTTTCAGGTGTACAGTTTAGTGATTCAACACTTACATACAAAACCTGGTGCTTATCACGAGTGCACTCCTTAATCCCTATCACCTGTTTAATCCATCCGCCCCTCTGGTAACCATCAGTTTGTTCTCTATAGTCAAGAATGTGTTTCTTGGTCTGCCTTTCTCTTTTTCTCCCCTGTGATGTTGGAAAGGATGCAGAGAAAGGGAAATTCTCTTATACTGTTGGTGGAAATGCAAATTGGCGCACTCTGGAAAACGGTATGGAGGTTCCTCAAAAAGTTAAAAATATAACTATCTTACCATCCAGCAATTGCACTACTAGGTATTTACCCAAAGGAAATAAAATACTGATTTGAACGGATACATGCACCCCAATGTTTATAGCAGCATTATCAACAATAGCCAAATTATGGAAAGAGCCCAAATGTCCATCAACTAATGAATGGATAAAGATGTGGTATGTATGTGTGTGTGTGTGTGTGTGTGTGTGTGTGTATGTCTGAATATATGTGTATATATTCAGTTTGCACTGCTTCTTCTAGTATCTTTTTTTTAAAAAAAGGATTTTATTTATTTATTTATTTGACAGAGGGAGAGAGATCACAAGCAGGCAGAGAGGCAGGCGGAGAGAGAGGGGGAAGCAGGCTCCCCGCTGAGCAGAGAGCCCGACGTGGGGCTCGATCCCAGGACCCTGAGATCATGACCTGAGCCGAAGGCAGAGGCTTTAACCCACTGAGCCACCCAGGTGCCCCTTTTTCTAGTATCTTAAGTTGAGAAGTTAGGTTATTGATTCGAGATCTTTCTTTTTGAAGTAGATATTTACAGCTATAACTTTCCTTTGAGGACTGCTTTTGTGGCATCCCATAAGTTTTGGTATGTTGTGTTTTCTTTTTCAGTTGACTCTAAGTATTCTAAGTATTTAGATTCATGATTTTCTTTTAGACCTATTTGTTGTTTAAGAATGTATTGTTTAATTTCTACGTATATGTGAAATTTTCTCTTTTCTTTCTGTCATTGGTTTGTTGGTTTGCAACATCTTCCTCTTGTTGTAAGTGAAAATACTTTGTATGATATCTAAATTAAGAGATCTATTGAGAGTCGTTCTGTGACCTAATTTATGGTCTATCCTAGAGAATTTCCCATGTGCTCTTCAGAAGAACGTGTATTCTGCTGCTCTGGGTGGAACGTTGTGTTTATGTCTGTTAGGTCTAGTTGGTTTCTTCTGTTGTTCAACTGCTTTACTTCCTTATTATCATCTGTTTGGTAGTTGTATCTATTATTGAAAGTTAGCTATTAAAGTCTCCAACCATTATTGTAGAACTATGTCCCCCTTCAATACTGTCAATTTTTGCTTCATATATTTTGAGGGTTTGTTATTAGGTTTGCAAATGGTATATCTTCTTTCTGTAAACCTTTTATTAACATATAATATCTTTATCTATTGTAATCTTTTTTAATTTAAATCTATTTGTCTGATATTAGTGTAATCATTCTACCTCTCTTTTATTTACTATTTGCGTGGAATATCCTTTTCTGTTCTTTCACTTTCATTCTATTTGAGTTTTTGGATTGAAAGTGAGCCATTTATAGGAAGCATATAGTTGGATCATGTGTTTTAATCCATTCTATTAATGACTGTCATTTGACTGGTGAGTTTAATTTAGTTACATAAAGTAGTAACTAATAAGGAAGGAATTCTGCTATTGTGCTATTGCTTTCTTATATTCCTTATAGGCTTTTTGTGTACCTCATTCTCTCCATCATTGTTTTTTCGTGTTTAGTTGATAATTTCTGTAGTAAAGTTTTAGGTTAGCCTGGTGATGGGTATTAAGGAGGGCACGGATTGCATGGAGCACTGGGTGTTATATGCAAACAATGAATCTTGGAACATTATATCAAAAACTAATGATGCACTTTATGGTGACTAACATAACATAATAATAAAAAAACATTTATTCCCTTATTTCCTTTTGTGTATGTTGTATACTTTTTTTGGTCATTACCATGGGGATTAAATTTAATATCTTAAAGTTATAACAATCTAATTTGAATTTATACCAACTTAAACTCAGTATTATACAAAAACTTTCTTCCTATACAGCTAGTTCTCCCTCTTTTCAGTTTCTGATGTCACAAATAACATATTTATATTTTTTGGTGCTCAATGCCATAGATTAGTAACTTTTTGTGCACTTGTCTTTTAAATAATGTGGAAAATAAAGAAACGGAAGTATAAGGCAAAATTGCAATAACACTAGCTTTTATAATTGCCACATTTAACAATTTTTATTTCTTCATATAGTTTTGAGTTTCTGTCTAACATCCTTTCATTTGAACTTGGAAGGCTGGATATGGAAATCATAGGGGACTTTTTTTTTCCTTTTAAACACTTTGAATATATCAGCCCACTGCATTTCTGGCCTTCCAAGATTTCTCATGAGAAATCAGTTGATAATCTTATTGAGGAGTCCTTCTTGTGAGGAACTGCTTCCCTCTCGCTGCTTTCAAGATTGTCTTTGTCTTTTCATAGTTTGACTACAATGTGTCTTACTGTGGGTTTTTTGTTGGTTTGGTTATCCTAGTTGGAATTTGTTGAGTTTCTTCGATTTGTAGATTCATGTCTTACATAAAATTTGGGGCGTTCTCAGCCATTATTTCCTCACATATTCTTTCTATTCACTATTTTCTACTTATGCAATTCTCACAAGACATATTAATGTTGGACTGTTCTATAGTGTCCCACAGGTCATTTAGGTTCTGTTCACTTTTCTCCATTTTCTTCAGTTCCTCAGACTGAATAATTTCAATTGTCTTATCTTAAAATTTGCCAATTCTTTCTTCTGCTTGCTCCAATATGCTTTTAAAGTATTCTAGTGAATTTTTATTTCACTTATTGTACTTTTCAGTTCGAGAATTTCTTTTTGGTTTCTTTTAAAAAATAATTCTACCTCTTTATTGATATTCTCATTTTGATCATACATCATTTTCCTGTCTTTTCCCATGCTTTCCTTTAGCTCTTTGAGCATCTTTAAGAAAGTCGTTTTTTAATGTTTTATCTAGTAAGTCTGATGTCTGGGGTTCCTCAGGGACAGTTCGTTGCAATTGATTTTGTTCCTTTAAATGGGACAAATTTTTGTTTGCTTTTGTATGTTTGTGATTTTTTTGTTGTCGAAAACTGTACATTTGAATTTCATAATGTGGTAACTCTGGAATCAGATTGTTCCTCTTCCCCAGAATTTGCTCTTTTTTAAAGTTGTTCAAGGGTGTCTTTGCTTGAGATCGGCTTGAGATGAAAACTTGAGATCTTCTCTTGTCTTTTCTGAGACTTTGTTTCCTTGGGCATGCATAGGGGCTTTCTAAATTCCCCTGTAGACATGTTAGATTTTGAATGTCATAATCCTTAAATGTCTGACTCTCAAAGGGGGGAAAAATTTTGTAAAATGAAAAACAGAAAAAAATACCCCAAAGATGTTCCTTTAAATCCCCTAGAAGGAACTTCAACTGGTGTATGTTAAAATAACAGTGGCCAGCCTCTGGGCCTGCATCTCAGTGGTCAAAAGTCAGTCAAAAATCAGAATATCAAACACTGGTATTTGAGGGCAAAGTCCTCATTGCTCACAGTGGCAATGCCAAACACTAATATTTGGGGACAAGGTCCTTATTGCCCATGGTTCCAGAAAGCCACACCAGAAACCAAGATTATGGCTGCTTGCCGTAGGCTTGGTGGAAAGAAGATGGATAGCCATTACTGTGCTGAAATGGAAATTAATAAAAATGAACTGCAATTTACCACCCAAGCTTTCCCCCTGTAGTGGCAATCATTCAAATAAACTTGAATTCCAATATACTTTTCAGACAGTTTCTGCCAGTACAATTTTTATCTAGCTGGAAAGACAGGTTCCTGATTCTTCTTAGTCTTTATCTTCCTTCATTTCACTCCAACGTTTTAATGTTAATGACATATGTTTTATATTTCTCTTCATATTTCATGCTTTTGTGTTATCGTTAAGAATCCCCAGTTACTAAGATTTCCTCATATGTTTTCTTTTAGAAAGTTTATAGTATTAGCTCTTACATTTAGGTCTTTACTCAATTTGAGATTAAAAAAAATGTATGTTGTATGAACTGAATTTCATTATTTAAACAAATGGATGTCAAATTGTTCCAGCAACATTTGTTGAAAATATTATTTTTCTTTACTGAGTTACTTTGACAACTTTGTTGAAAATAATTTTTTTAAGGATTTTCTTTATTTTGAGGGGGAAGAGAGAGATCAAGAGAGAGAGAGAGAGAGAGAGAGAACAAGCAGGTGGTGGGGCAGAGGGAGAGGGAGAAACAGACTCACTGCCGAGCAGGGAGCCCAATCCCGGGATCATGACCTGAGCTGAAGGAAGATGCTTAACTGACTGAGCTACCCAGGTGTCCTGGGGGAACCCTCTTACATTGTTGGTGGGAATGCAAGCTGGTGCAGTCACTCTGGAAAACAGTGTGGAGCTTCCTCAAAAAGTTGAAAATAGAGCTATGCTATGACCCAGCAATTGCACTGCTAGGGATTTACTCCAAAGATACAAATGTAGTTATCTGAAGGGGCACCTGCACCACAATATTTCTAGCAGCAATGTCCACAATAGACAAACTATGGAAAGAACCCAGATGTCCACTGACAGATGAATGGATAAAGAAGATGTGGTATAGATATACAATGGAATACTACTCAGGCATCAAGAAAAATGAAATCTGGCCATTTGCAATGATGTGGTTGGAACTAAAGGGTATTATGCTAAGCGAAATAAGTCAACCAGGGAAAGACAATTATCATATGATCTTACTCATATGTGGAATGTAAGAGACAAAACAGGATCATAGGGAAGGGAGGGAAAAATAAAACAAGATGAAATCAGAGAGGGAGACAAACCATAAGAGACTCTTAATCATAGGAAACAAACTGAGGGTTGCTGGAGGGAGGTGGGTGAGGGGATGGGGTAACTGGGTGATGGGCATTAAGGACACATGATGTAATGAGCCCTGGGTAATATATAAGGCTTGTGAATCACTGAACTCTACCTCTGAAACTAGTAATATGCCACATGTTAATTAACTGAATTTAAATAAAAATGTCACAGAATGGGTAATATAAAAAAATGGATCAAAGTCCTAAATATTAGAGCCAAAGCTATAAAATTCTTAGTAGAAAACACAGGGATAAATTTATATAACCTCAGATTTATCAATGGTTTCTTAGATATGAGACTAGAAGAATAAACAACAAATGAAAAAATAAATTGGATTTCATCAAAACTGAAAACTTCTGGGGCACCTGGGTTAAATGGGTTTAATGGGTTAAAGCCTCTGCCTTCGGTTCAGGTCATGATCTCAGGGTCCTGGGATCGAGCCCCACATCGGGCTCTCTGCTCAGCCTGCTTCTCTCCACCCCTGCCCCCGCCTCTCTGCCTACTTGTGATCTCTCTCTCTCTCTCTGTCAAATAAATAAATAAAATCTTAAAAAAAAAAAACACTGAAAACTTCTATGCTTCAAAGACACTATCAAGAAAGTAAATGTACAACCTGCAGAATGGGAGGAAATATTTGTAAATCATATACTCGAGAAGGAACTTGTATTAGAATGTATAAAAAACTCTTACAACTCAATAATAAAGAAAAATAACCCAATTTAAAAATTGCCAAAAGATCTGAAAAGACATTTCTCTAAATAAGATATTTAAATGACTGATAAGTACATTAAAAAATGCTCACCATATTTAGTCACTAAGGAAATGATACCTTTTCACACTCACTCAGATGGCTATAATAAAAAAGTTAGATAATAAGAATTATTGGTGAGAATGAGGATAAATCAGAACCCTCACATATTGCTGATAACAAATGTAAAATGGTACAGCCATTTGAAAGTAGTCTAGAAGTTCCTCAAATAGTTAATTATAGAGTCACCATATGACCTAGCAATTCTACTCCTACGTATATATTCATGAGAAATGAAAACACGTCCATACAAAAATGTAAACACAAATGTTGATAGCAGCATTACACATAATCATCAAAAGATGAAATCAACCCAAATGTCCATCAACAGATGAATAGATAAGCCAAATGTGGTATTCCAAACAATGGAATATTATTTGACCATAAGAAGGAATGAAGTACTAATACAGGCTACAACATGGTTGAACCTTGAAAACATTATGCTAAGTGAAATAAACTAGTCACAAAATACTACATATTTTATGATTCCATTTATATGAAATATCCAGAATAGGCAAATTATAGAGACAGAAAGTAGATTGATGATTGCTTAGGAATGACAGGAATGGGTCATAATAAAGGCTGTGGAGTTTCTTTTTGAGGTGATGAGAATGTTCTAATAGTGACTATGGTGATGGTTGCACATATGTGTAACTCTACTAAAGACCATTGACTTGTACACTTTAAGTAGGTGAACTGCATGTTATGTGAATTATATTTCAGTAAATTGTTTTTAAAGGGCAACATGAGGCATTCTTGTGTTGATGAAAATATTTTATATCTTTAAAAACAAAACAAAACCAAAAACCTAGGAATGGGTCTTATGGTGTGTATTTTTAACTTTATAAGGCACTGTTACACTTTATCAAAGTGGCTATTTTGCCTTCCTGCTAGCAATGTATAAAATTTCCAGTTGCTGCACATTCTTATCAATATTCAGTAGTATATATAATGGTTGTTATATGCAACTAATGAATCATTGAACACTACATCAAAAACTAATGATGTACTATATGTTGGTTAACTGAATTTAAATTTAAAAAAAGAAAAAATAGGATATGGACAAAAGGGAAAACTGTATTATTAGACAGAGCGGAAGGTTAATAAAGTGAGTTACTTAAATGTGTGGAAAAGTTGAATTCAAACGAATGGAAATTCCAGGAAATAAATAGAAGAAGCTGATTCTTAAAAAAAAAAAAATTAAGTCATTCTAATAGGTATGTCTTATTATATCATTGTGGTTTTATCATCTATCATTTGCTGATATGACTAATGCTGATATTGCTGAATGACTAATGATGTTGAACATCTTTTCATATACTTATTTTAGTTGTCATCCATGTATCTTTCCTGAAGTGTCCTAAGTTCAAAATAATTACAAAAGTAATTAAATTTTAATAAAATTTAAGATACAAAAGAACAATAATTAAATTTCACAAAAATTTTAAACTTAAAACCAAAACACCAGTAACATTTAAAGATGAAACGCCATCTGGAGAAAATATTTGCCATGTATGTAAAAGGACAGGGATAAGAGATCTAATATGGGAAGAGTTGATGGATTTTTGTTCTTTCTCTTGAGTGTACCTACTATGTGTATATACAACCTCTCACTGCACCAACCTAATTTGTAAAGGGTTCTGACTCCTCACATGTGATCTGGAGGCTAAAGCTGGGAGATGCCCAAGATGATCAGGTCAGAACTCTTGAAAGACAAGGAGTCTCAGCCCTGGAAGATACAGGCACCCAGTGTTGTTAGCAAATGAGGTCAGCAGGCAGAAGTAGTGGAAAGATGTGGTCATCAGTAGACAGAGTAGGGAGGTCAGCAGGCATTAGGGTAGGGGTGAGGAAAAAAGGGACAATGGCAGAGGGGTCACCAGCAGAAGCACATAGAATAAGCAGAAGCACATAGAACAAGTTTCTTGCCATTATTTTTCCAAATACTTTTTTCTGTCATCTCCTTTTCTCTTCTCCCCTGTCCTTTGAGGACTTCAATTGCTTGTATATTGCATTACTTGACAGTGTCCCATGGCTTATTCACACTATTTTTTTTTCTTTCCTCTTATGAATTTTTTTCTGTTTTGGAACATTTTTATTGGTATGGCTTTACATTCACAAATCTTTTCTTTGGCAATGTTTCATCTTTTTCATCTTCAGAAGTTTGTGACTTTCTTATGGTCTTCTATGTTTGCACTCAATTTTTTGAACATAATGGATAGTGTTGTAATAACCATTTTAATGTCCTCTGCTAATTTTAATATTTGCGGAAGTTCAGGGTCAATTTTGATTGATCAGTCAAGATTGGTTTTTCTCATTTTGGATCATGTCCCTGATTCGTGCGGCTGGTAGTCTTTGTTTGGGCGCTGGACATTGTAAACTTGACTTTGTTGGATGTTGCATACTTTAGTATTGTTATAAAGCCTGTTTTTGTTTTTGTCTTTAAAGATTTATTTATTTGCTTGTTTGTTTGTTTATTTATTTATTTGTCAGAGAAAGAGAGATTGCATAAGCAGGGGGAGCAGCAGGCAGAGTAGACAGAGGGAGAAGGAGGCTCCCCGCTGAGCAAGGAGCCTGATGCAGGACTTGATCCTAGGACTCTGGGATCATGACCTGAGCCGAAGGCAGCAGCTTAACCGACTGAACAACCCAGGCATCCCTGTTATAAATCCTCTTGAAATTTGCTTTGCAATGTAATTAATTAGTTGGAAACAGTCTGATCCTTTTGGGTCTTGCTTTTATTTTTGTAAGATGAATCTGGAGCAGTATTCTAATTATTCTTCAATATTTAGGCAATACTTCCCGAGTACTCTACTCCAAGCCTGTGAGTTACAAGGTTTTCTAATCTGGTTGGTAGGAACAGGTACCGTTCTTAGCCCTAAGTGATACCTAGGCAATTTTCACTCTAATCCTTTCAGGTGGTTGGTTCTCTGCCTACCCTTGGCTGTCTCATTTCCACGCCCTGATCAGTGGAATATGTTAAATATGAAATAAATATCATGCTCAGTTAAATATGCACTGATAGGGTAGGGCTCCCTCTGAGCGTAGGGTTCTCTATGGAGCTTTTCCTTTCTGGTATTCTGTCCTGTGAACTCTAGCTGCTTTGGTCTCCCTGGGTTCTCAGCTTTATTTCTTCAACTCGAGTAGTTGCCTGGGCTCTACCTCAGCTTCTCCTCCCTTTGCTGCAGCCTGGAAACCCCTCTGGGTAGTAAGCTGGGGCAGTCATAGGGCTCATCATGTTTGTTTTTTCCATCTCCAGGATTATTGTCCTTTGTTTTCTGATATTCAATGTCTTGGGATCATTGTTTCATGTATGTTGATTGGCTTTTTTGGTTGGTTCAGGTAGGAGGGTCAATTTAGTCCCTGTTCTTCCATCTTGGCTGGAAGCAGAAGTCCCTGACATCTTTCTGCTTATTCTCCTCTCTTCTCCAAATAATAGTGTCAGGTTACTCAGTTGTTGGTCATCTGACTCTTGATCTTGGCTCAGGTCCTGAACTCAGGGTTTTGAGTTCAGGCCCCACACTGGGCTCTGAGCTGGGCATGGAGCCTACTTAAAAAACAAACAAAAAACCCACAAATAATAGTGTAAAACACTGATTGTTACAGTTTTCTTCAAGGAGGCATTTGTTAAGCACCAGGACTTTGCCTGTGTGATCCTGGTTAGTCCTCACAACCAACCATGCAGGTTTTCTTAACCTCATCTCCATTTTTTTTTTTAAAGATTTTTTTTATTTTATTTTATTTATTTATTTGTCAGAGAGAGTGAGAGAGAGATCACAAGTAGGCAGAGAGGCAGGCAGAGGCAGAGGGAGAAGCAGGCTCCCTGCCGAGCAAGGAGCCCGACGCGGGACTTGACCCCAAAACCCTGGAATCATGACCTAGCCGAAGGCAGAGGCTTTAACCCACTGAGCCACCCAGGTGTCCCAACCTCATCTCCATTTGACAGCTGAAAAGCAGGCCCAGATTTTTGCTGGTTTGGACTTAGGACAAGTCTGTCAGTACCAAGGCAATGTGCACCCTGTGGCTCCACAAAGTTCTCCATGCCTTTCTACAGAATTGCCAGGGGAGCTGCCTGACCTGCATAGCATCCCGGGCTTCTCATTCCTTAAAGAATAGCTCATACTTGCAGCCTGGCTTTTGAGCGTTCATACCCAAATGCACTCTGTTCTGGCTTTGTCAGGCACGCATGTATGCCTGTGTCTCATCCAGCTACTTGACATGAATGAGAAGGCAGTTAAGATGGCCCCTAGGTAGGAAAGCATCCAGAGAGGGGATATCAGTGGTCAGAGTCACCCAGGTCTTCTAATTCCAAATCCATGCCTCTTCCACGAGACTTGGGATCCCACACAGCTGGCAGGGAGGCAACAGTGAGGTGCACAGCACAGAGGTAAAGGTGCTCCATCCCCATCATGCTTGAAGATTCTGTGATTCTAGCTATTTCCTCTCCTGTGGGTCAGCTTCTGGACTGCTTTCTAGGAAAATCACAGCTTTCAGATAATTCTTTAGAAAATTCAAGTCTGTACTTAATCATTTCCTTCCATGAAATTGGCAAGCCAGCTGTAGCCCTTGGTGCCCAGCATGATCAGGGACCAAGGGGCACAGCACAGCCAGAAGCAAGGACCTCGATGACTGGCTTGGGAGGAGACTCATGTGAGGTGGCCTATCTGCTAAGCTGCAGAAGCTTCAGATGCTTCATTGTCAAGGAAGTGACCTCCACGCTGGGAAATGAATTTCTGCATGGAGAGGTTGGGGCCATTAGATGACATCAAAGATTCCTTCTGGTTCTGATGTTCCATAACTACCCATTTTGGGAGAGGGATCAATAGCAGGGGAGGAAGGTGGAAGTCAGAAGGAGAAGGCAGGGGGAAGCCAGGACGATTTGGTATCCAATGCGTGTTCATTTATTTTACACTTACAAAAGAAATCGCCCACCCCTCTGCCCCATTCCCCAAAAAACAGTCTCTTTTTACAAACATTTAAAAATTAAAACCAAATGAAGATAGACAAGTTAATTTCAGTACAATTATTTTTCAATGTAGCTGTCATAATTAGAGTTTAAATTTCCTACAAGTGACCAATGTCCAAGTGACTTATAGGGAAATCCTGATTATTGGCCAAAAGGAAAATTCCATATTACAAGTTAGCAAATTCTAGTACAAAAATAGTCCGTGTTGGAATAGCCTTTCCTTTTACATAGGTCTCGGGTCAGTCTACTGACTGCATAATACACTAACATTTCAGGGTTCTCTCTTTCACAAATGGCTCATTCGTCATAGCTGAAGCAGCACGATGCCTGCAGTGGCAGGGACTAGTGTCCACCTCGGGACCGTGCTGGAAACGGCAGGCCTGGGAGTGCCTCACTGACCCCAGGGCAGCAGGGCAGGGCCCCAGCCCCAGCTCCGCACAGGGGTCCTGGAGGGAGGGATGAGTGGCGGGCAGAGCTGCCCCCTTCTGAGGGAGCGACAGGCCCAGGATATAGGGGAAGTCCACCCAGGGAGCTGGGCCAGCGCTGGCACAGGACGGCCCACCTCCTGCCAGTGTCTCCTCGTCCTTCTGTAGTCTGACGAGGTGAGAGGTGGCCCTGTGCATTGTCAGCGGCGAGAGGGTGGCCCTGCCCTTGCTGCAGCCAGGGAAGGTCTGGGCAGGCTACTTGTCCCTTAGGATGTCGAGCTGCTCCTGACACTCGGTAAAGAGGCGCTGAAACCGGAGATTCTGCCCAATGACTGGCAGCAGCTCCTTCAGCAGCTCCCTCTTCCGCAGACCCTGTGGACACGAAGAGTGACAGTTGAGTGCAAGTGTCAGTGAGGAGACCTGGACGGTGCTGGGCTTCCCTGGCCTGGCAGAGACCCTGTGTCTGCCCGTCTGGCCCTCAGACACCCCCTGGAGAAACCACAGATGGATGAGAACGATTTCTCTACATGCTGGGAAGTCCCAGGCAAGCTAAGAGCCTGAGCTGGGGCATGCGGGGTAGAATGGCAGGGAGCGGGGGAGGGACACAGTGCAAGGATAGAGCAAAGAAAACCAGGGTAGGTTCTGCTCCTCTGTGTCCCCTAAGTCTGCTGGCACAGTCACCGCTGGCCTTCAACTGCACTGATTAGTGGCTATAGTAGCTTAGCCTTCCAGAGCAGGATGGGAGTAGGATATTAGGGTAGAGGGGCAGGTGGATGGCCATCCAGGAGGAGTTGTTCCCTAACATGGATGCTCTCTGGGAGCCTGAGGTCAAGTCTAGGGGTGAAGAGGCACCTGGGAGGCAGTGACTGGCCTTGGTTTTACAATCCTTGGGCCTTGCCCAGGACTCTTTCATGCCTGGGTGTGACCATGCACACCCATGGACCATGCACAGACCATGCACCATGGTCTGCCTGGGCTCTTTTGCAACATGCACTGCAAGGAGAGGTCTCCACTGCACAGAACCCTGAGGAGCACAGCTGCTGCAAAGAAAAAAAACACGAAACAACAACTCTGACTGCTGGAAGAGAAGGAAGGCCCAGGATGTTAAAATAAGCATGGTAGAAAGACAAGGAATTATAGAAAAGAACCAAGTGTAGATACTAAGTTTGAGCAACACAATGGTTGAAGGGATGGGATCTGCAGAAGAATGGACACTGCTGAAGACCAAGTCAGAGTGGAGTCAGATGGAGGACCAGACCATGCTCGAGAAAGGAGGTACACAGAGAGGAAAATGCAACAGGAGAAACTATATAGGAAAAGTAAAGGCAGATGGAGGATAACAGAAGGGCCCCATATTTACATGATGGGTCCCACAGGAGACAGAGAAAGAAGAAAGAAGGAAATATTTAAGGAAATAATACAGGTAGATTTCACGCAATTAAAGAAAGTCAAATGGCCTTAGATTGAAAGCCTCCATGAGCGCTGATCATGTAAGATATGGAAACACAATAAAGGCCATATATGAAAAGCCCACAGCTAACATCATATTCAAGGTGAAAAACTGAGAGCTTTTCCTCTAAGATCAGGAATAAGACAAAGGTGCCCACTCTTACTACTTTTTTTTTCAACACAGTACTGGGAATCCTAGCCACAGCAGTCAGATAAGAAAAAGAAATAAGGATCTAAATTGGTAAGGAGTAAGTAACTTTCACTATTTGCAGATGACATGATACTACTATATCATACTATATACAAGCCCTAAAGGACTCCAAAAAACTACTAGATAAATGAATAAATGAATTCAGCCAAATCATAGGATACAAAATTAATATACAGAAATCTGTTGCATTTCTTCACACTAATAATGAAGTAGCAGAAGAGAAATGAAGAAAACAATCCCATTTACAATCGCACCAAAAATAATAAAATACCTAGGAATAAACCTAACCAAGGAGGTGAAACTGTACTCCAAAAACTATAAAACAGTGATGAAAGAAATTAAAGATGACACAAATAAATGGAAAGATATTCCATGGTCATGGATGAGAACCACCAATATTGTGAAAGTGTCTGTATCACCCAAGCAATCTATAGACTTAATGCAATCTACTTATCAAAATACCAACATTTTTCATAGAAATAGGAAAAAAAAGCAAGATATGGAAAAACTGATATCTAGATATGTAGGTTGAAATATATAGAATTTGAGAGTATCAAAGAGAAAAATTCTGAAAGTTTCTAAAAAACAAGATTGTATTACCTACAAAAAAAGAGAGACCAAGATACACAATAAAGTAGTATTTTTAATACATTGGGAAAAAACTTCGCAACCTAAACTTTTTTACCCAAACAGTTATTCATACAATAGAGTATAATAAAAAATATTCTTAGGCTTTTAAGACCTCATAAGGCTTGCCACAAGAAAGATCCACCATAAAAATGTTTTAGAGGAAATACTCAAAGTAAGAAGAGATAAATCTAGATAATGCTAAAAGAGATAGGAAAAGAAATGTGGTTAACTCGGGCTAAAGTTTATGTTGGCCTTAAGAAAACAAAGAATGTGAATGGTTTGAGCATGGTGAAAAAAACAAACAAACCCTGTCAGACTGGATAACATAAAAGTCAGCCATCTGATGTTAGTTAAGAAACATATAAACATGGATGGAGAAGGGTTAAAAATTAAAGACAGAGAAAGGTATGTTAGTAAAGAATAAAAAGAGAGCTAGTATTTTATAATTACCAAAGTAGATTTGGTGACAAAAACATCACTGGGGAAAGAGGCAGTCAAAAGAAAGGGACAAAACCACCCTCAGGGAGATTTTAATACATATTCAACTAGTGATGGGTCACAGAAAGGCAAAAATCTGCAGATTTGGGTAATCCGAACTGACCAGTTAGTAAACATGACTTAATGGACATATATAAAATGAAAACAAATGGTCTTTGGCACACGTGGACATATTAAAAATTGCTCTAAAAGCAAACCTCAACAAAATAGCAGGTATCATGCATATTGCAGACTGGCGTCAGGTATGATGTACATTGCAGACTGGCATAGCCAAATATAGCCCATTATCTATTTTTGTAAATAATTTTATCAAAATGTAGCCACATCTGCCTATTTGTTGATATATCATGCTACAACAGCAGAGTGGAGCAGTTGCAGCAAGACTGTATGGATTTGCAAAGCCTGAAATATTTACTCTTTTCCGACAGAAAAAGTTTGCCAACCCCTGATATAAATCATGTTCTCTAACCAAAATACAATTGAATAGAACTCATGACTGATTAATCAATCGAGTTAATTAATTTAGTTAACTGAAATTTAAAAATGATTTACAAGTAAATGGTAAGAAAAACACTAACTGTTCCAAAACTGTTGGAGAAATGCCGCAGAAGTGGGCAAAACATCTTATATCAGAGAACATAAAAGAATGACAACCAATTACTTGAGTCTGACCTAAGGTGGAAGGAAGGAAGGAAGGGAGGCAGGGAGGGAGGAAGGGAAGGAGGGAAGGGAAGAAAGAGACATCAGAAAAAAATATTTAAAAAATGAGCCTCATGACTGGCTGAGTATGGGAGCCAGTCTGCCAAGACTGGGAAAGGTGGTCATTTTTTCAAATGCCCAATATTCAACAAGAGATCATGGGGCATACAAAGAAACAAGGAAACATGGATATGGTTTGATATGTATTGGCCCATTCACAATAACAAAATAAACATCCAGAAAACTGACCCTAAAGAAACATAGGCCTAGAATTTATGTGACAAAGACTTTAAAACAATTGTCTTAAATATTCTCAAAGAGAACATGAACAGATGGACATACCAGGAAAATGATATGTGAACAGAATGAGAATATCAACAAAGAGGTAGAAATTATAAAAAGAACCAAACCAAAATTCTAGAGCTTAAAAACATAGTAACTAAATAGAAAAATTCACTTGAGTGGTTCAACAGTAGACCTGAACAGACAACAGAATCAATGAGCTCGAATTCAAGTTATTTGAAATTATTTTTTTTAAGATTTTATTTATTTATTTGACAGAGAGAGAGAGAGATCACAGTAGGCCGAGAGGCAGGCAGAGGGAGAGGGGGAAGCAGGCTCCCTGCTGAGCAGAGAGCCCAATGCGGGACTTGATCCCAGGACCCTGAGATCATGACCTTAGCTGAAGGCAGAGGCTTTAACCCACTGAGCCACTCAGGCACCCCTATTTGAAATTTTTGAATTTGAACAGCAAAAAGAAAATGAAGAAAAATGAAAATAGTCTAAGGGATGTATAGGACACCATCAAGCAGACCAATATATGCATTATGCAAGTCCCAAAAGAATAATAGAGAGAGCAAGGGGAACAGAGCTTATTTGGAGAAATAATGGCTGAAAAGTTCCCGGGGTTGAGGAAAAACATGGATTTACAAATCCAAACTCAACAAACACTCCCTGTAGGAAAACTCCAAAGGAACCCATACTAGGACAGATTTTAGTCAAACTATGGAACATCAAAGATAAAGAGATAATCTAGAAAGTGGAACCTTGGCTCATTATGTAAAAAGCATACTCAATAAAATAAGCATATTTTTCAGCAGGAACACTGAAGTCCAGAAGGCAGTGGGATGACATATTTAAGGTGCTAAAAGAAAAACTGACATCTGAGAATACCATATTCAGTGAAACTACCCTTCAAAAATAAGGGAAAAACAAACACATTTCCAGATATATGAAAAGCGATGGAATTCATTACCATTAGATCTACCCTACAAGAAATGCTAAATGGAGTCCAACTGGAAATGAAAGGATGCTAGACAATAAAACAGAAAGTTCTTTGGTAAAGGTAAAAGTAAGGACAAATATAAAAACACATATTATGTAATTTTGTTTGGTAATCCCATTTTTTATTCTTTTATAAGATTTAAAAGACAAAAGCATAAGAAACTATAAATCTATGTTAAAGGCTATAGAATATATAAAGATATAATTTGTGACTTCAATAACAAAGTGGGTGGAGTGGAACTGTAAAGGAGTGGGCAATGTTTCTATATACAACTGAAATTAAGTTGTTATTAGTTTAAAATAGATTGTTATAACTTCAGAACGTTTTTGTTATCCCTATGGTTACTAAAAAGAAAATATCTATAGAATATACACAAAAGGAAAAGAAGAGAATCAAAACACGTCACTAAAAAAATCAACTAAATGCAAAGTAAAATAGTAAAAGAGGAAATGAGGGACAAAAAGCTATAAAACATACAGAAAATAAGTAACAAAATGGCAATATTAAGTATCTGTCAGTGATTATTATTTTTTTTGTCAGTAATTATTATTATTATTATTTTGAGAGAGAGAGAGAGGAGGGGCAAAAGGAGAGGGAGAGAGAGAGAATCTTAAGTAGGCTTCATGTTCGGTGTGGAGCCCGACATGGGACTCAGTCTCCCAACTCTGAGATCATGACCTGAGCCAAAACCAAGAGTTGGATGCTTAACCGACTGAGCCACCAGGCACCCCTGGCAGTAATTACTTCAAACGTAAATGTATTAAACTCCTCAATAAAAAAAAAGGTAAAAAACCAGAATCGAACTATATGCTACCTGTAAGGAACTCACTTTAGAGATCAGGACACATACAGGTTAAATATAAAGGATAAAAAAGATAGTCCATGGAAATAGTAACCAAAACACAGGAGAGATGGCTATACTTGTATCATACGAAATAGATGTTATTTCAAAAACTGTTACAAGAGACAAAGAAGGACACTGTATAATGATAAAAGGGTCAATTCACCAAAGATGATGTAACAATTATAAACATATGAACCAAACATCAGAGCTCCTAAATATATGAAGAAAACATTGAGTTGAAAGGAAAAATAATTCTACAATAATTGTAGGAGACTTCAATATCCCATTTTTGATAATGGATAGAACAACCAAATAGAAGATCAATAAGGAACCAGAAGACCTGAAAAACAATATAGACCAATTGTACCTTACGTACATATATAGGACATTCCACCCAACAACAGCAGAATCCATTTTTCTCAAGTGCATTTAACATTCTCCAGGAGAGACCACATGTTAGGTCACAAAACAAATTTCAATAGGTTTAAAAAGACTGACATCATAAAAGTATCTTTTCCAATCACAATGGGATGAAACCAGAAATCAAAAGCTAAAGGAAAAGCGGACAATCTGCAAATATGTGGAAATGAAACAACACATTGTTAAGCAATGATTCAAGAAGAAATCTTAAGGGAAATTAGAGAATATCCTGAGACAAATGAAAATGAAAACAACATACAAAGAAATACAGGATCCAGCAAAAGCAATTAGAAAAAAAAAAATTAAAAAAAGCACTTATTAGAAAAAAAAAAGCACTTATTAGCAATTTATAGCTGTAAGAATCTGCAAAGAAAGACCTCAAATCAATACCATAGCTTTCCATCCTTTGAAACTAAAAAAATAAAAGCAAGCTAAACCCAAATCAAACAGAAGCATGAAAATCATTATTTGAGTGAAAATAAAATGGAGACTAGAAAAATAGATAAAATAATGAAACCAAAATGTACTACTATTTGAAAGGATCATCAAAATTGATAAACTGTTAGCTATATGGACTAAGAAAAAAAGAGAAGACTGGAATGACAATCAGAAATGACACAGGGACATTACAACTGATGCCACAAAAGTAAAAATTACAAATATGGGGATACTATAAATGATTGTTCACCAACAAATTGGACAATCTAGATAAAATGGACAAAATCCTAGAAACACATAGCCTACCAAGCCTGAATCATGAAGAAATATAAAATCTGAATGGATCTATAACTAGTAAGGAGACTGAATCAGTAATTATCAACTTCCCAACAAAAAAGAGCCTATGACTGACCAAATGGCTTCACTGGTGAATTTCACCAAATATTGAAAGAAGAATTAATAACAATCTTCAATTGATGCAAAAAATTTTTTTGATCAAGGTCAACACTCTTTCATTACAAAAACACTCAGCAAACTAGTAATAGAAGTCAACTACCTCAATATAATACAGACCATATATGAAAACATCAAACTCAACGTTAAAAAACTGAAAGCTTTTGCTCTAAGGTCAGGAGCAAGGCAAGGATGCCAGCTTTCACACTTCTACTCACCCTTGTACTGGAAGTTCTAGCCAGAGCAATGAGGCAAGAAAAAGAAGTAAAAGGCATCAAAATTGGAAAGGAAGAAGTAAACTTTTTTGTTTGTAGATATCATCTTATATGTAGAAAACCCTAAAGACTCTACAAAAAAACTGTTAGAACAAGCGAATTCAGCAAATTTGCAGAATAGGAAATCAAAACACCAAAATCAGCTGCATTTTTATATACCAACAACAAACACTCTGAAAAGGAAACTAAAAAACAGTTCCATTTACAAACGCTCTTGAAGAATAAAATACTTAGGAATAAAAAAACTTAACCAAGGAGATGAAAGACTAGTACACTGAAAACTACAAAATGTTGCTGAAAGAAATTAAAGAAGACGCAACTAAATGGAAAGACATCCCCGTTCATGAATTGGAAGAGTTAATATTGCTAAGATGTCAATAACACCAAAAAAAATCTATAGATTTAATGTACTCCCTATCAAAATCCTAGTGGTGTTTTTCTACAGAAATAGAATAATTCATCCTAAAATTCATATGGAATCTCAAGGGATCCTGAATGGGCACAAGAATCTTGAAAAAGAAGATGAAAGGTGGAGGCCTCACAGTTTCTGACTTCAAAACTTATTTCTGCTCTTCCCATAAGTAGCCTGAGGTCACCTCTGAAAATGGTTCACTATATGCTTGACCCAGAAAGCCCTACAAATCATTTGTGCTCACTTTATGAATGCATCAAAGGTTTGCATATCTGAAAAGCCACCATGTATCTGAAGGATGTCACTACATAGAAGCAATGTGTGCCATTCTGTTGCTACAGTGGTGGAGATGGTAGGTGTGCTCAGGCCAAACACTGGGGCCGGACACAGTGTCAGTGTCAGTACTCTGAAAAGAGTGCTGAATTTTTACTGCACATGCTTAAAAATGCAGAGTAACACTGAATACAAGGGTTTAGACGTAGATTCTCTGGTCATTGAGCATATCCAGGTGAACAAAACCCCCAAGATGTGGTGAGAACTTACAGAGTGCAGGTTTGGATTAACCTGTACATGAGCTCTCACTGCCGCAGACATGATCCTTACTGAAAAAGAGCAGATTGTTTCTAAACTGGAAGAGGAGGCCACAAAGAAGAAAAAGACATCCCCGAGAAAATGAAGAGACAAAAACTTACGGCCTGGGAATAAATTCTGCATAAAATAAATGTAAGTAAAAAAACACCAAAACCAAAAAACAACCAAAAAACAACCCCCTAAACTTATTTCAAAACTACTGTACCTTTTACTTTTTGAACTATGTGACTATATTACCATCCAAAATAAAATTTATTTTTAAATATTTAATTTATTTATTTGACAGAGAGAGACACATAGAGAGAGGGAACACAAGCAGGGGGAGTGGGAGAGGGAGAAGCAGGCTTCCCACTGAGCAGGGAGCCCGATGTGGGGCTTGATCCCAGGACCCCAGGATCATGACCTGAGCTGAAGGCAGACACTTAACGACTGAGCTACCCAGGTGCTCCCAAAATAAAATTTAAAATTAAAAAACTGAAAAAATTAAATGAAAAAAATGAAAGGGGACGAAGTAAACTGCTATAAACAAAGCAGAATATTCTGCCTGCCTGTGGCACCAGAGGCAAACTGCAAGAGGATCCGCCCTCTGACCTGAAACGTGGTGTCAAAACCAACTGCCACAGGTACCACCTCCCACTCTAGGCTCTCAGTATGTCTCTCTACTGTTTAAGGCAGCAGCCGGGGACATAGCTCATCACCACATTTCTGGCCACTGTCACAGGTCCTACCGTGAAGACTGGCAGAGGAAAGCTTCCAAAAGTAGGATCTGGCTGGGAAGACAGTGGCCAGCAAAGAGCTCAGTTACTGGAAGGATGACTGCTTAGTGGTCCAACCCTTGACTTCCAGTCTCCCTCCTGTGTAAACTGAGCCATGATCTTTGAGGGAAAGAAGCCTGGACCTTTGGGATCTCCTGAAGCAAACTGTGTTTGCTTCAGCTGTGTTCATACCACAAAGAGTAATTTCCCAATATATAAAGAGTTCCTACGAACCAATAAGAAAAACATATAACAACAAATAGTTCAAAAAAAAAGGAAGTATAAGTGGCTCTTAAATGTACTAAATGGTGCTTCCTACTAAGCCTCTTGGGAGGGCTCCTGAGTCAGCAATGCTGGTTATAAGTCCATCTTCCATCTACTGCTCCATTTTCCCAGACACTTTGAGAACCAGTTACATTTGAATGATCAACTCTTACAGTAAAAGTGTTCATGAAGAAACTCAATAAGACAGCAGAGTGCTCATACTCAAACTTGCCCTCAATATCTAAATAAAGAAATAGTAAAAGAGTTTGTTTTTTTTTTAACAAAGGAATAAATTCAGCATAGTGCTGAGTCAGGAGGAAATGTGGCAGACATCGAGAGTTGGCTATGTCCACACCTGCTCTAAGACCTCTTCTCCTACATATGCTTTACTGCTCACTTCCTCAGACTCCCTTGCAATGAGGGTGTTCAAGTGACTTGCTAGTTGCCTGTGAGGCACAGACTAGCTTTTGGGAGAGCTTTTCTTTTTCTGGTAAGAATGGTAGATGTTGTTGGTACTGGTTTCCCCCATCCTCTTTCCTTGAACTTGGATATGAAAGCTACTTTGTGACCATGAGGTAAAGGCCAGGAGAGCACAGAGATATAGGGTGCCACCTACCTCCAAATGACTTATTTGGAGAGAAAACAACAACAACACTTCAGTCACCATCGGGAGTATCATTTACCTGCATCTGAAAGCATTTGTCAGATACCAGGGACCATGAGCAGACTAGCTATGTTAGGCAGCTTACAGAAGGTGAAAAGCAGGTGGGACACACTGATGGTACACCTGGAAAGGGACCCCAAGGCTCTTCTGGGCAACGCTTCAATGAGGTGTTCTGCTCAGAGCTGGTAAGAACGAGCAGCAGGAAGGAGAGGGAGAAAAGAGCCCACGGCTAATAACTGGTGGCCTGTCTGTGCCTCCTTCCATCTGCACCATATTGGCCTAGCATCCTTGCCTTCAGTCTGAGACAGAAAGCTGCTATGTAGAGCTCCAGCTCACATCTTGGGCTAATGCTCCCAGAGTGGCAGCTGGATCACAGAATGAAGCTGTACAACCTGGCCAGGGGAGAGGTTGGTCAGGCAAATGCAGACCTATCTCCCACCCAAGAAGATATCCTGTGAGGGTACCCTGGAGGTGACGTGTGCTAGGGAATTACGGGTAATTCAGAACCACCCTTTCTGTTGAGGACATGAGACCAAGGTTCACAAACAGAAACAGACCTCAGGGAGCTAATGTGCTAATGACCTGGGGTTGAGCTGGGATGTGAGGAAGGAAGAAATTCAGAGAGGGATGCCCTTGCCTTGGGAATGGTTACTGGTGAGAAAGAAGCTGAGCAAGCTTCTGTCAGACTTGAGGGCATAGGGAGACAAAAGCAGGGGCCAAAATGAAAAGTGGGGATTCCTGGTAAGTCATCCCTCTTTGTGCTGACACCCCAAAGGGATGTACCCTAGAATAAAGGTAAACCGGAAGTAAACCAGCCCCTGCACAGATGAGTGTCTGGCTTTGAATCATGAGACAGCCCAGAAAACCCCAATCCCAGAACTGGGCTGAGGGGAGTCTGCAGTGCTGGTGGTGCCTCAAGAACTGGCAACAGCAAATAACAGTACTCTGTGAAAGAAGATAACATCACCTGAGGCCTCAAACCATTTCTACAAATAATTTTTCAAACAACATGTCCAGCAGATAGTTAAAAATAATCAGGCAGGTAAAGAAATAAGATAATATAAATGAGAACCGGCAGAAACATTTATAGGCAATTAAAACAGATCCACGAGGGTTCCCAATAGCAGAACTATCAGACATACAACTTTAAAATAACTAAGGTTACTAAGCTCAAGCAGATAAAAGACTAAATTGAAAATTTGGGGGGAGAATTGCAACTATAAAAAATGATACAGTGGATTTTAAAAAGAGAGGACATTACATCTCTCTGATGACGTGGAAAATGGAAGGGAAGATATCACTGAGGAAGAGAACCAAGGAAAATCCACAGAATGAAACGGACTTTCAGCTTTGTGAAACTTCAATACAAGAGAGGGAGCCAAAAGAACTTACACAGCAATGGAAATCAAATTTGCAGCAGAGATTTTAGCAACAACATTGGATGTTAAAAGTCTGTGGCGCCATACCTTCAAAGATGTAAGTAGGGCGAATTGGACTTTGAAGTTAGGATCCTAGTAACCAACCAAATTAAGATCTATTGCAACGAAATAAAAATCAAATAAAACACACAGGCCAATCACACACCAAGGCCTGCAGAGCCTGTGAGGTCTGACCCTCCAACCTTTCTGACTGCAACTTGTTTCACCCTCCCACTGCTATTCTGCTTGGCTATTCCTTCTACACTGCAAGCCCTTCCACCTCGGGCCTTTGGACTTGCTGTTCCCGCTACCTGGATGTTCTACCCTCAAATATCCGTGCAGCTTTGCCTTTCACCTTTTCTGGTCTCTGCTCAGTTAGTTAAGACTTCCTTGATTACTCAGTATAAAACAGCATCCTGCCAGTATCCCCCTGGCCACTTTACATTTGTTCACAGCACCTACCGCCACCCAATATAATACATATACTTGCTCAGCTGTTTAGAATCTGCCTCTCTGCACAAGAATGGAGACCTATGAAGGTGGGGCCCGTCAGCTTTGTTCACTGCTCACTGTCCCGTGCCTAGCCAGAGCAGGTGCTCCATTAGTATTTGCTCAGTGACTGCACGAAGCAGGCGAGGTAACTTATACCCACAACCCACATCCCTCACCAACCTGCTCCTTTCAAAGCACTAGCAGGCACATATGCAAGCCAAAAAATTTGGAGGCGACTGTATGCATGTTCATTATTCTCTGTCTCTTAATCTATTCCATATCCATCCAACCACCCACCAAGTCTTGTTGGGTCTGCCTCTAAAATACAACTTGAATCTGTCTTCTTTCCCCTCTCCCATGGCCATCACACCGATCCAAGTCACCTTCATCTATTGCCAGGACTGCTACAAAAACAAGCCCTGACTGCTCTCCTACGTCAGTTCACATCACCCCTGCTAACCGAGCTCATGTCACAAACTCCTCCAAAAGCTCCAGCTCCTCACAAGATCTCAGTGATCTCTTTCCTCCTCCTCTGTCTCATTTCATCGCCTATCACCCTCTCCTTTGCCTGTTATGCTGCAGCCACAGTGGGCTCCATGTACCACGCCCGGTTTGCATTCACTATCACCTCTACCAGGAGACTCCCAGGTCTCAGCAGAGCTGGCGCATTCTCATCCCTGGGTTTCACCCTAGAAGACCCTCTGCTGTCTTCCCTGGGCACTCGTTCCCAGGCACCCTCGTCTGATTGCTCTGCTTATTTCTGGGCACAGTATCACCCATAGTCTAAAACTATTTTGTCGACTAAATTGCTTCCTTGCTTCTGTCTGCCTTCCTACCAGACTGGGAGCTCCATGAAAGCAGGAAAGAATCTTTCACCTTCTCTACTAAACAAACCCACAGCCCCCCGCAGGCAACTCTCCTCAGGTGCATGCGTGGCTGAGCAATCCCTAGGCCTCTGATGCCGAGGGCCCAGCTGCTGCCCGGCAGCGCAGTGCTGGCATCTCACCCTCCCACTGATGCTGGGGCCCATGGCAGTGTGCTCAAGAAGTCTAATGGGGAAGAATTTCAAAGCACTTTGGCTTATTTTTCATCTCCACTTTCACTTTTCAAGACAGAATTCTTGTGGCAAGAACGAAAGCAGCACCTACCACTACCGTTGACTCCCACTGGCTTCCAGTGGAGTAGTGAACCGGACCCAGTAAGTCCTTGCATATTTCTCGGAGTCGGTATTCAAACCCTAATTACGGAAAAAAACAAAACAAAACAAAACAACAAAACAAAACAGAAATAGGAACACATTACAAAAAGAAATAAAAAATCAAGAATATGCTAAGTTGTTGTGTATATCAAACCAGACTGAACAAATGTTTATTTTATTGCCTGCTTTGGGCAAAATGCCTCTTGCGTGTCACTCAGTTTGGGGCACTGAGATTCATAATGACAGACTCTCACTCAGGAACCCACTCCCTTGACAGCATATACAGCAGCCCCTCTGTGTACTGGGCCCATGGGAAAAATGAGATGTGGCCCGCTCTGGGAAAAACTCCCCAAGGTGAGGGGAAAATGCAGGAATCGTGGACGGAGGGGAGTGGGCTAGTCAGATTTGTTTCAGAGAAGACGTGTTGGTAGTGAGAGGAGATCAGCAGGGTCAGGAGGCAGCCTTCAGGAGGTAAGAGATGCAAGGGTATGAATTTAGGCTGAGGAAGTGGTGACGGAGTGGAGAAGACAGGAGAAGCAGTCACAGGCCTGTCAACTCATGGGTTATGGCACAGGGACGTGGAGTGCCAGAAGTGCTGGTGGCAGAATCTGGGGGCCTGTCAGCACTGGTGGCAGCTAAAGCCACAGGGAACGATGAAATCACCCAAAGATGAGGGTAGAGAGTAAGAGGGTGATGCTGGAATCTGAGGAATTTTAGAAGTGAGAGGGGTCTCCCTTTACAATTTGAGTTCTTTTATGGTCAAGGAAGCAAGAGATAGAGTGGAGGTGACTTGTGTATGGACGTAGGAACAGATGTGTGGAAGATGGAGAAAGAGAAGCAAGTGGTAGAAGTGATCCCACAACTGGTGCAGGCCCCCGAGCAGGCAGCGACCTCGTGTAGGGCATCAGGATGAGTCCTGATTAATCCCCAGGATGAAGAAAATTAGAGGAGCCAGAGGAGCAGTCTCCCCAGTGGAATGAGGTATGAGGCCCAGATGTGACAGGAGCACCCCAGCAAAGGTATGGGCTTGGGAAGACTTGAGTATTTAGAAGAGTCAGTGACCACACAGGCTGGGCAACCATGCAGACTGGGCAGGAAGAGGAAAATTAAACTCATGTTTGGAGTCTGCTGGGGAGGGGAGAGGGACTTTGAGTTGGTCAGCCATGGCTGTTGTCATCAGAGGTGTATGTATACACACAGTTATTTCATCAGAGGCAATGTGGAATGTTTGAATTCTGGGAGTGATATTTGTAGGGGTTCAGCACGTTTTTCTCTCTTTTTTTTTGTACTCTAAATTATAAACAAAATAGGGAGGGTGTCGTCAAAAGCAAAGCAGGAAGGCCAAGAGAGGCTGTGGGGCAGGCTGTTCCGTGAACGGGCCTGGAGCTGTGTGGTAACACAGGGAGTTTTGGGAGGGCCGGTTCCCAAGCCACAACCCTGGAGGCCAAGCTCAGGGAGGAGGAAGGCTGGCAAGAAAAATCCCACACCTGCCTAGCAAAGAGATGAAAGGCTATTTAGTGGAGGTCGCCCTGAGAGCAGGATGGCCACCTCTTCCAACAAACCTAGCTTTCTGCTGGCCAAAAGGAGGAAGAGGAGGCGGTGGGGGACATACTGGGGAGGGGACAGAAGTGCTGACAGGGAAAGCTGGGCTGAAGGCCATGGGAAGGTGCTGGACAGGCTGGCCCTTCCAGGGCAGGAGGGGCTTGGAGGAAGAGAAATGCAGGTTCACTGGATGCTGCCAGAAGATGCCCTTCCCTGGGGTGACTGGCTGACCACTGAGGACCCCGGGTGTGAGGGAGGGCAGGAGTGTGAGCATCTCATCTGCTCCTTTGGAGCAGGTCTATCCGAGCATCCTGTGCCCCACCCCCTCCCGCTGCCAAACCTTCTGGCCCTCAGCGCCTACCTGATTCAAGGTCTCAGAGCCTATAATGGGCTGAATGCCTGCTGAGCTGCCTTGATCATAGCTCAGGCTGAGATGGGGGCTGAGGGCCGTCTTTGCCTTGATTCATGGGCTTTCAGGAGGGTCATGTTGGGACAGAAATTGAGTCAGTCCCAGGAACACGGAAGGGCCACCAGAAACCTCACCTTCATTCACAAGGTACCGAGCGTAGAGGAGGAGCCAGTGGCGGTACTCATGGCTGGACTGCAGGGTGAGTGCCGCTGCAACCTGATTCTCCAGATAGGCCAGGGTGGTCTCCTGCTGCACTACATGAGGCACGGAGAAGAGCCGGGCTGCCTGTCTTCCTGAACTGCAGAGACCGGCAGAGCAAGCATCATGAGGCAGTGGGTACTGCAGGGGTGAGGAGGCTGATACCGTGAGCCCCTGGCCCCAGTGAGGACCCAGTAAAGGGGCAGATGTCAGACTCCATGCTGGCTAACTGGCCCCCATGTCCCAGCCACAGGCCTCCTGGCCACTCTAGCACCCCAGGTGTACCCCACCCTGTACCTCCTATCTAGGCCCGAGGTGACAGGTCAGCAGCTCATTCCTCCCCACCCCAAATACTGCCCATCACGGTGTCCATGACTCATAGCACCTCAGATCGCCATCTGTGCCCTGAAGTGACAGGCCTTGTGACCGAGCATGCTGAGATATTACCCAACAACCCAAGGCCCACAACCCTTGGCACCCTCGAGCCTGCTTGTGCTAAGCAGCAGCTAGGCACAGGGGTGGGAAGTCAGAGCGCAGGCCTGGGTGGGACTGTGCTTGCATGACCCGGCCACCTCCCCCAGCACCTGGGTCACCTACGTGGAGGCACGGCCCTGGACTATGGCTAAAGGTCCGGAGCATAGCATGGCGTCCTGGGGAGGCAGGCTGCTCCTGAAGTCCGCACACTGGGCCAGGGAGTCCTGCTTGTCGGAAACCAGGTTCCTGGGGAGGCGACAGCAGGAGCAGAGGTCAGAAAAACCAGGAGGTCCACCAGAAAGGCTGGCGGTGAGGCCGCCAAGAAGCAGGTACCACATGACTCTGCCAGAGTGCCAGCAGAAGCCAAGTATCACTGCACTCCCTCCACAGTGCCCTCAGGGACAGGTTTCATGAGGCAAAATCAATGACGGTGAAGGTCATCAACAGGGCTCCGGGACCACCTGAGCACCATAGTCTCAGAACTTGAGGACACGGGCCTGTGTATAAAGTGTGCATAGGATTGCTGGGGGCCCCACTTGCTGGGGGCCCACACGGCCTGGTCCTTGAAAGCTTCTAGGAATGCCAGGCTCTAGCCTTCCCGAGCTTCTATACCATCCCAAGCAGTCAGCTCTTCACCTTCTCCAGACCTCTCACATCTTTGTTGAAAACACTCCAGCCACATTTTAAAAATAGTTGGGTGACTGGGGCAAATAATACATTATATGTTAATAAAAGAAAAATAGTTGGGTGAATTTGTAAAATACCAAGCCAACATTTCCCTTCTTAAATAACCAGTCTGTTTCCACTATTACAGTAATCACATATAATATACAAGTGTGCAACTTGGAAGAGATGGGAATGGGGAGGTTTTTTTTTTGTTTGTTTAAAGATTACATTTTATTTTTTTTAATTTTATTTTAATTTTGTTTTTAAAGAATTTATTTATTTGACAGAGAGATAGCATAAGTAGGCAGAGTGGCAGGCAGAGGGAGAGGGAGAGGGAGAAGCAGGCTCTCCTCTGAGCAGGGAGCCTGATGCGGGGCTCGATTCCAGGACCCTGGAATGATGACCTGAGCTGAAGGCAGTCACTTAACCGACTGAGCCACTTGGGCGCCCCTTAAGATTTTATTTTTAAGTAATCTCTACACCCAACGTGGGGCTTGAACTTACAACTGTAAGATCAAGAGTTGCTTGCTTTAATGACTGAACCAGCCAGGTGCAGCACCTCCCCACCCACCCGCCCCTTAAATCTCAATGGAGGATAAACTTGGGCCTGGTTATTCTTAACAGAAGAGGGCTGGAAGGCAGCTGGTTTGGGTATGATGGACCAAAGGTGCAGGCAGAAGAAAAGAATTTCTGACTGGCTGGTACACAATGTACACACTTCACAGGTCTGGATTAAAATCTTGGAGGAATAGAGATTTTACAAATACAGAAAAGGCCTCCAAACTCCAAAATGGGCTAAGGAAAGACACAGACCATAACACATGATGAGTGACTATGCAACCTCACTAAATCACAAAGTCAGCCAGAAGTGCTACTTAGCTCCTGCTAAGCTACAAAAATTGAGGAATGATGGTGAAGTTGTTGTGAAACCGACTCACCTATGCTGACAAAGGCTAAGGAAGCGAGGCTGGAAATGTGTATCGACAACCGTAAGAATTTTCAAATGCCTGTTCCAAACAAAGTGACCTCAGGAAACAATGTAGAAGAAGGAAAGCACCCCTGCCCACAGGGACGGTGGGGCCTGTACTGGTGGGTTTGAGCTCTGTCTCTTCTCTAGCGGACAGAGCCCAGCAGGGCTGCCACCACGGCCCCCACTCCAGGGCTTGATTGTCAGGAGCCGAGCCAGGCAGGCCCGACTGCTTTTATTCCAGCTTAGATGGACACTCCCCCAGAAGGGCAGGGCCAGAAGCTAGCTGGTTTACTTACCATGTAGAAAGTGATGGATTAAAGCAGTATGCCTTCCCATCAGACAGATTCATCACTGGGATTCCATGCTGTGTCAGCAAGATCTGTGACACTGTCATGTCACTTCCTGGGGAGACAGCACAAGAATGGGTTCTTGGGTGTGGTCTGATCAGCAGGTGCCTGCATACGCACCTAAGGAGAAATGCAAAGCACAGCTCCCACAGTCCTAGCAACAGGTGTCTTACACTTACACATAACCAGGCAGTCACTGCTCTACTCTGCGCATGCTGGTCTCATTGCCATCCACAGGCTGTTTGTCACCTCTCAGGGACCCATTCAAATACGCCCCTGGAGAGAATGCATCGCCCTACAACGTAATGACATCCCCTACAACACGAAATGCCTCAGGCTGTGCCCAGAGCTTGGTTCTCCATCTAGGCTGAACGGGGTGCTTTCATGTCAGGAACCCAGGCCGCCCTGCCCTGGTATGCCCTGCCCCCACCCCAGGGTACAAGGGGTGGTCCACTGCTGAGGTTACCTGCCAAGATGGAGTGTAGAGATTCTTCTTTCACCACAACCACCTGTCTGTGAACATCCCTAGGAGGGAGACAGGGAACAGCTTACTCTGCAGTTGGGGTAAAAGCATCGCAATGTGCCTCAATGATCAGACCCCACTCCCTGGTCCCTGGTACATACCCACCCTTGCTTCCAGGAGAGGAGCTCTGTGCTGGAAGCGGCTTCCACTCCCCATGTGTCACTACGATACCTCTGCACAAGTCTACAGCAGAGGGCCTAGGAAACAGAGCTGTGGGGCCTGCCACCAACACTATACCAACTCTGGGAGAAGCGTGGCCATGCTCTGGCAAATGAGATCCCCTTTCTGGACCCTGGTACGTGCAATTAGGCATTGTGATTTGTCGTGAGGTTTCAGGATGCTATAACGACGGCAGCAGGGCCAGGCAGCCTGTGCCACTTCCATCGCACACTCTCCCTCCCCCAACGCGGCGTGGCTATCACAAGCAATGTGTGACTGACTGCTCAGGGCTCCTTAGGCATTAAGATGCCCAGGCCAGCAGGGCCCAAGGACATGTCTGCCGAGGGGCCTCCTTTGCTGCCTTCCCTATCCCTGCAGTGAGAGGGGACCTGCACAGCCCCATCCCATCCTGCTTGGAGCCCACCCGAACCTGGGCCCGCCTCTCACCAGACAGACAACGTGGCTGCAGCAGTGAGCGCCATGACGTAGGAGCCCGTGCAGTGCAAAGTGGAGATTGGGGACGGCAGGAGGATGGGAGGGAGGAGGCGGCGACCACAGGCGGAGAACACGGACAGCATCCTCTTTTCACAGGCGACACATACCACGTCACTGAAAAGGCAGAGGGGGGACCAGGTGTCATGATCATCGGGAGCTGTGGCAGAGGCAGCAGCCCTGAAATGCAAAGCCTTCCCTCTGTCTGTGCCTGCCCTGTGCCTTCCTCTGAGCAGGTGCAGCAAAGGGAGAGGGGGCGAGGGCTTGCCCAAGGCCCGGGGCAGCACAGCTGATGCAGCCTAGCCTCAATGAAACCTCTGATTAAAGAGAATGTGTTCTCTTTTCCTTCAGGGGCTGCCTGAGCTTTTCTGAGCTCACACTAATGCTAATCCGGGAGGAGCCCACAGCAACGCCCAGCACACAGGCCTATTTGCCCCTTGTGGGTGTCTGGGATCGGGAAGCTCAGTTTGCTTATCTTGGCAGAGAATGAAAAGGAGGTGCAGAAAGATGGTTCCTTTTAGGTGCAACACCATGGACTCGCTCAGGGCCCATGGGGACCCTGACCTGAGATGGAAGGCCAAGTACTCATAGACATTTTGAAAGCATTTTATATGCAGCCTTATGATAACTGACTAAGGGCCTAGTTAAAGTGACTGTATCTAAGCCAATTATCTTTGTAAAATCCTTTTAAGAGTCAAAGACATGGTCCTGACTGGAGGCCCTACGCCTCAACATGCACCTGAGAAAAACGCTGGTCCTCTTTCCAGATCAAGCACATGTAATAACAGCTCTAGGGGATTGTGGCCTGGAAGTCCATGGGAAGACACTGGGGGACTAACCACTGAATTAAGGTTCGCCTCAAAGTGCAGAATATGGAGAGGGCTGGGCTGCGGACTCACAGAACAATCAGAAATCCATCCTGACTTCCCTAGATGAAAATCTGGGGTCCAGAGAATGAATCATCCCATGTTAGAAAGAGCCAGGCAGAGCTCAGCCTGGAACCCGAGATTTAGGAATCTGGCCAGATGAGGGGATCAGAACATCTGGGTGGAAATCCTGCCTTGGTTGATCCTCAAAGACAGTTTCCCCACCTATAACATGGTGATAGTGATGCTGACTTTATTAGGTCTTGTGGGGACTGAGAAGACATGCACACACTTAGACTAGGGCAAGGCATGGTACAGGCCTCTGTGGAAACTAGCATGTAGGGCAATGCCTCTCGCCTCAGACAGTAACAGGGCCACACAGCACAGCACACGGTGCTTGTCTGACGTTAAAAGCTAGTCTGGGTAAAGACCCTTGCCCTTACCAGCTGCCGGCAGCAGTGAGGATCCGGCTGGTGAGTACCGTCTCCCACTCCTTCCCTTCCCGGTTACATTTCAAACGACTTAGCTTCACACCTCCCACGGCGGTCACTTCATTCTCCACCTCAATGTACATGGAGGGATCGGAGCTCACCTGGGTAGAGGAAAGCAAACACAATCTCTTTTCATGTGATGGTGGGCCCACTGAGACTTGGGTCATGTGACAGGTGATATGATCAGAGGCCCCAAAGCAGGAGAAAGACAGAGAGGCAGACAGAACTGGCTGGTAAACAGGAAGGTGGTGGTGTGTGCAGTAAAAGGGTGGGACAAGAAGGCCGGATGTCTGGATATGTGGTCCCCAGGGCAGGGAGAGGGCTAGGAGCTTCCTTGGTCTCATCTCTCATGCCTAAGGAACTCACGGACTGGATATCCCTGTATGGAAAACCCAGGCAGAACGGTGGAATAGTTTGTACTTGTGTGGCCACAAAAGTGGGTGAGCTGGGGCAGAGGGTTGGATGTGACTGGGAGAAAGGCCCCTTCACAGACCCCCGGAAACCAAGAACAGCCCCAAGCAGCACAGTGTTTAGTAAAGCCAGCCTCTGGATGTGGGATGGGGGTGCAGTGGCTAGAGTTTGGAAGGGGTTTGTGCGCCCTGTCTCCACGCACAGCGGCAACAGGAACAAACCACGTGGGTCCCTATCCTTAGGCCCAGAAAGACCTGTGCAGGGAAGGGCTGACATCAGCTCTATGGTGTCCCACGAGGACAAGCATGCATGGGGCAGTTGTGCCCAGTGGAAAGTGACCTGCATGTGGGGTCCTAGAAGGTTTCCTGAGGACGTGCACCTAAGCTGAGGAACAATAGGAGTGAACCTATGGCATGTATGTCCTAGGTCAGGTACTAGATGGAATGAATGGAAGGCCTCTGGGTATAAAGGATTCTTTGTTCTAGAGCTGTGTTTTGAACAAGCACATGGTCATAAGCTTCTACTCCAAGAACTCAAATAGCCCGGATGACGACGGGGACAGGGCCAGTAAGCTGGCTGGGAGGTAGGCCATTACCATGCAGTCCAACTGCACCAAACCTGAGGCTGCCCAGGGCTGAGTGTGGAGCTCAAGGAGGCTTCCAGAAGGAATACCTGAGACAAGTTTTGAAGGAGCTGGCCATCCAGAAGATGGCAGCAGGACTCTAAGAGCAAAGCGTAAAGGAGAAAAATGTGAGGTAGGGGCAGCAAGGGAGCCCCTGGGGAAGAGGCTAGTGATCTGGCCCTGATTAACTACAATTTCCCCCAGAAAGTGATGGAGAGCCACCGAAAAGCAGCCCTAAGTCAGTGACAATTGAGG
>CM052889.1:55957836-56022426 GCA_028534135.1 Potos flavus | reverse complement strand
GTGATAACAGAATGCTTCTCCTCCCCCAAACCTCACCACCAGCTCAACGCGGCTCTGGTATAATAGAGGTAGAATAACTAGTTTGAAGCTAGCAGAGAGTAGTTCATGAGTTTGAAGGAAAGAAGCCAGTTCCATAACTAAAAGTGCAAGGTGAAGCTTCAAGTGCTAATGTAGAAGCTGCAGGAAGTTATAAAGAAGATCTAGCTAAGATAATTAGTGAAGGTGGCTATACTAAACAACAGATTTTCAATATACACGAAACAGCCTTGTATTAAAAGTAGAAGTTATCTAGGATTTTCACAGCTGGAGAGGAGAAGTCAATGCCTGGCTTCAAAGAACAGGCTGACTCTCTTGTTAGGGGGCAATGCAGCTAGTGACTTTAAGCGGAAGCCAATGTTCATTTACCACCCCCAAAATCCTAGGGTCTTAAGAATTATGCTGAATCTACTCTGCCTTACCCTATATAAATTGGAACGACAAAGCCTAGATGAGAGCGTATCTGCTTATAGCATGGTTTACTAAATATTTTAAGCTCACTGTTGAGACCTACTGCTTAGAAAAAGATTCCTTTAAAAATATTACTGTTCATTGCCAATACACTTGGTTACCCAAGAGCTCTGATACAGATGTATGAAATTAATGTCGTTATCATGCCTGCTACCATAACATCTGTTCTGCAGGCCATGGATCAAGAGTAGTTTTGACTTTCAAATCTTATTATTAAAGAAATACATTTTGTAAGGCTATAGCTGCCATACATAGTGATTCCTGTGACGGATCTGGACAAAGTAAATGGAAAACTTTCTGAAAAGGATTCACCATCTAGATGCTACTAAGAACATTCAAGATTCACAGGAAGGGGTCAAAAGAGCAACACGAACAGGAGTTTGGAAGAAGTAGATTCCAACCCTCATGGATGACTTTCATCATCAAGAATTCAGTGGAGGAAGTAACTGCAGATGTGGTGGAAATAGCAAGAGACCTAGAATTAGAAGTGAAGTCTGAAGATGTGACTGAATTGCTGCAATCTCATGAGAAACCTGAATGGATGAGAAGTTGCTTCTCACGGAGGAGCAGAGAAAGTGGTTTCTTGAGATGGAATCTACTCCCAGAGAAGATGCTATAAAGATTGTTGAGATGACAATAAAGGATTTAGAATACTACACAAACTTAGCTGATAAAACAGTGGTAGGTTTTGAGAGGACCGACTTCAATTTTGAAAAAGTTCTGCTGTGTATAAATGTTGGCAAATGGCATTGCTACAGAGAAATTGTTCATAAAAGGAAGAGTCAACCGATGTAGGAAGCTTCATTGTCTTAAAGTTGCCACAGCCACCCCAACGTTCAGCAACCACCACCCAAACAGCCAGGAACCATTAGCATTGAGGCAAGACCCTCCATTGGCAAAAAGATTATGACTTGCTGAAAGCTCAGATGATGGTTTGCATTTTTTAGCAATGAAGTATTTTTTCCATTAAGGTATATATATTGTTTTCTTAGATATAATGCTATTATTGCACACTTAATAGACTACAGTAGGTTGTCAACAACTTTTACATGTACTAGGAAACCAAAAAATTCATTTGACTTGCTTTATTGCAATATTCAATTTATTGTGGTGGTCTGGAACCAACCTTGCAACTGTCCAGCATATGCCTGTATGCCATGTTAACTCTAATTTAAAGAAAAATGGAGTAGCTATATTAATTTCAGACAAAGTGGACACCAGAGTAAGGAAAAGTATTAAGGATAAAGAGGAACATTACATAATGATAAAAGGGTCAACTTTCCAAGAAGACATAGAAATCCTTAACGTATACATGCCTAACAACAAAGCATCAAAATACATGTGGCAAAAACTGATAGAACCACAAGGAGTACTAGACAACTCCACAATCATAAGTGGAGATTTCAATTTACCTCTATCAGTATCCGGCAGATCCAGCTGACGGAAAATCAGTAACGAATTACTCAAATGAACAGTACTATCATTCATTTGAATTTAGTTGATATTTATAAGATACTTCACATAACAATAGCAGAATACACATCCTTCTCAAGATCACATGAAATATTCACTAAGGCCACATTCTGGGTCATAAAACATACTCTAACAAATTTAAAAGGATAAAAAACATGCTTTAAGCCCACAACAGTGAATCTTGAATGTTCGATAGACAACAATAACAGAAAGATACCTGGAAAACCCCCAAATGAAGATAAAAGCACACACTTCTAAACAACATATGGTCAAAGAAAAAGTCTCAAGAGAATTGTAAAAATATTTAAGATTTAATATTCAAATAACTTTAATATTTATTAAATATTTATTAAATATTAAATTATTAAACAAATCCATTTAATATTAAAGATTTAATATTTAAATAAAAACAAAAATGTAATTTATAAAAATTTGTGGGATGCAGTGAAACAGTGCTTAGAAGGAAATTTATACCAGAGAATATATTTTATTTTATTCTTACTATTTTTAAAAAGATTTATTTATTGGGGCACATGGGTGGCTCAGCTGGTTAAGTGACTGCCTTCGGCTCAGGTCATGATCCTGGAGTCCCATGACTGAGTCCTACATTGGGCTCCAGAGCAGGGAGTCCATTTCTCCCTCTGACCTTCCCCCCTCTCATGCTCTCTTTCTCTCATTCTCTCTCTCTCAAATAAATAAATAAAATTTAAAAAGAGAGATTTATTTATTTTGGGGGGGGAGGGGCAGAGGGTGAGAATCTTAAGCAGACTCTGCACTGAACGTGGAGTCCAACACAGGGCTTGATCTCAGGATCCTGAGATCACCACCTGAGCCAAAACCAAGAGTTAGATACTTAACCGACTGCCACCCAGACACCCTCTTTGTTTTTTCTTAAATATTTATTTATTTGAGAGAGAGAGAGCGAGCAAAAGTGAGAGTGGGGGGAAGGGAAGAGGGAATCTTCAAGCAGACTCCCCGATGAGCATGGACCCTTACGTGGGGCTCAATCTCCTGTCCCTCAGATCATGACCTGAGCCAAAATCAAGAGTCCACTGCTTACCCAACTGAGCCGCCCAGGTGCCCCAAGAATGCATATTTTAGAAAAGAAAGACTTGAAATAAAAAACTTAAACTTTACCTTTAGGAACTAGAAAGAGATGAGCAAGCAGAAACAAATAAATAATAAGTAGCAATACAATAATATAATAATAAGGCAATAATAAGCAAAATAATACAAAGCAAGGAGAAAAAAAATAATAAAGATTAGAGCAGAAATCCATGAAATTTAAAACAGGAAAAAAACAGAAAAATCCATGAAATAAAAGCTGGTTCTTTGAAAAGAGCAATAAAATTAATAAACTTGTAGCCAGGCTAATCAAGACAAAAAGAGAGGACACAAATCACTAATGTCAGAAATGCAAAAGGGGCCTTCACTACTGCTCCCATAGACAATAAAAGGAACATAGAGGAATATTATGAATAATTCTAAACCCAAAGATTCGATAACTTTGATGAAATGGATCAGTTCCTTGAAAAAAACAAAAAACAATCAACTAAAACTCACACACGGAAAAATAACTAATCTGAATAGGCCTATTAAAGAAAATGAATCAACAATTAACAACCTTCCAAGAAAAAAAAGTACCAGGCCCAGACCGTTTTACTGGTGAATTCCATCAAATATTTAAGGAAGAATTTATACCAATTCTCTACAATATATTCTACAAAAGAAAAGCAGAGGAAATAAATCCCAACACCCATGAGGCAAGCATTACCCAAATATAAAAACCAGATACTGATATTACAAGGAAAAAAACCTATAGGCCAGTATCTCTCATGAACATAGATGTAAAAATCTTCAACAAAATATTGGCAAATTGGATCCAACAATGTATAAGAATTAGATACAACAACCAAATGGTATTTACTCCAGATACACATGCTACTCAACATTCAAAGTGATTAATGTAATCCATTACATCTAATAAAGCTAAAGAAGAAAATCTTTTTTTTTTTTAAAGATTTTATTTATTTATTTGACAGAGACAGAGATCACAAGTAGGCAGAGAGGCAGGCAGGGGGGCGGGGGAAGCAGGCTCCCTGCTGAGCAGAGAGCCCGATGCGGGGCTCGATCCCAGGACCCTGGGATCATGACCTGAGCCGAAGGCAGAGGCTTTAACCCACTGAGCCACTCAGGCGCCCCTAAAGAAGAAAATCTTATCATCATATAAACAGATGCGGAAAAGGCATCTGACAAAACCCAACATCCATTCATGGTAAAAAAAAAAAAAAAACCCACAAACTCTTAGCAAAACAGGATTAGGGGAGAATTTCCTCAATTTGATAAAGGATATTCACAAAAACACCTAGAGCTAACATCATACTTAATAGTGAGACACTAGATGCTTTCCCATAAGACTGAGAAGGCAAGGATGTCCCCTCTCACTACTTCTATTTAATATAATTTGGCACTAGAAATCCTAGCTAATGCAGTAAGATAAGAGAAAGAAATCAAAGGCATAAAGATTGGGAAGGAGAAAGAAAATTGTCTTTATTTACAGATGACATAATTCTCTTTGTAGAAAATCTCAAAGAATCAAAGACGACAACAAAAAATGGAACTTATGGGCAATTACGGCAAGGCTGTAGGATGTAAAGTTAAGATACAAAAGCCAATTGCTTTTCTACATATTAGTAATGAAAAACTGGTATTTGAAATTCTAAACACAATACTATTTACATTAGCATCAAAAAATGAAATAATTAGATATAAATCTAACAAAATATGTCTAAATTCCATACAAGGAAAACTATAAAACTCTGATGAAAGAAAAACAAAGATCAACATAAAAGGAGATATTCTATGTTTATGGATAAGAAGACTCAATACATATTTTTTAAAGTTTTTTTTTTTTAAGATTTTATTTATTTATTTGAGAGAGAGGGTGAGTGCACACACAAGCAGGAGAAGGAGCAGAGGCAGAGGGAGAAGCAGGCTCTGCGCTGAATGGGGAGCCTGACTTGGGGCTCTATCCCAGGACCCTGAGATCGCGACCTGAGTCAAAGGCAGACGCTTAACCGACTAAGCGCCCAGGCACCCCGGAAGACTCAATATTGTTAAGATGTCAATTTTTAATAACTTGATCTAGAGAGTAAATGGAATCCCAATAAAAGTCCCAGGAAATTATACTGTGCATATTGACAAATTGATTCTAAAGTTTATATGGAAAGATAAAAGCCCTAGAAATAGATCCACACAAATATACTCAAGTGATCTTTGATTAAGGCAAAGGCATAGAAAAGACACTCTTTTCAATGAATGATGCTGAAACAACTGGACAACCTCATGCAAAAACGGGATCTAGACTCATTCCTTACATCTCCCACAAACATTAACTCAAAATGGATCATCAATCTAAGTGTAAAATGAAAAAGTATAAAAGAACTTAGAAGAAAACATGGTAGGAAGTCTAGATGAGTCTGGGTTTGGCAAATTTATTTATTTTTTACATTACAGTGCTTACCACGGTAACTGTAGTTACCATCTGTCAGCATACAAAGTTATTACAATATTATTGACTATATCAGCAATAAGTGTTTGATACAATATTGAAAGTATGATCCATGACAGAAAAATCTGGTTCAGTAGGACTTCACTAACATTGGAAATTTCTGCTCTAAGACACTGTTAAAAGAATTAAAAGACAAGCCAAAGACTGGAAGAGAGTATTTGCAAATCACATTATCTGAGTAAGGATTTGTATACAAAATACACAAAGAATTTGTAGAACTTGACAGTAAGAAAACAAGCAATCTAATCTAAAAAATAAAAAGCTCTCAACAGGCACCTCACCAAAGAAGATCCAGATGGCTAATAAGTATATGAAAAAATGGTCAACATTAGAAGTGAAAATCAGGGAACTGAAAATAAAAACAATAAGAGATCACTCAACACTTACTAGAATGGCTAAAATCTAAAAAAAACCTTATAACAAATGTGGACAAGGATGTGGACCAAAGGAACTCATTCATTGTTGGTGGAAATGCAGTCATTGTGAATGACAGGCAGCTTCTTACAAAGCTAAACCTAGTCTCACCACACAACAAGGTGACTGCACTCCTAGGTATTTGCCCAACTGAGCTGAAACATTTATTCACACAAAAACCTACACGTGAATGTTCACAGCAGCCTTATATAATGTTTATACATAACTGCCCCAAAATGGAAGCAACCAAGATATCCTCCAATGGAGGAATGGATAAAATGTGGTAGTACATACAAACTGTGGTACATCCATACAATGGAATATTATTTGGTAATAAAAAGAAATGAGCTATTAAACCATGAATGCATGTAAGAACATTACATTGCTAAGTGAAACACACCCATTAGAAAAGGGCATATACGGTATGATTCCAATTATACAACATTCTAGAAAAGGCAAAACTATGGAGGCAGTAAAAAGTTCAGTGATTGTCAGGTGTTCAGAGAAGAGGAAGGGAAGGATGAATAGCTAAAGTACAAGGGATATTTAGGGAGGTGAAATTACTGTGCATGATGCTATAATGCTGGATACAAAATATTATGCATTTGTCAAAACAGATACAACTGTACAACACAAGGAGAAAACTCTAAATGATGGACAGTACTTTATAAAAATTTTTTAAAAAAATTTTAAATTTTTAAATTTTAAATTTTAAATTTTTAAATTTTTAAATTGGACTAAATACCTACTGGAGTATGATAATGGAATGTGATTATGTAGGAGAACATCCTTGCTTAGGATGTTACTCACAGCAGGAAGGACAGAAGTGTGTTTCTATCATGTGTGTTGTAGACTAAAAGTAAAATCAAAACTGGCAAAAGTGACAAAAACTGGTGAATCCAGGTGGAGGATACAAAGAAAGAAGTTTAATGTTGCTAAATGTTTGGAAGTTTTCAAAACAAAAGCCTATAAAAAACTCCACTTAGAAGTCCTAGGTGCTGCTGACATAGAAATACAGTATCTCATGCATTTTCTTGCACTTCTCCACTGCAATCTGTGTATATGTGTATGTGTACACGTATGTATGTATGTATGTGTGTAATGTGTTTATTTTTGGTAACAGCTTTACTGAGATGTAACCCACATACAATTCATGGATTTAAAGTATACAATCCAATAGTTCTTGCTCTCTTCACAAAGTTGTGCAACAATCACAATAGCAATTTCAGAATATTTTCATCATCTGAAAAAGAAACCCTATACCTCTAGGTTATAACACCCCCCCCAACAAATTCTCCCATTCACCACTTGGGAAGCCACTAATCTACTTTCTATTTCCATAGATGTCCCCATTCGGGACATTTCTTATAAATGGAATCACAGAATATGAGATATCCAGAATTGGCTTCTTCCACTTAGCATGTTTTCAAGGTTCATTCGTGCTATAGACTGTATTGGTACTTTACTCTTTTTTTATGATTAAATAATATTTCATTGTATGGATAACCACACCTTGCTTACCCATACTTCCAGCTAATAGATATTTGGTTGGTTTCAAGCTTTTGGCTATTGTAAAAAATGCTGATATGAACATTCACGTAGAAGTTATTTGTATAGGCATGTTTTCATTTTTCTTGGGTGTTTTTACCTAGGACTGAAATTCCTGTGTCAAATGTTAGGTCTATCTTTAGCTTTTTAAGGAACTGCTGGACTATTTTCCAAAGTGTCTGTACCATTTTATGTAACCACCAGCAGCATATGAAAGTCCCAAATTCTTCACATTGATGCCAACATTTATTATTTATCTTTTGATTTCCTAGCAGTGCAAAGTAGAATCTTGTGGTTTTACTTGTATTTCCCCAATAGCTAAAAATGTTGAGTATCTTTTCATCTGTTTATTATTTGTATATCATATATATATTTTTAAGATTTTATTTATTTGACAGGGAGAGACAGCGAGAGAGGGAACACAAGCAGGGGGAGGGAAAGAGGGAGAGGGAGAACAGGCTTCCCGCTGAGCAGGAAGCCCAATGTGGGGCTCGATCCCAGGACCCTGGGATCACAACTTGAACCGAAGGCAGATGCTTAACGACTGAGCTGCCCAGGTGCCCCTATATCATATTTTTAAAGATTTTTATTTATTTATTTTAGAGAGAGATCGTGAGCAGGGAGACAGATAGAAGGAGAGAGAGAATCCCAAGCAGACTCCCCACTGAATGTGGAGCTTGATGCAGGGTTCAATCCCAGGAACCTGAGATCATGATGTGAACTGAAATCAAGAGTCAATGCTCAACTGACTGAGTCACCCAGGCACCCCTTGTATATTGTATTTTTAAAAATGCCTATTTAAATCCTTGGCCTACTTAAAAATTGCATCATTAGTCTACTACTGATTGTATGAGTTGTAAGAATACTTGTATTCTAGACACAAGTCCTTTATTAGATACAGGATTAGCAAATATTTTCTCCAATTCTACAGTTTTTTTTCCACCATCTTGATGGTATCCTTTAAAGCATAAAAGTTTTACATTTTAATGAAATCCAATTTATCTATTTCTTCTTTGATTACTTGTGATTTTGCTGTCATAGATTATCAAGAATCCACTAACAAATCCAAAGTAACAAAGAGTTTTGTAGTTTGGCTCTTAAATTAAGTTCTTTGATTAATTTTGAGTTAATTTTGTATGCAGTGTGAAGTAAGGATCCAACTTTATTTTTTTGCATATGTGGATATCTTGCTTGTCCCAGCGATATTTGTTGTTAAGACTCTTCTTTCTCTATCCATCGAATAGTCTTGGCACCCTTGCTGAAAATCAACTGATCGCAGACATGTGCGTTTATTTCTGGGATTTCAGTTCTGTTCTTCTGATTCTACATGTCTATCCCTGTGCTAGTACCACACTGTCTTATTATTGCTCTGTACTAAAGTTTGAACTCAGGATGTGTGAGTTCTCCAGCTTTGTTCTTTTTTCCCAAGACTATTTTGGCTATTTGGGGCTCCTTGTATTCCCACATGAACTTTGGGATCAGCTTGTCAATTTCGAAAAGGAAGACAGATAGAATTCTGCAAAGGACTGCAATGAATCTGTAAATCAATTTGGGAGCTACTACCATCTTAACAATATTAAGATATCCAATGGAATGTCTTTCCATTTATTTAGGTCTTTAATTTCTTCCAACAATGTGTTGTAGTTTCCAAAGTATAATTTTTATGCTGTATATTTGTTAAATTTATTCCTAAACATTTTATTCTTTTATGTGCTATTATAAATAGAACTATTGTTTTATTTATTATTTTTTTTGGATTGTTCTTTACAAGCGTATAGAAATACAACTGATTTTTGTATACTGATCTTGTATCTTGCAATCTTGAAGTCATTTAGTCTAGAAACCCAGGTACAGTGTTGAACAGAAATGGCGAGAGCTGACATCCTTGTCTTGTTTCTGTTCATTTTCCTTAGGGGGAAAACATTCAGTCTTTTACCATTAAGTATGATCTTAGTTGTGTGGGTTTTTCAAAGGTGTCCTTTTATCATGTTGAGGGAGTTCCATTCTATTCCTAGATGGTATTTGTTTAGGTTATGAATGGGTTCTAGATTCGATCATGGGGTGTCTGTTTTTATTCTACTGATATAGTATATTACATCTGCTGATTTTCATATGTTCAACCAACCTTGTATTTCCGGGATAAATCCCACTTAGTTCTTGTGTATGATTTAAAAAAAAATATGTTGTAGTTTTGAGGATTTCTGTGTCCTTAGTCAAAGAAATACTGTAGTTTTCTTTTCTGTGGTATTTTTGTCTGCTTTTGGTATCTTGATGATACTGGCCTTATAGAATGAGTAGGAAAATGGTCTCTATCTTTTTTTTTTTTTTCTTAAGATTTTACTTTTATGTAATCACTACACCCAATGTGAAGTTTGAACCTACAACCCTGAGATCAAGAGTTCATGCTTCAGGGACGCCTGGGTGGCTCAGCTGGTTAAGCGGCTACCTTCGGCTCAAGTCATGATCCCAGGGTCCTGGGATTGAGTCCCACATCGGGCTCCTTGCTCGGCGGGGAGCCTGCTTCTCCCTCTGCCTGCCACTCTGCCTGCTTGTGCTCTCTCTCTCTGACAAATAAATAAATAAAATCTTCAAAAAATGCTCTGGTTGTTTTGCTTACCACCCTTAGATTTTGGCTCCCGGGGCCTTCCCTTACTTTCTCATGAACTAGTTACATGTTTTAGGGATATGTATTGCAGTTCATCCACCATTTCAAAGTACTGAGCATCAGGAAGGTTTTCAGATCCTCCATACTGCTGCACAGAGGAACTGCTAGATAAAGAGATCACATGGAATATCTGTATATGAAAACTGGCGTGATCACACTACAGAGTAGAATACAAGGTCCTGCACCAAGGTCACAGACGCAGCTGATGACTTGAAGGGAAAGTCCTCCCATGCTCGTTTCCAGAGGCTGTTCTCCAAGGAGAACAAATCCTGATCAGACAAGCAATTTTGAGATCATGAGTCAAGTCCTGGGGACAGTGTCCTACAACTTTAGCTCCAAGATATTACCTACTGCCAAGGTCAGGTCTCATCACAAACGCTCCCTTCATTAAGTACCTGCTGGTTGTGTGGCTACTGGGAGTCTGTGACCAATGTCCCTGAATTTGGCTGATAGTGGCAAAAGGTTGCTGAGCCCCTATCACCTCAAGGTGGAGTGCAACCCCAAGAGCACATCACTTAAGCCCCTTGACCCTCTGTAGGAAGCCGGCCCAGCCCACCTCTAACTCCCTCAGCCCCCACCTCACTGGTTATGCAGTGAGCTCTGTCTTGTGGTGGGTTCATGGTCACGGGGGTGGGGATATGCTCCCTAGGAATCAGAAAAGTTCTGTGCCAACAAACACACCTGTTCTGGTCACCTCAAGAGGACTCCTGCAATTCTAAGAAAGAGACTACATCCTACACGGTTTGGTTGCTGTGTGCTAAGGGAGGTGCAGAGAATGGGTGAGTAGCATAGAGCCTGGAAGGGCTCAGAAGCCTCATTTCATAAAAACCTCTCCTCTATCACTTTTATCTCAAGCTCCCAAACGCCTGGTCAGTGTCTGAGCAGGCCATTATTTCCACGGTACAACAGTATCAGAGCCAATCTCCTGCTCCTCTTCTGCGCAAACTCTGGGTTCTATTCAAATGACAACCTTATGCTAAGCATGGTCTCTGCACTGACCAGCCCTGGTGTCATTGTCTTCGTTGTCCTTTATGCCTGTTCTGTGGCCCCCATGGCTCCTTCCAACCATTTTCTCACTTAAAGAAGCTGCTCCTTTCTCCGTGGACCCAGAGGCTCCTGAATACGGAGAGACCAGAGTCTGCTCCTGCTTGGGAAGGCAGGCTGCTTGGCGGGAAAGCAGACATTGCACTACTAGCTGAAACTGTACCCTCCCTGGTCTCTTGGGGCCCCACACAGCCACCACTTACCTTTCCATGGCTGTTGGAGTCACACTGGTCAAGGCAGGAGCACCTGGCGTGGCTTTGGATCGCTCCGTGAATCGGGAGTCAAATGCTTTCATGGGTTCGATCTTGGACGGGGTTGTTAACACGGAGGGTGATGATGCAGCAGGAGTAGAGGTAGCATTCACACTGGGGGTCGGGGGGTAAAAAGATGGGAGAACACGTCAAGCACAATCCATCAAGCATCTGGGAGTCCTAGATTTGTGTTACTTGGAGCCAACTAAAAGGGGCACAAATATCAAAGTTTACATAAGCCCAATTTCAAGATGTAATCTAATACTACTGACTATTTCTTTAATACTTTCATGTATTAAAATCTGGAAGTCTGGATCTCTAAGAAGGTCATGAGCAAATGTACTCACATTTGCCCCACTGCATGTTGAGAGCTTCTAGGAGTAGCATGAGGCCTAGAAAGTGGCTCTTACAACCCTTTTCTCTCACCATACAGCCGTATCTCCACAACCTGAATACAGCATCTCTACACCAAACCAACCCAAACCACCAGCTTTTCCTGCTTCAACAAATGGTCTAATGAGAGAAGTCCCCACCCAGCGTCCTAAAGCTACTGTCTATATACCTGGCCTTCAACCTCGGCCAAACACTGTGGCCTGGGTGGCTCCTCTCATCTTACCTTGGCAATTATGCATTCTTCATACTCTCCTCCAAGTGCACACCCATAGCCCTTGTCTTCTCCACAGGAGAGGCCTAGGCTTGAACCTGCAAGCTTTCCCCATGCCCAAGCACATCACACATGCTGAGTCCCAAAGCCATTGGGCCACCTGGACCACACCTACCTGCCTGGACCCCACTCCAGACACCTGCCTGGTATCTGGGAGCCCCCTCCTCCTCTCTCAAGACCTGCAGGGCCAACTGTTAAAATGTCTCACAGATCTGGAGCTGTCCTTCCCCAGATACCCTTTCTGAGATGACTGGTGTGGCAATGCTCCTGACCGTGCAGTGAAGGCCTAAGCCACTTCCAGTGTAGAACTGCTGAAAGGTGGGGCTGACCCTGCGGCAGGTGATGTGTCCCTGGCCAGTTCCCACCCTTAGGAGCACATCTTGGGACTACATCTTGTCTCAGGAGGTAAAGTCCTTAGGGTCCTGTGCATCAGAGACTCACCTGAACAAAGGTCTCCCTCCCAAGCAGGCCCTCATAAAAAAATCAAGCATCTCTTTCTTTTTTTTATTGAAGGAGCCATGAAGTGTCAGTGAAACTGTGTCCAAATCTGAACTTTCCCCAGGGACAGGAGCAAGCCTTGGCATGCCCACTCACCTGTCCTTACTGACAGTATCACCAGCCGGCCTGGCGCCAGTTGTAGCCACAGGCTCTGTGGAGGGCTTCGAGGCGCCAAAGGAGTTGGGGGTACTGGAATCCAGTGGCAGTAGCTGTGGATTGCTATGAGAGGAGAGCATGGTGCCCGCCAGGGAGCCTGAGAGTGGGATGCTGTTAAAGAATGCCGTGGAGAAGTCCCTGTTGTCAAGAACAAAAATCAGCCTGGGAAATCAGCCTGGGAAATCAGACACCACATCAAGTACTTTCTGTGTTTGAAGTAATTTTTTTCTGGGTCCAAAGATGAAGTATTTTTGTGGAAGAAAATGTGCAAAGTCACAGAAAAGTAAAAAGGAAACTAGAATTATGTCATACACTAGGTGTAATTGAATCTAAGATGAACTGGTACTTTATGTACCACTAAGGAAGAAAAAACTACTACCAAATGTAATTGTTAGAAGCCACTGATTATAAAATGTACCCTGATTTCAGAGATGCTAAAATGTGCAAACATGTGTCTCAGAACTTGGGAAATGCAGCATACAGAGCAAAACTCCCTTTCATTATGGGCTGTATGGATATACCATAATTTACCTAACCAGCCTCTACTGAGGAATGCCAGGGAGATCTCCCAGTTTTTTCTGTAACAGACACTGCTGTAACAGGAGGCAAGATATTGCAGTGCTGAGGCTAAGGGCCCTGGGCCAATCCAGCCAGGTCTCACTCCTTTGCCACACACAAGCACTGGGGTCTTGGGCACTTCAACCACTCTGTGCTTCAGGTTCCTATCTGCAAAACAGAAAGTGACAGGCCCTTCCCCACGACGTCAGGACTAATGTGGTCGGTGTAGCACACACTTAGAACACATAGTAGCTGCTCAAAGATGCTCCCTATCATAATCATCATTGCACTAGTTGTGTCACATATTACATAGGATAAATTCCTAGAAGTGGAATTGCAGCAGCAGATGGAATGTTCATTAACGAGTTCTGATTAATAGTTCTAAAGTGCCTTCCTTGGAGGTTTAAATTCCAGCTGTGTATGAGAGTGCTTATTTCTCCAAACCCTCACCAATAGCCTTACCGAATTTCTTGATACTTGACAATCTGGTAAAAAACAGCAACTTACTATAGTTTTAATTTGCAATTATTTTGATGTGAGATTAAAATTTTTTCCTACAGAAGCATCTGATTTCCTTCTTTGGTGAACTGTTTATATCCTTTGTATATAGTTCTATCTGGTACTGGTCTTTATTATTGATTGTAAGACCTATTTACAGCATCAAAAAATTCCTTATATGAGCAATTAGTATTTTCCCTAGGATTTTTTCTTTTTTAAGATTTTATTTTTAAATAATCTCTACAACCATTATGGAGCTTGACTCACAATCCCTAGATTAAGAGCTGTGTGATCTTCTGACTTAGCCAGCCAGGTGTCCCCAAGATGCTGTGTTTTGACTTTTTATGGTGCAATTTTCTTTGCCCCCAAAATGTTATTTTTGTATGGTCTAAATTTTATGCCATTTTTAAAAATGACCTTTTTTTTTTTTTTTTTTTTTTTTTACCCCTTAGACCATAAAAATATTCTTTTAGGGAATCTTCTAAAATTTTAAACAACAAAAAAGCTAAACATTAAAAAAAGAAATCTCTGAGCTGTTCAGAAAGTACCTAATTTTAAGTTCTGAGGTAGGGATCCAACTTTGTTTCTACAGGGTAGGTAGTCCTGACTCCCATTTATTAGATTAGCTGAGGTTTCATCACTGATGGAAAATGCTACCTTTAAAATTCCCATAAATACTTGGGCTTACTTTTGGGTTTTCCATTGTATTCCACTGCTCTATTCATGTGTTAGTATCCATTTTATTATAGTTTATAAATTTTAATTTTTGGTGGAGCTAGTCTTCTCTGATTTTCTTTTTCAGAAATATTTCAGCTATTCTTACTTATTTTTCCATAAATTTAGAATCAGCCTAATTCTGAAAACTGTTAGTTATTTATATGGGCTCGTGTTGTGAGAAATCTATTATCTTATGATGTTGAGTCATCCTAAGGAATAAATGGTATGCATTTTCAGTTATTTCTTTGAATTTTCTTTTAGTTCTCTCGGTATTGAATTTTTTCTTCACAAAGAGCTACATTTCTTGCTACATTCTAGGTACTGCATTTGTGAAAGTGATTTCTCCCTTTATATCTTCTAAAGGTAGTTGCTGCTTCTTGATCAGTTGCATCCAGTCATTTTACTGTCTTCTTTTATTATCTACGGCAGTTTTCCGAGTCTCAACTTGTTTCTTCAAAAACTAGAGTTTTCCCAGTTGATTCTCTTGTAGATCATACCGTCTTTAAATATAACACATTTTACCACCTCCTTTCCAATTTATTCTTTCTCCTGACAACTGTATGAGCTAGGACCTCCAGAACAATGTTAAAGTATAGTCAATAAGAATGGACACTTGTTTAGTTTCTGAATTTACTTTAAAATAAGGTAGTTTCTAATCAAATTAAAGGAAGTATCCATCTATTCATACTTAACTAAATTTTAAATCTGAACAATTGAATTTAGTAAATTTAGTAAATTTAGTAAAAATGTCTCCTACGCATTTGTGCAGATGATCATATATTTCTTTTGATCTTTTGACATGTAGAAGCAAATTAAGTTTCCTAAAATTTGAACTGCCTTGCTTCCTGAAATAAACCTTACTATTGTCACAGTGTATTAGCAATGTAACACACTATAAGTTTCTATTACTATTTTCCTTAACATTTTTGAACTGACATTCAGAAGTGAGATTGATCAGGCAATTATTATGTTCTATCTTTGTCATGTTTTTGATGTAAATATTCATTTCAAAAAAGATTTTGCAAGTTTTCCTTTTTCTATGCACTGGAGTATTTTTAATAGTATTACAATGATCTGTCCCTCTAATCATTAGAACGATTAGAATGAAAACTTCATTAGAATTTCCCTGTGATACCTTCTTAGCCTGGTGGCTTTTGGTAGGTTAGCTCTGTGATAGCCTCCTTTATTTCTTCTATAATAATCTAGTTGTATAGATTTTCTTCAGTTTTTATAATTTTATTTTCCTCAAAATCATCTACTTTCAAATTTATTTGCACAGTATTCAATAAAGAAGTCTTTCAAACTTTTGATTCATTCTTTATCTGTGATTATTACCATTTAAAATACTTCTTTTCAGAGCGCCTGGGTGATTGAGTGGGTTAAAGCCTCTGCCTTCAGCTCAGGTCATGATCTCAGGGTCCTGGGATTGAGCCCCACATTGGGCTCTCTGCTCAGCAGGGAGACTGCTTCCCCCCCTCTCTCTGCCTGCCTCTCTGCCTACTTGTGATCTCTCTGTCAAATAAATAAATAAAATCTTTAAAAATAAAATAAAATACTTCTTTTCTTGCTTGATTAGCTAAGCTAATCATTACCTATTCTGTTGCTACTTGTTTTAACATGGGAATCAAGAGGGCAACAAAGCCTTTAAGACCAAAAGAATCAAGTTCTGGTGTCAGAAATATGTGCCCTGTGGCAGAAAGTTGGTTTCAGGCCAGGTAGAAAGCCACCTACCACCTCTGTCTCCTCATCAAGTAAGGCCTGAAAGGATCCACAGAAGAAAAGTGCCACCATCACCACCACCTCCAGGACCCTCACTCCCACAAGCCCTTCAGTGTTCAAAGCACAGTCACATACCTGTCTCATTTGGTCCTAATAAAAAGTAAGCATATGGCATTACCCACTAGTAGGTTAACAATGAGAAAAAGGCTTGATCAAAGGAAAACCACCCTCTGGGAGGAGTCAGGAGACCTGGTTCTGGCTCCATCTGGTCAGGTCTCTGCATTCCAGGGCCTCAAAACCTGCACACTCTAACATGAGGAAGTCAGATCAGCATATCACATGACTGAAGGTCTTTTCAGACTTCAGAAAGATCTAGGACAGCTCACGGATGAACAACTGCAAAGTGCAGAGGACTACTATGTATGTGGTACCCTGAGCAGACTGGTTGAATGAACAGAAAACCAGAATGAATCACCTTGACAGTGGAGGTCTATTTCTTTCATGCAGGACCTTATTATCCTTTGAATCAACATACATTGTTTTGGGGAGAATGACCAATATAAAAGCAAGCCTAACTACAGATGCTGAGACAACAGCAAATGGTGACTGGGTCCACTTTCCCTCTTCTTTGCCCCCTCAGGGAGATGTGCCTTAGAGCCCTATTCTCTGTCCAGCAATTCCACTTCTGGGAAGTATCCTGGGGTAACAGTCACGGGTGTGCTCAAATATTCATTTACAATCACAAAACACTGGACAGTTTGTCTACAAGTCCACAGTTAAGGGCTGGTCAAGTAAATCATGGTGCATTCACAGCCTGGGAACCTGGACAATCAGCAAGCCAATGCTTCAGAGGACTATTTATTAAAAAGGATGCAAGGTCAAGATACAGGAACAAGTGGGGAAAAAAAGACCAGAGATACAGATGCCAAAATGTTAACAGGAATTATATCTCAGAGACTAGATTACGGGTAATGTTTATGTCCTTCTTTGGGTTTTTAGTATTTAACAGTGTGTATATAGAAGGCTATAAAAGGGAAAAATGAAACAGAAAAAAATCAGTCCGACTTCTCTCCCTGGTGCCTTCAATGCCCCACCAACAATGAAGCAGAGCTGCCCATGTGACACACTGGCCCTGTGAAGGTGCCTTCGCCCTCTGGCTTATCACAGGCTCCTCCCTGCCCACCTTCTGCATGAGTCAAATGTGCATAAGGGCTCTGTAGGAAGCACAGGGCTTTGAGGCTGGTGGGAAGCTGGGCTCAACTCCCCCATTTCCAGATTCTATGGGTCAGACTGGCCCAAGAGCCCGTGAAGACCGTGATTATGAAAGTGTTAACTGGTGAAAGGAGAGGGGAAGACCTCCCCAGATAAGGCCACAGAAAGCTCGGTGAGTGAACAAGTACCCGGTGTCCAGCTGTGCTATGCAGAGAGGCGTGATTCTTCTGCGACCATCTGCTGTCCGAGTCTCAACTTGTTTCTTCAAAAGATTCTGGCAAAGTAGAGTGACATATATGAATAAAAAAGTTTCTGCTAAGTATTTCCACATATCAAAAAATAAGGCTACCGCAGAAATGAATTTTAACTTCCCTTTCTATGGCCTTTCTGGTCCAACTAAACTAAGCCACTGAATCAAAAACCAAGCATTCTTGTCAGGTGTGTGTTCAACTTCATGCACAGTAAAGCAGCAAGGACAGAAAGGTCCCAGTTGAACAGGCTGCAGCACCCTGCTCTCCATCACCAGCACTGCAGGCCTGGCCAGGTTTCCTGGGCAGTGAGCAGGCCCCTCCTGTCCAGCAGCCACGGGGCTCACCGAAGGGATGAATGAAGGAAACATGCATCTATAAAGCCAGTCTTGTCTCTAAGCTGTGATCTGCAGACCTTCTCTCATCAGAGTAATTTCTTCCACTGAAGGCTCATAAAATCAAAGGTTCCCACTCACACATTGTGTCTCAATTACCTGGGGAGGTTTGTTACCCTGCACAAGCTCATGGAGATTGTTTAAGCTTTCCAGGTGATCCTGACATTTCCTGCTCTGGTCCTACCCCATGTCTGGCCCCACTCCACAGTGAGACATGGGCTTCCAAAGAAAGAAGGGGGGAAACCACAGACATCTAAAGACAGAACCTGAAACCTACTGTTCTCATGATCGAGACTTTCCTAGAAAGGCTAAAAGTGAGGTTTGGAAGTTCCCACAAGAGACGACCTCCTCTAGAGCTCCTTGGGACAAAGAGGCTTTTGGCAAAGTGCTTTAGGCTCCATTACTACCTCATGCAGCTGATGGCAATCCGGCCAAGTAGCCCCAAGCTGGCTTACTCCTGGGTCCTATTCTAGGCACAGCATACACTTGCCTCCCTACCACCTGTGTCTGTGCTCTGTTCAACAGACTGCATGCCCCCCTTCCCCTGTCTCTGGGTATGGACCCATGTCTTCAGTGCTATGGGGCCGAGCCCTCACCTTCCTAATGTCTTCCAGACTTTCCCCATTGACGACGCCTGCAACTGAGGCAGCTGAGCTCGTCTCTCTGGCTGAGGCACTCTTCTGGTCCAGCTGCTGTTGTTGCTGCCTGCGTTGGTATTTGAGCATCTCTGGGTTCTCAATGACGGCTGTGGAGAGCTGGGCCTCAGTCATGATGGCCAAGCTCTTGCCATACGTGGACTGGTGAATGCGGCTCTAGGGGAAGCAGAGAGAAGTGCAACAGACTAGTTGTGGGCAGCAAAGTGGTGGCTAGTGCCCACCAGTGGGTGAGCTGCATGTTAGGTCTCCTGATTCTGAGACTGGAAAGGGTCCTGGGCAGTGGTCCCAGGGCCCTGGGTGCCAGCTTGCCCTCGCCACCCACCCTATTCTGCCTGGAGCTGACTAGATGACTCTGGAGAAGTCTTAAACCCTCTCTAGATGTTTAGAGCCTCCTTGTATCTACAGCCAGGGATGAAAGTGAATGAGTAGCTGATCAAACACCTGCCGTGTGGTCTGGTGCAGAATGTATGGCAATAAACATTTGCTGAATTTAAATTAAGACACTCAAATTACTAATGTAAGGTTCTTAAATTACTCCAAGGACCCCAAAACGCTTTTTGGGAATCAGATGCTAAAATTCAGAGCCTCCTTCACTGTTCTTGTCTGCAGTCATCAGCCCCATGTGGTTGGAAGTTGCCGTGGGGCTGCTAAGTGTCTTAGAGTAAGGGAAGGCCCGGCACAACAGACCCAGGGAAATCTTTCCCTGCCCCTGCTGTCACCCAACATGTCCTGACCCTTCTGAGCAGGGCCCTCCCTCTACCTTCCCAGGTCTCATCCCATGTGACAAGCCAGATAGGACTCCATGTAGGCAGGGACAGTGTCCCCAGCACACCCGAATGACCAGTGTGATGAGAAGCAGATTCATACAAGGATGTGCTAATGACCAATGGAGGCCAACAGGACATACGCTTCGTAGCAGAGGATACTGGGCAGGGGAAGGTGATGCCCTGGGACTCATTTCTGCAGGGCCTGATGTGCCATGTGTGGCCAAGAAACTCCCTCCCTTGCTACCTGTCCCTTCTCCCCTCAATCCCTCCCCTGGAATCTGGAGGCAGAATTCAGTTTGGCAGATGTTCACCTATGTTTCTTAAACATGGGGTCCCTGCCTGCCATCTGGAAATGGTATGCTAGAGAGTATTATTTTGTAAGGCTCCCCCCGACCAACCAGGACTCAACAAGGACGAGGGGAGTGTACAGAGATCCCAGGATACCTGACGACAGTAACACAGTAGAAAGAAGATCTGAGGCCACTGAGACACTCATCCCTTCACTGACCAGTGACTCCTGGGAGCCAGGCCATTTTAGGTATGTCCACAAGGCAGACCCCTACCCCCAAGGGGTTTACATCATAGTGGGAGGTCCACATTGGGGCTTATGAGGGAGCCTCTACCAGTAATTTCACTTTGAAGGGGAGAGCCGCCCACCTGCTTTGGGCTTTCATAAAGTTTCTTCCAGACAAACGAATACATTCTACTAACTGTCATCAAAGGCCCATCTACAGAAATGTCTGCTTTCCAAGTCTACAGTCCATTAAGCAGGGCCTTTTCCAAAGTCCCTGAAGAGCACATTGGCCGCCCTGTCCTGGGCAAAGCACACAGGGGAGGAGGCCTATAGGGGGTGGCTCACGGTTCTGTTCTGAAACCCAAGGGTCATGTATGGTTTCTGCAAAGAGCCAAACTATTTTCCAAGGCTTAGTTACCTCATTGATAAAATGAGCCCTTCCTTGAAGGTTCTTGTATAATTCATACGAAATAATACATGCAAAATGCATGGCCCAGAGTCTGACATGCAGTAAGTACTAAGAAATGACCAATATTACTGTTAGAGTTGCTACTCTGTGGCAACTATGTCTCTACAAGACAACAAGGAAAGTGACATGAGCAGGCACCCTTAGGAGTCACTCCTGCTATCTCCCAGGGTGAAAACTTTCCAGTGTGTAGCTAATTATAAGCTCAAGAAAAGATGCCCAACTTATTCTTAGTTCTAGAACTGATTTCTGACATGAATAAGAGTCTCATCTTTAATCTGTTTTGTAAAGAAGATAAGCATTGTGAACTATAAAAGACAAATACCAAGTAATACTTTAAGAAACAATGTGTCAAAAAAAAAAAGAAAAGAAAAGAAACAATGTGTCTGTGTATATCCTAAGAGGAGGGTCCAATAGAAGGGGCCTCTCAGGGCTGTGGTGGCTATTTCCGTGGCCCAAGAGCAAGTGCAGTACTCAGGCCACTAGCTGAAGGTGTAATGTTCTCTTACCTTCTCCTCCTCACTCAAGGGGTCTCCGAGCTCATCCTGGGAGAAATCTAAGAATGCCACAGAGCCATCCATGGAGCACACCAAGATGCCCAGCCCGTTCAGAGTCCTGAAAGAGATGGCCATTAGCAGCCTGGGAAGCAAGTGCCTATGGGGCTTACTCACACCTCCAAGGCTGGACCAGGAGGATGGCATGCAGGACTTTACGTACATGCCTGAAACCCTTCATTCCCTTCTGTGGCATTCCCTGGTAGGATGGGGAGAGGGGAAACAATCACGCCCTAGAAGGTTCTGGTGTCCTTTAGTTCTAACTCTAAGCATATGTGCAAAGTATATCTCATCTTGTATTTTGTAAGAGTTTCATTTTTATTTGTTTTTGAAACCACTTTTAAAAAAACTAAGTATATATCTAGATGAGGTCACTGAGAAGCAGAAAATGTGTCTCCATACTTATGCTAATCTGGTTCATGCAATGACAAAGTGAAGTGAAACCAGAATCATAGCATTCTCCGTTTCCCAAATACCAGTTTGCCTAAGAAGTATTTTCCACAGGCAAATGCCAACAAAGGAGCACAGCAGCAGACACTCTCCCAGTGGCAGGGGCAAGCTGTCCTTTTCTGAATCATGTGCAAACAGCAGCCCAGGGGTCTGCTCTGGCTGCCACACCTTGGAGAGGTGAGGGATGGGGAGAGTCCTTGGCTGCCTGACCCTAATCACATCCAGAGGCCTCATGTTCCAACATGTGGCTTCTCTTTTCCTAGCCTGCGCATTTTAAGAAGAATCCATCTTACCAGGAAATATCCATGATGGATTTGTCGAATAGCTCATGGATGACAACCAAAGGCCGTTTCAGACACGTGAGCTAGAAGAAAAGAAGCAGGAAAGGTTAATGAAATGAATGAAAACTGCTTTCTGTCCACTCAGCTCACCAACAGTCCTAGAAGCCTTGGTCTGAGTTTTTGTTGACATATAGGGCATATTTGGCTCTATTCAAACAGCAACCATCAAGATCCCAAACCGTGGAAACCAAAACTTGCCAAAATAGACATTTTAGTGTGGCCCCTGTCTGAAGGGCTCACAGGGGAGATGGCTTTATACATAGACAACCAAGAATGGAGAAAGGGGTTCTAAAAAGGCCATGACCTGGGCAGAGGTCTACAAGCAGGGGTAGGATGCCAAGGCCTGGGCAGAAAATGAGGCAGCAAAAGTAGCATCCGGGAGAGGAAAACAGCCTCGGAGAGAAGCCAGGACATCTTCTCTGGGCCCAAGGAGTTCTGGCACATATTAATGCAGAGCTCAGTGTAACTGGCTACATACATCACACGGGCTCATTCTAAAAAGTGTGTGCGGATAGTCCACCAACACCAAAACAGTTTAGGTTCCTTGAATCTAGACCCACAGTTAACCACTATAACACTTGAGTTATTTGCTCTTGGTCTATCTTGTGCAAATGTTTTATTCTCTGGCACATGATCGTGCCTGCTTTTCATCTAATACATAATAAGTATGTCATTAAACACCGTAAAAACCTTTCTTTGATGATTGCACAACATTCGCCACATGCATACTTGTATCTAGTCACTCAAAGGCTGGGCTGTGTGCCATCTCCACATCCTACAGCTCACATGCTAGTGTCTGACCACCCTGCTGACAGGTCCAGGGGCCACAGCATGGTGGGCTGGGAGGGAACACCTTCTGCATGGCTCCCATCAGGTGCTTCTTCTGTGGGGGAAGAACTGCTGCAGCTACCCTAGTCCTGAGGATAGGGAATCTGAGCTACCTGGAATCCACGAGAAGAATCTTGCCCCTCCCCTAATTCCACTTCCGGAAAAAAAAAAAAACCCCGTCTCTTCTCCCAAAAATGTGCCTACAGACCACTCAGGAATCGAACCCATGTGGACACCTGACCTCAGCATTCTAAGAAATTGAGGACATGATCAGTAATGTTTTGGTCAAACACCACAAACGGAGCCCTAGGCCAGAAGGAGCCTGGGAAGAACATGCCTAGAACTGCCTATGATGGCACTAGGGTTCAGGTTCTGAAATGTCACGTGAATAAGGGCCTGAAAAAAGAGCCATGGTGTACACAGAAATCCATTTCTCTGTGACAAAAACTGTAATAAATGCAGCCAGAGGACAACCTTCAGGTCTACAAGTCCACTCTGCTTATTGGGAAATTAGGAACAAACTATTGTTTTTTTTTTTTTTAAGATTTTATTTATTTGACAGAGAGAGAGATCACAAGTAGGCAGAGAGGCAGGCAGAGAGAAAGAGGGGGAAGCAGGCTCCCCGCTGAGCAGCGAGCCCGACGTGGGGCTCGATCCCAGGACCCTGAGATCATGACCTGGGCCGAAGGCAGAGGCTTTAACCCACTGAGCCACCCAGGAGCCTCCAAACTATTGATTGTTAAATCCAACAACAAACATGAATCTCAACAATACTATGCCAAGTGAAAGCAACACAACTGCGCAACTTGATGTGACAGACATCACTGGAGTGGTTGCCTTGGCCAAGGGGGGTTGGGAAGTGGAGTCTTGACTGGGCAGGGATGAGGGGTTATGGGTTGGTGTTTAGACATGTATGTCATACATGTATAACAATGCACCAAGGTGTATACTTTAGGTGAATGCATCTGCTGTAGGTATTATATAGACAAAAAGGTTTTCCAAAAGGAAACAAACACAACACACCAACTGAGGGTATTCCCAGAGTCTGGACACAGACTTGCTCTGACTGGGGCTCAGGGTGGCCTCTCCTAGTTGGGCCCAAGCCTAGTCTTCAGTCCTCCCTTCTTCCTGGGGTAACGAGGCGGCCTGACCCCAGGTGTAGGGCCGAAGCACATACTTAAGGACCACTAAAAGTGTGGGGGAGGTCTCTCTCCCCTTCCAGGCCTCTGGGCTCCGCCTCCTTCACCTGCCCCTTCTCCTTCCCCCTGCAGGAGCCACAAAAGCTCTTGGGGGGATGTCGGGGGGGTGGGGGGAGGGAGTGGGGGCTCACCCAGACAGAGAGAGAACGGTCCTTGCTGCCAACAGCACAGCAGCAATACGGGCAGCTGGGCTTTGCAGAACTCCCATTCTTCTGCTTCTTTTTGAAGATTTTTGGGTTGAATTTCTAAAGCCAAATCACAAATGTTAAAATAATTAATCAAGCATCAAGCATATACCCCATGCCAAGTATCAGAAATATACCACAATACCAGCCCATCTGCGGGAAACCCACAATGACATTCTCCCAGCCCCAGGCACTTGGCATGCTTTACCTCATCTTCATAACTACCCAGGAGGTATTTTGCTGAGGTTGAAATGGAGTCTCAGGGAGGCCAGGAAATGCGCGCCAAGTCACCCAATGAGTAAGCGATGGGACAAGGATTTGAAGCTGGCTCTACCAGCTCTCCATTTCTGAGCCTGCAGCCAGGTTGATGGCATGGGAGCTACTGAAACTGGCTCTCTGAATTCCTCCTGGCCTGAGGAAGGCCAGTTCCAGGACCTGGCTTTAGGTACAAAGTCTTGACAGAGGTCAGTGGGATTGTCAGATATCTACCCCATTAATCCCTTCCCCTTCACTGTAGGTGTTGCTCAGAGTCAAAATTGTCTAGCAGATACTGATCAGCCCTGAATCATCTCACTTGGCCAGGGATGATGGCTAAGTCATGCTAAGGTCTGCACTGGGGGCTATCCTCAGTGTAACCTGGGTGCTGCTTTTGGCAACGTTGGAGGCATACAAACAACTCCTGCCACATTCCTGGATTGGAAGGGATAGGAACTCTAGATTCAGAGCTGGAATCCCCAAGCCAGGACAACTGAGGAGGAAAGGTGGCTCCCTGGAGCCTGGTATCAGCTGGCCTGGCCCGCAGGGGTTTTAATTCCAGAGGGCAGGCAGGAATGGCCAGTGGTGCACAAAGACCAGACAACATGGAACCTGGAGGTGTGCACCCTGGGCTTGAGTCTCACCCTGAGTTGCCTGAGAGGCCTCAGTACCATGATCTCACAGAGCCACTCTTGCAGTACCTGTGAGGACCATCTGACAGTCGTGGAAGCACTGTGCTACCGTGAAGCAGTGATTTTCAGATATTTTCATAACAAGGACCTGGCCTCAAAAAAAATCCTACAATGGGCTCCCATACAGAAAAAATTAAAGAAGCAATATTTTATTTGTATAAAACATATATATTCTAAGTCACAACATTTAATATTTATTATTATCATTTTAAAGATTTATTTATTTGAGAGAAAGAAAACGAGAGCGAGCCAGTGTGTGGGGGGGACGGGCAGAGGGAGAGGGAGAGGGAGAGAATCTTTAGTTGACTCCCCATTGATAGCAGAGCCTGATGAGAGGCTTGATTCCATGACCCGTGAGATCATAACTTGAGCTGAAATCATGAGTCAGATACTTAACTGACTGAGCCTCCCAGGCACCCCTATAATATTTATTATTAATTTAAACAATTGGAAAGATTAGCCCATTTTAAGTAACACGAAAAACTGAGATCAGGGTCCTGGATGATCCTTCACTTTTATCAACCCTAGCCCATCAACCTATTTACTTTGTTTTGGTTGCCCAGTGCAGAGAAAATCCTACCCTTCACCTTCCTCGTCTAGATTGGGCAGGGCAGCTCCAGACTCAGGTGATCCACAGCATGGCCTCACAGCTATGCCTGGCCACGGCTGGGGTGCAGGCACACGTGCTTAGTGGGCACATGCTACTGGCACTTGTCAGGACCACCATGCTTGAGTACCTGGGATCTGACCCAATGTGTAAAAAGGCTAGTGTGGAGCTACAATGTTCCCAATCAAAGATTAATTTTGGTGAAACTCATTAAGACATGTGAGTATTCTGTTTTGTAAAATCTGTTTAAAAATTATGAAACATAAGTAATTAAAACAAAACAAGAATGTGGCAGGTGCTGACTCTCCTCTCCACCACCTAAGTCCCACATGTGACCCAGCTCCGGGGCAAGACACCACCCAGGTGGAGGCTAAGGACACTCACCACGACAGTCACAGCTTTCCGGTGCCCGACGAAGTCCATGTTGGTCTTCCAGCCCTCTCGTTCAATGATCTGGGCAGTGGGGCCAGAGTTGTTCATGGCGTGGGCAGACACCAGGTAGTGCCCATCAGGTGACCAGCTGAGCCGCAGCACATGGGTTGTCCCTCCACACTGAAAGAAACATCTGCACTTGGAAGGAGCTCAAGACCAACTGTGTGACCGAAACTCTGTCCTCAAGAATAAAGCTGAATTCTGATTTATAAATGTGTGATAGTGGAGCATGTACACGAGCTTCTGGCTATGCTGACAGCTGTAACACTCCGGTCCCTCCAGGTGTCTACAAAAAAGCCTCAGTCAGATGAGACTGGGAGCTGCAGCATCCTATTCTCCCCTATGGGAGCTGAGCACAACACAGTGGCATAGGCCTGAGGGGATCTATAGGACAGCCACCTCTTTTAACTGTCAATTCTGTTTGGGCCAAATCTGTCTGGCCACTGACCTTTTTCTTCTGCCTAGTATGTTAACCTTATCACGTGAGGTCTGCAGAGCATTCACCCTGTGAATGTGGAGAAAGAGCTCTGTGGACCCTCAGAAGCCTGCCTCTCATGCGGCCAGTGACCATGAGCCACTACGTGCTTTCTCCAGCCTGCCTCAGCTGAAGACTGGTGGTGCTACTAGCAAAGGAGAGGAGCTTCGTAAAGCCCATATAAACCATAAAATCCATGGCAGAAATATATTGTTCCCCTGACCTGGACTAGGACTGAAGCAAGGAATCCCACCACATTATTCCTGCAAAGTAAGATGATATGGGCCAGAAAACCAGCCCTCGAAAGCTCAAGGTCAGTCTAGGGCAGCCTTAAAGACTTAGGAATTAAGATCTTGGCCTCGTAGCCCTAGAGAAGGGCAGGACAAGGCGTGGCCTTGAATACAGTGACCTACCTGCCTCAAGCCCACTCAGGCCCACCCAAGGCTGAGGAGTCCCACCAGCTCTCACTGGAATTCCAAACACTCCTGCCTATCTCCATAGCTGCCCCCAGGAACCCTGCTGGTGGGACCCCGCTGCCTGGTTGCCAGAGCCCTGAGGAGGAGCTCCAGAAGGCATGAGGGCCCACGTCCCCAAGTGGAGGGCACGTACTCTTAAGGAGGGCAGGACTAAGCAGGGTGAATACCAGTGCTCATGTGGTGCTGTTGGTTGGGGGAAAACTGAATACATGATTTCTACCTTCCTTCTGCAGCCAGCCTTGACCCATGGGCAAATGTCTACACCTCCTGCAAAACTTTGCTCACAGCCCTTCCTCTGATGCACTCAGTACTCCTGGGCTGTTTCTGCACATTCTGGACAACTCCATCACCATACTCACAATGGATGTGAAAGTCTATCTTTCCTACCAGGCTCTGAACTTCAAGGGAGAGACTCCATCTTAGTCCACTTTCATTTCCTTTATCCAGTACTGCCCTTCTTACAGTAGGCACTTAAGAAATATGTAATAAATAAGGGAGACCTTAAACTCTGATTCCACATGAAACGAGAACTCAAAAGAAAAGGTAGTAAAATACTACACAAGTCACTGCAGTCTGACATCCAGACGTTCTGCATGCTGTACTGCTTCACTACCCAAGAAAGAAGTTGGCTGGCCTGTAGAGTACAAGTCAGTGAGTAAAGCCACAGCACAATCAGGAAAAAGAAAAGAGAAGGCCTCCTTTACCGGTTTGGCACAATGGTATGGAAGTATCACTAAGATTCTCTTCAGCTTTTTCTCACTTCAAAGTTGGACACTTTATACCGTCTTGAGAAATGAAAGATTTTCATCATCTGACTCTTCGGGCCAGAGTGCCCACCCCAGAGAACTCTGACAGTCTGCTCAGGCTCCACAAGGTATGGACCCCAGCCAGCTTCTCCTCTGTGCATGGAGGCCAGGGAGGCCACTGGACCAAACTCGCTGAGCTGTCTCCTTACCTCATCAAAAGGCTTGGTGATGCTGGTCTCCAACTGCCAGTCCAGCGTTCTCCACACCTTTAGGCTGCGGTCATCAGCTTGAGAGGCAATATATTTACCAACAGGGTCCCAAGTCAACCCCTTTACCAAGCCAGAATGGCCTCTCAGAGTAGCTAGAATTTCTGTGGAGGAAAAGAAGAGATTGGGAAAGCATTAGCTAAGGGAAAATGATGAGTCTATATAGAAACATGAGCTACAAACCATGGGCTATGGAATGGCTAGCCAAGAGAAGGGACCTCAGGAGTCCACCTTGGCTAGCTCCCATCCCTGGGCACAAGCAAAAGAGCCCCCTCATCTGAGATGCCTATCAAGGCAAAAGCAACTTGAAAGGACTACACCCAGAAGACAGGCACTGTGATTTCCCTTGAGCCACAGCTAATACTGAGCCTACATAAACCCCCTAAAGGGCAGGCAAGCAGGGATCCAGGCTCGGGCCAGAGCCAAATTCTGCCCCTTTGACTTGTCTGTGGTTGGCAGCTCTGCCAGTGGTTTCTCCATCTGAACAGGAGGCCATGCCCATCTGCGCTGTAATATCGGTATTTTTTTTTTTTCCAATTACTTTTATTTTTTCAGTGTTCCAAGATTCATTGTTCATGTACCACACCCAGTGCTCCATGCAATACGTGCCCTCCTCAATACCCACCACCAGGCTCGCCCAACCCCCCACCTCTCTCCCCTCCCAAACCTTCAGTTTGTACATCAGTATTTTTAATTTGAACCTTTCTGGCAGCTCCCTGATAAAGAGCACCACCAGCCTTAGGAGACAGAGAGCCCACCCTGCTCCAGATGATCAGCCCATTTTTGCCGCCACCCAGTCAGAGGCCCAGACCTGGGAACTTCACAGCATTCCAGATGACGACAGTGTTATCCACGCTGCACGAGGCCAGCCATGCATCATGGGGAGACCATGCTACATCCATCACATCTGGAAGACAGAGCGCTGGCGGTGAGCCTCTTACCTGCTGTGCAGACTCAGCGAGGGGGGCACTCGGCAACACCCGTCTGCCAGGTGGGCCAGCAGCCCCTAGCATCTCATGTTTGAGGAAATTTGACTTGCAATCATCATAACTAAACTCCTTCTTAAAAACCAATCTGCCAAACTTCCCCACTAAGGTTTATGAACTGGTCATGACATTTGAGGCATCTGCGTGACCTCCCTCACCCCTCAGAAAAGAGGTAACTGAGGACAGGCTGACAGCTTGGGGCCACGTATAAGAACCCTGGCTCTGACACCTGCTGGGTCTGTGGCCTCAGGCTCGCTAAGCTTGCTTCTCTGATCCCAACTGGGCCTTTCTGAGAGCCCTCTGAGCTCTACAGGCACAGCACCTGGCAGAACGCCTAGCACGCAGCCAGAGTTCAATAGCTGCCCAATGAGTGGGAAGCTATCTTCAGGCCCTTCTCCTCACACACTGGACCTCATCTCCAAGACCCCACCAGAATATCCCTTCCCTAGAGAGCCCCCAAACACAATCACTCATGTTCAATTCTTTGTGACTCCGTTTTCTTATCTATAAAATGCAGATTAAAAAAAAACACAACCCTACGCTCAGAGGGTTATTATGAGGATTGAATGTGGGAAATTTCTGTAGCACGGTGCCAGGCACACACCAAGGCATCGATAAAGGTCAGCTGTGACGGTGACGACCGGGCCCATCTCGCCGTGCAGGTGTGATTTTTCTAACCTCTGTGCCTGGTGCAGTGCTAGGTGTACAGAAGAATGGCTGGTGAGGTGAAGAAACAGAAACACAGCAGCAAGTTAATAGCTATCGAGTCCTCTCCTCATAGGATTTTTAAAAAGGTGTAAGCAAAATACTCAGAACTTCCATTTTGGTTTTTTTTTTTTTTTTCCTATTTTTCACAATCTTCAGGGACAGCTTGATGAATTTTTTCCATAAGGTACTGCAATTTGTATTTCACACTGCATATGCGCTAGTGTGCTGCATTTAGTATCCTCACAGCCTGTGTGATCTTTTTTTTTTTAAATTTTTTAATTAACACATAATGTATTATTTGCCCCAGGGTACATGTCTGTGAATCCTCAGGCTTACACATTTCACAGCACTTACCATAGCCTGTGTGATCTTAAGGGCTCCTTTTGTTCTGCATTCTATGTCTTTGAGAGTATTCACTACCACAAACAGACTTGATTTAATAATGAACTATTAACTGAGTTGCAGGTTTCATGCTAATGAGCACATGGGTGTATGCCATTCTCCACACTCTGGTTTATTTCTTGTGACTGATAGCCCAAAGTGGACTCTGGGCAGAATGCCTGAAGACTTTCCTAAGTCTGGATTCTCTTAACCCTGTAGACAGCTTTCCAGGAACCTCTATGTAGGACTTTACACTTTTATAAGCAGAAATGTCCCTTTCAAAATTCTCTTATTATCTTGAGGATTTTGATTTTCCCTTCTAACTTATTAAGTACATTTTTATATTTTAACTTCACTTTACTAATAAAAGTGAAGATTTTTCGTTATCTGTCTAACGTTGTCTACTTGGACTATTTTGCTCCCATCTTCTGTCTGTTGGGAGGCCTTTTGCGCAGTGGGTCTAACAAACACCAATGCAGTGCTACAAAAATGAAGAATAAAAACGTCCTCTAGGAGCTTAGAGGCCAGGAGGGGCAGACATGTAAACATCAGAATTTCACCGTGGTACCTAAGTCCTAGAGCTGAAAAGTGGTCAGCTGGGAGGGAATTCCAGAAGGGAGATGTGATTTTCCTAGCAATTTCCATGGACTGCTGATAATATAGGCATTAGCTGCAAATTCTATCAGTTCATCTTCCAATACTGTAACAGATTTATATAGTAAAATCTGTTATTCTCCTTTGTGATGTCTTTTATTGCCTGTTAACCTTAAAAAATACTCCCTCTGGTAGTGGTTTGATGAATATTCAGTTCTGTTTTCTTCTGCTTTAATTATTTAGAATGGTTCTCTCTTTAATATATGGGATTTATTTCAGTGCATGCTGTATTTAGTGAGGCTCTACATTACTCTCTCCTCATCTACAAACTGTGGTTATTCTATCACAAGTGGAGAATAATTCTTTCTTTCCATAATTGATAACTGGTGTCTCCTTCACAATAATACACCAAGTTCCTAGGTACGTGTAGTCTACTTCAATGTTGTTAGTTTTGCCCTCAAACTCATGACGTTTTAATCATTGCAGCTTTGAATGATTTCTTCTGCAACCTTCCTTATTCTTCCAAATGTCCTTTGGAGTCACTGCTGATTTATGCAGTAAAGCCACTTATGGACTAATTTTCCACTAATTTTCTACCTGAACCCCAGTTTTGGAGCTTCTGTCTTCAGACTATACCATTTCCGCTCTTTCTCATTGCACATCTACATACATCTGAGACCCTCCCGCATCTGAAGTGTTAAGTTTCTGGTCACGGTCATTCTGGATACTCTCATCATCATTCTTGGTGATTCTAGGAGGATGATCTGTTTAATACCCAAGGCTCCTGGATCCTTAAACTCCGCCTCCTCCTCCAGTAACCTTGGGTTCTGCTACCTCAGGCATTCATTCCCAGTCATTCCCAGAGATCCTCCTGAACAAATCACTGTAATTCCTCCCTGGTTTGAATTCCAACCCTCCCATACTCCTACCATCAATTGGTGCTTCTGGCTTCCTCCCTCTCGACTCCAACAGAGCTTCCGAGTCCTATGGGCATTCTGCTATCTGTCTCCCTGTTTGGCTTTGAGTCCACCATACCCTCTGCTCTTCTGTGTTTTCATAGGTGCCCAACAAAACCCAGCCTGGTTCAGTCTAGCTCCGTCCTCCCTTGGGTCCTTCTTGAGGACCCTCTAATGAGGCTTCCACTGAACTGCACCAACCTGAACAGCACTAGCCAAGGCCATGGGTGGCCTCCATGTCATCAAGTCCAATGGTCAGTATCCTCAGTCCTCACCTGACAACATGTGATGCACTGCTGGATCCCTTCTCCTTCAAACGTTCTATCTTAATTGGCCTCCTCTCCATCTCAGCCACTTTTCACTGGTTCCTCATCACCCCCAAATCCGGCCTCCACCCTTGGCCTCCAGTCCCACATACACTTGTCCCCTGTACTCAACTCTCACATATCAAAATGCCTATGCAGCAGGGCCACTTATACCCCTGCTAGGCAATGCAGACTGAACATGCCCCAAAGCCAATTCCTAAACATTTTCCTCAGCAAATATTTCTGTCCCACCTACACGGCTGCCATCAGGTAATGGCAACTGCATTCCTGACACCCTCCAGACCAGTCTGGGAAATCGTCCCAATTTTCTTTGCTTATCTCACACCCCATATCCCATCCACCAAGAACTCTGCATCTGACCACTGCTCCTTCTAACCTCCACTGCTATGACCCAGGTCCACTGAGATTATGCCAGCAGCTTCCTGAGTGATCTCTCCAGGGCTGCCTGTAGTCCATGCAGCTGCCACAGGCCTCCTCACTCCTCTACTCAAAATCCTACTGAGCCTTCCCATCTCACTCAGAGAAGAGCCCCTCACAGCGGCCGTGTCCTACCCTCAGGGGGTTCTCTGAACACACCAAGCACACATCGACACTCCAAGGCTACTGTCTTAGCTATTCCTTCAGCCTGGAAGGCTTTGTGATGTGCACTCAGTTGTCCCCTCACCTCCACCTAGTCTCCTGTTGGATGTCACCTTCACAGTGAGGCCTCCTGGAAAGCCCCACCTCATTTTGCTTCTCAGCACTTATCTTCTAGTTTCTGATGTGACTAGTTGTCTCTCTTTTAAGAATATAAACTTCTTGAGGGTAGAACAGTACCCACAACATGGCAAGTGCTCAATAAATATGTGTTAAATGAATTTGGGAAAAAATAGTGTCTTCATTTGGTCTTTCCATTTATGAAGTGGCCATTTTAGCTCTCTCAAAAAAGGTCTGTGTTTTAATTCTTACAGTTCTCACACATTTCTTGGTAAGAGTATTCCTGAGTATTTACAATTTTTCTTCCTGCTGTATAAGAGTTCTCTTTGTATCATTAAATATACTAATTGGCTATTACCAGTGAAAGATAAATAAGTAAAAGTTTTCTTATATGAAACCAACTCAACGATTCATTATCAGCTCTAGGTGCTTTTCAATGCTTTTTAAGTTGTAATAGCTGTGCGCTACAATATTTGCCATTGGTTTTTTTTTTTTTTTTTAAGATTTTATTTATTTGACACAGAGAGAGAGATCACAAGTAGGCAGAGAGGCAGGCAGAGAGAAGGGGAAGCAGGCTCCCCGCTGAGCAGAGAGCCCAATGCGGGGCTCGATCCCAGGACCCTGAGATCATGACCTGAGCCGAAGGCAGAGGCTTTAACCCACTGAGCCACCCAGGCGCCCCTTTGCCATTGGTTTGAAAAACACATTTCATATTAAGGAAATACCTTCCTATGGCCATTTAAAAAATATTTTTATTAAAAACTGATGCTAAATTATTTAATATCCCTTTCAGAAGACCTCCTTAGATGACTGTTTTTGTTTTTGTTTTTTAAAGTAGGCTCCATGCCCAACTTGGGGCTTGAACTCACGACCCTGAGATTGAGTCATATGCTCTACCAATTGAGCCAAGCAGGCGCTCCAAGAGTCTTTTCTCATTTAACATCCTAATATGTCGTTATAGTAATAGATTCCCTTTAAACAAAATTCTTCCATTATAAATCATATTTAGTCAAAATGAATTAGTGTTTTCAAAAGTTACCAAATTCACAAGCATTATATTTCTGATTTCTCTACCTTTTTTCATATTCATCTAAGCTTTTGTTTTACTCTTATTTTTTTAGGTTTTGGAAACCCAGGGTGACAGCTTTCTTTGAAGAATAAATAATTCTAGGGGTGCCTGAGTGGCTCAGTTGGTTAGGTGTCTGCCTTCAACTCAGGTCATGATCTCAGGGTCCTGGGATCGAGTTCCGCATCAGGCTTCCTGCATCAGGGAGCCTATTATTTCCCTCTGCCTGCCATTCCTCCTGCTTGTGCTTTCTCTCTCTGTCTCTCTCTCTCTCTCTCCCCATCCAATAAATAAGTAAAATCTTAAGAAGAATAAAGTGCCTAAAAAATTCTTTAAAAAAAAAAATATTTCTACATTCTTGAATAATTTTTCTTAAAAACTTGAAAAAAATGCATCAACAAATCAAAAAATAACTGAGGATCAGGAAGCATTTCTGAGGATTCCAATTTTTTCATTGGTTACTACTTTAAGTTTTCCTACCCTTATGGTATCAATTCTGAAAATTTATATTTTCTAGAAAATTTTACTTCTCTTGGGATTTTTTTTTAGTTTAGTAAATATTATGCTATGCTCTGTGATAATTTATTTTCCTCTAGATTAAATGTTTTTCTAGCCCCATTACCTCTAATTTCATCTTGGTTTTTTCCTTCCTACCCTCATCCCCCAATTAAATATGCCAAAGTATATGTTTTTCACACACTGCTTTCAAAGACCCAGCGCTTTCTATTTATTTATTTATTGCTGCTTTTTCACTGATTTTTCTTCTTTAAGAGTTCTGCCCATAACTGCTATCAGGACCACTGAACAAGGAATGGGTGTCCCTGCTGAAAGTGGGGAACCCTACTTGCCTGGTAAAGGAGAGCCCTGGTATGGTGGGTGTGGAGAGAAGTTGAGATTATGGCTCAGCTTAAGTCTCAGGATAGGGAACTCAACAAAGGCCTCACTGAGGCCCCACCCCAAACCTGAACACCTGCATGGGCACTTTCTCCAAGTTCCAGAGGAGCCCAATTAGACTCTGCTATGAGTAACTATGAATAAGCAACGTTAAGTTACACATTTTTATGGTTATCGACAATTATACAGTGATACTCTGCCAGCTTTCAAAAATGTGGAATTAATCTATGGTCACTAAGAGGTGGGTCTGTTTGCCTTTAAAGTGTCTGTAGAGTATTTGCAGAGCATATACCGTCAGTGGATTACAGCCGATGCCTTCCAAACCATTCACTCTTGCCCCATCTTCTCCCAGAGCTCCAGGCTCAATTCCAAGTCTTGTGACATTCTTCCCTGCCCCCACTCCCCAGACTCAGCACATCCCACACTGAATTGGTGTCCATTCTCATAAGCCCACTATCGTTTATAGTCTGAGAGAGGACACCACTGGCTATGCAGGCACCAGCTAGGAATCTCCTTCATCCCTCCCCTGCTTTGTCCTAAGAATTTCCCAAGTCAGTCTCCCCCTCCATCCCAATTATCCCAGGCCTGGTTTAAGCCCTTGCAGTTTTCAACTGAACCACTGAAACAAGCTATTTTTCTACATATCAGAATGATCTCCCTCTTACACCTCAAATCCTTTAAAGGCTCCATGTCTCTTCCACAATAAAGGCTACCTTCATTAACAGGGAACACAAACCTTCCATGACCTGGCCCCTGACACTTAGCCAGCTCCACTCTGTACTGCTTCCTGCCTTATATGTAAAGATCCAGCTGTGGTGAAATGCTGCTGACTCACCATGTGCACCAGGCCTTTCTGGCTTCTGCTGTCCCCCTGTCTGGGAAATGCTTGGGCTACACCACAGGCTTTCCAAGATAATAGTCATTCTAGTACCCTGGCATCTGAATGTATAGCACATGGCTTTTGGCTGCTCTTGAATGACATTCCTCCTCTTCAGTACAAATTTGTAAAATGTGTCCCTTTCCATTCCAAGTCCATTAAACACTTCTAGAATATACTCAAGGTCAAGTAAAAAACTTTTCATTGGGCCCCTTTTCATGTGTGCTGGTTTTGTGGAATAAATAAAGTGTGCTTACGGACTTAGTGATCCATTGATGAAGGTAGTGATTCAGTTCACCAGGATAAACAGCAGAACGTGGGGAGTTCTACATTGAAGATATAAACATATACCCAATGAGGGTAGGAGTGGGGGCACTGAATGCAGCTGGAGGCAGGCAGTGGGTACAGTGACTGCACAGACCTTGAGGGACAGGCAGGGTGTGACCGATGGTGATAGGGAGGGACGACCCAGACACAAGGATCAAAACAGTCCACAGGGGCCATGGAGGTGCTGCTGCTGATCTCAGGCAGCTGCCAGGGCTGCCCATCCCAAAAGGCAGCCCCACTCACCGCCTGAGTGACTCCGGAGGATAGAGACACATCGCCACTGCTCCACATTGGCAAGCTTACCACTGGAGCCGAACACGGTGCTGGGGCCGATGTACCTGTGTGAAAGAGGAGTCAGAAAGGCACTCCAAGCATACTCGAGGCACGGCACAGAGATGTCACTGCAGCATGGCTTATCATGGCACACAGAACAAAGCAAAACCAGACAATGGCTGGAAAGCATCAAATTGCTGAACAACAGGGACTGATTAGGTAAGTTATGTTCCATGCACTTAATGAAATACTAAATAGCCATCACAAATCTTGTGGTAGGAGACCCCATATCCACTGTATGGGGAAATGTTCACCATATGTAATTAAATGAAAGAAGCAGGCCACAGGACATCCTATACAATATGGAGAGAGCACTATGTAAAGAAAAAAAAATACATGTAACATGGATATCATCTATGCATGGAAAATGGATCAGAAAGACACACATGAAAAATACCAAAATATTAATCATGGCTTTCTTTGGATGGTGACTTTCATATACTTTTTCAGATTCCCAAATTATCTACTAAATATGTTATTTATATTGACTAAAGCAGCAAAGCCAACAGTCTTTTTAAAGCTCTTTTGCAAAGCACTGAAAGCACGGGTACTAACTCCTGCCGTGCAAGCAGTCAGTCCCCATGAGGTGGTGCTGACACCACTGATGCACAGAGCCTCTGTTAATACACTTTGCTCCCCCAAAACTCTTTACCAACTCACAGAAGGAGCTCACTGAGCGGGAGACAGCGCACCTCTGCTCTCATGGCCATGCCCAAACTGCCACTCTGGCTAAGCAGTGGGGTAGGGTCTGGTTTCCTAGTCTGACTAGATCCCAGAGTCACCTGGGGAGCTGGTTATGGAACAGAATCCCAGGACCCACCCTGAGACACCCTGCCTAGGTTTATAGAAAAAGTTTTCTATGTGATGGTTAGTTCATCGTGGGTACAGAGCAGGCACTTTCAAAGGGGGCTCCTTAGAGTCCCAGGAGGGGAGCTGACAGAGAATGAGGCGAATGGCAAAGAGGGTAGGCTCCAGATACCCATCCCCCCGATTCCATCAGAGCACTTGGACTTTCACCTATTCTGTATGTTGGGAAATTTCATTTGAAAAGCAAAACAAACAAAGCTACCAATGTCAGCAATGGAAAGGATTAATATTCCTTTTCAAATGGAAACCCTGCGGCCCTGTGAGGGGGTGACCAAGCAGGTCTCCAGGCAGGTGGGTGGCCTCTCAAAGCCCTAGTCAGGTCCCAGCTGCTCAGGGCCTATGTGTGCTTCCTACTACTCAGGAAGTTTGGAGCTTTAGGGACTTCAGTGCAAGAGTGGGGAAAGGCAACTATGATTAAGACCAGCAAAGAAGCTTCTAAAAATAAAATGTGAAGAAAGGAAAATGATGCTTACGTAGCCCGCTTCCACACCATAATCAGTTTGTCATCTCCCCCAGAAGCTAAATACATCCCACTGTTTGACCACCGCACACAGTTCACACATGCTGGGAAGAAAAAAAAATAGGGTGAAGAAAATCCAATAGTCATGCCCATTTGCTTTATGCAGAGTCTGGCAAGATGCAAAGGGTTTATAAAACCTGTTCTTTCTCAACTATTCAAGGCATCCACTGTGGGTGAGTCCCAGAAGAACAGTCCAGATTAAATACTATCCTACTTGTACTATAATAACAAATGAACAGGACAGAGTCTGGCGGGGGAAAGTCTACATAACCTGAGAAGTGTTAGTGCTGGATGAAACAATCAACAGGAGGTGGATTTCCATGAAAACTGGTAACTAAATCTCATTATTTCAAAAGGGCTATCTCATGATGAGATGTGTTTCTGAGCAGGGAGAATTCTTGAAATGAGGGCATGTACTAAAAAGGCTGAGATGCCCTCCCTAAAACTTTCAGGGGAGCAGCTTGTTAGAGCATAAAACTCTGACTTCATCCCATCTGTAGCCCTTTTAAATTTGGGTTTTCCAAACTTGTCAGCACTGCCGGTTGACCGGTTCTGCACTTATAAATTAAGACCAGCAGAAATGCCTCCTAGGCCCCTGATGAGTTAGAGCCTCTGGGAGCACTCACAGCTCGGCCTTTGGGAACCCTGCAATACAAGGGACACTATACAAGTTGTAGCCCACACATGGCCTGCGAGTGACTTGTGCTCCAAGTCAGAGGGCACTGAGGCACGTTGGGAGAGCAAGAACACAGAGAGCTAAGGAAGGGGACATAGCTGTTAATGGAGCATCTCAGGGGACGCAGCTAGGTTGGAAACCAGAGCCAGATACAGTCACCCTGATGCTAGGAAGCAGGAAACTAAGGCACTAAACGTAGGAAAGGAAACCACAACACTGTCCAACCATCAAAAGGATCCTGGCAGAGGGCCTCAGAGTGACACGGTGGCAATCTGAGACATTTTGGTGAGTTGTCTTTAATACACCCTTCCCCAGAACCCTACTGCTTCCAGGTCGCTGGCCCCAAAGCCCCATGGAATCAGGCAGTAACGACTCATGAGCAGGAAATCACCAGAGGTACCTGCAGACTGTCCAAAGATGGTTCTGTGGGCGGGCCGAGTCTTCTGCCGAATAACTCACCCAGGTGTGCAGCCAACATCTGTGCCTTCAGACAGCAGGCCGAGGGGAGTTACCGCCGCACGGGGCCTTATCTTTCTAATTACAAACACATGTGCTAACCTTGGGCACTCTGCCAACACGCAAAGCCTGCAAAGGGCCACTCTGTAATACCTAAGTGATTGTCCATCTGGCAAAGCATCTTGGGAATATTTTCATCCTTCTCGTCATCCTCCTGGAGGACTGGAGACATATTCCAGATCACAACCTTCCCAGAATCCTGTCCTGGAATGAAGGAGCAGAAAAAATTCAATGTGCAAGAAGAAGAAATTTGATATTAACTCTGAGACACAGTCCTCGCTTAGCTTTCATAAATCATAATGGACTAGATTGGAGGAGACTAAATTTGTATCATTAATTTGAGTTACAGAAAAGAAATGAAGAAAGATTAAGTGCTGAAGGGGGTCAAAAAGCATGTGGATTTAGTAGTAGGGAGAAGCCAACTTGACTTTGAAAAGAACTCTGGACTAGAAATCAGGAGGGGACTGAGCTCTAGCCTGTCCTCTAACACAGATCCCTCAGGAGCCCCTAGAAGGTCCTCATCCCTGCCCAGGACCCAGACTCCTCATCTGTAAGTCAAAGAGTTGGAAAAGCTGATGTCCCAGGAACCTTTCGGGTTTGTTGCACGGGAATCCTAGCAACCAAGGGCAATAGCACATCCCTGCCAGTACTTTGATCCCTTTTCAGGTGCTGCCTGGAGTCCAGGGCTGCTCCCAGAGCTGAATGGATGCTTTGAGACCCAAGTCTTAATGAAATGTGCCCTGAATATAGGGAAAAAGGCTCATTGTCTTCTTATCTGCCCTTTGCTGTCACCTACAGATGGGAGATCAACCAAAAGAGGGTATTTAGGGATCCTGGGTCATAAGGTGATATAATACCCAGCTAAAAAAAATTTATCTATGCATTTTGGCGATGATCTTTCTTTCTCTTTTCTTTTTTTTTTTTGCAATGATTTTTCTTTCTAAGCTTTCCACTTACTGATAACTAATGAAAGTCTGGCCTCTCATTTAACTATTATAGAGGAGCAAAAACCAATAAATGTCTACAAATGGACATGTCAGAATTATCATAAGGCCTACCTGAAACTGCCTATTGATCGGTATATAAAAATATTTCCTAAACAGCTCTTCTTGACCTTACTATATACTGAGAAGTGTAGGAAGGTATGTCTCTTCTTATGGATGAGAAAAAAAACTCTGTCCCCAGCTCAGTCCAGTAGTCATAGATGACATTAGCGGGTACCTTCTGGGTGCAATCCATAATGTGCCAGAAGGAGATCAAGGGTTCCCTGCGTACCCCTGCAGCAGGAAGCCCATAGACAATCCACCCTGCAGCACCTGGCCCGAGGGCCTGGAACTCACAGAGGTACTCTTCAGGTGCTGTCCAGGGAAGCCCTGGCCAGAGGAAGACGCTGCTCTAGAGTGAAGCTGTCGGGGGCTGAGATCTGTGGGAATGCCACCTTGTTCCACCATATTTACATCTTGGTGTCCTGGCCTGAAAAATGACTATCTTTCCAAGCACGGCTGTTATTGTGAGTCTGTAACACTGGATGAAGCACACTAATAATACTGTGGACCATATTTTCAAATGGCATGGGCATTTTTACTTGCCCACGGCATACTTCTTCTCTAACTTAGCCGAATTCCTCTGAGTGCAGAAAATGGCCCTAATAACTACATGACTAACTCCGTAATTTAGTTTAACCACTTCTTCCCCTTTTTCAGATGAGAAAGTACTGCCAGAACGAAGATGAGGACCCAACCTTGGCCTCTGGGGCTGGGATCTATCCACAGGACCACCTGCTACTTTCCATGTTCAATAAGCTGGGACTTGGAGATGCAAGATGATTTTAATATTAACCCGATGAATAGGAATTAGAAAGATACACCCACTACCAAAATATTTCTATGGAGCAAGCACACTAGAGCCAAAAAAAGGATTTTGATTTAACCTGTTCAGGTAACAGATTATAATTGTACATTTTAAATGAGGTCATATCCATACTGAAAAACGCAAGTATTCTATCTTCAGCTCAGGAGAAGCAGAGCAAGGTGTCAGGACTGTGAGTACTCCTTCTGTTACTCTGTGAACGTACCTTGTCCTCCAGTTGCGAACTTGGTCCCGTCAGGGTGAATATCAACTGAAAAAATTGGCTTTCCTGGAAACAAAGGAAAAAAACACACACACACAACATCTATCTTGGCTTGTATTCACTGGAGAATAGCAACAAAGTCAAAAATTTTGAAACAGTGGTTATTTGAGTAATATATCTAATGACTGCTCCCAGGAAAAAATAATATAGGCTGCCAATAAATTACTTCTAAGAGTGGAATGATCTAACAGTTTTAGTTAAAGTATAAACTGCTGGAAGACTCTCCAAGTGACATTAAATAGCTGAGTCTCAAAGGGTTTGGACAAAGCATTCTGTCACTAGAACAACTGAGTCCATAGATCGCTTGGGCATTTGCACAGAGGTCCAATGGACAGTAGCTGGCCACTTCCTGGGGACACACGTGTTAAGGTTATGAGCTGTTTCTGACAACAGCTCTGAGTTACAGGGGCTACATCTTCAGCCACCTTTCCATCCCATGGACCTGCACTCAGCTGGCACCCTAGACACAAGCACCCTGGCCTTTCTGCCTTGCTGACAGCTGGGTACGACCAGTAGCTGATCGAGACCACAGGTATCACTTCCCTCATGCTTCTGTTTCCAAAAGCCCTCCTATGTATTTGTGTTGCATCGAAGTCTCTGGAGAGTCAGCCTTCTTAGCATCTCCTATGGCTGAACTAGAGTAATTGGATGTTCAGTCACTCTAGGGGGAAGAACTGTAGCTACTAGCTCTTGGAGTCCCCACAGGGGGCAGGCCCACACCAAGAGCCCATGAAGCTGTATAGCTAGCTTGGTGGACCAGACTGGCAAAGGTGTCATGACAGCTTGAAACCCAGCAGACTGAAGTATTCGTGGGGCCTGGTCCCTGTGGCATTTGTCTGGCTAACTGGTCTGCTTCCATGCTAGAGTGGTGTGTCAATTGTTGTCGAGTTTATCACAACATCCTCAGCTTCTAGCAAAGGCCTGATGAGTGGTGGCTCAGTAACATTTATTCAGTGACAAATCAGCTGTATGACAATAGACTGAACATCAGCAATCGCTAATACAGACAAGGTGCTGTTGCCAAGGAGTCTCTTGGTTGAGGATGCTCTGTCTCCGTTACCTAAGAGGAGTTGGCATGGACACCAGATGGAGGGCTACCAGCTCTAGAATCACATGATGGCAAGAGCATACAGGGCAGGGTGGGGCAGGGGCAGGCGGTGGCGCCTAACAGCTGAAAGTCCTGCCAGGGTTACTGTCCAAGTATGGAAAATCAAATACTGGCACCCAAAGAGGCAATGGCCAGCATGGGCCCCAAGGAACAGACAGCTCACTTTATCTTCTTCAACAGAGCCATACCCCTAACAGGGAAACCGAGCCTGAGCTTCCACAGACAAGGAGAAATGTGCTTCCCTTCTTGTCATTACACAGTAGGGGGAAACAGCTGTGTAAGGCCACTAGCAATCAGGTGTGCCAAATACAAGGGCCCTATTTTGTCTCAGAGAACAAGCAGAAACCCTAGGAAAGTTGGAAATCGCATCACATACTATTTCATCTCTATTACTTACTGAAATCCCAAACAACAAAGGCTGCTACAGCAGGACCCTGTCATGCTGGCAGCTCTAGCCAGGTTCCCAAGACCCTCAGTCACCTCCAAGTCCACACCTAAGAGCCACAGCTCTGCAGTGACAGGTCAAGTTCAGCCAAGTTGCTACTGATTGCCTTCCTGGAGCACAGACATACAGGAAATTCAACTCTGGTCTGCTCTGAGCTTTCACTCCAAGGATTCCCAAGACAAGCCCCAACACAGCCTGGGACTCTATATAGCTGTGAAGTAGCCAGAACCAGCAGTGGAGCACACTTAACAAGGACCTGAGGAGAAAGAGCTATTGCTATTCTTCATCCGTGGTCTAGATGGGCAGACCCTAATTAGGTCTATCTTCATCTTCAATAGAAGAATCCTGAAAACTATGTACAGTAGGCAAAAGAAGGTAGGTACTGAGAATACAGGTAAGAAGGACTGGAAGTGTTCAACCCGGGGCTCCTGTGCCTATGCACTCAGACCTACACCGGCATGCCACACCCTTCCTGGGTCAGGTGGTTGCCTCATGTGTTAAGCCAGAGAGCCTGACACACTGCTGCTGAGAATGTGCCATACTTTCCCAGAGGCTGAGGACCTAGGAGGGAAGCAGTAGCCAGAGGGTGGGTTTCTTGACCATCTGGGCCATGACAAGTGCCTGACAGGGAAGCCTCAAGAAAAAAGAAAGGACAATTAGGGCTCTGGGCCTAGCCTTGAGCTGTGCAGAGCATGGCATCTAGTGCTGAGACTGAGGTGGGCCAGTCCTTGTAGGTGCCAGCCAGCTACTCCTTCCAGGATAGGCAGAGTCACAGTGGGGTAAGCCCCGTGGAACTCTCCTTCCCAGCCTAAGACATGCTCTACTGAGCATCTGATGTGCCCCCTCAAGCCGTGCAGGCAGCACAGCCCAGGGTAGTCTCTAAATCTCACACTGCCCAGTGAAGTGGATCATTCTGACATCCTCATTTGAGAGGGGGAAACTGAGGCACAAAAGTTAGGAAAGTTGCCCAAGGCCACACAGCTTGAGGCAGCACACCGGATGCTCAGCTTTAAGTATGTAATATGCTGCCCCTCCAGGTGAAGCTGGGAGGGGACATGCCTGGAGATGCTGGGAGGGCTCCGATGATACTGCCTGGAGGGAAATGATTCAAAGCCTGCAGGTGAAAGGTGAAGTAGGGAATCAAAGGAAGAGTGAGAGCTATGCACACATGCACAACTGATAAGTCCTGATAACCTGGACTTGGCCTTGGACTTGCTATACTGAGCTTCGATCCCCCTGGACAGCTCAGTCCCAAGGCCTGGGGAGACTGCTACCTGGCTAGGCTCTGGTGAAACACATCTCTCAGGACTCCTGCCCTTGCTTGCTTCCCTTTCCTTGAATTTGGATTGGCTCTGTGATCTGTTTTAACTAAGAGAATGTGACTGAAGTGACGCTGCTCCAGTTCTGAGATTAAGCCTAAAGAAGGTCCGGCAGTCTAACTTTTGCCCTCTGGAGGAAGCCAGAGCCCTGTGGCATTTGTCTGGCTCCTATGGCTAGGTGGTTGCCATGTAAGAAGTCCAAGTACCAGAGGTCACTGTGCTGAGACCCCCAAGCTGGCCAAAGAATCAGGGTCAAAGGGTCAAAGAATCCAGACAACAGTGAGAATTAGGGCCCTGACACAGGACCCAGGGTGAACTGCTCCAGCCATCCCAGCAGATTCAGTGCAGAACTAAGATGAGCTGTCCCTGCTGAGCCTGGCCGGGTTTCACAATCACAAACAAATAATAAAACAGCTATTGTTTTAAGCCAGCAAGGTTTGGAGTAGTTTGTTATGCTAATTCATTCACTTTCCTGCCTAAGGCAACTGGAGCTGCATATTTGTCATTTTCACCAGAAAAGTTCTAGCTGACTCACCATCAGTCCTGAGGATGCCATCAGTGGGGAGCACGCACCTGGCCAGAGGAGTGCTTTTCAGTTCCTTAAGTCTGTGAGACATTGTATTATATGCCCCCTCAAGAAGCACATCAAAATGAGTTACATGCAAGTCAGAGACAAACCTGACTCCCCGAGAGCACATGGCCGAGCCTAGGTAAGCGGAGGGGCTCCTCTGCACAGGTACCCATCACAGCCCGAGTCCTCCCCACCACACCCACTCACATCATCAATGGGAAGTTTTCTCATCCATCCACCTTGGTGCTTGTCTATAAGCCTGCTATGGGACTAAGCAGAGGAAAAGAAAAGCCACGGAAGGCTCAGCCTTGCCCTCAGGAAGCTCCCAGTGATGGGTGTCTGCACAGGTGGAAAGCTACCTAACTCAGCCTGGGCTTTCTACAGAAATCACAACTGAAGTGAGTCCCAAAGTCTGAGCAGGAGTCAGCCAGAAGAGTAGGGAATGGAATTTCAGGCAGAGGGGACATGGCATAGAATATAGAATAATCCTGACAAGCTGCTGCAGAATGTGGGGAGAGAGGAGGCTCTGAGGATGGGTAGGGCCCAGCAAGACACGACTGAGGAACACAGACCTTCCTCTACAGCTACCTCTGAAGCAAGAGAATGCTAAGGTCAGATTCACATTTCAGCTCCACAGAGCTGTGTGGAGCATGGGCTTTTGTTAAGACCAGAGGGGGCCTCGAGGCTCCAGGGGAAGGCAGGAAAAAGGGCTGGGAACAGGCCTGGGTTTGAACAGTGAACATGCCTGGGTAGAATTCTTAGTCATGCCATTCTAACAACTATGCAGCCTTGAGTAAGTTACTGAATGCCTCCAAACACCAGTTTCTTAATCTGAATGGTGTGGAAGTCACAGTCACCCTTACAAGTACTTTCTGAGAGAGATTAAGATGCCGTGCCACATTGCTTCAAAGATGCACACATTTCACATGTGAACATTTCTGAGATCACGATGTGCTTTGGTGAAAGGTGTGACTGGGGTAATGGGCACCATGTTTCCTTCTGTAGAGATGTGCCACTGAGTTGATGAAAAACGGTAGTGTACCTACACAAAGCTACCAGCATGGTATTGGCTCCCTATTTCTTTCCAGCACTAGACTCTTCAGTCCAAGGAATATAGTTGTTCACATTCCCGCAGTAGGAACACACCTCCTTTTTCTAAAGGGTTCTTTGAGGTGGAGCTGAGGAAAAGGATCTATGGCCTGACTAGTTAGAGAACTTTTCCTGCGGCACAATGTTAAAGATGAATTCCTAACTGTTTCCTGCATTCTATCTTTCTTTATACAAAAACAAAGACAAGGGGCGCCTGGGTGGCTCAAGTCACGATTCCAGGACCCTGAGATCAAGCCCTGCATCAGGCTTCCTGCTTAGTAGGGAGACTGCTTCTCCCTCTTCCTCTGCCCCTTCCCCTGCTTGTGTTCTCTCTGTCAAATAAATAAAATCTTATTTTATTTTTTTTTTAAACAGAGACAAAAGAGAAATCAATCCACTCCCTGGGCCCTAGAGCCGTCAGGCAATCTCGCATCCTCTGAATGACAGTGGCCAGCATGTTTTCCCTGCACACCCACTAAAATCTATTCTCCTTGGGGATCTGCTTCCAGGTTACCCCTCTTGGACATCTTCTTGCACCCCTCCTCAGACCACACACGGCACCCTCCTGTCACTCTCTCCCCAGAGCTATGACAGTTGGCCACATTCCCTGCCTGGGGGTTGCTGATCTGACAACTGTAGCATGAATGCTCTCCATCTGGCAGGAATAAAGGGTAAGGTACAGAAGCTCAATTTTGACAGGGCGTGGTCAGACAGCATCCTCCTCCCTGGCATCAGGAAAAAAGACTCCTGGAGGAGGCCCGAATGTGGAACTTAAAGTCTGAACTGAGAGCATTGGCCAGAGAGAAGCAGGGAGGGCCCAAACAAGGATAGCTGGCACTCTCAGTGGCCTTCAGATCTTTGGTTTGGGCTCCTGTCTTTGAGTCTTTATGCTCTGACAGCTCGCCGGGCAGATCCAACTGGAACGTCTGTGAGTGTGTACTGCTAGAACGGAAGCTTCGGGGAAGTTGAGCCCTTTGCCCATTGCACATTGTTCCTGGAAACACTTTGCTTATACAGCCCGTTAATACCTGGTTTTAACAAATTTTGGTAAACTTGTAACAAAAAATGAAACATGGGGAAATGTTTGAAACATTTATTAAGTGAAAAAAGTTACAAAACAATATTAAAATATAAGGTGGGTGCAAAGGACATGACCTTCTATGCAGAAAACCTTGAAGATTCCACAGAGTAAATAAATTTAGTAAAACTGAATGACACAAAATCAGCAAACATTAGTTGCATTTCTGTACATCAAGTGAAAAATCTAAAAAAGAAACCAAGAAAACAATTCCATTTAGAATAGGATAAAAAATACTTGGGAATAATAAAAGTAACCAAGAGGGCTAAAGACGCACACTGAAGACCAGAAAACAGCGCTGAAAGAAATTAAAGACACATATAAAAGGAAAAACATGTTGTCTTCATGAACTGGAAGACTTAGTACTGTTAAGATGTCAATAATATCCAAAGCTCTACAGGTTTAATGCAATCCCTATCAAAATTGCAGTGATGGGGCACTTGGCTGGCTCAGTCAGTACCGAGTGTGCAAATCTTGATCTCAGGGTTCTGAGTTCCAGCGCTGTGTTGGGAGTAGAGTTCACTTGAAACAAAACAAAACAAAACAAAACAAAAACCGGCAATGACATTTTTTGCAGAAATAGAAAAACCCATCCTATAAATTCTCATGGAATCTCATGGGACCCCGAATAGCTAAAAGAATCTTGGAAAATAACAAAGTTGTAGTCTTACACTTCCTGATCTCAAAACTAACTACAAAGCTACAGTAATCAAAACAGTGTGTACTGGCATGAAGACAGACATATAGACCAGCATAGCAGAATAGAGAGCATAGAAATAAACCCTTGCATATGTTGTCAAGTGATTTTTGATAAGGGCGCCAAGACCAGTCCATGGGAAAAGGACAGTTTCATCAACATGGTGCATGCAAAAGAATGAAGCTAGAGCCTTATGCCATATAAGGATTTAACTCGAAATGGATCAAGAATGCAAATGTAAAACCTAACATATAAAACTCAAGAGAACATGGGGAAAAGTTTAACGACACTGGATTTGGCAATGACTTCTTAGATATGATACCAAAGACACAGGCATTAAAAGGAAAAAATAGACAAATTGGAATTCTTGAAAATTAAAAACTTTTGCCCACCAAAGGGCACTACCAACAGAAGAAAAAGGCAACCCACAAACAGGAGAAAATATTTGTAAACCACATATATGATGAGAGATTAATATTCAGAAATACAGAGAACTCCTAAAACTCTATGACAGAAAACAGAAAAACCCATTCAAAAACAGGCAAAGGACTGGAACAGACATTTCTCCAAAGAAGATATACAAATGGCCAACAAGCATATAAAAAGATGCTCAACATCATTAGCTATCACAAAAATGCAAATCAAAACCAGAATGAGATTATCACCTTACATCTATTAGGTTGGCTCCCATTAGAGAGAGAGAGAGAGAGGGAGAGAAACAAGTGCTGGTAAGGATGTGGAGAAAACGGAAACTTGGCCTTCGCTGGTGGGAGTATAAAATGGCACAGCTGCAATCAAAAACAGTATGGGCATTCCTTAAAAAATTAAAAACAGAATTACCCATGATCCAGCAATTCCACTTCTGGGTATATATCCAAAAGAATTGAAAGCAGGGTCTTGAAGAGATATTGTATACCCATGTTACAGCAGCATTAGTCACAACAGCCAAGAGGTAGAAGCAATGTAAGTGTCCACTGACGGATGTAAGGATAAGCAAACTGTGGTATCATTCAGCCTTAAAAAGGAAAGAGATTCTGATGCATTCTACAACATGGATGAACCCTGAAAACATTATAATTAATATAAGCTAGTCACAAATAATATATGATGCCACTTAACTGAGGTCTGTAGAGCAAATTTATAAAGACAGAACGTAGAGTGGTGGTTGCCAGGGGCTGGGGGTAGGGAGAATGGAGAGTTGTTGCTTAATGTGTATATAGTTTTAGTTTTACAAGATGACTAAGTTCTGGAGATTGGTTCCACAACAGTGAGAACATACATAAAACTACCGAATCATACACTTGAAAGATGGTTAGGATGGTAAATTTTGTTAAGTGTATTTTACCATAACTTAAAAAAATGCTAACCAAAACCAAACCAAACCAAACCAATCTATCTATAAATCTATCTATATATATCTATATAACTCTACTCACCTAACTACCTACCTATAAGATACGTGGAAGGGTTATAAAAGGTATTAATTAGAACTGCTCAGTGTCTTGGTGGTGGTGGTGGATACATGAACCTACGCAGGTGAAAAATTGTATAGAACTAAACACCAGGGGGGCGCCTGCGGGGCTCAGTCAGTTAAACCACTGACTCTTGATTTTGGCTTAGGTCCTGATCTCAGGGTCCTCGGATCGAGCCCTGCGTCGGGCTCTGTGCTCAGCATGAAGTCTGAGCGTCCCTCTCCCTCTGCTCCTCCTCCTGCTCTCTCAAATAAATAAAATCTTAAAAAAAAAAAACCCCAAAAACCCAAAAACCAAACAAACCTAAACACCTACCCAAACACAAATGAGTATAAATACAAGTGGAGAAGTCTGAATAAGACAGATGGATTGTGTCAATATCAATGTCAATGTGATATTATATTGCTGTTTTATAAAATGTTACCAGCGGGAGAAACTGGGAAAAGAGTACAAAGAATCTCTTAGTATTGTTTCATTGGACTATGTGGTAATCTACAACTACCTCAATAATAAATATATAACTACACACATATACATGGTCTGTTTCTAAATATGTCTCTGCATAGTAATATAAAATAAAAGCAAATATCAAAACATCAGTGGCTGTCGATAAAACTGACTCCTTATGCAGGTGATAACGTGCAAATCTACAAGCCATCTCTCTCAAGAGACTTGTACCTAAGCACTCTAATGTGCAGCTCACTCCTCTACCCAGCTATCTACAGACATTTCATCTTTAACTTCTTCACAATGGAACTCCTGGTCTTCCGGCCTAAATCTGCTCTACTCATCATTTCCCCATCAGCAAAGATCATGCCTGGGACAGGGGAAGCCAAGAGGTCCAGCACAACAGCCCCCCGCCCACCATGACTTTTCTGGCCTCATTTTCTGCCTCCTCCCCCAGTCACTGGCCCCATGCCCTGGTCTCCCCTCTGTTCCTAGACTGCACAGGAGTGCTTCCATCGAGTGCCCTGCACTGGTTCCTTCCCAGACACACACTCCTTTCTCACCTCCTTTTAGTCTTTGCTCAAATGTCGCCCTCTCACTGAGGCCTGCCCTAACCACCCTACCTCAAAGTACTACTTCCTCAACTTGGCACAACCAATCCCAATTCTCATCTACTTTTTTCTTAGCGATTTCTTACGTATTGTATAATTTCCTTTATTGCATGTCTGTCCACCCCAACCACCAGAATGTAAACTCCTGGAGCTTAGCAATTTTTGTCTGTTTTAGTCACAGAGTCACTGTGGTACCCATATCTGTGGCTTGGCAAACAGAAGGCACTTAATAAATACTTATTGTTAATGGATGGAGAAAGACTGCAGCAGAGACCCAAAATTCAAAACACCTTCAGTGTTACTAGGATCCCAGTCTTTGAAAGGCAGGCTCCTCATCTCCTGAAGTAAGGACTCAGATGTCACCAAGCACCTGCAAGTGGGAGGCATGGCCTTGGCTGGCTCACAAAGCCATCTGCTGCTGTTATCTCCACCACTTTCAACCACAAAAACTTCTCTGGTCTCCTTAAGCAAGCACTACCAAGATGACATCTCATAGGTATTAGGTGGCTGAGAGATTCAAAACACAGCACAGGAAGGAAGCTGTAGCAATCACGCAACCATTTTGTTTTGTTTTGTTCTGTGTGTGCGTATGTGTGTGTGTTGCCACAAACTAAAGTAAAAGAAAGTCACAGGTATATCATGTATGACTCTTAAACACTTCTCTTGCAGCATTTGCCAATGCATAACCTAGAAAGTTTTGGTACGGGTGACTATTCATATTTTTTTCTTCTTTACTTTTACAGAACAGAGATACTCCTTAAAAGTTATCTGCAAAATGGATTTCTCCAAACCTAATCATCTCTTCTGTACAGTTCCATTAAAAAATTAGGAGCAATTAAAAACAACATTTCTATGGGGGCGGGGAATCTGTAAGCTGTTTAATAATTAAGAAAATAACACTACAGTTAATAATACTGTATCCCATACTTGAAAGTTGCTAAGAGAGTAAATTTTAAAAGCTTTCCTCTCAAGAAAAAAAATTCTGTAACTATATACGGTGACAGATGTTAACTAGACTTACTGCGGTGATTATTTTGTGATATATACAAATACGGAATCATTATGTTGTACACCCAAAACATTAATGCTATAAATTATACCTCAATTTAAAAAAAGGGGGAAAAAAAGAAAATAACCTACAGTCTTATTTAAGTAGAAAATGCAAAGCAACATTTTAGCTATTCCAGTTATACGTGCAATGCAAGGTCTGAAGGGAGGTTATACAATAAAACCACTGAACTTGCTATGGTATTAGGGATTTGGCTAAGGTCTTAAAGAATGTAGATACTTTTACACTGTGATATGTACACTAAATAAAATGTGTGTGTGTGTGTGTGTGTGTGTGTGTGTGTTAAAGCCCAAGTTATCCATTTATTTTTTTTCCAAATGGTCTCAAAGACCATATAAAGAAAGTTTTAGCATTTTCTAATTTTTCCTAAATTGAACAGGTATTCTTGTAACATGAGAAATAATTTTAAGTACCCAATCATAAAATGCTTCATTATCCAGATCCACTCATACACCATTAGATAGATGTATCCTAGTATAATTATATATGGCAATTGTCTCTGGCCAAAAATGTAGGTGTTTGTCCTATTCCTTAACAATAGCTCTAGAATGTAGTTCTAGTGTTTTCAGAAGGGAGAAGGTGAAGAAGCCATTTATCAAACGGGACCCTGGGGGAAGCCCTGTGTGGTGGCCTCATTTAGGCCACCTCGTCTAATTGAATCCTGGCTCTTCCGCTCCGTCTAGTCTATTCTCTTACTGCTCTCAGTGGATGACAACCCTGCCCCTTACTTGGGAGCCACCCCATCTCACATCCCACATTCTACCCTGGTGACTTTACCTTCACAATATGTCTGTAACTCACACCTTCCAGAGAGGTGCAAACGTTCGTATTTTGAGTTGGGAATGAATTAGCGTATTTGTTTGCCGAAATTCATCAAACTGTATATAAACTGTGCATTTTCCTATGTAAATTATACTTAAATATAACTATAATTTACATATTTTATATAATAATTATGATATATAATTATGATATAAACTAACATATGTAAATTATATATAAAAAATATGTGTACACTCACATAGAGTCCAGCCATTTCTCATCAGCACTATCACCTCCATCACCACCCTGGTCCAAACCAGTCATCTCTTACCTGGATCACTGTGACTACCTTTTAATGGGTCTCCCAGCTCTCTCCATTGCCCCAGACCCATCCTAGTGGCCAGTGCAGAAGTCAGGAGGATCTTTAGCATTTAAATCAGACCACCGTTACTCCTCTGCTCACATGGCACTAGGAACTGAAGTCCAGTAGCCAAAAGGTCCTCCCAGTCAGTCCACAGCTCTCTCCGGCTTCATCTCTTAGTGCTCTTGCCCATTTGCTGCTCTAGCCTCACTCTAATCACAAGATATCCCTACTATTCCTCAAACTCGCCAGGCAAGTTCTGGCTGTTCTCTCTGCCTGGAATGCTCCTCCCTCAGACAGCTGCCTTTCTCACCTTCACCAGGCCTGTCATGGATGCTGTGGTACCAGGCCAGGCCCCCTCCCTCCAGGAATGAAGCACCTGCCCCCAGCTATGGGAGTGTTGGCAGCCTGTGTAAACTTCCAGCTGAGGCCTTCTCCACAGAGGACCTACCCTCAGTGGAAGAACTGCTTTGACTAAGGTCAGGTCCCCTCCCGAGGGCAGCCTACCCAACGAGTGTAGATGTGGCATTAGAAAGCCCCAATTCAGGACAACTCATAAGGACCAGCTGCAGAGCCCCGACAGGGTGGGCTGCAGCTTTTGTTGCACTTGCACTACTGCTCGGTTTCTTCCTGTCCAGTCCTGCTTCCAACACTCCCCAATAATTCTTCCTTTCTCCATCTCCCTGTCTGCTAGGACAGGACACCCCCAGCAGACAGTCCTCCCAGTCTCACTGGTTAGAATGCATCACATGCTGCTCCTCAAAAGATCCTGCTATGCTGCTTGGTTCACTGCTACATTTCCAGCACTCAGCCCCTGGCATACAATCTGTACTCATTATTTGTTGAATGGATGAATTCACTGAGTGCCTCTCTGTGCAGGACCTTCTGATGACGATGCAGCAGACCTGGAATCTGTTCCTATGACGGTCTATTCCTGGCCCTCAAATGAGGCTCACTGCCTTTTCTGTCTGTCCCTCATTACAGTGCTTCTGACCAGGGCAACTTCCCTGTGACTTGGTCTGCCCTATGTTGGTTAATACATCAAAAGCAACAAGTTTTGACCTAAATGGGTTTTGCTTCTGCCAGAGGTATTCTAAAACACCTGCTGTTGGTTTCATCTACTCCCTTTCCTAAAATGCTCTCACTCCTGCCCGGGCCTTTGCTTCAGACACTTTCACAGTGGCAGTGTCTTCTCTACCACCACAATCCTCTTCCCATCAAGGCTCAGCCCCAGGGTACACCCACAAACCAGGCTCTTGTCCCTAGGGCTGTAACGGCTCACTTGTGTATCCTAGGTTTTCACCTGCCCTGTATTCTAGAATGTGGTCTATAGGTCCTCTCTCACCTACACACAAAGGAGTAGCCTTATTTACCTCTGATCACCACAGACCTTCTCTCCAGAAGGGTTCAAAGTTTTGTCCATAAATAAGTGAAAGATCCACATGTGTATTATCTAAGGCAAAATCCCGCCCATTTTCTTCTGAATCTTCAGATGCATTCTGGTTATTTTTTTAAAAATCAACCTATTGTCTTCAGGCATAACTCAGAGACAGCGTGGAGAGAGCCCGGATTTCCTGAGCCTTCGCAGGTAGCAGATGAGGCAGGTATTATTGGCTTCATTTAGCAAATTAGGAAAAAAGCCTTCTGTAACACATATTTGGTGAGCAGCAGAGCACGGAGATTCAAGAACAAGACTATCTGACTCCAAAATAAAAAGCAGTAATTCTCGTCCTCAAGAAGTTTATAATCTAGTTGGAACCATGAGACAAATACATGAAAAGGCATATAACGATAAAGATGTCATTACATAGAGCACGGCTTCTCAACCTCAGCACCACTGACATTTTGGGCCAGATGATTCTTTATCGTGGGGGAATGTCCTATATCCTGCAGTGTTCAGCAGCAGTCCTGCCCTCTATGTACTAGCTGCCAGTAGTGCCCCCCTTCAGTTGTGAAAACAAAATGTGTTTCCAGACACTGGCCTGTTTGAGAACCCTTGATGTAGACAAACTGCAAAGCTTATCTTAATGACCACTACAATCATAAAATATCACTATTAGGATCCTCCCAGCCTGTTTTCAGAGATAGGTCTGCAGTGCCCCTCTAGCAGCTGTGCAAGGCCTTTCCACACCCGCTGCTGACTTCATTATTCTACCACCCTGCCTGCATTTCCCCTTCAAGCATACCTATTTATTTTCATCAGTGTATGTCTGTGAAAGATGTCTTGAAATCCTTTCTGGAAGGACACAGGATAGGGGAAAAAATAATCCAATTACAGGGCAGGAGGAAAAACACACATCATAAAGCAAATGTGATTAACTGACAAATTATCCCAGTATTGAAAATTTGCCAAATGCCTTTTTACAACAATGCCATCAAAGTGTGAGCCAGAGGCCAAGGGAGGACAAGAATTCTTTCAGTGCTGTCCCTTCTGGTTAGAATGGGCTTCCCTGAAGAGCTGGGCATGAATATTGTCTGCCCAGGAGTGAAGACTTCCAGAAACTCTCAGGAGCAAAGGCCCAAGGATGGGAAGAACCATGAGTCTCAATGAAATTTTCTAAACACATAAATTACATTTTTCTACAACTAAAAACCCAATCATCCACTTTCTGATCAATATGTGGTTATAACCTAACTTAGAAATGAACCTCCAAGCCTAAAATAAAATTAAATATATAAGAAATACTATATCCAAGAACGCAGAGTAAAATAGGTGTTTGTGTTAACAGTGGCTGGCACGTACTTCCATATAGGTGATAAATATTATTAGCTCTTATTATGTATCTTCAGATAGCCTTCTTATATTTGGGTACAGGGTGAAAACACAGGAACAAATCTTTATGTTTCCTCAACTTTACCTAGAAGTGGAATCACAAGCCTAAGAATTTACAGCTAATAAATGGCAGCATCTTGAATTCAGTCTGAATCCACGTTCAAGGCTCATTTCACTGTGATATAACGACTTCGAAATTTGTTAACTTACTGATCACCTTAGAGCAGTGATTCTCAACTGGGGCTGAATCTGGCCACCAGGGGATACTGGCAGTGTCTGGAGACATTTTTGCTTGTCACAACTGGGTGTATGTGCGTGTGTGGTGGTACTGGTATTCCGATGGGTTAAGGCCAGGGATGCTAACATCCTACAACACACAGTATGTTCCTCACAACAATTATATGGTCCAAAATGTCAATAGTGCTGAGGTTGAGAAACCCTACCTTAGAGGAAAGGTCTTACCGCTATTATTAGCCAGGAAAATGGAGACCGAAAGTAGGCTTACATCCCAACAGATATTTCTTCCTTTGCCTTTAACCTGCTTTATTCTAGCTGTCCTCTCCACCATGGCTGAATGGACTCTGCCACCACAGGGAAAATGCTGGGCTCTCTGCTCCTTCCCTCTCTGGATTCCCAGACACCAGAAAAAGTATGTTCAAGCCACATAACGAGTCAGGAGAAATGAATGCAGAGTCAGGAAGCCAGGATGTGCAATGATGCACTCTCCACAGCATCATGGTCTTTTGGGTTTGTTAATCCAAAGTAAGCGTGATTTTACTGGCCACCACCCACAACTCTGGTTTCTGGCTAAGCAGCCCCTGCTCCCAGCAGCTCCCACTATTTACCACCAGTCTTTAAAAGATCGCTCAGTAGTGATCCAGATTATTATCATGTCCTTCAGGACAGTGCTAATTGACCCTGACAGTCCTTCTGAACACTTGAAGAGACAGAGGATTTCAGGAGGTTTTAAAGGAAAGGAAAGTTAAATCCTATCCTGCCGGAGTCTCGATTTCTTTTATTAGTATCTCTTAGATTTCTAAAGCACTTTATAGCCTGGGGAGCACTTTTGTGTCTACCTTTGCAACCAAAGATCACAATTGTACTGTGAAGAAACCAGAGCAAATATCATACTATTCCATTCTAGGACCATGGAGGGACAGACTGCAGCAACAAGAGGCCAGGGCCCACTGTTCTGTTCACTCCGCCAGGCTGGGATGTTTGGCTGCTGGCCTGGTTGCAGACTCTCGCTCATTCGTACCTAGAGAATCGCTTAAGCATCTTGACATACTTACACTTACATAGCATAAAACTTGTGTCCTACAAAGGAGCTTATCACAAAGTTAGAAATTATATGGCAAGAGATAGAAGAAAGACTGAAGAAGGGTAATTATACACAAAAATTGATCTATGGGGTGCCTAGGCAGCTCTGTCAGTTGAGCGGTTGACTTTTTTTTTTTTTAAGATTTTTTTTTTTTTTTTTTTTAAAGAGAGAGAGAGAGACGGCATGAGAGGGGAGAAGGTCAGAGGGAGAAGCAGACTCCCCGTGGAGCTGGGAGCCCAATGTGGGACCCGATCCCGGGACTCCGGGATCATGACCTGAGCCGAAGGCAGACGCTTAACCAACTGAGCCACCCAGGCGCCCGAGCGGTTGACTCTTGATTTCAGCTCAGGTCATGATCTCAGAGTCCTGGGATGGAGCCCCTTGCTGGGCTCTGCGCTCAGCAGGGAGTCTGCTTGAGGATCTTCTCTCCCTCCCTCTGCCAGTCCTCCCACCCCGGTTTGCCCTCTCTCACTCCTGCTCTAAAATAAATAAGTCTTTAAAAAAATGATCTAGACAAAGCATTTTATTTATTTTTTTATTTTTTTTAAAGAATTTATTTGTCAGAGAGAGAGTGAGAGAGAGATCACAAGTAGGCAGAGAGGCAGGCAGAGGCAGAGGGAGAAGCAGGCTCCCTGCTGAGCAAGGAGCCTGACGCTGGACTCGATCCCAGGACCCTGGGATCATGACCTGAGCCGAAGGCAGCCGCTTAACCAACTGAGCCACCCAGGCGTCCCTAGACAAAGCATTTTAAAATAAAAATTCCTTCAGATCTTCACTTACACAGCAAAATTTTTCCTTTCCTGACTCACGAGCACCATAATTTATAATCACTGAACATCTGTTCAATTCTCCAGGGAAAGATCTACACACTACACATCAGGAAATACTCTTGGAGATCAGCACGTGGAGAAATCCAACTAAAGTTCACCACTTTTGCTTTGATGCACAGTAAGCCCAGTTGAGTCTTTGTAAATTATGGAAACCTCAGCTTACCTGCTGCAACCAATATTTACCATATACCCTTTGTGTGAAGGTACTCCTGAATGTAGCAGGGAATACAGAGAGGAATGAGGCAGTCCCCTGCCCTGGGAGAGCATATGGAAAGTACAAGCACGGGGATAGGGCACATCTAGTGGAATAAAACAAGAGGAATGTCAACAACAGAAAAGGTGACCTCATCTGGACCCTGAAAAATGAAAGAGATGTCACATAAGAAGATAGAAGGAGAAAATACTTCTGACTGAAAGGACACAGATGTTCAGTTCAGTTGTGGTAGTAGAAAGCATCCCGGAATAAGTTCAAAACTAAAAAGCTCCACATGTATAAAAAAGGGACCTCTACTTGCTCTCAAAGAAAACACTAGCTCCCTCTAGTCGCGTTGCAAAGCAGAAATGAGGAACAAGACAGAATCAGGGTGACCCTTTTCCTGTCAGCAGAGACAGGCTGGAATCAGGGCTACAGGCCCTAGGCTGGAGGAGCGCTCCTTGGGCTTCAGTGCTGTCAGCAAGAGGATGGGGGTCTCTCTCCCCTCACCTCTCTGGGGAGCAAAGACCAACTCCTGCAGCACTTGTGCCAACAGAGTACAACGATGACAAACTGCTCTACCAGTTTGGGGAGCTTATCTGCACTCAACCAGAGGACTAGGAGAGTCTGTTCCTCCAGGGTGTGTGCTTTGGGACCACCGCCACAGGGTTAAGGAAGGCCCTCTCCTAGATCACCCCCTGCCCTATGGGCTCCAACCTAAGCCACCCTGATGTCTCAGCTCAGCATAAACGTGGTTCGTTCAGCTAGGGGACCTTTGGGGACCGAGCCATACTGCCCCAAATGGGGGCACTGTCACCAGATTCAGGGCTCTGGCAGGAGCAGTAACAACCCCACCAGCGGGGCAGAGACATGCAGATTTCAGGTGCTCATCCCGCCACTGAAAAGCCACAGAGAGGACTGGGCCCCAGTTTCACACACTGGACCCTCTGAGCACATCCTGGCTGCTGCAGACGAATGGCAGGAGCTGGCTGGCGCCCAGGGCCGCTCCCCGGAGGCAGGCCGCGGCTCCTCCACGGACCACGGGTGGGCGACCGAGGGCTCAGTGCAAGTGCCAGGAGTGAGGGCGGATTCGCTGAGGACAAGCGGAGCACGTGCCCGTGCTCGCCGGCTTCCCCGCGCGGAGGACAAAGTCCGCTCCCGCCGACCCCGCAGTTTGGGCACCGGGCACCGGGCGCGTCGGGGGCGAGGCGGGCAGGGCCTGCGCGCGGCTCCCACCCCACTCCAGACCCCGACTCGACTCCGGGCTCGGCCTTCCGCGACCCCTGCGAGCACTCACCATTGTGGTTGACCCAGGTCGGCTTCAGGAGCTTCATTGTTCGGCTGCCGCCGCCGCCGCCTCCGCCGGACTGAGGCGAGAGCCGCGTCCCTCAGCGCGCCCGGGCCATGGAGCCACCGCCGCTGCTTCCTCCCGCGCCGCCCTCCGGCCGCCGCCCGCCCCGCGCCCTCAGCGCCGCCGCGCCATTGCCGGCCCGCGCCCCCCTCCGCCGCCACAGCCGCCCCCCGCGCTCGGCCGCCGCCGCCGCCGCCACAGCCGCATCCCCTGCGCCGCTCCTCCTCCGGCGGCTCCCGGGCAACGCCGGAAGTCACGGCGCGCACCTGCCAAATCGCCCCGGCGGGAAACCGCTCCCCACGCGGACGGGGCCGCCCGGGCTCCTTCGCGGGCAGGGGCAGGGCAGGGCAGGGTGACCCGGCTTGGAGCCCACCCGGGGCGCGGCCGCCGGCAAGGGGCTCGGGTAGGACGGCGGCTGGCGAGCGGGGCCTCGAGTTGCAGCCCGGGCCAGTGAAGTCAGGAGGGGCCAGGATGGCGTGAACGGCCCTCTCACCAGCTCTACCTCGCTGATGCCGAGTCCGACTAATTAGCTAGCTTCCGTCATTCATCAATACGCGTTTATTGGGCATCTCGCGAGCGCCAGGCCACGTGCCGGAGTCGGGATGTTTTGGCCGGCAGTGACCTGGGCCCCGGGGTTCGGACGAATGCGGGGGAAGGAGCAAGCCCCGAGGGCTGAGTAGGGGTAGTCACGGGGGAGGCCGAGACGAGCGCGTTTAGGGAAGATAGGGGCCGTTTACACAGACGTGGGCACTTGTACCCAGAAAGACGCCCTCTCGGCCACTCTGGCTGCACTGCGGGGACTGAGCCCTCGCAGGGACACAAGCTATAGCAACCGCTTGGCGGGGTTGTGCGCTCAGCGGGGAAGGGCTCGAAGCGACAAGCAGACGCGGAAGGGAGGACGCCGCGCTAGGTGCGAGGCGCTCGGGGCGTGCTCGCGCGCTGGGGCGTGCGGGGCGGGGCTACGTCGGGGGCGGTCCAGGTTCAGCCCAGCCCTCAGCAGCCGGAACGCGGGAACGCGGAGCGACCGGAAGGCCGGACCTTTGAGAGGGGCACTGGTGGCCGGACCGCCAAGGGGCGCGCGCCCGGAAGCAGCGGGTCGACTGCTAAAGGGGCCATGGCACTCGCGGTGCTGGGAGTTTCCGCTCGCGCTTTGCGCTCGCGGAGTTGGTGAGTGCGGACCCCAGCAGGGTCGTGGGGTCCGTCGCCTGTGCTCTCTCGCGGACCGCCCTTAACCACTTTATCTCAGGGAGGAGCTAGCTGATCGCACCTATTCCTGTGGATGAAAATCCAAGGACCCTGGGGAGCAAGGACTCTGCCCAAGTGCTCTCTCGTGTGAACCGGGGATTTTGACAAGTCTCCCACGTTGACCTTGTCACATCCAGCAGTTACCAGGGCCCCAGGTTTTGTGGGTAGCATAATTTTTTCCTCTTTTCCTGTTTAGTGAGGAGAATCAGATACTTATATATCCTTTTGTCTCTTTCAGGCTCCCGGGAACTTGGCAGACACAGATTAGAGATACTCACCAGCGAGCTTCATTATTGTCCTTCTGGGAACTAATTCCCATGAGGTAAACTACCCTGGGCCGGAGCTCTTTGGGGGTGTCAGCAGGAGACTGATGTGCATATGAACAGAACAAAGCAAGACTACTGGACACTTGGTTTGCAAAATTAATTGCCTGTAAAATTTCTCGGTTAAATTTATTATTTTTTTTTAAGATTTTGCTTATTTGACAGAGACACAGCGAGAGAGGAAACATAAGCAGGGGGAGTGAGGGAGGGAGAAGCAGGCTTCCCACTGACCAGAGAGCCTGATGCAGGACCCTGAGATCATGACCTGCGCTGAAGGCAAGACGCTTAACAGCTGAGCCACCTAGGTGCCCCTCTCGGTTAAATTTAGTTAGATGCTTTTCTGTTTTTCAGCATTCTGTATGTGGAATACTGCTGCCTGTAGTCAGAAAACAAAAATTAAACGTAAAAATGGTTTAAATAAAAATTAGTTTTGGGGCGCCTGGGTGGCTCAGTGGGTTAAAGCCTCTGCCTTCAGCTCAGGTCATGATCTCAGGGTCCTGGGATCGAGCCCCATATCGGGCTCTCTGCTCAGCGGGGAGCCTGCTTCCCCTCTCTCTGCCTGCCTCTCTGCCTACTTGTGATCTCTCTCTGTCAAAAAAAAATAAAAATAAAAATCTTAAAAAAAAATTAGTTTTAAAAGGATTGTTGTACATTTTAAAAGACACAGCATAGACACCTGATTTCCCAGAAAGGTCTGGGGAGGCATGAGGATTAGCTTTCCCACTTAGGAGTCTGGATGCTTTCTAGGGACTTGATTCACAAGGCTCAGTCTTAATGCTAGAGAATTTATTTATTTATTTATTTTTAAAGATCTTATTTATTTATTTGAGAGAGAGTGAGCAAGAGAGAGAGAGCACAAACTGGGGGAGGGGCAGAGGAAGAGGGAGAAGCCGATTCACCGCTGAGCAGGGAGGGCAGGGATGGGCTGGCTGTGAGGCTGGATCCCAGAACCCTGGGATCATGAGTGGAAGGCAGACAGTTAACCTACTGAGCCACCCAGGGGACCTGGAGGATTTACTTATTTTTAATAGTATATTATCCCCGTAGGAGATCTGTTCCTGAGAGTACATCAGACTTTTGTGAATGCTCTAGGATGGGGAAATTCGTTCAGAAATCCCAAGAAGTGGGGCACCTGGGTGGCTCAGTGGGTTAAGCCTCTGCCTTCAGCTCAGGTCATGATCTCAGGGTCCTGGGATCAAGCCATGCATTGGGCTCTCTGCTCAGCAGGGAGCCTGCTTCCCCCTCTCTCTCTGCCTGCCTCTCTGCCTACTTGTAATCTCTCTCTCAAATAAATAAGTAAAATCTTAAAAAAAAAAAAAAAAAAGAAATCCCAAAAAATAAACAGAGATCTGCCAGTCACTTTTATTACTCAAATCACTTTTACAAATCACAAATCCAGGGGTGCCTGGGTGGCTCAGTTGGTGAAGGATCTGTCTTCAGCTCAGGTCATGATCCCAGGGTCCTGGGACTGAGCCCTGCATCGAATTGGGCTCCTTGCTCAGAGGGGAGTCTACTTGTCCTTCTCCCTCCCCCTTGTTCGTGCTGTCTCTCACTCTTTCAAATAAATAAATAAAATCTTAAAAAAAAAATCACAAATCCATTTAAAATGTGAGTAATGATTTTCTAATTCATCAGTTTGGTATTTTCAGTTTCTGTTGCAATCCCAAGACATACCTGAAGCCAACATGAAAGATGAGTACTTATTTTTAATTTATACCCTGATGGCCCATGAAGTTTTTCTAGCCCTTCCTGGGTTGACAGTGCCCACACAGTTCTGACAAGGACCCTGGGTTGGAGGCCGTCCCCTTTCACACTCAACTCATAAGGTTAGACCCACGCATAGTTCCTTCCCCAGTGGAGGGCACGGTACAAGTTCTGGGGACTTCACCTGGTGCCATGTCTCTCAGCATCTTTGCGAGACTGAAGAGGAAAATGTCTAATGTTTGCTTTATCCATTAGAGCAGAACCTCTGCGAAAGAAGAAAAAGGTAGATCCTAAAAAAGACCAAGCAGTAAAGGACCGTCTGAAAAAGAGGATCAGACGACTGGAGAAAGCTACCCAGGAGCTAATTCCCATTGAAGATTTTATTACACCCGTGAGGCTCTTGGATAAAGCAAGGTAAGGATTCTCTAGGGTCGAGGTTCTCAGGACAGAGTTCCATCATCTTCAGGTAGTTCTACCTGCATTTCACATCTGTGAGGTGAGTGGGTGTGGGCTGACTAGGTCGCAGTCTGAGTCCTCTTCTCCTTGACTGTGTCGTGTAGGAGGTGGCAAAAGCATTCCTGGGCGGTGCTCCTGAATGGCTGAAGTGAGAAGGAAACTCAGAATAACTGTTTGATAAGCCAGTTCATATTGCTTTTTTGCAAGCCGAGTTTTAGCTGTGACTGATGACTTGGGTCTGCAGCCCTTGCCCCATCTTGATGGTAGAAAACCCTAAGCCTCTAGCTTTATGGTACAAATGCTCACAAAACACATTTGTGTACAGGCCTGGCAGGATTGCTGCCTTCCAAAAAGTGTGTACCATTTATAAAGTAACACCTTGCCATACAGGGGGGTACATAGCAGATGCTTTTTTGGTATTCTGTGGCTGATCTGGGCTCTTGACTCCTTGGGACTTGGGTGTCCATTTTCATGACACGACTTAACATTTCCACACTCACCTCTCACCAAAGGTAGTCTCAGCCTGGGGTAGGGGAAGGGGTACCAGTCTTCTTCCTCACAGTTTCTTGTGTCCACGGAAAGCAAATGGCACTGACTTCCAGCATCATTTGCATCTGTTACCATGTCAGCATTCCATTCCTTAATTTATCCCTAACTTCCACGTTTTCCCCCCGAGTCCCATCTGTGTCTGGCGGTGGGGACGTTTTGGTTGTATGCAGTCGCCAAGACTACCTGGCCAGTGAGGTCAGTGCTTCCCAGCTTCCCACTTTTGGATTTGTGTGTTCCCAGACAGCGGCCTCCCGTGGAGCTTCCCTTTGAGGAGAGTGAGTGGAGAGCTCTGCTTCTGAAGAAGTGGTCTCTGTACAAGCATCAAGAGCATGAGAAGGAGAGGGATGCCATCAGGTCCATGCTTAAGTCCCAGCAGGAAGCTCTGCAGGAGCTGCAACTCATGTCCCCAGAGCTACATGCGGAGGCCACCAAGCGGGACCCCAGTTTGTTCCCCTTTGAAAGAGAAGGGCCAGATTACACGCCACCAGTCTCCAACTACCAGCCCCCTGAAGGCAGGTACCATGATATCACCAAGGTATACACACAGGTGGAGTTTAAGAGGTAGAGCTGCAGGCCCCTGTCCGCAGAACACACTGCCCTTTAGGGCCAGAAGGACCAGGGCTCAAGCCTGCTTGTCACAGAATCAGGCATGCTGTGAATAAATATGTTTAATCAAGTGTCTCTTATGTTTGAGTCAAAATTAATTCACCTGAGGATTGATGGGGGTGAGAGATGCTGCCCTCGTCTGGCACTGGGGAGAGAATGGCCAAGACATCTACCACTGCTCCCGAGTGAAAAGGAAGATTCCAGTTGTGTGGGGTAGACACCACCAGCAAGAGGCAGCTAAGTACCTCAAGGAGCAGAGGTAAAGGATGTGCAGCCTGTGTGCTGTGCGTCGTCTGCATACTTGTGCAGACAGGAGAGGCTGGGCCTGGGCCTTCCCACTGGGCAAATGGAGCACGGGAGCGTCCTCACATCTTTGGGAGGGCCAGCTCTGGGTTTTAAGCTGGGGAGGGAAGCGGAAGAGAGTGGAGCAAGCCTGGCACACGCTACTTAAAGTTGCTGTGCTCCCTAGGAGGGCTGACTCTTGACTCAAGTGTTGGTCTGGAATAGTAAATGTTTTAGTGTGCTGGGGCTGCAAGAACAAAATACCACAGACCGGGGGCTTAAACAACAGAAATTTGTTTCCCATAGTTCTTGAGGCCAGAACTCCAAGATCAAGGTGTTGGCAGGATCGGTTTTTCCTGAAGCTGCCCTCCTTTGCTTGCAGAGAGCTGCCACCTCCCTGGGTCCTCCTAGGGTCCTCCCTCTCTGCCTGTCTCATGTAATAAGGATACTAGTCAGATTGGATTAGGGTCCAGTATAATGACCTCATTTTAAATTATTACCTCTTTAGGCACGCCATCTCTAAATAGTCACATTCAGAGGTACTAGGGGTTAGAGCTTCAACATAGGAATTTTGGTGGGGGGGGTTGGGGAACAACACAATTCAGCCCGTAATAGTGAAGGTCCAGTGAGCAAATAGAGACATTTCTCCTAGTGACTTGCATTGCTACCTCAGAAAGGGTTTGAGTTTTTCACTAAATTAGTGCAGATAAACCAGGGAAACATCTCATTTGAAGAGGAATTCAGATTATTTTTTCCTGGTGTGTGGTTCACTTTTGGTTTAAAAACTTACTAAACATTTTTACTGGATAAAAACACTGCCTAAGGATTCTGTTCTTTAGTTCTACCTTTGAGACAAACACTGAATCTGGCCACTTTTCGCAACCTCACTGCTCCCTTGAGGTCCACACCATTGCCACCTTTTACCTATTCCACTGCAGCAGCCAACTGATCTCTCCGTGTGGACACTGGGGGGGGGGGGGGGGGGGGGGGGGGGGGGGGGGGGGGGGGGGGGGGGGGGGGGGGGGGG
>CM052889.1:55940505-55957736 GCA_028534135.1 Potos flavus | reverse complement strand
CCACGCTGAGCAAGGAGCCCAATGCAGGACTGGATCCCAGGACCACCTGAGTCGAAGGCAGATGCTTAACTGACTGAGCCACCCAGGCGCCCCTGCAAGTGCTTTGTAGTAGTGCTTTTCAAACAGTAGGTTTCATCCATTAGGTTGTATAATCAATTCACGGGGTCAGGGTCAGCAGTTTTAACTTTTTATTTTGAAATAGTTACAGATTTACAGGAGGCTGGAAATAAAGATGCAAGGAGGGGCTGTGTGGTTCTCCCAGCCTCCCCAAGTGTTAACATCTTACACACCACATACAGTGTGTAAGATACTAGAGAACTGACATAGGCAGAGCCCAGAACGCATTCAGGTTTCCCACTGTGTCTGCACTCATCTGCGTGTATGTCTAGCATTGCCCAATTTCATCACACATGCAGCTCTGTAGGAGTCAAGGTTCCATTACCACAGGATACCCTTATGTACCCTAGCCACATCCACACTGCCCTTCCATCCCTAACCCTTGGCATCATTAGCCATTCTCCATCGCTATTATTACGTCATCTCACCGTTACATAAATGGAACTATGACATATGCACCCATTTAAGATTTTTTAGCTCGGCAGAACTTACTTGAGTTTCACCCAAGCTGCTGCACATACAACAGTTTCTTTTCAGTGGCACAGAACTGCAAATGTCTGTATCACACATTGTACAGACAAGGACTGTTTTGTGAGGCTTGTTCAACCATATACGCGGTATATGAAGTATGTACCAGATCATAAAACTTGTTACGGGTTTCGTGCGAAAAATTTGAGAGCTACTATTCTATCTTCTCACTGCCCATTTTCTTCACAGCGCTTACCATTATTTTAGACTTATTTAATGATGTTTAAATGTTTATGTCTGTCCCCTAAACTCAACTGGAACTCTTTGAAGGCAACTTGCCCATTTCAAAAGTGCAATCCCAGAGTCTCGACCCCCCACCCAGCAACGTAGCAGGTGCTCAGATGTTGGGAAGGGTGAACACAGGAGCAGATGTAGAAACATTCTGTGCAGCAATGATATCTGTCAGTAAGACTTCCTAACAGAGAGAGCATTTAGTGGCAGGCAGCCTCCAGCCCTAAACAAGCACACAGAGAATGTGGATCCCTTGAGGTGAGCCCCTCAGGACTGCTGTGCTGGCTGCCACTGCAACCCCACCCTAGGAACCCCAAGGGATCATGTGCAGATTGCAATGTCCCTTCCTGTGTTTCAGAGTGAAGAGAATGCCTGTAGATCCCCAGCAGCCTTCCCTCTCTCCTTCTTGGCTGGAAATGCTCCAGAAAGTAGCCACGGACACAAGGCAGATACCCTGGCTAACTCAAGATATCAAGGCGCCCACCCTGAGATATTCTCTTCTTTTACTCATCTCTGCTCCTGGGCTCCCATGTGCACACCCCCCACCACTCACAGGTACACGCAGTCACAGGGAAGGACCCTTGGCGACCTGTGTGCACACCCCTATCTCCCCCCACTGACAGGTACACATGGCCACAGGAGGGATCACTGGGGACTTGTGTGCACACACCCCTACCACTCATGGGTACATACACAGGGAGAGGTTATTGGGGTCCTATGTGCAGATGCCCCAACACTTACGGGCATGCGCAGTCACAGGAACTCTTCGGGTAACACGGAAGAAAATGCACACGACAGGGTAAAGTCTCATCTTTATAATGTATGCCCTTCTGAAGTGATGGGATTATTTTGCTCCAAAGAATGAGTTAAAAGACGTCTGACCCACTGCCTGTGGCCAGGTTGGGGCCCAGTCGTGAGGGAGGTACTAAAATGGCAGCTTGGCCAGGAAGGAGCAGCGAGGCTGTGGGCACCACGCCACGGGGCCCACTCTGCAGCCACGAGATGCCAAATTATTTTGTTAGTGATAAAAAGACCTCTTCAAGAACTAGAGCTCTTGTTGGTTCATATGCATAGATTTTAAAAACATCTACAGGGATGTTAAGTATACAAAATTCCCATACTCTCTGAGCACAATAATGTCAGGTGCTAAATCTAACAATCTCAACTATTAAATTGTGGATTTAATTTTCAGCCTCTGTTTGAAATCAAATGTGCGAAATGGCATTTGATATAACCTACATTTTCTAAAACTGACCAAGGGAAATTTTAAAGGAAAGAGACTAAAATTCCACGCGTCCTGGGCTTGGGTTTCTTGAGTCAAGAGTGTATGATCCCTTTTAATGCAAGGTTTGTATTCTGTAGCTGTGTGCATTTCTTAAAAACCAGGGTTTTCATGAGGCCTATCTCCTCCAAAGAGCAATGCCCCGCCTGTGTCCACAGAGGAACTTAGTGAGTGGGCTAATAGCTCCGTGTAAGCACCAGGGGCTGGCAGTGCACACTGTCACCAAGCCAGGACCAGGAAAGGTGTTCCCCACAGCATGACCATTTAGTTACCTCATTCTGAGCCCCCCTATGTGTCCACCTGGGTCAGGCCTACCGCTCAAGAGTTTACCTGAGAATGCTGTCATCCCCGGGGGCGGGGAGCATGAACCGGCCTGACCTGGCTGCTCGCTGGGGATCTGCGGCGGTATTTGGCATCCTGGCAGCTGTGCAGTGGGCGAGATTGTCTGTCAGAGCAAGGCAGCAGCAGGGGTGGGCAAGTAGGGCTGGAGACCCCAGGCTCCGTGTTCTAAGCCGAGTGGAAGCTTCAGGGACCCGCTAGACTGTTTGGGCCCGTCACCGTCCTGAGGGTCCTGCGACAGCCCCACTTGAAACAGACGAGAGGAAGCCGTTCCGGAGTGCTCATCACTGGTCTTTCTCCTCCTGTGGTAGAGGGAGGTGCCAGTCTGCAGGAGGGCTCTGCCTCAGGGCCCACACCAGGGCGTGCTTCCGTGTAGCCTGGACTCTTGCACGCTCGCTCTCACAGAGGGACCGCTGTGCAAAGGAGACCCCCGGGTCACTTCCAGCTCACGCGGCCCCTGTACATCCCTTCTCCTCAGCCCCCTCCCAAACAAGCTGGACAAACGAAGCATAAGGCACATAACCACTCCAGAACTTGGCTGCTTCTACCTAATAAACCTTGGCTATTATTCCATACTAAAACACACAGATCTAGATCATTCTTTCTCCCCAGCTACTGTGAAAAACTATTGTGCAGATCACCATCATTTGAGTAAAGTTTAAAATGTCTTCTTCTGGGTCTCAGGACTTGATGCCTTCAGTCGAGCTAATCAGATTTACCCGCTGAGACCAGCATGAGGCTGAGCTGAGAGGAGAGACAAGAGTCTGAAAGAGTGGTCTCAGTGAGGAGGATGAGGCAAGAGACACATGCCCAAGGAGCCCTGGACAGGGGAGGAGGAATCCAGACAAAAGACAATAGGTACCACTCAACCAGTGGACTTTTCTCTGCTACTCTCTTCCCAAAATAAATACGGGGCAGTACTTGGTAGGTGCCAAGCATTATGCTGGCCTTTTTACAGATATAATTTCATGTTCTCTATCTCATTGTCTGTCTTTGCTCAAGCTCTACTGTCTTAAACAGAATGTTTTTGTTCTTATTTAAAGAGCAATCAGAAGTGCAAAGGATATGAAAAACTCCCAGACCTCTGTCCCTGTGGTGAAGCTAACAGCTTCCCTAACACAATTTTAGGCCCAAATTTTAGTGCTAACGTTGTTTCCCCAAAGATAGAATAATCTACTGCCTAGTATACTTCCATGGTTTATCACTAAGCAACATACTACGGGTACCTTTCCCTGCCCAGATAGATTACTATCTATTTTTTTTTAATGGGTACGTCGTACCCCACTGTGTGGGGGAAGTTACTGGGTTACATGTCTACTAGTGGCATTCAGGATGTTTTCAGTGTTTGCACTATCACAGTGATGCAGCAGATATTTTGAACTTTTTTTTTTAAGATTTTATTTATTTATTTGACAGAGCGCACAACAGGGGAAGCATCAGGCAGAGGGAGAGGGAGAAGTGGACTACCCACTGAGCAGAGAGTCCTACGTGGGGCTCAATTGCAGGATCCTGGGATCATGACCTGAGCTAAAGGCAGACACTTAACTGAACTGAGCCGTGCCCAGGCGCTCCAGATATTTTGAACTTTTAACTGCACTGTTACCCAGTTATTTCCCTAAGATGGGCTTTCAGAAGTAAAACGAGGGGGTCAAAAGGTATCCTTTTGACAGATAATCAGAACACGTCAACACTCCACAAACACTGCACAAAGACCCCTGACTCTCCAAACCCTTATCAGCACTTCTGATGTTTCACTGGGCAGAAATTACTTGTCATTTGACCTTGTATACCAGCTCATCTGATTTTCTTTTTGAATGAATTCCTTCTTTGTGCCCTTTGTCCAATTTTTTTTAAAGATTTTTTTTAAATTTACTTATTTGAGAGAGAGAGAGAAAAAGCAGGAACAGGGGGAGGGGGAGAGGGGGTAGGGAGCCCGCTCAGTAGGGAGCCTGACACAGCTCCATCCCAGGACCCTAGGATCATGACCTGAGCTGAAGGCAGATGCTTAACCAACTGAGCCACCCAGGCACCCCCTTTGCCCACTTTTCTATTCTGAAATCATCCCCATTTTTCTTACCGATAAGAAAAGCTCTTACTGAGCTCTCTCTAAAAAAGTTATTAATCTCTTGCTATATAGGCTACAAGCTATCTTTCCCAATTTTTTGATTTCCACTTATGATAGATCTGTCATCATTTTCTTTTATACAGCAGCTTGGTTTCCACATCTGTTTGTTTGTTTCAATAATCACATACATTTAACCACGCTGAAGCAGCGGCCAGTCCTGCTGGGTCCCCTTCCCCCTTCCCCATGAGCACTGCACCCTAAAGCTTCTCTTCGTGTCTCCATCCAAAATAGTTCCAAGGCACCACTACCTATTCTAGACTGGAATGAAGGTGCCAGAAGGGCAGGGGCTCTGTCCTCATCACTCCTGTATCTTTAAGAGCTCCCAACATGATAAACATTTGCAGAATGAATGGAAAACCAGAACCACCTCCTCACTGGTCTCTTTGGCCCTCCATAATACACTCTCCCACCCTGGTAGTCAGACTGATAAATATCTGTATCTATCTATATCTATATTTCCTTTTAAGAGACGGAAGGGGGTGGGGGGTTGGGGGGGAGAGAGAAAGAACGAGAGGGAGAGAGAAAGAAACCCAAGCAGGCTCCCTGACCAGTGCGGACCCTGATCCCACAATCCAGAGATCACAACCTGAGCTTAAATCAAGTCTGTTGCCCAACCAACTGAGCCACCTCCACCCCCCCTTTTTTTTTTTTTTTTAAGATTATTTATTTATTTGACAGAGAGAAAGAGAGAGAGAGATCACAAGTAGGCAGAGAGGCAGGCAGAGAGAGAGGGAGAAGCAGGCTCCCCGCTGAGCAGAGAGCCCGATGCGGGGCTCGATCCCAGGACCCTGAGATCATGACCTGAGCCGAAGGCAGAGGCTTAACCCGCTGAGCCACCCAGGCGCCCACCCACCCCCCTTTTTAAGCAGGCTCCATGCCCAGCCTGGCGCCCAATGCGGGGCTTAAACTCATGACCCTGAGATCAAGACCTGAGCTGATGTCAAGAATCAAGAGCTTAACCAACTGAGCTACCCAAGGCCCCCAGACTGATCTTTTCAAGATATAAATCAGGTCATGCTTCCCAGCACACGTTTTGGCTGAATCTAAACCCTTCTTTAAGGCTCACCAGGTCCCTGGTACCTCTCCAGCCTCATCCCCTACCCCTCTACAGCCCACGCTACTTCTGCTCCGAGCACCTGACCCGTCTTTGTGTTCCTCAGATGCGCCCAGCCTCGGGCTGGATGAAGGCTGTTAAGGCTGGTTCCTGGTCTTTCAGGCCTCAGCAACATCAAAGCGTCTGCAGGCCTGCTTAGGACACTAACACTGTTAGGGGATCCCTCCTCTCTCTCCGGCGCCTGGAACGTGGGGAGGGTGTGGTCCGTGCACTCGGACGCCGGGGCAATGCACCCACGCCGCCCAGCGATACCCCCGGCTCCCCCGTGCACCTGGGCCTCTGCGCTCCGGCGCTCCTCCCACTCCTGGCAGCTGGCCAGGTCGCGCCGCCACTGCTCGCAGGCCGGCCGTTCGCCGTGGACGTAGTAGTGGTGCAGGAAGTGTCTGGCGCTGCGGCAGAGCTTCCACTCCGCGCGGTAGACTTCGCAGGGGCGCGGCGGCTGCAGCGAGAAGCACGCCTGAGCCAGAGGCCGCTGCACTGCCCGCCTAGGGGCCCCCATCCCGCCCCTTCCTTGGGAGAAGCCTCGCGTAATCCGGTCGTCTGGCCCAAGGAGGTCCCTGCACGTCCCGGGCGCCCCCAGCACTCACCCTCCAGCCGCCACCATCCGCCATGTCCCGGCGACTGCGGAACCCCGCCTCTGAGCTCGCTAGCCAATGAAGATTGAGGACAAGCCCCACCGTGCGATGGGCGGATAGGAACCAATGAACTCTGCGCTGTGACGCTAGACTCCTCCCCCACCTCCTTGACACCCACCAATAAACAAGACTTCTGGGCTAAACCGCCAAAAACAGCCGGGGGGCGGTGCCAAGCGGAGGCGGTGTCCCGGAGGGCCAAGGGGCCTTGCGGGCGGGGGCGTGTCCGGAGGCAGAAAGCCCGGCGTGCGGGCTGGTAGGCTAAAGGGATGACAGCGGCCCTTCGCCTGGTGCCCGGCGGGGTGTACAGCCACGGTAAGTTAGCTATTTCTGAAACCACGGGGTCCACGACGGCTTTCAGCAGTTTTATTAAATCTCAAAAGATAGGGTTCGTTTTCATAAGCACATACTGCGCATCAACTCCGTGTGGCAAAGCTGCCAGGTCTGCAGCTGCGGCGGACTCAGTGGAGGTGACCAGGCGTGGGCAGTTGGGAGTTGGGTTTCTAGGCGCCAGATGATCTCCCTAGGGAAAGCAGGCTGGTAGTGGAGGAGAGCAAAGGGTGTCCTGAGCACAGTGGTGGGCTGGTCAAAGGTGTGGAGGCTGTGTGACACGGAGTAGAGGGGAGAACCTTGCAAGTGTGGGGCGCCTTGCATGTCTGATTAGGAGTGAAGGCTTTACTCTGAGCCGTGGGAAGACAGGGAACGTTTATAAACAGGAGAGGTGACAGGTAATTAAAGCAAAGAGGCTGGTGATCTGCGGAGTTGCCCTGCAGTACCTACGCAGAGGTTCTCCAACTTCCACAAACTTAATCCTCCGCGAGGGAGCCCCTTACAATGGAGTTGCTGGGCCCACCCCAGTAACCAGACTGGGTCAGACTCCCTGAAGGCGGGCCAGAAAGCTGCAGTTTTACCAGGGATCCTGCCAAGCTGGCTCACAGACCAATCTTGAAGACAGAGAAGGCTGCAGGCTAGGGTGCAGCAGTAATGCCCAGGATTTTTGCTCTGGGTGACCCCGCCCCTCTGTGTCACCAGAAGCTCAACAGGGTCCACCCCTGGCCCAGGCAGAAAAGTGTGGCTCAAGCAAAGGACCAGGAGTGATTTCACTGCTTACACAGTAGGTGTTGCTTAGGGAAGACAAAAACCCAAGGCCAGTCGGTGCCTTACTGTAAAATTCATTATGCGTCCAATGACACATTAGCCAATGTGATCCTGCAAATGGAGGCTGCCTACCCATCAAGGAGGGCTTCTACCTTGGCTAGTGAAACAGAAACCCCTTAAGTGGAGGGTCAGGGAAGTCACAGCAGTGCTTCATGCCTCTTGAAACCTTGTCCATCATCAGTGGTGACCGTTTGAGCCACAGCCCAGCCCTCATGACAATCACCTATGCTCTTGATCTGATGACATGTGGGTGGACCTTGTGCCACCATCCTGAAGGCAACATCTTCTCTTGAGTGTTGGAGGAGCTCTGTCCAGAGATGGACCTCTCTACCTTCAAGCAGGAGTCCTCCTACAAGAGGAGACCCTGCTCAGGCTGACCATCCCCAATGCAGGGGTCAGAGAGCCTCATTTCTCCATACATTCTCCAGAAGCCCCCCAGAGGAGCTCTTTTCTAATGGCAGAATAGAACAAGGGACACCTGCAAGCAAGTCTTCCTCCAACTCCTGGTTGGTGGCCCAACCAACCCATGTTGATACCTAATCAAACATTTAGAGGCAATCCAGGTTTAATCATTGCCTGTTTTTATTTGAAATTCTTGATGTAAAATTCAAGGAACAAAAGAGATTAAGTTAGATTAACATGTCAAAAGAGCTCACATAGAAAGTGATCCGAGACCAAATTAATGCTAATAAAAAAGGTAGGCCAGCAGAACCTTGGATAATTTAATACATTAAAACTGGGAGTGGGGGGTAGGGAAGGAGAAAGAGGACTGTATCTTTAGCACTTATTTATCCTAATATTCATATCTGTGCTTCATTATGAAGTCGTTTTACTGTAGAAGAGATTCATTAAGGAGCTAGTTATTTCCACATGAAATCAAATTACAAGATGAAATGTATTCAGATCAGGAATCCGCCTTCTGAAGAATGGTTCTTTTGGGAAAAAAAAGTATCAAGATGTAAAATAAAAATAGAAACACTCTTCCTCATACACTTAAACTGCAGCCAGAGTAATGGGATAACCACTATTTATAGAGCACGTATCTATTTAAGCCACTTTTTTTCTAGGCCAAAGGCAATGCTCTAAGCTATCGACCTGGAAAAACAAAGGATAAGTGAAAAAAGAGAAACAACACCTCAAGTTAGAGCAGTTCAATCCCCTCCATTGACTTTTATCAGGAATTAGGGAACTCTGCTTTGGCTAAGGCAGTGGGAGCACCCCCTCAAGGGCTGAAAGCAAGAAGGCGCCAGGAGGAGGCTGCCTGCCGGACCTCAGAGTGAGGTTTCTCCTTCCCCAAATCATCCACCAAGACTGACTGTTCCACTTCCAGGTCACACGCAATAATTCTTAGGTAACTAAACAAAACCTAAAGTGACAGCATCTTCTGCAACAGTCTCATCCCCATCAGAGCCAGTAACTAAAAGCCATTATGTTGCAATTGATTATTTTATTTTCCAGTCAGCCAAGAGTCCCAACTTATGGCTTTCTTCCCTTTTTACGCAACGACTGTCCTTCTCCAGAGAAAGCGACGAATCTGCCTCCAGCTTCATCCTGAGTGTGAAGATAAAATACTATTTTCAGAAACTCCTTGGAGGCTTAGAATAAATGCCTGATTCTGTTGACTCACGTGCCAGCCACCCATTTCCCTTACTTCCCCGTTATTCATAATATGAAATGGCTTTGAAATAGAAATCATAATCTACTGAATTGAGAAACGAAACCAGAGAATCACAACTATGCCTCGACCACATCCTTTATTCTCAGGTTGAATGTACATCCTTCTGCGGAAGCATCGCGTTTTCAAAATGTAAAAAATGCAAAACACACCCCCCAAAGAAAAACCATCGATAACTCCACCACCCAAAAAATATTTCCGGCCACTTTACTATATATGCTTATGTAAATTGTTCCCATACTTCCCGAGTCTCAAGTCGATGAATTTCTTTTCTAGTATGCTCTAAAGGCTACAGAGAATTCCATCATCTGGGAGAGGCAGGCTTTCACCGTTGGATGTTACTTCCAGGTTTGGGATATTTTAAACTGCTGTGCTGAGCAGCTTCACGTGTTTGCACTGAAGAAAAACTCTCATTTTTTCTTGGAAGTGTTATTCTACCATAAAAGGACTGCACAATTAAATTTTTTTCTTTTTTTGGGGGAGGGGGTTGCACGTATTTTTAAGGCTCTCAATATTATGGTCACTCACCAGCCCTCAGAAACATTCTATCAAGCTATTTTCCCACCGACAGAAATAGAGACTGTTTTTTTGCAACTGAGAAGAGCAAGTACCTCTAAGGAGCTTGTACTGCTAGTCAGGGGGAGACGTTCTGCATGGAAGGAGAGGATTTCACACTCCCTGATACACAGCCCTGCACCTGCCCCTCCCCACCCCCATGCAGGAGTGCATGGCTAGCGGGGCCTGTACCACATACATCTGAGTCCTAGCTGAGCCCTTCGGTCTTCCTTTCCTGCAGAGCCTTCTGTTTGTCCCGCTGTCCCTGTGTCTGGCTTCTCTCTTCTGCATACCTTCCATCACAGCAGGCATCCTGCTGGTTTTGTCTGCTTGAAGGTGTATCTCGTGGGGCCTCTTGGCCACCCTGCCTAGACTGGCCATCCTCTTGGTGCTGCGAATGGCTTCAGGGCTCCCTATTTCCTGGATCTCGTTTCTACTTTATGCCTTCATTTTAGTAGGGTACATCCTCCAAACGCTTCCTGAGAAAGGGTGCTTGAGGAACATCCTTTTGTGAGATCCTACGTGGCTGAAAATAGCTTTTTCTCCTCTCGCGTTTCCCTGACAGGTTGCCTGGCGTTAGCATGCGAGGGCTGCCGTAACAGAATACCACAGACTGGGCGGGCGGCTGGGACAAGAGACATTCATAGTTCTGGAAAATGGAAGCCTAAGATCAAGGTGCTGAAAGGGCTGGTTTCTTCTGAGGACTCGCTCCTTGGCTTGCAGATGGCTGCCTTCTCGTGACGTTCTCGCATGGTCTTTCCTCTGTACATCCAACTTTCCTCTTATAGGAAGAGTCAGACTGGGTTAGGGGCCACTCAACTGGCCTCATTTTAACTTAATCACCTCTGTAAGGGCCTTATCTCCAAATACAGTCACATCCTGAGGTGCTGGGGGTGAGAGCTTTAACAAAGGATTTGGGGGAACAGAATCTAGCCCATAAGAGCTGGGTACAGAATGTTGTGGAAAAGTTTCCTCTCAGAATTTTGGAGATGCTACTCCATCATCTCCTAGCTTCCTGTGTCCTGCGCTAAGATGATGCCATTCTTAATCTGTGGTATAACCTCTTTTCTCCCTCCGGAAGCTTTAGATCTTTGCCTTGATAGGGGCTATTTTCATTCATGGTGCTGGACGCTCAGGGGGTCCTCCTGGCTGCAAACTCACGCCCTTGCATTTGGGGAAATTATTTCCCTGATGGTTCCTGATCCTTTGGTTTCTCTAATCTCTTTTCAGAACTCTTCAGAAAGTAGAACCTTTCTGACTGCAGTCTCCACACTGAGGGGAGCTGGCTGGGACATTCCTCGGGGCTCGCCAGACGGTCCAGAGAAAGCTCCTCCAACTGCAGTGAGCAACCCTGACAGCCAGCGTGGGAGCCAAGCAAGGGAAGGACACCGAGGGCGACAACATTCAGGATGCAAACTGTCACTCATTCTTTTAGCTCAGTCCTGCTATCCACTGTGCTGATGGCCCCAGTCTAGGGACCTGCCATAATGACTCTTCCAGAAGATGAGCCTCCAGCCTTCTCCTGGGGTCAAGCAGGCACAGCCCCAACAGGGTAGGGGAGAAGGGGGTGCTGTGGTTCTAAGTTCTTTGTGACACACATTCATCTTTAGCCCCCCATTTCCAGATGTGCCTTTCAGAACGCTACTATCTAAACCAATCTGCCTCTTGGCTTTCCCCACGGGGAGCTCAGGATGCAGCTTCCCATGGCCTGTGAGGTCTGTTTCCTCTCATCCTTCTGTTCTGGGGCTTTCCAAGTTTTGTAGCAGTTGCCTCCTCTTTTCATCAATGTCTTTATTACCTTGTGCCACGGCTTTAGTGGGGGTTCAGGATGGGGTAGAGCTAAGCATGTGCCTTTAATCCCATCGTCAGCCGGGCACTCCTTCTTGAGTACTTATGGACTAAGCAGCTCCAGCTATGCCTGCCAGCCTCGCCCTCCCTTTCCCTCATCTCCCGCAGTCAGGTCACGAGTCAGCGTGCAGGAAGCCGCTGCTGAGGCCTCTAGGCCCGAGGCAGCAAGCCCCAGCCTATAGCTGGCAAAGGCCTGGAAAGGCACTCAAGGAGGAATCAGAGGCTGAGGTCTCATTGGGGACCACACTTGTTCCCCTGAGCCTGGAAGTTCCCCAACCACCCCGCAGGTAGAGGGGAAGAGTTCAGTGGTCAAGAGGCTGGTGATGGCCCTGCAGCCAGGAGCGAGCCAGTGACTGGTCCCATCTAGCAGCCCACCCTGAACAGGCTCACAGAACATCTGCCCTCTAGCCTACTCTAGAGCCCCAGGAGAGTGGTGGGTCTGCAGTGTTGGGTGTTCTAGAAATACACAGCACAGTGGCCGTGGCTATGAGGTGGGGTGGGCCAACGGCAGTAGGGTGTGCTGGGTTTTCTGAGCTGATTTCCAACACTCGGAAGAAGTGCCCACAAGGTGGGAACCTACCCTTTGCCAACACCTGCCCCATCTGCAGCCTCCCCTTCCTGTCACAGGGGAACTCCTGGGCCAGGGGAGGCCGTTTCTAGACGGTGGTGGCACAGGGGTGGCCTGTAGTGGTCAGGAGCTTGCCCCTGCGCCCTGGGTGCCCTCACTTCCACACACCTTCATGCTCAAATCTGTAAAAATGCAGTCAGTCACAGCAGCCCCCTCAAGGGACGGTGCTGGGGATTAAATAGTTAAGTACAAAGCACCAGCATGGGGCCTGGTCCTCGGATCAGGGCTCTGTGAGCTGGTATGGCGCTGATCGCCACTACCAGGTATCGCCAGAGCTGTGGCCTGTGCACCCCCACCCCCACAGCCTCAACAGGACAATCAGGGTATCGGGGGGGGGGGGCAGGCACGGGGGAGAAATATGACAGAAACAGTCTCATTCAGAATGGGAAGAACTCTCCAGTCATCGCTAACAAACCAAACTTCTCATTACCAGTGAAATAAACTCACCTCTTCAACCTTTTTGACCAGTGGACGTGAATTTCTGATGAAAGTGATCTTACCCAGTTTAAATTCATAATTGGGAATTCCTCTGTGAAGGAGAGGAAGAAAAATGTTAGTTGTAGGAGAAAAGCATTGAAGTTCGTTCCTGACTATCGAGAGAAAGAAAATCAAGCAGGAGAGACAAGCGTCATCCTGGCGACTCACTCTGGGCTCTACCACTACCCATTCTGGCCTTGGGCCAGCCCTCTGGTGCTCCCCAGCATCCTTTCCGACATAACCAGAAGGCAACTGGGGCAGAGGCCTGTAGACCTGGTGCCTGGCCTGCTGTAAGGGGCCACCTGGAGGCTTGGGGGGGCCCTCACCATCTCTGTCCTCTAGTCTCACAGACCCTGCAAGAGGTACATTCTCATTAAACGCTTTGCGCTCTCTTAAGAGACTGGTAAAAACCACACTTCCAGGGGCACCTGGCTGGCTCGGTGGGCTGGGCATCTGCCTTCAGCTCGCGTCACGATCCCAAGGTCCTGGGATTGAGCCCCACGTCGAGCCCTCTGCTCAGCCGGGAGCCTGTTTCTCCCTCTCGCCCCAGCTTGTGTTCTAATAAATAAATTTAAATAAAATCTTTAAAAAAAAAAACCCAAAAACTCCAAACCACACTCCCAGCATTCTCCTCCTGCTCTAATATACACAGTAGACAGGTGACATATGTCATCCCCACCATCTCCATGATGGCCACCAGAGTAGGAAACCTGCTCTGAGAGTCCCTGAGCCAAATGACAAAAACACATTAAGTAAGGCAGCTCCGGCCTCCTGTTTGAGGGAAGTTGACATAATGGAACTTATCAATTATTGGAAGTCACAAAACAGGAAAATGTAGAGATGACTAAACGGAAACCAGAAAGACCTGAAACAGCAGGGCAAGCTGATCAGGTACCACTTGGAGGCGGGCGGAGGCTGGACTGCAGTGGGAGAGGCTTGGCCAATGAGGCAGGGCACCGATATCCTGCGCCCTGAACCACCCCTGGGAAACACGGGCTCAGGTGGTGCTCCGGCCCACTGAGGAGAGCAGGCAGGGGCCATCCGTCCACACCGCCAGCCTCCTTGGTCCAGGCTTTGTCTCCAGAGCTCGAGCGAGGCAGCACTGGCCCAGGAACCTGGCACAGAGCCTCCCTGGAGGATGACAAAGCATGGGGGGGGGGGGGCAGAGCCGGAGGAGACCCACCTTTTGATGTCTCCAGGCTTGACTGGGGAGGGGCTGGGTTCTACACCTTTCTTCTTCCCATCCAGTCTATTCCCGGAGCCGGAGAAGGCCTAGATGAGGGAGCAGGAGAGTGTACAAGAGCTGGTGAGCACATGCACGCCCTGTGGCCAGAGACTGCTGCCAGGATGTTGGGAGGTGCTCCCAGAACCCTTAGGGACTGAAGCCCTCACTCCCCAGCTGCTGGAGTACAGTAGGCCAAGAACTTTCCACCCAGGCCCTCAGGGGACTGCTGTGAGATGAAAGGAGCCTACTGCTCCAAACACAGCCACCCTACAAGGGCAGCCAGTAGCTACGGACAGGCTGTAAGTTCTGGACCTGGCCTCTATTGCAGCTGCCCCACACAGCTCAGCTCCTTTCCAGGCCTGACTCCTCTGCCGTCTCCCAGCCGGTGCCAGCGCCCTGGCCGTCTCCACCTGCTTCCCAGGGAGCCTGGCTGGCCACAGTGCTGGGAGGTCACGCTGCAACTTCCTTTCAAAGAGTCACGTTCTCAGAGAGAAAGCAAAATGTGGTCCCATCTGGAGAATCTAAGAGAAGGGTGTACGCGTGTCCTATTTTAATTTTTTGGTAGGTTAGAAATCTTCAAAGAGAAGAAAAACTGGGGACTGCCTTATAGCATTGTTCGGAGGATTCCAGGACAAAGTGGATGTGAGGGAGATCACGTCACTGAGAAAGTGCCAGATACGTGCGTGCACAGAAATCGCAGGCCCAGTCCCTGAGGAGGCCCCCAGATGGCACGGCGGGACCACAGAAGGTAAAACTGTGGCCTGGTACTCACACGGAAGCCCAGCTCTCCGGCATAGCCGCTGTGGTCAGCTTCGCCCTCCTGATGGGGACAGAAAAACGTGTGATGAGCCTCTCATTGCTACCGCTATCCCTGCACTCCCAACAGCTGGGACACACTGTCCCCTGAGAGCAGGGCACGTGGCCACGACACACGCGGGACGCCCTCCCACAGCAGCCCGGTTACTGAAGAGGGCAAATGACGCCAGGGCTGCAAAAGGACGCTGGGCAAACAACTTACGGTGGACTCCTCGTGCTGGACTTGTCTTTCGGGCTCCTTATAGCCCAGTGGGGCATCAAAGTCCACCTGTGGTCCCAAGAGGAAAAGTACAGCTTTGAGATGGGGGGGCACTTAGGCTTCCTTAGCTTTCATGTTTTCACTTGAGACAAAGGCAGGTTCACATGTGGTTATAAGCAATGCAATAGAAAGTTTCCCCTGTATGCTTTGCCCAGTTTTCCCAATGGTAACATTTTATAAAATCAGAGGATCACCGCTGGGATGGCAACGGCGGCACCCGTCCTGCCCTCCTATTCAGATTTCCCAACTGTCCCAATTTTATCACTAGTATAGGTCAGTGTCTCCACCCCCGCAGTCAAGACATTGGATTGTTCCGACCTCAAAGAGCCCCCTCGAGTTGTCCCGTTGTAACACCTGCCTCTCTCCTGGCCTGCTCCTAACTCCTGGCAACCACCACACTGTCTTTCATTTCTAGTCTTGCCGATTTCAAGAACGTCGTTAACAAATGGAACCAGACTGTGCTCACTTCGGCAGCACATATACTAAAAAAAAAAAAAACAAATGGAACCAGACAGAATATAAGCTTTCAGGATTGGCCCCTCTTGCTCGGCAGCATTCCGCAGAGACCCACCAGGCTGCTGCGGGTACCAGTAGCTGCTTCCTACACAGGAGCTGAATAAGCTTCCTCGGCTTTCCAGAATATCCGCGCTGTGGCACGTGTGCAGTGCTGGTGAGTGCGGCCACCTTGCTCAGCCGGAGGTAGGTCACCAGGTCTGCAGCCTCCTCCCGGTGTTCCAGCATCACCTTCCGCCTCTCTCACCCACACGGGCCCAGGGGCTGCATGACACCTTGGTGGGGCACTGGTCTGCAGGGATCATGGACTGCCCATCTTCCCCCGGCCCAAGCGCAGTGCAGGCAGCAGAGGTACTCACATTCATGTCACACTCGATGATGGACACGGCCTTATCAGGCTTTGTCTCCATCACCCGCAGCTCATAGATCTGTGGGCAAGACACACGAATCAGTTGCACGGTTTCGTGGGCTGTCCCCACTCAGGTTACTGCAGCTCCCTGCGGACAAGCTGTTCACCTCCATGACACCCTCCCCCGCCACCACCTCTTGCTGTGACGAGGGGGCTGGCTGCCTGCTTGGATGCCTGCCCATCACTCAACAGAGGCTGTTCCCTATAAGTGGTTCAAATCAGACAGGGTAGTTATACATCGAGTTACAAAAGACACAACCTTTATCCCAGGAAGTCTAGGAATTTATTCTGAGTCAAGAATTAGCTAAACACCCCAAGAAAAAATTCTGAGAAGGCTCTCTCCAACATGGCTAATGATAGTGCATGCTCAAAATACCTACCGACAAATTGATTAAATGAGTGATATTTGTTCATATATATAAATAAGTTACAGTCACCAGTGGAATACCATGCAGCCAATAGGAAAATAAGTTTAAAAACCAGTTATACTGCTGTGTGTCCAGGATGATCTCAAATATGTAACAAACATAAAAAAGTCCAGAAGGGTAAGAGCTAAAAGCGGCGGAATCTGCTTTTTGCTGCATCATTTTTGGTTCTCTTTTTACCTAGGGTATGTCTTGCCTTTGCAAAGAACAGTCTGGAGAGTCCTGCCATTAAAAAAGCCTAAAACATTAATGAAGTGAGAGGGCTTTGTGTGCCCAGGCTGCTTTCTAAAATTTCCTCACGGAGCCCCTTGGTGGCTCAGCCGGTTAAGCGTCTGCCTTTGGCTCAGGTCATGATCCCAGGGTCCTGGGATCGAGCCCCATGTCGGGCTCCTTGCTCAGCAACACTGCCATGACATCTGTCAATGCTGGGGTCACATGTTCTCATTTTGTTACAGTCGTGCTTTCACACTGCAGGTCACAGCTGATTAGTGGGCCATAAAGCCAACCGTGTCAAAACCAGAGCTGGGAAAGAAAAATCTTGCAAGGAGCACAGCAGAAATACTAGACCACGTTGCATGCGGTAGAGAGAAATTCTTCTGTGAGTTTTTTAGTTTTTTGTATGGTCATGCTGCCTCTAAAACAGTAATTTTAAACTGTTTTTAAACATTCAACATGTTTTTTTTTATTGTTTGAATGTTTTCTTGGGAGTGCAAATAGAGTTGTTCTCAACAACTCTGTAGACTTCTTCTTTTCCAATATTTGGGATATCCTTGTTTCAGGCTCACATGTTAAATATTATTACTGCTTTATGTGGCGATGTTTACCAAGATTTACTTCGTATTTGCTAGTTTATTTGTGCGCCGTTCCTTCTGGCA
>CM052889.1:55854877-55940005 GCA_028534135.1 Potos flavus | reverse complement strand
AAACAAACACAAAAAACGAAAATGCCAATACTGATTTCCTTAAGGGTCTATGTCTGCTTTTCTTCTTTCTGCTTTGGCGTCTGATGGTTTTATTATGAATTCTTGTTTGGTTGTTCCATTTACAGCAATCCTGAGGGCTTAACTAAACTGGGGCTGCTTTTCCCAGAGAGTATTTGGGTTCCTTCTCCTGGGATGAGGACAACATTCACCTCTGGGTCTGTTTACGTCCCTTTAAAGGCCTTACTTTATTGTGAAAGCCTCCAGTTCAGATCTCTCACTAAAGCACTGATGTGGTCATTTGCACGCAGGACAACACTGTGAGAGGTTCTTGAAAACTTTTTAGCAAGACCAACAATGCATTCACAATCTAGACTTTATCCTAAAATTTACTGGGTTTTATCAGAAGGGCCCTTTAGAGTATCCAGCCTTCCCTACTTTCAAAAGTAGAAGTCCAAACATGCATTTCATTTCTATGTAACTCACCTTCTCTCTCAGCGCAAAGATTTCAGTATTCTTTAATTATCAGTTTGGACTGTATTTAGTATTACTACCTTAATATTAAGAACGCTAACATTAAGGCGGCCCATAATTAATTATGAAAGCTTCCAGTATTCAATTAAGGTAGACAGTATCTAAACTGTTCCCCACAAAGCTAAAGGGAACAAGATTACCTCTTAGTTTACGAGAGAACATCGAAGTGTGATTCAAAACCCACAAAACCAAAAAATAAGGATTCTCAGCAACAGATGCCTCAAACAGAAGGAAACTCAGAGAACACTCTGGATCCCCACATTGACATGGAGGGAGCTGAACCACAGGCACCTGTTCTCGGTTGTGAGTGCCCGAGTCCCCGATGGGACGGAGAGTGTCTGAAAGGGCAGGGGCTGTGGTCACTCCCGAGCACCAGGAGGTCTGCTCCAGCAGCAGCTCCACAAAGGTCAACATCCACTGTCACAGCGGGTGGGGGTATCCACATGGCTGTGCTCCACGCCAGCAGCAGGATGGGTTAGCAGTACGCTTGCCAACTAGGACATTTTTCCTCCGCTTGTTGCCACGGATAATGGGGACGTGGATAGTGTCTTGAATTTCGTGTTGCTTATACAGGACATGAATGAGAAATGGGAGGACGAGAGACGGCATTTTACTTTACGGTGACACTGTCTAGATCCAGAGAGCTAGGAAGCACTGAATCACAGATGAACATATGTGGTGTTCAGACCCGAAAGACTCGTGTCCCAGGGGAGCTACCAAGGGAAAACCAGAGCTGAAGAAAACAGGAGGAAGAGGACATGTGCTCCCATGAGAAGGAGAGGTGACCTCAGGCAACACCGTCCCTAGGCAGAGCCAGGCTCTGCTTTCCCTGTGCCCCACAGGACTTGGGGCACATTGTAGGGCCAGCTCTTCGAATCACAAGGACGAGGGCCCAGGCTGCTTTGTTTCTGTGTCCCCACAGCCCAGCAAAGGGATTAGCTCAGATTACAGGTGCGGCAGAGAGCTTCCTAACAGAGGCGCGATCGGCACCCTTGGCATCATGGGACACAGACCTATGATTAATAACGTGAAGCTCAGGCACCTGTAAACGCAATCAATCCTCGAAACAGAGTTGCTGAATGAATTACTACAGGACTCTAAACATGAATGCATAGAGACTGAAAAAAGCGAACAGTAGGCAGCCATCACGATAAAAGCCAGGCATACCCTGCCTAAAAGGAGCCCCCATTCAAACCCCAGAATGGACACTGTTAGTCCCCATTAGGTGTGACCTCTGCTGACCGGGGCTCCAGGCCCTACTGGCCCCATGGTGGAGACACGCACCTTTTCATTGTAGTTAATGGCAATCACGTCCCCCGTGGTCAGACAGGCAAAGTTTCTCAAGGCGTTTTCTAATCTGCAGACACACACTGTCAAGGCAACATGGCAACACGGGTACCTTAAATCTGAAACAAGTTCCAGGAGGGGTTTAGATAATCACCGTCATCAAGCGTACCAGACAGACAGTGGAATACGACTCCGCAGTAATTATGGAAGGGTGAGCTCATAGCATGGATGAATCTCGCAAACACCGCTGAGGGAAAGAACCCGCCACAAAATGTTCCCTCAAGAAAGGCAGCTCTCTGAGGGCTGGGAGGCAGTCGGAGGTTCCTAGGGCTGGAGGTCGGGTGAGGATGGGTAGCCAAGGGCACAGAGGACCTTTCGGAAAAATGGAAATGTTACGGTTCCACAAACGTTCACATTTGTCAACTCCTCAAACCGTGCGTTTTATTGTATGTAAACTACACCTGAACAAGTTGATCTTAAAAATCCCATGGGAGCACTGAAGAAAAAGAAAAAAAGACTGAGTGTATGATAAATGGGCTCCCTCAAAAATCAAAGATGTTCTCTTTGACACTTTTGTTGTTTCTATCTTTTGGGTGGTAACCCAACTTTAGGGGTATGTTTCAAGAGAACAACCAAAAAAATAAAAATTAAAAAGGAAAAAGTAACCTGTAAACTTTTTTTCTCGAATTGATTAATAATAACTTCTTAAAAACTGAATAGCCCAAATGCCTAGGCGAGGGAGTAATGCCTAGTCACACAGAATATTTTAGCCACGTCATCCTTTTCGATTCAGAGGATAATATTTTAAAAAGCACGGTCACCCATACGCTGTGGCTCCAGAGCCCAGCACCGGGACATGGCACAGCACATGAGGCTCTCAGAGTCTGACCGGGGGTGCAAGACTCAGCCTGTCTAGGATACCTTGTCCTGGGCCCTGCCAGTTGGACAAACACGTCCAAGGCCGAGCTCTGAGGCACTGGGCAAGCAGATCTTGCCACAGGATGTCATCCTGCTTGTAAGACAGGAAGCATCCAACAGTGAGTGCCGGTGAGCACAGCTCCCCAGACCCCCGCCGTGTCCAGGGTCCCATCACAGGGGACTTCACAGGCTCGTCCACAGACATGGTCAGCAGAAGACTCAACACAGTGCACCCACATCCAGGACGTGGCTGGCAGCAGGCTTGCTCCCAGGTTTGGGGTGGGGATGGGGGTGTGCAACTGGGGGGGGGTGGTGGAAGGAGGTTGTTTTTTTTTAACAGACTACCTATCTGTATTGTTCAATTGTGTTTTTTCAAGCCTTTTAAAAACAGGCAGCGGAGTGACTGCTCTGTAACACGATGTGAATGAGCCAAGGCGGGACCTCCAAGCCAGAGGTCTAGACCACAGACCACTCACAGCATGCTCCTTGCCCACACCAGTTTACTTCTTCAATTGTCAACACACATGTCTGGCTTACGTTCGGAGAACGTACCAAAACCCACTAAAACCTAAAATCTTTTCTTTCCTTTTGCTGACCGAAAACATACTCTGTCAATGCTCCCCAGTGGTTTGGAGTGCAAAGCGCTAAGCCAGGGTAAAAGGCGAGGCTGAGAAGTGCTCACAGCTGAGCCGGGGCACCGGGGGCCCACCGGGGTCGGGCCTGGAAGGAGACCAGCCAGCCCCCTTCCACCAGAGCACACTGAGCTTTATGCCAGGTGCCCCAGTCGACCTGGAGGAAGGGTTCTATTTTGCCCTTGAGGAAGTATCTGGAGAGCTTCTAGAAGAGGCCTGCCCATAGAACTCCCGGCACGAATGTCCGGGGCCAGGCCGGGGTGGATGTGCTGGCCAAACGCCCTTCTTCTCAAATCACAACTTCAATCACAAAAAATGTGCGGTCCTCAAAGTAGGCACATGGGTCAACAAAGAGCTCGCCATTTACCGACTGCTGGCACACCTCTCCTTTGCCCAGAAGAACCCTTCTTATCGCAAAAGGATACACTGCTTTGGGGTTGGTGATGTCCAGGAAGTCGGGGCTCTGAGGCTGGAATTTGGAGTACGTGGCCACTTGAAGGTTGACACTCTCCACCTGAACCAAGCCCCCTTCTTCCAACAGCAAATTCTGCATCATCTAAAGGGAAGAAGAAGGCTGCATGAGGTTCTTGGAGATGGCCAGCGTGAGCGCCGTCTGACCACACACTCGGCAGGCCCGAGTCCGACATTCAGACGGCCTCATCCTTGGGTCCCTGGGAGAGGAACCTGCGGTGAGGACTTGGGGACAGGTAATTTAACTGTAATTTGACGTTGGGAAGGAGGACAAAGCAAGCCAGGAAACAAGTCAAAGACACGAAAGGAAGGCCTTGGGGTGCTACCGGGAGGCTGCAGCTGGCAGCGTGAGTGTCTCTGCCGGCCTCTGAGAAAAGATGGTCCACTGGAAGGGTCACCTGGAAGGGACAGTCACAGTGCCAGGTCGCCTAGGGGCAAAGTATTTCCCCATGGAAGCTCGCCACCCTCCACCCCCATACCTCTGAGCTGTCCCACACCCAACTTACAAGGCCTTGGGGTAAACAGGGCTGCAATGGGGGGGGGGCAGGACAGTGATGTCACCCGGTGGGCTTGCCTCACATGGAATGGCCCCCTAGCCAGGGTGCAGGGTGGCGACAAGCCCCCAGAGGTGTCTGCTACAGGGGTTCGTATAAAACTGACAAGACACCCCCACACCTCTATGTAATCACCCCGTGTGGTAGACGCTGGCTGAGGAACAAGGCGGAGAGAGAAGAACACAGGCCTGTGAGCACCTGGTGTGTAGGAAATCAAGACACCACAGCAAGGCCGACACTTGGGGGTCAAGGAGGGTGGGCCAGAAATGAGAAACCCTGCATGTCTTGGAATGGTTTTTTTGCTTTTTTTATTTTAGAATTTTTTTTTTTCCCCGAGAATTATTTGAGAGCAAGAAAGAGATCGCACACGCGCACATGTGAGTGGGAGCAGGGGGAAGGGCAAGGGGAAAGGGAGAGAGAATCTCCAACAGACTTCGTGCCGAGCACAGAGCCTGACGTGGGGCTCCATCCTACGACCCTGAAATCATGACCTAAGCTGAAACCAAGAGTCGGCCTCCTAACCGGCTGAGCCACCTGGGCGCCCCTTAAGAGTTTCTTAAAGAGAAGTTCAAACATATAAAAGCAGAGAGAATGGGGAGGGTGTCTAGCTTGCTCAGTCGGTAGGGCATGAGACTCTTTGATCCATGGGTTGTGAGTTCGAGCCCCACGTGGGTTGTAGATTATTAAAAACAAACAAAAACTTAAAAAAAAAAAGGGCAGAACTGCATGAGCCACCCTCTACACACCCACCCCTGGCTTCAACAGTGATCAGGTCATGGTTGACCTCGGTTCCTCAGTAACTGCCCCACTTCCTGGCCCCATCCCTGCCCACACTGGGCTGCCCTGGAGCTGGTCCCAGGGCACTTCACTGGGTGAAGTGTGACAGTGCCACACTTCACCCAGGTGGCACTGTCAAATAGCGCTGCTGACCACAGAGGCTCCAGAGAGGTAGTTAGGAGATGACTCTGAAGTCCAAGGACATGATGCACATATGAGGAAGGAAGGCCAGGGCCAAAGTGGGCAGAGGTCATGAGCAAAGCTGGAGAATGAGCAGGGCCCCGCAGACGAGCCTGTTGAGGTCTCCACACACTCTTGTTGGAAGGGTGCTCGCCAGGCTGGAGAGGTAACGGACCTGGTAACTGGGACGTTCGGTGACCTTGGAGAGGGACTCTTTCCTGGGAAGTGCTGTAAGGACTGGCAGTCAGTCTGTTGCAGCCCAAGCTCACAGTCCTTAGGGATTTCCTTGGGAGATCTGCCAGTGAAGACGGAGGTTAACCAATGGCTGGAGGAAGGATACAGCCATTGGCAGCTCAAGGAGGAAAGGGCAGGAGCCCGGGTCCCCTGCTTGTGGTTGAATCCACAGGCTGAGACAGGACTTGGGGGAAGAAGTGGTTGATGGAAGAGCCCGAGGGCAGGGAGGAGGCTTGCTTCAGGGCTGGCTGGCTCCTTGTGCACACAAGTCCCCGGAGCGCATTGGTCGCCATGGGGCACAGGCAGTGTGACAGGCACCTCGCAGTAGGCATCCTTCCACACGCTCCCAGCGGTCCTGGGCAGGGATCTCGGTCTAGGCCAGTAGATGAGGCCTCAGGTGCTAGAAGAAAGTCCGGCATCTGTTCCAGGCTGACTTGCCCTGAAGAAGCCTGGGAGCTCCAGGTGGAATGGAGGCCGCCAAGCAGCTAACAGAAGGCCCCTGCTGACATACCCACAGGGAGTGGAAAGATCCTCAGGCTGGCTCTGATCCCGGCAGCAGCTGGGAAACCCCAGGCAAGCACCCACTCTGGCCAAGAGCTGGAAGACTGGCCCAGAAAGAAGCAGGTCCATGTTATCTAAAGAAGCCTCCCAGGGGATACACTCTTTCTCAGCAAAAGGGATCGAACCAGTTTTCTGATCCAAAATGGTCCGAGATACAAATGTAGTGATCCGGAGGGGCACGTGCACCCAAATGTTTATAGCAACAATGTCTACAATAGCCAAAGTATGGAAAGAACCTAGATGTCCATCAACAGATGAATGGATAAAGAAAATGTGGTATATATATATATACAATGGAATACTAAGCAGCCATCAAGAGAAACGAAATCGTGCCATTTGCAACGATGTGGATAGAACTAGGGAGTATTATGCCAAGCGAAATAAGTCAATCAGAGAAAGACAATTATCATATGATCTCTCTGATAGGAAGAATTTGAGAGGCAGGGTGGAGGATCGTGGGGGGTGGGGAGGAAATGAAACAAGATGGGATCAGGAGGGAGACAAACCGTAAGAGACTCCTAAACTCACGAAACAAACTGAGGGTTGCTAGGGGGTAGGGGCGTAGGGATACGGTGGCTGGGTTATGGACATTGGAGAGGGTATGTACTATGGTAAGTGCTGTGAAATGTGTAAGCCTGATGATTTACAGACCCGTGCTCCTGGGGCAAATAATACATTATATGTTAAAAAAAAAAAAAAAAGGTCCGAGAGCCTGGACAATGGGCCACTCAAACTCTCTGTCCATATGGTTTTCCCCAGGGTTACTGTCTCCTCTTTTACCTGGTCGTGAGAATCACAAAGGGGCTCAAAGGATCGAGAATGGCCCTCGGAAGCTGTCAGTGCCCAACACTTCAGCCACCCACAGCACTCTATCTGATGAGTGGGACAAGGCCTCGCGCCCATTGGGGCACCTATAAACCCACAGGACAATAAGGCAAAGCTCTGAGCGGCAAGTGCTGGGGAGGGCAAGTGAGCGGGGAAGCAAGTTGAGTCTGGGCTTTGAGGCATGAGTAAGAGCTCCCTGGGGGACTGAGGCTAGGAAAACAACATAGGAGAGGCCAGACAGCAGGTGAGATGGGAGCATAGGGTTCCTGGTGGGGAAGGGGCTGGCCGGGCCTAGCACTCAGGAAGGAAGGCTCAAGAGAAAGTCTGAAGGCAAAAAGAGAGGCTTTGTTTCTATGGCAAGGAAGCGACGTGCTTTGGAAGGACTCAGTTACAGATGAGCATTGAAGCACGCGAGCGTGTACATACACACATGTGATAGAAATGGGGAGAAATTAGCAGAAGTGGGACCAGATGTATTAAAACCTAGAATCCGGTACTCAGACTCCTTCAAAAATACTCCTGCTCTATTATTTTTACAAAAGCCTTACCCAGGAGATGGCAGGGGAAGAGCACGGCTGTGGTTTCTGGGTTACCAGTTGATCCACTGTCAAAGAAAAGGCCACCCCCTGCCCCCAGCACACAGAGCCTTGTTCTGAATCCCATCTTTATAGCCATGACACCTGCTGGGGGCTGCCCGCCTATGGGGCCCCATCCCTGAGACAGGCCCATAGACTCTTCAAGACCAGTGAGGCCCCACTCACCCAGTGCGGGAGGTAGCAGATGCCCTCGTCGGCCACGAACTCCAGCACACCGCAGTGCGTCATGCGGTCCGAGTTCTTATTGGTCAGCTTGAACAGCATGGGGTAGGTAATGTTGAGTCGGCCTGAAAGGGAGAGAGAGGCTGAGGCACAGCTTCTGTGCGGGAGAAGTTCTATTCCCCAAAGGAGCTCCTCTGAAAATGCGTGCCCGCCATGGCACTCAGACCCATGAGGTGCTCAGGCCCCTGGGTGCCTGCCCAGCTCCTCCCATGCGTGTCACCTGGCCCAGAGCTCAGGAATGTTTGGTCACCCGGGGACAGAGTACCGGCTTACACTTGGGGCTTTCGGAAATCCCAACTTTAAAAGGTAATATGGTAACTCGTGTGTTCATACGTAAATTTTTTTTAAAGATTTTTATTTATTTATTTGACAGAGAGAGAGAAAGATCACAAGTAGGCAGAGAGAAAGGGTGAAGCAGGCTCCCCGCTGAGCAGAGAGCCCGATGCGAGGCTCGATCCCAGGACCCTGAGATCATGACCTGAGCCGAAGGCAGAGGCTTTAACCCACTGAGCCACCCAGGCGCCCCTGTTCATACGTAATTTAATTGCCAACACACGCTAGACAAAATCCCTGCCTGCAGAGGTTTTTAGTTAGAAAGGTGGGGAGGAGAGAAACACACGCGCCGAGATGCTGCAGTGCGGTGGGAAGGGTGGCGTGGGGGAGGCAGCACTCCTGTAGTCAGTCCTCCACTCGAGTCCTGGGCAGGGCAGCCGGGGAGGGAAGACCAGAGAGGAAGCAGCCCAAACAAAGGCACGGAAGGAAGGGGAGCCCAGAGCCCAGAGCCAGTTGGGGAATGGCTGGCCATCAGGTGAGAACGGGGCATAGGGACAGGGTGTGAGTGTGGTCAGGAGGAGAGGGAGGCTATGGGCCAGACTATGCTGGGTGGGAGCATTCGGCAAGGTCATGACACAGTACGTCTCCTCACTCTAGTGGTCCCGAGACCACGGACAGCCAGAGGGAGGCAAACCCAGGAGGGCAGGAGCTGCAGGCAGCGTGAAGCAGGAGACCCAAGAGTCAGGGACCTGGGGGACGGGTCTGGGACAGACTGATGCAGTGACAAGTAACAAGCGTTTGCCACGTTCCAGGCTCTCGCTTACTCTCCAGACAAGTGAGGTAAGGACTATCATTACTCCTTTTATCTACGGGGAACTAACGTGCCCAGTCAGTGAGAAGCCCAGGATCACACAGCCCAGGAGCGACGACGCTGGGATTCAACCCAGGCTGCCGGCCCAGGTCTGAGGCTTGACACCGAGGCTCACTTCAGCCTGTCGGCTTAAGCAGATGTGGCCACAAAAACTCCATTCAGTGGCAGGAGGTATGACAGACTCCGCCTGGGATCTTCCTGAAAATTACGGTGATGCAGATCAAGTAAGACGCTTGGCAGGAAGCCACACATGGGGGAGAAGAGCCTCCGGAAGCGGCAGCAGTGGGTGAGGGTGTTCTCGCCCCACTGCCAAGGGTGACTTGGATGCTGGAGTACAGCGGCCCAGGGCCCAGAGGCCAGGCCCTGTCCCCAGCGCACCTGTCAGCTGTGGAGTCGTGAAGCAGAATGGTGGTCAGTCGGGGTTGTGAAGCAGCTCAGGCTCCAGCCAAGGAGCCAAGATTCTTGTGGTTGGAAGAAACCCCTGTGCTCCTCAGTCTGGTGGTTTTCACACATTTTCTGATTTAGAGAAGTGCCTTGGGGCTCCTGAGCCCTCTGCACCGCCTAACCTCCTCCAAACTGAGCAATGACCCTTTTATAAATTAAGACTCTCCGTAAGATTTCATTTGGACAAAGTTTCTTCCATGACTTAAGAGATCTGAAGGCTGATCTAAGCCCCCTGTCCCAATCCGAGTCTCAGACACCTGTGCCAAGGGTCACACCTGGCACTCAGTGCCTGGGTCAGCTCAAATGGAAAGGCAGGCTCTCTGGGGGGCCTTGTTTCCTCTTCTATGATGGCGCTATGAACCCCTGACTGTGTAGAGGCGAGAATTACAGGCCTCCACCGGGTGTGGCCACAGCCGCTGCTGGCACTGGTTTAGTCCTGCTGGCTAAAGGCCACCTCCTGCCTTGACTGGTGTCACATGGGCTTGGGCTATTCACACACCTCCCACTGGGCACCCTCTCGGAGGAAGTACTCCTGCCATACAGCAGCTTTGACAGGCGGGTGCTGTGTGTTCCTGTTTGAAGATGAGGACACTGAAGTTCAGAGGCCAAGTCACTAGTCCAAGGCCAGGCCAGGTGCAAAGCCCAAGCTGGAATGGTACAGACCCATGCCCCTTCTCAACGGTGCTGCCCCACCCCCCCACCCCCGTACCAGACACCGAGTGTGGACCGGCCCTCTGGTGGTCTCCACCATCTCCTGCCTCAGATAGGAGGAATTCACACCAGAAACACCTCTGAATCTCGAAAAGAATTGATTGTGCCCGTGGCTGGGGACATGAGGTCTCCATGAGTTGTTCTCAAGGGATGAAGCGTTGAAGAAAGAGGAAGTAGGCTCTCACAACCCATGGGACTTTCTGGCCCCTGTTATAAGAGAAAGGACGGATGAGAGAGGCAGCTTCTGGGGCAGAAGACAATAGCTCGGTTTTTGACATGCTTTTCAATGCAATGGGGCAGACAGGGTTAGAAATTCGGGCCTGGAGCTGAGGGAACATGTCTGGGGAGGTGATGAGAAGCCTGCCGCACAGCATCCGCCTTTAGGAGAAAACCTAGTGAACCCAGCCAACAGCATCAGGGTGATGCCTCAGCAGGGTGAAAAAAAAGCACTGGTGCTTGAACTTTCCTTTAGTCCTGATGGGATCTGAATAAGATGTATGTGCATGTTGTGGGGGGCGGGGGGGATTCAGAAGAGTAGAACCCCCTTCACAGGGGAGGGACGTAGAGCTCAGTACTTGCTGCCCCTTGGACAGCTGGCCTGGACAGCTGGCCACCGCCTCACCGGGGCATCTGCAGGCCCAGCTCTCCAGTCCAGCACGCACTCTCCACAGACAATTCCCAACCAGAAATGACGAAGGTCGCCTATGTCTGGACACGCTGAAGAGCATGTGACACGTTTCTGATGTCCACACTTAAATGACCTCAGTTCCCTAGCCATGGAGAAAATACTTACTGAGTTGATCAAGGGCTGAGGGCGGCATAATTACTGTGGAAAGAATATTTAAAAACATTAAGAAAATAAAATTAAAAAGGCAGACCAAAAGCCAAAATTCAGTTTCTGTCATATCTTTAAAACATACTAAATGATACTTGTGAGGTGGCCAGCATTTCATGATGATCTTTCATGAGGAATTTTACTTGCTGTAATTCATGGTGGGGAACCCAATGGCCATTAGCCATAAATCTAATCATAATTAGGACTCTCCTTCCCACCCCCAAACCCCCCTTAGCAAGTCTAGGGCAAGTAAGAGTTTCGCTGTAACTAGCTTCTGGTTACACATGCAAAACAAGGGCTACTGAAGACTATAAGCACTGCAGGTTGAGGGCAGGAAAGGTTACTATTCAAAATAAAAACGAGCACATACTCTTCCCTCCTTTCTCCACATCTGACCTGTCATTAGGCCCTGCGAGCATGGACACGGAGAAGCAGCGGTACTGCGTGGAGAAGCGGTTCTGGAAGACCCGGGGAATCGGGTGGTCGAACATGTTGAAGGAGAACTACAAGGAAGGAAAGAGACGCTGGAGTTAAGAACAGAACAAAGGTACATTTCTTCCCTTCGAAAGCCCAAACAAGTCAGGGCAGTTAATGCGGCGGAATGTCCTAGAACAAGATGCACCAAAATCCTGACGGAGTGGAGCAGTCTGCCGGAAGAACTTACTTCCCGGGAGCTCGGGGAATCTCAGATCTGTTTCTACACATTCGGCCCTACCCAGTCTTGTCCCTCTTGTCTAGATTCCACTACTTTTAGAAGGTGCAATCTTACTGAAATATACGATTGGCCATGTCAAGCCTGTCATTAACCTTTTTCGGTCTCTCGCCCTCACCCAAGGATCCAGGCCAGACCTCACACGTACCTCAGGGACTCGTTACTACGGCCTGCAATCTCCTACACCTGCCACATCTGGTTCCTCCAACTGGATCACTTTCCCTCTTTTCATTAATTAAAAAAAAAAAATCTGGAGATGACATTCAAGACGAGGGAAACAAGTAAGAGAAAATGCCTGCCATATCCGGTGCTGATCAATGCTGTGAGGCCAAGACAGGGTAAGGGACAGAGAGTTCCTGAGAATGTTTTGTGTTTGTTTTTTTCTTTAAGATTTTATTTCTCTGAGAGAGAAAGAGAGAGAGCAGAGCCCAAGCCGGGGGAGGGGAAGAGGGAGAGGGAGAAGCAGACTTTCCATGGAGCAGGGAGCCCAACATGGGACTCAGACCTGAACTGAAGGCAGATGCTTAACCGACTGAGCCACCCAGGCACCTGGGATTGTTTTTTTAAATAGGTGGTCAGGAAGGAATGCTGCAGAGACTTGAATGCCAGAAGGGAGCCAGGCCAAAAAAAACCAAACAAACAGGGAATAGCATTCCAGACAGCAGGAAGAGCAGGCACGGGGTGTTTGCACTCCTTCCCCTGGCTTCCATGACCATCCTTTCCTTGCTCCAGGAACCTTCCCTGCTTTGCCCAGGGTTTGGACTAGTGCCCCTCCAAGGTGTGCTCATGTTGTTACACTGTGATACTCCGTCATGTTAAGAGGTAGAGTCAAGACGTGGTGCCACCAAAAAGGTAATATCCCAGTTCTTAACATGTGGATCACGGTGAGGCTTAGAAAACGTGTTACACGGCAATCTGGAGTCTTCTCAAAGTATTGCAATTACCATGATGTCCCTCCTCCCACCCCCCACCAATGTAAAATTGCACAACAGAGTACATATCCAAAAGAACCGAAAGTAGGCTCTTGAAAATATATTGTCTCATGTTGGAATATTCATAGCAGCACTATTCATAATAGCTAAGAGGTGGAAACAATCCAAGTGTCCATCAGCAGATGAAAGGCTAAAGAAATGTGGTCTACCCACACACAATGGAGTATTAGTCAGCCTTTAAAAGGGAGGAAAATCTTATCACACACTACAACGTGGATGAACCTTGAGGACATTATGCTCAGTGAAAAAAGCCAGTGACAAAAAGAAAAATACTATTTGATTTCACTCATATGAGGTCCCTAGAGTTGTCAAATTCATAAAGACAAAAAGTAAAATGTTGGTTGCCAGGGAACAGGTGAGGGGAAATGGGGGAATTGTTATTTAATGGGTACAGAGTTTCAGTTTTACAGGATGAAAAAGTTCTTAAGGGGCGCCTGGGTGGCTCAGTGAGTTAAAGCCTCTGCCTTCGGCTCAGGTCATGATCTCAGGGTCCTGAGATCGAGCCCCGCATTGGGCTCTCTGCTCTGCGGGGAGCCTGCTTTCCCCTCTCCCTCTGTCTGCCTCTCTGCCTACTTGTGATCTCTCTCTCTGTCAAATAAATAAATAAAATCTTAAAAAAAAAAAGTTCTCGACATCCAATACACAACAATGTAAATGTACTTAACATTACAGAATCTATGCTTAAAAATGGTCAAAATGGTAAATTTATGTGTTTTTTACAAGTTTTAAAAAATATCTCACAATGAACAACTATTTCTTGACTTGATTCCAAATACACATTAAGTAGAGGGAAAGCCATCTACTGATAAGGTCCTTTACTAGCAATTCCAAAATGAGCAAGATGAATCTGCAGTCTTCCTAAAATAACAAACACAGTATGTTCCTGCTTAAAATCTCAAATGGCTCTTCAATCCCTGGGAGGTTTAGCAGAGTAGTTTTCAAAGCTTTATGTCTTCTTTTAAGCAGAACTCTGTTCCAGTCTTGGCCAGAAGCATAACAAATGTGAAGGTTGAGCAGTGGTGGCTTCCCTGAGCCTTTCACTACACCACCCCATCTAAGCCATTTTTTCTCTTTGCTTTCATTCCTTCTTAAATCAGAAAATCCTCACAAAGTATTTAACACCCCTAACAACTTGCCTTCAATCCACCCATGAACCTGACCTTTTGCTTCTCCCTGCTGCTCCTAACCCCAAGTCCTACTTTCCTTTATAATCCCAATGCCTAGCATATTGCCTAGACCTCTCAGGTATTCGATGTCTTTAAGTGGATGAACTTGAGAATGGAAACATGATTCAACAATGACATACTTCGGATAAAACCTAATAACCATTACTTCTTTTTGCTAAAATAAACAAGTGACACTGAGGCAATGCCGTACAATCCTAATGGGACTAAGCTTGTTGCCAGACACACTTGGCTTCAAATTTCCACACCCCGCTTCTCTGATCTAAACTACTTACTTTAAACCTTTGGTTTTTTCATGGTTAAATGATAATAACCATCCTTACCTCCAAGGGCATTGTAGGGATTAAATGGGATGAGGAGTAATAAGGGGCTGTGGGTGTTAAAAACTGTGTAACAGAAAGAGCGCCAGCAAAAACTAGCTACTACTGTTATCTTTACTGAAACGCTTAAATAGCCAAAGGCGTCATTACAACAGAGGCACGACCCAGAAGTACCACGCTGGAGGAACTGGGGCAAGGGCTGAGTGTTCCCGCCCATGGGAATGGCCCTCAAACATTCTTCCTGGGGGCCCCCTAACTCGGTTCCTCACCCCCAGCAACTTTTCAATTAATTTGATGTTATGGAAACCTGTTACGTGCCCAGCACTTGTGAGACCCGTGGGTGGACCCAAACGTAGAAAATTCCTTTTCACCCTAAAGAGTTTAAGTCCAACTGAGAGGAAATTCGAACTATGCTCGGGACCAGCGAAGACGAGGCAAGGCCGTTCGTGGTCAAGGGTCCGGCTCTTGCCCGGCCGGGGTGACTCGGCATCTCCGGGGCCGTCCTGTCAGCCCTGCCGGACCCGGCCTTGGCCCCTAGCCCCAGCCGCCAGCCCCAGCTCCCAGCCCCTGCCAGGCCGCGCTCACCATGGTGGACACCCCTGCCTCGAAGATGCCGCTTCGCCCAGAGAACGTTACGATGGGAGCCCGCCGACCCTCGGCTCTCAGTAGCCGCCGCCGCCGCTTCCGCTCCGACGCCCTGGGAGGCTCACCGGAAGTGCCGGACCTGAGACCCAGGGGGAGATGAGGAGGACAGGGGTCGGCTGCAAATGAAAAGAAACCAGACAAAGGCTCTAGGGTCTAAAATTTTCCTAGAGTATATACTAAAATACCATTTACTAATTTTTGTCCGCTCTAGAGTAATTTTTATAATTGTTTTAAATTACATTTTTATAGTACTCCCCTCTAGACGAATTTAGTGAGGCCCACTCTCCTTGTCGACTACACTACCCAGAATGCACGTAGACCTTCCGGCTTTTGCGGCAGCCATCGAGGATGCTGGCGGAAGTAAGTTACGCATCCGCCTTTGTACTACGCCGAGAGCTTTTTGAAATCATAAACTGACGACTTCATTCAATGTGTACGTGAATCTAATTTATGGGGAAGTTTCTTTTTCCTGGAGTTCCCAATGGGAGGCAATAGGCTTCTCTTCCCAAACTAAAGATGTCCACCAAGCGTCGGATTTGTGGGTAAATAGGAATCAGGATTGAAGTGGGCAACCGTGCTTGCGTCCTGCCTATGGATGACGCTCCTTTAGGAGAGGGCCTGACTCTCCCAGCCGGAATGGCGGAGTGCTAGTGCCCGCCTCCAATGTGACCCAATCAGAAAGAGGGAAAGGCTGGGAACTAAGTAGCGATTGGTTGGATCCTGGGCCAATCGGAAGAGTCCTGATTTGGCGGGAGTCTTGACCTCCCCGGCAGCTCTTGGGTGTCTCTGCAGAAGCTCTCCGTGTCCGGCCGCCGTGGCCATGTTCGTGTCCGATTTCCGCAAGGAGTTCTACGAGGTGGTCCAGAGCCAGGTGACCCCTTTTCTTGGACCTCGTGGCCTTCTCTGGGGGAAGGGATGAGAGGGAGCGGCCGTGGGAGGGCGCCCCGGGCCCGTGTTCGGTCTCTGCCTTCAACTGGCCCGCTCTTCTCTCGACAGAGAGTTCTTCTCTTCGTGGCCTCGGACGTGGACGCTCTGTGCGCTTGCAAGATCCTTCAGGTGAGCCTTGCGTACTTTGGAAGGGAAGGGCCGGAGGGAAAGGTGAGGATGCAGGCGGGGCCCCAGGAGGAGTTGGGTGCCAGGTTGGGCTGGGAGTCCGGGCTGGAGGTGAGGAGCAGAGTAGGGAACCTCTTCTCTCTCACCCCCCATGATGAGAGCGCAGGCTCTCATAGTGGCTGGAGCAAAGGAAAGCTGGGGAGGGGCACTCGTCTCGCTGGCAGGAGTATTGGGTGGGTTAAAGAAGGATTCGGCAAAAGTCAGGAGTACTAGTTAGTATTTTTGCAATAACGTGGGCCAAAAAAATGGTTGCACTGGAGAGACCCTTAGACCTGGAGTGGCTTCGCAAATGTGGGGTTTCTGACAGAGGAACCTGTGACAACTGAGGGCACCATGGTGTCATAAGCAATACCACAAATTCAGATTCTTTCGTCTATTAGGGAAGATCATTGGTTCTGTTTTGAATATGATGCAATGTTTACATGACCTTTGGTCAGGCCCTTGGGTCAGGCACTGCTTCTCCGAAGACCTAGAAATAAGATCGGCTTTCCCCCCAATGTTTTCCTTTGGTAACTTTCAAAAATTAGGCAAAGTTGACAGAATGGTGCAGTGAAGAGTCATATCCTCATAACCTAGTTTTCCCCATTAATGTTTTACCGTTCTTACTTTATCACATGTCATTCGATTCTCAACCCATCTTTTTTTTTTAAGTGCATTTCAAAGTAAATTGTAAACGTCTTAAGTTTGAAAGGTTTGAAATTAATATCTCTCAGGCCCTGTTCCAGTGTGATCACGTGCCGTATACCCTGGTTCCAGTTTCTGGGTGGCAAGAACTTGAAACTGCATTTCTTGAGCATAAAGAACAGGTATGAAAGAAGTATTTTAGAATAATCAGTCTTATTTTATTCAGTTGCAGTTTCTTAATACTTAGCATTCTGTATGTCCACAGTAAGTTGCATGTATATTTAAGTATCAGCTATATTAGACAACGTGAAAGGAAAAAATGAGGTATACTTAGCTCATATACTTAGGTTGAGGTGACTTACCCTCAAGTTGTAGAGACAAAATTGACAACCAGAAAAAAAAGATAGTGAATGTGGACATCCTCTACCTTTGAATTTGTGTTGCAGACATTTCATTGTGAGGTGCTTAGAGCTTAGCAGTTAGTTTTTGATATGGCCTAGTTAAAATTATGTTAGACTACTCCACTAGTTTACATTCTCTCTCGAAGAAAAAGTGTCCCAGCTTCCAAATGTTAATCCAGGAACATATCTTCTCCCTTTGCAATTTAAACAGTAGAGGCCAGGACTCCTGGCACCTCTGCATGGGGCTATACTGAGAGATGGGACATTTTAGATCCCACAGGGCAGGGCTGTGGTGGGGAAGAGGGTCTTTGGGGTCTGTGGCCGCATTTAGGACCGTCTAGCAGAGATAAAATCCTTGCCAAGAGCTCCTGTCATCACGGAAGGAGTCAACTTGGTATTTATAAGGAAGGGATTCTCTATAGTGATAGGACGTAGTAAGACTTAATTTTATATTACGTGCCCGTTGAGTATGGGCTGCCCAAGACTTGCTACAAATTTAAACCTGTATAATGCCATTAGTACAGAGAGGAAGCACAGTCCAGTAGGGTGACTGAGATCTGAAGAGGCTCTATTATGCACTTGAAGTCTTGGTCTGCTGCTTGTCAGCTTCTAGGTCCCGTGCATGAAACAGGGTCACACTGAGCCTCCACGTGCTGCTCTGCGAAGCAGAGACAGCCACAGGGCCAGCCATGGGGCCTGTCTCATGGTGTCATCGTGGAAATGAAATAGCATGTGGATATGTTCAAGCACGAACACAGCCCAGCGCTTGCCATTTTCGGAGCCTCTCACCGTCCAGGCCTTGGCCAGTGTCAGGGGCTTGATGTGTCTCAGCAGAAGGACTCCGGGGCCTAGTAGGCCGAAGTGAAGGATCTCCTCAAGGCACTTACTTCACAGCGTCCTCTCCTCTCTCTTTTTTTCCAGTTCCGTTATTTTATCCTCATAAACTGTGGAGCTAACGTAGACCTGTTGGATATCCTCCAGCCGGACGAAGATGCCATATTTTTTGTGTGTGACACCCACAGGCCAGTCAACGTCGTGAATGTATACAATGATGCCCAGGTAACTCGACCGTTGGGGCCCATGTCTTCCCTGAGTTCTCCTGTCCATCTTTCTGTACCTCTTATACCATGGACAACATTGCAGCTGGTGATCTAAGCAAGGCATGGATCCAGTATCCATCTCTGCTTACAGGAGTTGGAACAGCCTGAGGGCAAGAACCTGGTCTTCCTCTGGCGAGAAACATGGCACCTAAGTACTGGAGGCGCTCAGAATGCATTATGGAATTCACTTCACCTGGGAAGCGTAGGGACCAGAACCCTGCACTGAGCCTGCCCTCCGAGCTCAGGCCTAGCTGGCCTCATTGCCTAAAAGGATCTAGAGGCATTAGCCCTACAAGTAGGGCCAGCACTTTCCCCGTCCATCCAAAGGGTGGTGTGAGGACCAGAAGATGATAGTGTAAGAGGCCACCATTAGCCTAAAATGGCCGTGCTGTTCTTCCTCTTTGAACCCCAGCAGCAAGCGTGGAGCCTGGCACAGGACAGCCACCTAACCATTCTCTGAGTTGACCCTCCCCAACCCCCCACCCTTTTTATCAAACCGTTGGCCCTGAAATTCTCTCTCTAAGCAAAATCAGCTTGGACCTGCTTTTAGAGACAGCAGTTGTATTCACCAAGGTGTCACACATCTTCCTGTCTTCCATCAGGGTCCAAGTTGCAGGATATTCATTTTGTTTGCTTGGTGTGTGGCATAAGAGGGAGCTTTTTCCTCAGACTTCAATGACTGGGGATAGTTTTTAAATTTTTGGAATTTTCGCATATCGTGTGGTACAACTCTAGTGCCTCAGTGAGCAGAAATGAAAACAGGAAAATGTTCAAGAAGTCTGAAATTCTTCTCTCAAACAGGGAACTCTTTGTACAGAAAACTGAACGAGTCAGCTCATTGGGAAATAAGATCTGCAGAAGAAAAACATGTGATGGAGAATCTTCTGTCAATGAGAGAGGAGAGCCTTGATTGCTTTTTGTTTTAACCTTAGATCAAACTGCTCATTAAACAAGATGATGACCTTGAAGTTCCTGCCTATGATGATATCTTTAGGGATGAAGAAGAAGAGGATGAAGAGCATTCAGGAAGTGAAAGTGACAATGGGTCAGAGCCTTCTGAGAAGCGCACACGGTTGGAAGAGGTGGGTTTGGGCCTTTCCACAGTCTTGAGGAACTCGTTGTTCCCAGAGGTCAGAGCTCAGACTGGAGCCTGCGGGGCCCAGGGTTAGCTGGGACTCAGCAGGTATGGGTGTTGACCCTTTGCTGTGTGGCCTCAGGCAGGTTACTGAACTTCTCTGAGCTTTGATATCCCCATCCATACAGTAGAATTTCATCAGATGAGATGAAACTTAGAATGGCTCAGCTCTTCAACTTAGAGAGCATACTTTTTAAAAAAGTGATACAGAAGGGTGGCTGTGGGGCTCAGTTGGTTAAACGTCCTGCTCTTGGTTTTGGCTCAGGGTCGTGAGGTCAAGCCCCGCGTCGGGCTCCATACTCAGTGTAGCGTCTGCTCTCCCTCTCCTTCCCACTCTGCTCCTCCCCTTGCGCTCTCTCTCTCTCTCAAATAAATAAAAATAAAATCTTAAAAAAAAGAAGCGATACAGAGAAACAATAAATAGCGTATACATCACCTCCCTTCCTTGTTTTCTCAAGACTTGCTCTCTGCAGTCACCATGGAGGAACAACATGGTTCTGTGGCTCTCAGCCAGGCTCAGTCCCCAATGGTCACTCCAGGGTAAGCATCTTGCGTGCAAAGGTAAGAGTAGTTTGAGCCTCGTGAGTTTTGGGTCTGAGATGCTTGCCTGATCTGGGGCCTGGCCAATGGAAGTAGCCTACCCAATGGCTTCTGCTACCTGGAAAATTAAAGGTGGCGGGTGGTTATTCCTTTAACAGGAGGGCCATGTTTTATTTTAGTGTTCAGTGTTATGGAAGAAGCTGAGGCCCTTTGGCTCCCAGCCCTTGGTGTGCGTGCTGAAATTTGCCTCCGAAATGTTTTGGGGTCTTCCCTTCAACCTTGGCCTGACATTTCCCAGTAAGGTGCTTTAGCAGAGTTCTTTTGAGCCATTTTGGGGACATTCAGGACATTCTGTCCATCTAGGGGGCGCAAAGGTAGGACTGTTTTCTCCTTGCCTTCCCTGCCTTTGACCAGTCCCTTCTCTGGAATTTTGGGTGCTCTGATCAGGGACCTCAGGCACATTCTTAGATTCTCTTTTCTCTTGACCAACTCTTTATCTGTTCCACTCTCTGGCCAACTTCTGGTCTTCATCTTCTAAGCTTTGATTTCTAAGAGCTCTTTTTTTGTTATCTGATGCTCCTTTATTTATAGCATTCTTTTATTTATTAATGAGCTGCTTTCCATCGGGCCCCACATATCAGCATCTAGTGGGATTTTCCCTGGGAACATTCACATTCTGTAGATTAGAATCTTAGAATGCTCCATCCTGACTTATAAGTATATCAGCACCTAATATCTGCCAGGTATCGGTTAGGCTCTAGGGTCCCCTGAGGAGATCAAAGTCCTGCATTCACGAAGCTTCTTTTCCAGTGGGGGAGACATATGGAATGTTTAAATGAGCACAGTTCAAGGATGGTTTCAGGGGGAGAGCTGTGTCGCTTGAGGAAAACTAAAGCAAGATAAGGGGCTGGACAGGGAATGGGCTGCTTTCATATGTGGCCGTGGACACTTGACCTGAATGAGGAAGGAAAGAGCCAGGAAGATCCCTAGGATCTCAGCATCCAGTGCAGCGTGTCCACAGATGCAAGGGTTCTGTGGGGAGAACAGGCGAGCGAGAACTGACCGGTAGGTTTGGCAATAAAGAGAATGTCGATGGCTCCTGATGAGATGTCAGAAGACGTTAGAGCTTCCATTAACATTCTTAGTGCATCTGTTTGGAATCTGAGTTTGTGAATGCTTTCTATAATACTCACATGATATACGAAATTTCCCACTGGCCTTTTTCTTTTTCTTTTAGAAATTTTGTAATTTTAGTGTTTTTTTAATTCTTTATTTAAATTCAATTTAGTTAACATATGCTGTATTGTTAGTTTCAGGGGTAGAATTTAGTGATTCATCATTTGCGTATAACACCCAGTGCTCATTGCTTGAAGTGCCCTCCTTAATGCCCATCACCCAGTTACCCCATTCCCCATCCACCTGCCCTCCAGCAACCCTCAGTTTATTTCCTAGAGATCCACGTCTCTTATGGTTTGTCTTCCTCTCTGTTTTCGTCTTATTTTTTCTTTCCTTCTATGTTCACCTGTTTTATTTCTTAAATTCCACATATGAATGAAATTGTATGGTATTTGTCTCTGACTGACTCATTTTGCTTAGCATAATACCCTCTAGTTCCATCCACGTCATTGCAAAATGGCAAGATTTCATTTTTTTTATGGTTGACTAATAATTCCATTGTGTGTGTGTGTGTGTGTGTGTGTGTGTGTGTATATATATATATATATACATACACATATATACATACCACATCGTCCTTATACATTAATCTGTTGATGAACATCTGGGCTCTTTGCATATTATGGCTGCTGTGGACATTGCTGCTATAAACATTGGGGTGCAGGTGCCCCTTCGAATCACTATGTTTGAATCCTTGGGATAAATACCTAGTAGTGCAGTTTCTGGGTCGTAGAGTAGCTCTATTCCTAGGGAACCTCCATACTGTTTTCCAAGCTTTTATTTTGATATTTTTCTAATGTGTACAACAGTTAAAAAGATAGTACAGTGAATACCCATATACCTTTCATCTAGATTCAGCAGTTTCTCACATTTTCCACTTTTGCCAGTTTGCCTTCTTTTTATATATGTTTTTTTTTTTTTCCTGGTTCTTTTGAGAATGAGTTGCGGATACCATGATACGCCCTGACAAGTTCTTCCATATGCATCTCCTAAGAACATTCTCCTCTATAAACACAGAACCATTACCATACATAAGAAATTAGTAATGTCATCTATTCAACCCATATTCCAATTTCTTTAATTGTCCCCAAAATAAATTTTGTAGCTGTGTTTGTGTCTGAATCATCCAGCCAGGGTTGGCACAGTTGTAGTTAGCTATTCTCTTAATTGTCTTTTAACCTAGACCAGGACCCCATCTCTTTTTTTCTGTTTTGTTTTGAATGACATTGGAGACCAGTCCAATTTTCTAGCATTTATCACTTGTTCATGCAGTACTTTTACTTGCTGCTCCAAATTTGCATTTGTTGGCATCCAAGTTTAGGCCTACATACCTGATTTTAATAAAAGTTAACACTTTTTTTAAAAAAAATATTTTATTTATTTATTTGAGAGAGAGAGGGAGAGCACAAAGGGAGAGTGAGAGGGAGAAGCAGATTCCCCGCTGCACAGAGAGCCCAGTGTGGGACTCCATCCCAGGACCTTGAGATCATGACCTGAGCCGAAGGCAGATGTTTAACCAACTGAGCCCCCCCAGGCGCCCACTTTTGAGAATACTTCAAATGTAATTAAATCTGCATGATTTGTGAATACACTTGTATCCAAGATATATTCTCAGAAATGTTTTTATTAATAAAGGTGCATGCTCAAAGAGATTTGGAGAAAACAGGCTATAAATGTAGAAACCTTAGATTCCTTTACTTCCCTTACTCTCCTCTATTTATAATGTAAGTTTCTAAAAAAAGCCTCTGTGTACATTGAGATCCACATGGAATATCCCAACGGGATAAATTTTGCTTCGACAACGGAACATGATTATAAAACTCAAGTGGATAAGGGAAGCCTATTGTATTTACCTAGTTTCTACTCAGCATGTTCTTTCTTCCATCCTGATGTTATAGGGTTTTTCTTTTGTCATTTTCTTTCTGTTTATAGAAACGCCTTTAACCATATATTTTTTCTTTTTTTAGAGGCAATCTGCTGACAGTAAATTCTCTTAGTTTTTCTTTTTCTGAGACTTTCTTGATTTTTCTCTTTGTTCCTGAAAGATATTTTCACTGCGTGTGGGATTCAGGGTTAACTAACAGTTCTTTTCTGTCAGCACATGAAAGTGTTATGCTCCTTCTTCTGGCCTCTGTGGTTTCTGGTGAGAAATCTGCCATTCAAATTGTTTTATCCTATAGGTAAGATGTCATTTTTCTTTTCTTTTTTTTTTTAAGATGTCATTTTTCTTTTGCTGTTTTGAGATTTAAAAAAAAAATTGGGGACTCTAATGGTTAGAAGTTTAATTACAATGTGTCTTGGTGTGGATTTCTTTGGTTTAACCTATCGGGACTCACTCAGCTTCTTGAATCTGTAGGTTTATGTCTCTTGTCAAATTTTGAGCCATATTTCTTCATTTTTCAGCCATTATTTCTTCAAGTGGGTTTTCAACCAATCTTCTTTCTCCTCTCCTTCCAGGACACCAATGACATGAGGGGTAGGTCTTTTGTTGTAGGCTCACATGTTAGTGAAGTTCTGTTTGTTTGTTTTTCCAGTCTGTTTTCCTCTCTTGATCAGACTGGGTAATTTCTATCATTGTATCTGCTGGTTCTTTCCTCGGTTCCTCTATTCTGCTCTTGAGCCCCACCACTGAGTTTCTATTTCAGTTATTATACTTTGCAGTTGTAAATTTGTCTTTGGTTCTTCTGTATTTTTCTACTTATTTACGAAAGCTTCCTGTTTTGTTTTGTTTTTTTTTCATGTGTTTCAGCTATGTTTCTAATTGCCCATTGAAGAATTTTTGTGGTGGCTGCTTTAAAAATCTTTGTCAGATACTTCTAACATCTTTGTCATCTTGGTGTTGGCTTTAATGGGTTTCCTTTTTTTGTGTTCAGTTTGAGATCTTCCTGGTTCCTGGTATGATAAGTGCTTTTCACATGAAACCTGGACATTTTTTATATTATGTTTTGAGATTCTGGATCTTATTTAAGCCTTCCATTTTCTCTGCTTTCTCTGACATCACTCTGGCAAAGCAGGGGGCGGGCAGCATGATCCCTTTATAGCCAGGTGGAGGTAGAAGTTCAAGGTTCCCCACCTGACCTCTGTTAGCCCGTGAGAGGAGTGGCTCTTTGTTACCACTGGGCAAGGAAGGTCCAGGCTCACTATTTGGCCTCCTCTGATACCACCCCAGTGAGCATGTTAGGAGGTGTTGCAAGTGAAAGGTGGGGGTATTATAGGTGGGAGGTGTTTACCTGGGTGGGAGTCTAGGCTCCTACTTGGTCTTTGCTGGGTGGATGGGGTGGGGCCGCAGTGTTTTTGGTGGTGGTGGCTAGAGTAGGCCAATTATTGTCTCAAAGTTTTCTGTCTTTCGAAGCTGCTGCTCTGGGTCCTTGGCTTTCGTTGGGGACTTTTTCCTCTGTGCCTGTTGGTGTTTCCGCATTGCCAGCTTCTTCAGCTTCAAGTCTGGGATATATAAGCCCAGACGAAAACCCAGGGAACTCATCTGCACCTCACTCCTTAGGTCCTAGGATCCTCAGTTTGTTGGCCTTCCTCTCCCACCTTCCAGAGTCTTATTTTGTTTGCTTTATATATATCGACAGGGTTTTCAGATATATTTAGTGGACATATAGGGAAAATTAGACAGAAAATTTCCATCTTTCTGGAAGCAGGAGTCTCGGGACCATAGATTTGTAAACCTGCCATGCTACCTCGTGCCTTTGCTGTGAGAACTAAAGGGATTGTGTCTATCAAGTTAGAAGAGTGGCTGGCACATGGAGGGCTATAGGAAACATTAGGGCTTATTAATCCGGTGGGGAAGCCAGTACAAAATGGCGATGCACTTTTCCTGGATCACACAGGGGTGGGGACAATGGAAGGCTGGAATGGGCAGACGGAGTGCATGGATGGTGTAGAGGGAGCAGGCACTAGAAAAGCGTCTGCTCCTGTCCACAATCTTGTGTCCTCAGTGCCACTGGGCCAGAGGAGTCCTGGCCATTCCCCATCTCAGTTTCTCCCTCCTCCCGGACCAGCCTGAGCTCAGGACATGGGAATGAATGACCCACGTTTTCCCTTGGGGGGGGTCCGTGCCCAGTGGCTTCTGCCTCATCAGAACCTTCCCAGGCTACGGGGATAAATTCTTGGCTTCTTTGTGCAGCCCTTTGTTCTCTTTGTCCCCACATCAGGAGATAGTGGCACAAACCATGAAGAGGAGGCAGCGAAGAGAGTGGGAGGCCCGGAGGTGAGTATAGACTCGAAGCAGTACCTTGTGCCACGGAGCCTGCAATCCCTGTGGAATACCTGTGTTTTCCATGGGGCCTGGATACATTTTTTTTTCCCATTTGAGAACAATTCATTTAGTTTAGAAACTCTGGGTGGGTGGCTCCAGAAATGAGCATGTGGCCCCTGCATTGGAGAAGAGTTCTGGGTCTCCTCTGTATCACCCTGCGGTCTCATGAGTGGCAGGATTGGGCCCAGAGGTCCCCCAAATACATGCTGTTAGGGGTGATAGCCCCTTGTCTCTTATTTGTGTAGTTTTCCAGATGTACTTTTATTTGTTAAGTTCTTTATAAATGAGATAAATGCTAATTGTGTGATGGTTTTCAAAGAAAAAAGCGTGTGCAAAGGAAACCGAATTATTCCTAATTCCTCTCCATATTGCAAATTTAAAAAGTGAAGTGCTCTAGGGACGCAGCGGTGGCTCAGTTGGTTGAGCAGCCAACTCTTGGTTTCAGCTCAGGTCGTGATCTCACAGTCATGGATCGAGCCCCGCATCGGGCTCTGCGCTCAGTGCTGAGTCTGCTTCAGATTCTCTCTGCCTCTTCCTCCCGCTCACTCTTTCTCAAATGAATAAATAAAATCTTAAAAAAGAAGAAAAAAGTGAAATGCTCTAAAATAAAAAAAAAACTGGAAAGGTGACAGTAGCTCTAGGTGACTGTGGAGGCGTGCTGTTGAGCTGAGAATTCCTTGCTGGATCCAGTCCTTGAAGGTCTCTGCTGTCCCAGCTGAGGGTATCGTGCTCAGCCACCCCCTCATGGAAAGACAATGAAAAACCATTTTGGGGAGCATAAGGAAAGAAAAGTGAATAGAATCCATATTCACTGATCGGAAGAGATTCTGACTTTGGATCAATCTTCCTGGGGTATCCATACTTGTGCATATTTTATATGATCCTAGTATGCACTCCATTTTGCATTTTTTCACTTAATATAACCATTTTTGATAGTTCCAAACAGCTTTTATAACATGCGCTGTACTTACTTGGCCAGTCCCCTTCTTTGAACTGGAGGTTACTTCCAGTATTTTGCCACGACAAGTAGGGCGGCGATGAACAGCCTTGGGCACACACTGCTGTCTTGCTCGTTCCTTTGAACTGTTGTATTAGGATAATTTCTTAGAAGTGGGATTCTGGGACTAGTCTATGCCGTTTTACATTTTTCGTTGCCACAAGCCTTTTGTGTCAATGTCACACCCTTCCCTGCCCTATACACGTACACCCTGTGAAAGGGTCCGTAAGTGGCTGACTTAATCTGTGTTTCTCCGAGTACCGTCAAGTTTTAGCATTTTCCAAATGTTGGTCTTCCTTGCACTGCTTCCTGCTGAGGGCCTGCGTCTTTTGTCATTACAGAAGAGATATCCTCTTCGACTACGAACAGTATGAATATCATGGGACGTCGGTACGTATGCATGGGTGTATTTCACCGTGGAGTCCTGATTCTAGGGCTCAGTGTCCTAAAACATGAGGAGGAGTGAGCATAGGTTTTAGAACCACAAAAGCCTGGTTTGAATCTGCGCCCCACAACTTCCGCTGTGTGACCTAGGGCAGATGGGGCAGCCTCTCTGAGACTTAAGCTTCTCCTCCATAAAAGGAAGAGAACTGCCCTCATTTCCGAGGTAGTTCTTAGGCTGGTCCTGCATACCTAATAGGTGCCCCTAGGACAGCCGCTACTATTTGTGTTCATCATCCAAAATACAGAACAAGTCTGTTTCAGTCTCTGTGCAAGAAGAGAAACCTCGAGAATTTCAGAGGCCCATCACAGTGTTGTTAGGGAACCGAATTTCGCATGGGAAACATACTGTGTTGGCTCTGGTGGTGTTGAGCAGAACTCGGCTTTCAGGAGCCCTAGAAAATAAGTTTCCAGTGCAATATCATGTGTTTAGTTTTAGCATTTGGCCCTGGGACCTTGAGCTCTGAACACCATATTTCTAGCATCCCTTTTCCTGTCAAGGTCCCTCTCTGCTCTGCCCCAGGACATGGAAAGTTCTAAGCAGTGGGTGAGGTGGGTGGGGAGGCAGATAGATGCCTGGCTCCCTCCAGATATCTGGACCATTCCCTTGGAAATCCTTTCTGGTGGGCAGCCCGGCGTCACAGCTAATGGGACTTTAGAGTCCTCTGGTTGGACGCTGATGCCCCTTGTTGTCTCCCACCAAAACCCAGACTCTGCTCACCAGGAGCAGATGCTTCTGTCTGCAGACAGCTGTTTTAGTAAGAGCTCCCTCACAAAGGTCCTGAGGCACCCTCCCTCTTTAACGTCCAGGTAAAAGAAACCAAGGCCCTACCTCACCCAGCCTTCCTGGTAGTGTGTGTGTGTGTGTGTGTGTGTGTGTGTGTGTGTGTGTGTGTGTGTGTGTTTAAGGCCACCAGCCATCCGGGAAGAGCATGTGGACATGGACCCCAACCTCCTGGCTTCAGCGCCTCCCCAGGTATCACCGAGGCACCCAGTGAGATGTGTAGAGGCCCAGCGCAGTGCTGTATCCAGATGTTCTCCCTTGCATGACGAAGTGCGCACCCAGGAATGACTAGTTAGCAGAGGATCCCCTGTAAGTCACTTGAGTTACTGTCTTCTTCCCTCGGTTTGGTCTGGAATCCACCCATGCTTCCTTCCCTAGCTGGGAAGACCTTCAGTCTTCAGGGGCTTGGCTGGGATCCTAGATAGCTCAGGTCTGGCCCAGGTGTGCAGTCCAGCCCCAGCGTGTACCCCTCCTTTGAGCACAGCTGCCTTGGACCTCTGGCTTCTTTCTTTCTTGCAGTCAGCCATGGTGATGTTCGACTTGGCGTGGATGATGTCCAAGGACTTGAACGATATGCTGTGGTAGGTAGGCCCCATCAAGACCAGTGCTGTGCAGGGCTTCCTTCTCCAAGCAGCTCTGCCTGCCACAGGGAGAACAGGGTCTGGAGGAAGACATGTCTGTGCGCTTCCTACCAGGAATATCGGACACAGCCTCTTTCCGGGAATTTGCATGGCCCTGGTTTTCTTCCTGAGACTCTTGGCTGCATATGAAGTCCTGGGGGGAATGGAGGGGACACTGTTGGGTGCAGAGGGTCGAGGGCGGGTCCTGACTACAGCTCTGCCTTTCCCACCCTACACTCAGCCTTGCTGCCTGGTCAATTTGGGTGACAGAAGGAGCATGAGATTTGAACAAGACAGCCCTTGCTAGGCATCTTTGCACCCCTGATGTGCAGTGAAACCCGGCACGGGAATACCCATGAGTCCACCTCTGAGTGTGCGACATGGGCCGTAAGCACGAGTGCTCAACACAACTTAGGTTGGTTGAGAAACTAAATCCAGAGTCTGAGCAAAGAAAGTCTAGATCTGGCCTGCTCCAACCCCTCAACCCTCTGCTCTGGTCCTGGTTTTCTCCTCCATGGGATGAGGAGGGGAGGCCCTTCCCGGCCCTGAGCCCACAGTGGGGACTGTAATGTAAAGTCCGCAAATGGACTTTGCGGAATCAGGGTTTTAGGACAGCCAGGGGCTGGAGCAGACCACACCGAAGCCCAGGCGTGCTCTGTCATCACCCCGAGCTGGTGCCTGGCTGTCATCCTCGGACACTTGGCTCAGTTCTCTTCGCCTCGGGTCCTCGTCCATGGTGTGGCCTGGCAATCCCATACCTTGGCATAGGGGCCAGCTCGTAAATCAAGAAATCTTGCAGTAAGGTTGCCTCCAGAAAACTCCAGAAACAGCACAAAGACAAATGCAAAATAACCTGATACAAAATGTATGTGTGGAAAGATTGGAAGGAGGAAGGGTGAGTCAGGGAGGACATAGCAGGGTGGACTTTTTTTGAAGAGGACCCTCCGAGGAGAGGCTCACTATACTGAGAGATAGGGTGCTCAGACACCCTGCCCCCAGGTGACCCTTCCAGGGCCTCCCCTGCCTCCCTTGCACCCAGCATCTCTGGCTATTCTTGGCTCTGGCCCCAGAGGAGGGTCTTGGAGGACGAGGCCTGGGGACTGACCAAGGGTACACACCTGAGGTCCTAGTCCCTCCTGCCAGGGGCTGGCCATGACCCTGGGGAGGTCAAGCCAACCTGGGTCTCCGTTACCATCTCATCCACGAAAGATGAGCTAAGAGACAGGACCTTGGAAAGCTCTTAAGAGGCCTAAATGCTATTGCTCTGTGTCCCACCATTTCAAGACAGGGAGACACGGGCGTGATGAGGGTCTGCTGTCCTACAGGGTATATCGCAGAGGAGGTAGGTGGCACGAGGGGCTCTGAGAGGGAATGACGTGCCAGGACCACCAGCATCTGAATGTGGTGTCTGCTGTAGTCCCACTCCAGCAGGACGAGGGTGAAGAGCAATGGGGTCAGCCAGGACACAGAGACAGCGTCAGGCCTTGCCCTGGGAGATCTCCCTCCTGGGTCCCCAAAGCTCCCACGGCAGTGACAGTGGGCCGGGAGCCCTGAGTTGGCCCCATAACCTTGCTACCCTGCAGAGGAGAGAGGGTGGGCCTGGGCCAGGCCATGCTGGCAGGACGCTCCTATGAGCTCTGTCGCCCTCTTCTCTTCCAGGTGGGCCATCGTTGGACTAACAGACCAGTGGGTACAAGACAAGATCACCCAGTAAGGATGCGCTCCCGCAGGCTGTCTGAGGTTGGCCTGTGCTGTGGCCTTGTGCCTGGCCTGGCTGCAGCCCCACTTGGCGTGGGAAGATGGGTGGCAGAGCCCTGTTGAGGAGGGAGTGGGCCTTGGGCCTGGATCCTCCTCACTGAGGAAGGGTTTAGGACTAGGGCCTGTGGGGGAGTGGTGTATGGCCTGGTGTGGATGCCATGTCCACCCTCGGGGAGCCCAGCAGATGGAGCCAGAGGTGAGAGGAGAGAGCTCAGTCTCCCAGCTCTCCATATGTCCTTGCACAGGGAGCCGGGAGGAGGAGGTGAGGTGCCCAGGAATTCTGCCAGGGAGGGTAGATGTGATCTCAAAGGCACAGAGAAGGCTGGCAAGGACTGCCAGGAGGACTGGCATCGAGCCGAATCCTCTTTTGCCTCTTGGTGGGCAGGCTTTGGTGCTCCCCGTCCCTCCTAATAGAGAGCTGAAGGGCAACCCCAGAATCCAGACACTGGGGAGGCACGGGGTGCAGACACCCGCTCTCATCCCCATTCTGGTGGCCGTCAGGCAGGAACTCCAAGGGAATCAACAGGGTCCCATACCTTAATCCTATCTAAGGGCACCCTAGTCTGTCACGTGGCACAGCTTCTGTGCATACTGGACCCTTGTGCAGTTTGCAGACGCCCCTGTGCCCCCCTTTCCTGCCTCTCCCACCCCACTGTGGCCACCTGAGTCCTGCACTTTAGCCTAGGGACCAGGAGGGTTCTGAGTCTCACAGGTCTGGATGCCTTGCTGGCCTTGGTGCCCCTTCTGTGTTCAGGATGGCATGGGGTGCGTGCAGCGCTGGGCACCATCCCTGACCTGGGGCAGCCCCTCAGGTGCGGGTCCGCTGCCACTGTCCTGCCCAGCGGCCACCAGCAGAGGGACCAGGACTGGGGTCTGCCCTCCCCTGCTGTGGTCAGGAGCACTTCCTGTGCGGGATCCACACCCTCTGCTGGGATTTCTGACACTATGTGGTCCGTCCACTTGACCTAGGCTGGTGGACGGGGCCGTGGCCTCCCACTGTGCCCGCCCTCAGGAGGCCTCAGAAAAGTAAGGGCCGGACAGCCACCGCCCAGAGAAGAGTGGAAGGGGGACAGGGGCCCAGCCAGAGCACAGCCCTCCCAGCTCTGTCTCCTCACAGCCTCGGCCGCCAGGCCCTGATGCCGCAGCCACACTTGGCTTCTCCGCAGCAGTGGCGGCAGGAACAGCCCGTGCGGTGGGCCAGCCCCCGAGCCTGGGAGGCCCCCCCCCCCCCCCGAGGGAAGGAGGGAAGCCGTGTGGCCTGGCCGTGTGTGAGAGGAAGGCGCCCACCCAGGCGGCTGGCGGGACTTTCTTTCCAGGATGAAGTACGTGACGGACGTCGGCATCCTGCAGCGCCACGTGTCCCGGCACAACCACCGGAATGAGGACGAGGAGAACGCCCTCTCTGTGGACTGTACGCGGATCTCCTTCGAGTATGAGTATCCTTGTGGCTCAGCAGCCCGGCCCTCAGTCCCGCTCAGCAGTGCACAGTTGGTTGTGTCACGTCCGTGGGCCCGGCCTGCGTCCCCCTGTGGGTGGTGTGGTTGCAGCTGCGGAGCGGTAGGCGTGGATTGTGCTGCTGTGGCTGCCGGGAGAGAGGGGCCCTGGTGTGCTTTCCAGGCTGGGCAGGGGACCGGGGAGCGGCTTCTGTCCTGGCGTTTCTGGGTGGCTTTGGCTCCTAAATGCCAGCCAGTGCTGTGTTTGGCAGCATCATCTATTTCTTTGGGCTCATTGTGGGCCTGATGCATGTGGGCAGGTGCCTTGCAGGGCCTACCTGTGCAGCGCAGGTGGTTTAGCAATGAGTGCAGACTCTTGCCAAGCCAGTCAGGAAGGAGTAAGCCAGCATATGATCGTAGAGAACCAATGTTTCCTGGGAAGAAGGTAGGGCATTGGTAGAATAACCAGGGGCTTGTTGGGTGGCAGTGCTCAGGAAAGGCCTTTGGGAGGCCACATCTCAGACTGAAACTTAGCCATACTCCACGGGAGGGAGGACAGCCTGGGCCAGGGCTGTGGCCGTTCAAAGGCCCTGAGGTGAGCCTGAGGAGGGGGCTGGAAAGATGGGTGGGGTCTGAGGGTCAGAGAGCCTAGGGCAGTGGGAGGTTGAGGGGGTTGGGGAGTTCAGTTCTTTGTGCTTCAGAGGTCCCTAGGCTGCTGGTTGTGGGGAGACAGACTGTGGCAGCCACAGGCGCAAGGCATGGCTGGGGGCCTGGCTGCTTCAGCAGTGGGTAATGATGGCAGGAGTGAGCTGCCCTCTGCCTGCTACGATGGATGTGGACCGATAAACATGGCTCTAGAAAGGTCAAGTAGGAGGTGGCCAGGACATGTCTAGGAAGAGGGGCCAGATGTGAGGCAACCGAGCTCCCAGGAAGAGGAGCCCCCCAGGACCTAACATATGACATGTGGAGATCAGGGTCCAGCCATCAGGAGGGGCAGCACAGAGGACAGAGCCCACCATGTGCCCAGAGGCCAGGCCTCTGGGGGCGAGTGTGTTGGCAGACGTGGTATCAGGGCGTCAGCGTGACTGGCATCCTGCTGAGACCCTTGGAGGGGACGAGAGGCATGCAGGCGGACAGGATGGGCCTCACACACAGCCTCCTCGCGGCCCCACCAGCAGTAAAGAGCACGTTTAAGAAGGCTGAGGATGGGGGTCCCAGCGGAGGGACAGGCGTGGGGGAGGCCCGAGCTAGGTGTAGCACAGGGAGCAGATGGGATGACAGCCTGGACTGCCCTGCGCGGCCACGAGGACTCTGTCACCACAGGACACAGACTCTCAGAATCCCCGCGCCTCAGTTTCCCTGTCAATCTAAGGGTGATAATGGTGCGCACCCACCCCCTTACAAGCTCTCTATATGGATCAGGCTAAGCCAAGAAGGTTAAAGAGCACCAGGTTACCCATGTGGTAAGGGGCTGTGTGGACAGGCTCTCCCGGGACGGGCGGGGCCGTGCACGGCCCAGCCACTGCCTCCTTGACTGGCCCTAGCCTCCGCCTGGCGCTCTACCAGCACTGGTCCCTCCACGACAGCCTGTGTAACACGTGCTACACTGCGGCCAGGTTCAAGCTCTGGTCTGTGCACGGGCAGAAGCGGCTCCAGGAGTTCCTCGCCGACGTGGGGTGAGTGACCGCCTGGGCCCAGAGGCCTCTACCTCTCAGCCCCCGAGGGGAAGTTCCCTCCCCTTCATTGTGACCGGCATCGAGGGGCTGCCTGTTTCTACCAGAAGCACCTCGCCTGGGGACCCCCAAATACCATCCGAATGTCATCCCTTGTTTGCACGTGCTGGGACCCCTCAAAGGGTGCTTTCCGTCCTACTGGTGTCTAGCGATCTTCCATCTGAAGCCAGGTCGCTTGTGTGACCAGTGCTCGTCATCTTTCCAGCCTCCCCTTGAAACAGGTGAAGCAGAAGTTCCAGTCCATGGACATCTCCTTGAAGGAGAATTTGCAGGAGATGATCGAAGAGTCTGCGAATAAATTTGGGTAAACACACGTTTTTCTGGATTAAGCTTCCTTCAGGCTTCAGCTTTAACCATGTTCCTAAAATAATGCAAAAACATGAAGGCACAAACGAGCGTGACCTGTCTTTCCCGAAATTTTGAGTTCTCTTTGGGTTAAAAGTAGGTCCAGGGCTAGTGAAATCCAGGTCCTTAAATCCTGGGGCCAAGGTATACGCCTCTAGTTTGACCTGGTCTAGCCCTCACTGAACACGGGAAATGGCCCTGGGAAGGGCCCACTGGGGCCAAGTTCAGGCAAGCTCTGCCTAGAGGGTTCTGTGGCTGCTCCTAGTGCCCTGGGATGTGGGGAGGGGAGGACATCCCTGCTCTGTCCCCCAACCAGTGGAACAGCTTTGGACGAGGCACTCGGTGCCCTGGGTTACAGGGCTGGGATGTCAGGCCTTCTGACCCCCTGCATTCTGGAACCAGAATGGTCTTGCCATGAGCAGTAGCAGAGGTCAGGGAGGGACAGTAGTGCATCTGCTGGCCTGGCCTGGCAGTGAGAGCTCACCCACAACTCAGGAGCACTCCCACACGCACGCAGGGATGACAGCCGTGTCGTTTCCTCCTGGTGCAGGATGAAGGACATGCGCGTGCAGACTTTCAGCATTCACTTTGGCTTTAAGCATAAGTTCCTGGCCAGCGATGTGGTCTTTGCCACCATGTCGCTGATGGAGAGCCCCGAGAAGGATGGCTCGGGGACAGATAACTTCATCCAGGCTCTGGACAGTCTCTCCAGGTAATGGGTGTGGCTGTGGGCCACTGTCCCCCGTCTACTCCCCTCACCACCACCACAGGCCACCTCTGGCCCTCAACCTAATACTCTTCAGGGAGGCAGGTCACAGGGACCCCAGGGTGTGGTAGTGACCGTGTTCTGCAGAAACTGAATCACAGTCTACCAGAACTCGGGGTGCATGTGACACATTTCCTATCTATCTTCAGTCTGTCATTTCCTCTTGAATCCTTTTAATCTCCTTTCTTCTTGATTTAAAAAAAAAATTTTTTTTTCACCTCCTTTTCCCTCTTCAGGCATTATTTGTGGTATTTATTCAATCTTGTGTTTATTTCTAATTTCCATTTATCGGTTATTTTCCTTTTATTTCTAATTTTCTCTTCTCTCATTTCCTGAGATGTCTTATTTTATTATTGTTTTTTTAATGTCTCTTAGGTTGCTTTGAAATAGAACAATACAGTGTTGACCTTTTGGGGACATATCCTTCTAGAGTACTTTTGTTGTCGATAGGGAAGCTATTCTGCTCCTTAGTCCCTTTTTTCTGATAGTAATTTTGAGAGGATTTGACCTTGGTCCTTGTCCATTGCTCGTTTTTTTGTGTGTGAATTTCATTTCCCTGAGGCATGATTCAGACAGCTTTTCTAACTCGAGAGAACTGCCACTTCTGTGGCTTTTGTGCAGTGTTAAAAAATGTAAGGGTCTGCTTTCTGGCGTTTCCTGGCCCTGTTGCCTAGCATACTTTTTTTTTTTTTTTTAAGATTTTATTTATTTATTTGACAGAGAGAGATCACAAGTAGACAGAGAGGCAAGCAGAGAGAGAGAGGGGGAAGCAGGCTCCCTGCTGAGCAGAGAGCCCGATGCAGGGCTCGATCCCAGGACCCTGAGATCATGACCTGAGCCAAAGGCAGAGGCTTTAACCCACTGAACCACCCAGGCACCCCGCTAGCATACTTTTTTAAGCTATAATTCATACACTATACAATTTACCCATTTAAAGTGTACAATTCAATGACTTTTAGTATGTTTACAAGGTTGTAAAATATCGCCACTACCTAAGTTTAGAACATTTTCATTGCCTCAGAAAGAAACCCTAATCCCCTTAACCATCGCCTCCCAAATCCCCCATCTCTCCCAGCCACAGGCAACCACATATCAACTCTCTGTCTTCATAGATTTGCTATTTCGGATATTTCATGTAAATGGAATCACGCAATACATGGTCCTTTATAGTCATAAATTTGAGGCTCCTTTCCCTTAGACTGATGTTCTCAAGATTCATCGGTATTGCAACATGAAGGAATTGCTTTCCTTTTTATTGCAAATAAGACTCTCTTGTCTGGACGTACCATATTTCATTCATCCATTGATCAGTTGACGGACATTTGATAGTTTCTACCTTTTGACTGTTACGAATAATGCAGCCATAAATACACGTAGATACATTATGTGGACATATGTTTTCTGTTGCTCTTGGGTATATGCTTAGGAGTGGAATTGTTGGGTCACATGATGAGTCTGTTTAACCTTTTGACTAATAGCAAGACTGTTCTCTAAAATGACTGCATCATTTTACATTCCCATCAACAGTGTATGAGAGTTTGAATTTCTCCGCATCCTTGACAACACTTGTTATTGTCAGTCTTTTTCATTGACAGCCATCCTGGTGTGAAGTGGTATGAAGTGCTGGAAAGTGGGATCTCATGGTTTTCATCCTTGTTTCCCTCATGGCTAATGATGTTAAGTAGCTTTTCATGTGCTTATTGGCCGTTTGTAGGTCTCCTTTGGAGAATTGTCTATTCAAGCCTTTTGTCCATTTTTAAATTGGGTTGTCTTTTTATTATTGAGTTATAAGAATTGCTTCATATATTCTAAATACAAACCCCTTATCGAACATATGCTTTGCAAATAGTTCCTCCCATCCTGTGGGTTATCTTTTCAACTTTCTTGATGCCGTTCTTTGAAGCCCAAGTTTTTAACCTCGAGCATGTCCAAGTTATCTTTATTCTTTTGTTTCTTATGGTTTTGATGTCATATCTAAGAAGCCATTTAAGAGTCTTATAGTTTGGGCTTTTACATTACATGTGATTCATTTGAGGTAAATTTTTGGGTCTGGTGCAAGGAACGGATTCAACTTAATTCTTTTGCATGTGGACATCCAAACTGTTCTAACACCCTTTGTTGAAAAGACTTCTTTCCCCCACGGAATCATTTTGGCACCATGTTGGAAATCGTAAGTGTGGGAATTTATTTCCAGACTCTCAATTCTTTTCCGTCCGTTGGTATGTCTACCCTTGTGGTAATACCACACTGTTTTGATTACTGTCACTTTACAGCAAGTTTTAATTATTCTGTGTTCCTTGAATTTCCATATGCATTTTAAGATCAGCTTGTCAATTTCTGCAAAGAAGTCAGATTGCGTTGAACCTATAGATAAATTTGGGGAGTATTGCTGTCTCAGCAATATTAAGTCTTCTAGGGGTGCCTGGGTGGCTCAGTGGATTAAGCGTCTGCCTTCAGCTCAGGTCGTGGTCTCAGAGTCCTGGGATCGAGCCCCGCATCGGGCTCTCTGCTCAGCAGGGAGCTTGCTTCCCCCCTGTCTCTTTGCCTGCCCTCTGCCTACTTGTGATCTCTCCGTCAAATAAATAAATAAAATCTTAAAAAAATATATTAAATCTTCTAGTCCATGAACATGGGATATTTTCCCATTAACTCAGATCTTCTTTATTTTCTCTCAACATATTTTATAGTTTTCAGAGAATGAATTCTTCTTGTACTTCTGTGTTAAATTTATTCTTAAATATTTTATTCTTTTTGATGCTATTGTAAATGGACTTGCTATCTTAATTTTACTTTTGCCTGCTCATTGCTATTGCATAGAAATACAGTTGATCTTTATATATTGATCTTGTATCCTGCAACATTACTGAATTTGTTTAATAGCTCTAATAGTGTTTTAGTGTATTCCTTAGGATTTCATATATACAAGATTATGTTATTTGCAAATAGAAATGGTTTTACTTCTTCCTTTCCAATCTAGCTGCTAGAACCTTCACTATTATCCCAGTGCATTTTTATCTATACCTTCTTTTTCCCTTTTTGTATTGTCTCTATCATACTCAATTTTGATTCCATTCTCAGCACTTTCTTCTCACGTGGAAAGGAGCTCTGTCTGGTCAGGTGGGACTCCGGAACTAGACTGCTCTGGCCCCCCTAGTCTTTACCATGGCCCCTTGCACTTTACCACAGCTCCTTGCACTCACCTGCTCTTGGACAGGGCAAAACTCTCACTTTGGCCTGCTGTTCCCCAGTTGCCTGGAGTTTTCATCATTCTTAAGTCTTGCTGCTTCTCTGCTCCCTCCCACACTGACTCCAACGATACAACAGTGTTGTGGCCAGTTGATGGTCTGTTCCCCTGCTTATATTTATTTTGAAGTCTGTAGTGTACCTTTATTCTCTTGTGAGAGTCCTAGATTTTTGGTTTGCAAAGTGGTTGCTCTAGCTATGTTTATCTAGAAATTTGAGGAAGTGCCATAACCATAGTATCAACCTTGCTGCCCTCATCCCAGAGTTGATGGAGCATTTTTAGACATTGTGTACTGACTTCGTGCTATGACAGGACATTTTTTCCTCTTTTGTGCTCCTTTCCCTTCCTGTGGGTACAGGTATGCCACTATTTGTAGCTCCTTTGTAACTGTAACATACCTACATCTGTTCTATCACCATTGTCTCGTCTCCCTACTTTGTAAGAAGATATTAGCATTCTTCCTTTTCTCGTTCCCCATAACTTTCACTTTGTGAAATTTATACTTTTACATTTTTAGGGTTAATAACACTTAATCATGGGTTAGAAAATAGAATGCAAGTCATCTCACCCTTGGCTATATATAGATTCTAGAAGATGAAAATCAGTAGTATTACTGCATTGTGCTAATAAAATATAACAGAGTCACTTGTGCAGTGATTACATTACTTTCTGGTACTGCTCTTTGTTTTTCCTGGAGATCTTAATTGCCTTCTTTATCATATCCCTCCAGGAGGTATTCCCTGAGTCCCTTTTGTCCGGGAAAGCCCGGGGTTCTGTCTTCTGACACCAGCCTGGACCTATAGCTCTCTAGACCTGGTGTTTGCTGCCACCACTGATGGCCCTTGACTGTGCCCTGGGTTAGAGCCAGTATTTCTTAGGATCCTTGTGTTTGGTTTTTTCACTCTTTCATTTTGTTAGAGCACAATTCTCAAGTAACTTTTAAAGAAAGAGCACATGTGAAGTAAACGTTCTTAGTTTTTGCATATCTGACAATATCTTCATTCTGCCCTCCTCTGTTTCCTGGTATAGCTTATTTATAATTCAATGCTGAAGGTAATTTCCTGTTGAATGTGGATTCCATTGCTCCCCTGTCTTCTAGCAGCAAATATTGCTAATTGAAATCTGAGCCGTCGGGTTGCCTGGGTGGCTCAGTTGGTTAAGCTTCCGTCTTCAGCTCAGGTCATGATCCCAGGGTCCTGGGATCAAGCCCCGCATCGGGCTCCCTGCTCGGTGGGGAGCCTGCTTCTCCCTCTGCTCCCATCTCCTACTCTCTCTCTCTTGCAATTTCTCTCTCTCTCTCTCAAATAAATAAAATCTTTAAAACAAAAAAAAAGAAATCTGAGCCGTCTCGGTTGTTGTTTCTTTGTAAATGCACTCCCATCCCACCTAAAGAAGCTTGAAAGATTTTTTCTTTTCTTTTCAGTGTTCTGTGATTTCATCACGTTGTGTCTGAGGTGGATCTTTCTTTGTGGATTGTACTGGGTTCTCCGGCAAGCCCTTTCCGTCCAAAGCCCCAGATTTTTCAGCTTAGGAATGCTTTTGTACTATTTCTTTATTACTCCTCCCACACATACATCAGTGTTTTTAAGTCTTTCTTTCCTGACTTCCTGGAAAAAATGCTTTGTCTCTGAGTGCCTTATGTTTTCCATGTCTGTCTTGTTATCGATGTGAAGGAAGCTTCTTGACTTTATTCTCTAGTCTTTGAGTGAATTTTTAATTTTTTGCAGTCACTTTACTTTCCACAAATACTTCTAGTTTCTGATTGTTCCTTTTTCATGGCATCCTGTTAGTGGTTTATGAATTTCTTAGTTGCCCACTGTCTTTGAAGATATTAATTAGAGTTCATTTTAACTTTTCTTTTGTTCTCCAAATCATCTCTGTTTCATCTAGGGTCATTTTTTTCAGGGCACAGGCGTTTCCCAAATATCTGCTATCCTCACTTTCGAGAGGAGGTGCTGTGGAAGCCAGGTGAGGCCCTGGGTCTTGGGCCTCACTACTGGCCTCACCTGCTGGCCACAAGACATTGCCTCATCTTGGTGGGCGGGGAATCGATATGACACTTTGGGACTCTTGACTTCTGGATACACTTCTCCACAGATAGTTCGTTTTACTGTATTTAGAGGAGAGCCCTTGTTTCTGGGGGAGAAGGATAAAAATCCACCCATCAGATGTGGGGGGATGAGCCTGGTCCTCTGTTTAGCCCTGGCCCCGGCCCCTTCTCTGTCAGAGTCCTCTGGGTACTTTCCAGAACCTGCTGGGCAGTGTCTTCCCTCTGTTGGCTTTCAGTTTCCTGTCTTCTGATGCCAAGCACCCCTTCCCACCTTTTATGTTGGTCACTGTGGGTTTATATATGTTTTAATCCTCCCTTCCTTCCTTCCTTCATGCCTTCCTTCCTATTTCTTTCTTTCTTTCTTTCTTTCTTTCTTTCTTTCTTTCTTTCTTTCTTTCTTTCTTTTTTTCTTTTTTTCTTTCTAGAGAGAGAGAGAGAGAGAGCATGAGTGGGGCTGGGGGGGCGGTGGGCAGAGAAGGAGAGAAGGAGAGAAAATCTTAAGCAGGCTTCACACCCAATATGGAGCCCAATGTGAGGCTCAATCTCACTACCAAGACCAAAACCAAGAGTCAGATGTTTAACAGACCGAGCCACCCAGGCACCCCTAATCCTTCCTTTCATATGCTAGGGAAGGCAGGAGGAAAAGAATGAAACTCATCTCCACCCACCCTCTTAGGAACCAAGTGTTCTGTTTGTGACTCTGTGCCAAAGTTGTGTGTCTGCCCGGTTACAGGAGTAACCTGGACAAGCTCTATCATGGCCTGGAACTCGCCAAGAAGCAGCTGCGAGCCACGCAGCAGACCATCGCCAGCTGCCTCTGCACCAACCTCGTCATCTCCCAGGGGCCCTTCCTCTACTGCTCCCTCATGGAGGTCAGGCTTCCCCACGGACAGATGGGTCCCAGCCCACGCCTGCCAACAGCCCCCTCTGACTATCTCTGTGTCCTCCCCCTGCAGGGCACTCCGGACATTGCGCTGTTTTCCAAACCAGCGTCCCTGACCCTGCTCAGCAGACACCTACTCAAGTCCTTCGTGTTTTCGGTGAGGAGGTGGGTGGGTGGATGTCGGAAGGTAGAGCCTCAGAGCAGAGCCTGGATTGGCCATTAGAAGCTGGCCTTGGGGTCCTGGTGGCTGTGTACCAGCTGTGGTGTGGGATCTGGGAAAAACCCACTTTTTCTGAGCCGTGTTTCCCTTAGCTGACCCTTTGGATCTCAGTTCCTATAAGCTCTGATGTCATCACTTGGTCCTCGTGGTCCCTAGGACAAGTACGAAGGGACCTTGTGGAGTGTGTGTGGCTAGGGCTATATTCAGCTGTGGCAGATCAAGGAAAGATGAAGTTGGTGGTAATACAGACTTGCTTGCCAGCAAAAGTTTGTTTTCTGGGCTGGCTTTCCCTTTTCCATGTGTGGTTCCATCTTCTGTACGGCCTAACACCCTTCTTTGCCTTGGCCTGGGACACCCCTCTCCCCTGACCCGGCTAACATCAGTCTCACTCCGCTGCCTGGATGAGAGTTTACACTGGGGGCTACTTTAAACAAAATGTTTAATAGGAGGTTGACATCTCCTACTGCTGAACTGACCTATAAAACGATTAGCTGAGGATTATGTGAAGACAATCAAATGACAACAAAAGATGGACTAGGGCAAAACACGAGCTCAAGAGTCTTCTAGGCTCTGTTCAAATCTCAGCCTCCTCTTTTACCGGTTGGGTGACGTGAAATTAATTATTTGATCTCTGAGCCTCAGTTTCCTCATCTACAAAATGGGCGAATTTTTCCAAGGACCCATCATTTATCAGACTTTTTTTTTTTTTAAGATGTTATTTATTTATTCATTTATTTGAGAGAGAGAGAGAGAGAGCACGAGTGGCGGGGAGGGGCAGAGGTAGAAGCAGATTTCCCACTGAGCAGGAAGCCAGACACAGGGCCGATCCCAGGACCCTGGGATCATGACCTGAGCCGAAGGCAGATGCTTAACGACTGAGCCACCCAGGCGCTCCCCCCAGACATTTCTTAAGCAACCCCCACCAGCTAGGCTCTGATGTCATAGGATGACCAACTATCCTGGTACATGTCCCAGGATGCCCCTTCAGTCCTGGACAGACCAGGATAGCTGGTCCCCTTTGTTGTAGTGTGTGGGTGCGACAGGTACAGCGGTGAAGGAAACACTTGAGTCTCCGTGTCGAGGGAGGACGTGTATCGGCAAAGGGGACAAATGAGGAAAGATTTTGTGCAGTGTCGGTGGTGGCACACACCGTAGACAAGCTGAAGCAGGATCAGAGAGGGGGTTGGTTGGGGAAGACCTCCGGGAGGAGGTGACAACTGCGTCAGGACCTAAAGGAGGTGAGGGAGGGAACCGCCAAGGGGCGTTGGCACAGAAGGAGGCAGGGAACGGGGTGTCAGAGCCTGGGAGGCAGCTGCGTGGGGACTTGAGCCTCTCTGGTGAGAGAAGCCCCCTGGAGGCTTTTGGGGAGCAGGTAGCTGGCCCTGGTAGGGCTCCTAGGCGCTGAGCGGAGCGCTCGCTCCATGAGGCCGTGACTAAGGGTGCACTTTGCCTCCACAGACAAAGAACCGGCGTTGCAAGCTGCTGCCCTTGGTGATGGCTGCACCCCTGAGTGTGGAGCAGGGCACCGTGACTGTGGTGGGCATCCCCCCGGAGACTGACAGCTCTGACAGAAAGAAGTGAGCCGGGTTTTGCGTCTCCTGGGCGTTGGGAGCCCCAGGGGTGTCATTGGCCTGTGGGCTCTGCTGAGTCGGGGGATCTTTGCCCTCAACGCCAAACCGAGGGCAGCCTCTTCTACCACGTGGCAAGTTTAGCTGTGTGGGCTGCAGGTTAGCCATTGAGCTTCTACCTTACCCCTTGACTGGATTTCGGAATGCTTCTAGTGTATTCAAGGCCTCCCTCCCGGGCAAGCGTGTGTGGCTCCCCGAGGAGGACCAACGTCAGACCCCCCCCCCCCGCGCAGGAGAGGCTACACACCTACAGTGAGGTGTGATTAGGTGTCCCGGCTCTGTGTGGCCTTGGGCAGGAACCCAGCCCTCCCTGGGCCTGAACCATCTTCTCATGAGCAGCTTATACTGAAAATCTGAGAGGCTTCAGGTCACCCACCCCCAGAAATTAGGCTTCACCCGCAAAGTTCCTCGAGACCAGCTCTGTGCGACGCTTTCAAAACCCTCATGAAGGATCATTCACCAAGACTCTCATTTGGGCCTCGCACTAGCCTTCGAGGAGAGCTGGGCAGTGTCTCCCATCCCCACCCCCACCGCGGTGAGTCAGATTCGCTCCTCACTGAATCCCAAATCCAGGCTTTTGCCAAACACTTTTTTTTTTTTTAAATTTTTTAAAGATTTTATTTATTTATTTGAGAGACAGAGAGTGAGTGAGAGAGAGAGAGTACAAGCTGGAGCAGGCGCATAGGGAGAGGGAGAAGCAGGCTCCCTGCTGAGCGGAGAGCCTGAAGCAGGGCTCGTTCCCAGGACCCTGGGATCATGACCTGAGCCGAAGGCAGACGCTCAACCGACTGAGCCACCCAGGCATCCCTGCCAACCACATTTAAAAGTTCAGTTACAAGAGCTGGTACATGAGAAACCGCTCAGTGGCATGTGCGGGGATGTGCACCCCCCAGACCGCCCGCCTGCCAGAGCTTGCTACGGCGCCTGAAACTGAGCTCACTTGCGCCCCCCATGGTTTGGGCAGCGGGTAGAGGGTCCAGCTCTAGCCCCCGCAGAAGCTAACACAACTGCTTAGTCATTCAGACCATGGGGTTGAGGCTGCCTGTCCTCCCTCAGCCTTTTCTTTATTTAGCATCTAGGAAACATTTTGGACTTCCGTCAGTGGTGTAGTTCTGTTTAGTTTTCTCACCAAGCATCAGTCCTCTGTGCACATTTTCACGAAAGTGACTTCTAACCGTAGGAAGTCTGTTAAGTGGATGACGGTTTACCTGTCATCACCTATTGGACGTTCAGGCTGTTTCCAACATTTTGTTATTATAGACAACGTACTGGTGGGTTTGTGAATGCATAGGCTCATCTTGCGCTTTTGAGAAGCTTCTCTCATCGTCTTCTCGATGTTTCCCCTGCATCTGCTGGCCTGGGTTCTTGCCATCCTCCTGTAGCAAAGTCGCGTTTTCTCCGGCCCCCTCCCATCCACACGGCCTGCAGGCTGGACCCCGAGGGGCTCCCTGGTTCTCCCTGTGGCTCCCTTCATGCTCTGTGTGGCCAGAGAGCCCTGAGACTAATCCCAGGGACTAAAGTGATCATCCTTGGGAGATCTTTGCCTCCCTGGCAGAGTCAGTGCCCCGGGCCCAGTGCTCCCCAGCACATCCCAAGAGGTGGCCTTGGTAAGATACTGACAGCTGGTAGCAAGGCATCCCCACCCAGCTCCCCGCTGCAGTGGCTTGGGGGTCAAGGACCACTCAGTGTCCTGTGCCCCTCAGGTTTCCCACTTAGCTCTTATTGGCCTCTGCTGTGGAAGACACTGGTCTTGGATCCGGATCAGCCCTAGCCCTGCTCTTGTGAGCTTTGACCTCCTTCTGTGTCTGCAAAGGCCATTTAGTAGCAAGTTGGGAGAGACAATGGACTTTTTTAAGATAAGTGCTTCCATGTTGCTGGGCTGCTTTCCAAAGCCATGCCGTGGGTCTTGGATTCATAGTCACACGGGGCGGAGCTGGCCAGGGGCTCTTGGGCTGGGTTCTCAAGGCAGCCAGCAAGCCCTTCCCCCACGGGCCACTACGGCCGCCTGCGTCCTCCCCCAGCCATCGATTTGTTGCTCTACGTGGCTGTGCCGGTCAGTGGTTAGCTCTGCCTACTGTGCACTGTCCCGTGTGAGAGTTACTGTGGGGGCAGGGAGCGCACGCCCCTCCTCTGCCCATCCTTCCTGACTGTAGCCAGCCCAGGAGTCCCTTCCCCGGGATGCTCTCCCTCCACGGCCAGCCCTTACTGCCTGCACAGCCCTGAGCCCCCAGGGGTGGGAGTGTGCTCCTGGCCGTCTCCCTGCCCCACACCCGTGCACTCAGCAGTCCACCAGGCAGAACCAGCGGCCAGGGAGGAGTCTGGGCCAGCTCTAGTGTCTGTCCCAGCAATTTAGGAAAGTCCATCACAGTGGGCGGGCCCCCAACACGCCTCTTATGTGTCTACAGCTTTTTTGGGCGGGCGTTTGAGAAGGCAGCAGAGGGCACGAACTCCCGGACGCTACACAACCATTTCGACCTCTCAGGTAAGAGGCTGCGGCACTGGGGCCCTTACAAGGTCAGTGCTGGCCTTGAACCAGGGAAGCTGGCATTGCCAGAAATACCATGTCAGCACCCCTCTCGCTTTCCTGGAGCCAGCCCCGGGCCTGGCTGCTTCAGGCGGCTCAGGGAGCTCTAGGATGCGTAGGGCCCTGCGCATCCTCTCTGGGCCCTGGTGGGCTCCCGGGGCACAGGGGGAACAGGTGTGATCCACTGAGCCACAGGCCTGGTTTTGACCTTACAGCCTAGCCCTTGAGACCACTTCCCCAAGGAGTCTGGAGCCTCCTGGGCCAGCCTCACCCTTCGGGGTCACCTGCCCCTCCTGGAGGCATGGAAACAGCAGGGCCTGCGGCAACCTGGAGACACGGCCTCCAAGGCTGTGCTGGCCACCGCTGCAGGCCAGCAGCTCCTGTCTGTGTGGTCGTGAAGGGTCCCGCCTGAGGCTGCCACGTGGTCCTGTGTGATGGCCTGGGCACTGGCCCTGGCCTGATGTTGCATGAGTCCAGGGAATGGAAGAGCCCAGTCTAGGTGGTGGCTTTGCAGGCTGCCAGCGCTCCCTGCGACACCCCACAGCTTCTCCGTAGGCCAGCGTGGAACGTGGGTCACATCGGGCCACTTTTGCTTTTTCTTCTAGCCGATGGATTTTTTTTTTTTAAGATTTTACTTATTTATTTGACAGAGAGAGATACAGTGAGAGAGGGAACACAAGCAGGGGGAGATGGTGAGGGAGAAGCAGGCTCCCCACTGAGCAGGGTGCCCGATGCGGGGCTCGATCCCAGGACCCTGGGATCATGACCTGAGCCGAAGGCAGACACTTAACAACTGAGCCACCCAGGCGCCCCTGGCCGATAGAGTTTTAAGACCCCTCACCGCTTTATATCAGTGTGCTTGGGCTGCCCTGACAACATACCATAGGCTAGGGGGTTGAAACAATAGAAATCTATTTCTCACCATCTGGAGGCCGAAGTCCAAATCAAGGTATACACAGGGTCTGTTTCTTCTGAGGCCTGAGGCCTCTCCTTAGCTTATAGATGGCCGTCTTCTGGCTGTGTTCTCACGTGGTCATCCCTCTATGTCTGTGTCCTAATCTCCTCTTCTTATAAAGACCCCTGTCAGATTGGATGAGGGCCCACCCGTGTGACTGCTGGTCCCCTAGGGGCCTGGAGAGTCCTCCCCACAGACCGTAACCCCAGCCAGCCTCACCCACAGGGCAGCCAGCCATTTCTGAAGACTAAATACAGAGGACCGAGAAGTACAACCTCTGAGCTCAGAATATTCCAGTCCACTAAGGGGCTGAGTACAGTTTGGAATGTGCCGGAGGGTGGTTCCCATCTTGGATGACCGGGAAGAGGGAGTTAATACGCCCTGACTTGTTTTTCCTACGGGGCCTCACTCTCAGCCCCACTCCTCCACCTCATGAGCTGTTTTTCTTTCATTACCTCAGTAATTGAACTGAAAGCAGAGGATCGGAGCAAGTTTCTGGATGCGCTTGTTTCCCTCCTGTCCTGAGGGTGAGATGTGGGGGAGGGGTGGGGTGCTGGAGAGTTCTGCTTCAGGGGAGGCCGGGGAGGGGGTGTGGTCCTGCCGCAAAGCCGGCTCTGTTGAAGTGTAAAGGGGGCCCCCATTCCCCCCTTTTTCCCTCCTCAAGCCAAGGCTTCTACTTGCCTTTCAAACCCAAGCAGGGTACCTGAGGAGATCTGGGGCCAACGCATTTTTCCCAAGGGTGTTTGTCCCTGGGCTGGTGGCAATGTCACAATGGGGCGTTTTTGAAGGAGCCAATTTCATTAAGCTCCTGGGACTCCTTCAGCAAGAGCTGGCATTTACCCTCTCCTGACTACGCTGTGGGCTGGGCATCAGTGAGTGACACACAGGCCTCCTGGCACTGCCGGGAAAGAAGGCGACCCTTGGGGGGGGCCACCTGGAGCCTTGCCATCCTTTGCAGCCTTAGATCAGGCCCTGGGCTAGAGCCCACAGAGGCTTCTAGCCAGGCTCTTGCGTGCTTGACTTAGGCGAAAACAAAGCTGTTGGCAGCCACACGGCTGATAACTAGAAAATGTCATCTCTGTGGGCCTTGCGCGAGCGTGAGGCCGTCATTGGCGGTCCACAGCGATGCTCTCCAGCCAGGGCTCTTCCTAGTGCCACACATGCCAGCTCTTTCTTGAAGGGCCCCTCAGCAAACGGGCTGGGAGGCTGCTCTGTACCTAGTGCCTGCTTCTCAGCCCAGGGCCCCCCACACTGTGGATGCCCACGCCCAGCCCTGCCTCTCCCTGAGCCCCAGGCTGGACTCACTACTGAGGCTGATGGGCCCTGTCAAGGCTCTGATGTAAAATGTCCCCTCTCGCTCCCCCACCATCCATGGTGAGCTGGAAGCTGTGGGGGGCAGGTACCCTTCCCCTGTCGGGGCCTCAGTGGGCTCTGCTGAGAACCGTTCTCAGCAGAGCCCACTGAGGCCACTTATTTTTTCTTTTCTTTCTTCTCTAGAGTTTGATCTCTGCAGACATGACCTCCTCCTTATTTATATTAACTGGATTTTATTTAGACTCTAAGTTATGGACATAGTTTTAGATGCAGGGACAGCTGGGTTTTAATGGAATAAAACGTTCATTTTAGTTTTGGTGCCTCAGTCTGGGCTGTGGTCATAGGGGCAGCTCTTGTTTTTGTCCTGAGCTTTCTGTGGGTGCAGAGGAGCCTTTTCCTGTGCCCTGGGCGACCTCGAGGCCCAGCAGTAAATAAGCATGGGGGGTGGCCTCCAGGCTCCCTAGAGAGCAGTGGGTGGAGGCCGGGCAGCTCAGCACCGGGAGCTCCACACGGCTCCCGCACCAACCACTGCCCAGCGATGCCAGCCGGGGCCCAGCTCTGCCCTCCCACCACCTCTTCCTGTCCTCCTGGCCCTGGCAGTGGTTCAAGCCCACCCTCCTGACTGTGCCTGCCTCCCGGGCCCCCCACCCCACGGCTGTCATCTCACCCTTCTGCACCTCCTGTCTCAGTATCCCCCCCGACCTCCATCCCCACAGGCACATGGCCCCCCCAGGCTAATGGGAGAGTTGGGCAGATAGCAAGGGCAAGGTCCCCACCCTTCCTGGCTGAGGGGCCCCGGACAGAGATAGCTTCACCACATCCTGGTCGTAGAAGGTTTGAACTGGACAGAACCGCAGCAACTTCCAGAGTCTTTGGAACAGCAAGAGTTCTCGGTCAGGGGAGCTGTGCCATCAGCTGGTTCCACTCTCCCAAATGCCCCAGAGCCCCTGCGAGGGTTGAGGGGATCTGGAGGCAAAGAGGATGCCATTCCTGCCCTTTGGGGAGGAGAGAGCTGTTCGCATAAGCGGCAGAGGCCATCTGGCTACCCTGCCTGGAGTAAGGGTGCCGGGGAAGCCGGCAGGCTGGAGCGACACGGCCACCTGGGCGTGGCACCTGGGGCCTTGGGCAGGAGGAAGCAGAGTGGTTTGGGTAGGCTTTAAGCTGGTAAAAGGCCCAGAAACAGTGGCCTGGAACTGAGGCAACAGATGGGTGGGGCCAGGTCCGCAGGATGGCCCTTGGGAAGGGGTAGCGGGCACAGAGAGGTTGGCTGCGTGGGAGCCCGGCTCCTCTTGTCTGACCTCTGGCAAACGGAGTGTGCCCCTGGCCTTCCTGGCATGAGTCAGGCAGCGGCAGCCGGACTCCCCAGGGCCCTTAAGCTGCACACCTTGACCCTTTGCATCACTGGGACTATGCAGCTTCCCTTCAGAATCCTGCTGATGCCTGGGTTCTGAAGGAATCAGAGAGTTCTGGGTTCCTGTGGGATGCAGCCTTGGGTCTGTGCTCCTATCTGAATACCAGCCTGGCTGGCCCCAGGACCTTTGTTCCAGCAGCCCCAAAGCCCCAGGATCACACTCTCTTACACTTGAGGGCTGTTCGTGGGCCTTGTCACATAGGCCCAAGGGGGAGTGCCATGGGGGCCGCTGAGGGTCTCTGGGCCGTGGGAGCCATCCCGCTGCAGCTCATCCCACTGCAGGGAGCTCAGGCTACCAGATAGTTCGGCCTCCCTTGAAGTCCCACTCCCTGGCTCTGCTGCGACTCCTGGGATTCAGGGCAGTGTTCAGGCTCTTCCCCTTCCTCACAGTGGGGAGCCTGGCCAGGCCTGGGGGACTCCTTGCCACCAGATTTGGCCCAAGCATTTCTGGACAGGGCCCCCAAGGCCAGGTTCGGGGGCAGATGCCAAGCCCTGCTGGCCGGGCTTGGCGCTCCTCCCTACAGGCCCCACCTCCATCCACAGCTCTCTTTTGTCCTGGCCTTTGGCAGAAAGTAACACTGCATTAACTCAGAGTGCCTAGAATGGGGCTGGAAGCAATGAGCTCTCAGTGACTGTAACAGTTAGCTCTGGTGTGCTCTGCTCTCCTGTGACCCCCCAGCCCCCAGGTTCCTGGCCCAGGCCAGCACTGGCTCCCCGGGGGCCCCACTCACAGGAGGAAGGTTACATAGGGCGCTTCCAGCAGGGGTTGGCACAGAGGTGCTAATGGTCAGCACAAGTCTGGGCTGGCCGCCAGGCCAGCAGGATGAGCACAGGCCCCGCACAGAGCCGTGCTGAGATGGCAGAAGAGCCAGGACCAAGGGGCTGGAGCCCTGCCAGTACACTCTCTAGGCAACCTGCACAAGTGCCTCCTTCCCATAGCAACGTGCTTGCGGCCCTGCCGCTAGCTCCGCTGGAGCCCAGCACACATCCTGGATTCGCCCCGTTCCTGCCGCACTGTTGGCTGGAAGGGCCCAGTCAGTGTTTTACAGCTGTCTGGCCATTTGGTGCGATCCACAGATAGGCAAGCCCTGAGAGGGCAGCAGGAAAACACCCAACCTGTGGGGCATGGAGCCAGCCTCTTCTCAAAGCCAGCAGCCTGGCAGCGCCCCCCCCCCCCAACACTTTCTGTATCTGAAGACCCCACACTGGCTGGGGGATGGGGGGGTGGATTTCCAACCTGCATCCTCTCCCGGGGTCTGCATGGCCCTCTCCTCAGGCTCTTCTGACTACAGATCTCCCCTTCCTGGGTTGCCGCAGACTGTAGCTGTGCTTCCCACCCAGTAGGAAGGTGCCTGGGTGGTAGGGAGGGCCAGGGGTCAGGCCATGAATCTTCTGAAACACAGGGGTAGTGCTGGGAGGTCTCAGAAAAGGCCTTTCAGGGAGCAGTTGGTGGGCGGGTGGATGAAGGGGGCTGCTGGGAATGAGCGGTGACTGGACAGAGGACAGGACACAGGTGGGAGGGTATTCAAACCATTTACTAAGCAAATTCTTACCCTCCCCACAAGCTGCAAAGGAGGGCAGGGCCCCAGCTCCACGCTCAGGATCTGGTGCCCATAAGCATCTCCTGGGGAGCTGCTGGGGTGAGGCAGGGAGGTCCAGGCCAAGTCTTTTAGTCCCCCTGGGTTCAGGCCCCCCCGCTGTTGGGGTAAAGGCCAGCTGTATACATACATCCCTCTGGCAGCCCAGGCTGGGGCGCCTGGGCTCTCTGTCTGCCCTGCCGGAATCAGCAGGAGCTGCTGGGGAGGAGGACGGCATCCAAGACCCTGAGGGTCCGGGAGGAAATTGGCATTTCAGTCCATTGTCCACTCAGCCAAGGGGATCCGCGCCCCACCCACATCGGAGTAAGCTCTGCGCACAGAAAAAGCAACCGAGCAAGTCCTCCCAAGTGCGTGGCTCCTGTTGAGGGCAGGGCCCGGCTAGTGGCTGTTGGAGAGAACGGGCTGCGGGAGCGAGCAGGGTCTCGGTCGGTCGGTCGGTGCGCCACGTCCAGGCACAGAGCCGGCCATTCCGTGGAGACCGCACGGGGCGGCGTCGCCTCGGCTGCCGTCCATGCGGGGCTCCCGTAGCCAGTCGTCCGGCTCGTGGGAGTGGCTAGCGCAAGGGGCCCCGCCGAGTCCGGCGCCCTCAGACGTAGTTCTTCTTGTCATAGTCGCCGGTGGCCGTGGGCCGCCGCGACGCGGAGTACTTGACCGGGAAGCTGAAGTCGGGGCGGCCGGCGCAGACCCAGGCGCCGCAGCACACGAGGCCGCCGCCGCACATGAGCAGCGCGGAAGCCGCCCAGCCGATGTACAGCGCCGCGCCCAGCTCGTACTTCTGCGACATGGGCACCGCCGGGTCGTAGAACTCGCGGACCACGATGTTGGCGAACCAGCAAAGCGGCACGAGCGCCAGCAGCCCGCAGAGCGCGTAGAGAGCGCCGCCCGTGAGGGCCACCCGCGCCTTGGCCGGGCCGGGGGCCACGCAGGTGGTGCACTGCGCGCCCGCCAGGGTCACGAAGAGCGCGACGAGCGCCAGCAGCACCGCGCCCACGGTGAGCGCTCGCGCCGCCTGCACCTCGGTGCTCAGCGCCAGCACCGAGTCGTACACCTTGCACTGCATGTGCCCGGTGCTCTGCACCACGCACGACATCCACAGCCCCTTCCAGGTGGTCTGCGCCGTCACGATGTTGTGGTCCAGGAAGGCAGTCACCTGCCACATGGGCAGCCCGCACGCCAGGATCAGGCCCACCCAGCCCACCAGGCACAGCACCAGGCCGAGGATCTCCAGCGCCGCCGACCCCATGGCTGGAGGCGAGACCGGCGCCCGACGGCCCCCGGGCCTCCTCCTGGCGGGGCGCGGCGGTGCCTCGGTGGAGCGGCTTGGCGCCCTGAACCGGCCCTGGTGCCTCTGCGCCCGGGCGCTCGGCTCCCCGCCTCCCGTCCGCTGTCCCGAAGAGTCTGCGGCACCGCCTCGGATCTGCGGGCGCCTGTGGGGGGCTTCCCATTTGAAGGTTCGGGGGCGGACTCTGCCCCGCGGGCCCGGCCCCTGGTCCCCGAGCAGCCAATCCGCGCGCCGGTCATCGACCCTTAGCCAATCGCAGGCGCCCCCGGCAGCTGGAGTTAGGGAAACCACTGCCCTTGGGGGTAGCCGAGGGCGCCGGGACCGCTCCCCGCGCGGCCGCAGCCCCGGAGCCCTTCACCCGCTACGGTCCAGAGCTCGTTCTGGACTGATTTGGGGTGGCTTGGCGTGCGCTCCCCGGGCCGCCTCCCTGTGTCCCAGCCTCTCCATTTCAGGAGCCGCATGACTGCACCAGCTTCCCCCGCTACGTCCCGGAGTGAGAGTGAAGGTCTCTACTGCCCAGGCCAGCTCCGCTCTTGCCTGGCCAGGGTCTGCGGGAGTCCCCACCATCACCGTCGCGCAGAGGTTTGCGTGAGGGACTCTTGGGCCCCTTTTCCTGGGTTAGCCAAGCGCAGCTCGGCCTGTTACTACAGGAATCTCGCCCTGGGGTCCAATCCCATCCCTGACCCCTTCTCCACACCCTTACTGCGGTTGCCCCGAGTCCTGGCATTGCGCCTCCCAGAGACCAAGAGGCGAGCTGTGTGGGTCAGGCTGGAATTTCCAGCCCCAGGTCCCGACCAGCGCCAGTGCCCAGCGGATCGCCGCCTCGCTGGGGCCTGAGGCCCCAACAGGAAGCAGGTGGGACAGGAGCCTTACCACCACCTCCGGAGACCCTCACTCTGCCCCTGCCGCCGGGACTTCCCAGACCTCTCAGCCTCTGCACTGGTCGCTCCTCTTCCTGAGATGCTTCCCATCCCCCATCCTTTGAGGCCCAGCTCAGGCGACACCGCTTCGGGAAGTCCCCAGTGTTCTCCAGTGACTCGACAAACAGGCTATCCTGCTAGGAGCAGCCCGTGGCCCCAGGCTTGGGGGCCTACTCTAGCCCTCAGAGAGGAGAAACACAAAGGGACACGGAGATGCTGTGCTCTGCCCTCCCACCGGTATTGGTACCCCTGGCACCCCAGGCCCCAGGCCACCGGAAGCCAACTTGGAGTTTCCTGGCCAGGAGGAAGAGCCCCCATCCTCGCTAGAGGCGGGAGGCTCGGGATTTCCGGGCATTCTTCTGTACAATGGCCCAGCCGTTTCTCGAAAGGCCCGCTGGGATGGACATCGGGCCCCCCTGAGACTCAGGTGGGGGCACCAGACCCTGCAGCCCAGAACCCCGCGGGGGCACCAGCCCTGTTCTGGTGGCTCCCTCCCCACTCCCCATCAGCCCTTTTGTTTCCAGCAAATTCTGTGCTCTGTCTTGGACTGAGGTGGCTGGGACCCTGGTTCTTTCCTCTGGTCCAAGGTGCTTGGCTCTGCTGGCAGGACCCTCCACAGAGAAGGCCTGGACATCAGCCACAGCCTAGGAGTTTTGATAAATCTGTCCCTCCTGGGACCCGATTCCTTCTCCCTCTGCATATGGCTCTGAGATAAGGCCAATATTCTGTTCATCCAGCACCGGGAGGCACCCAAGGCAAATTTGCTGGGCCCTGAGTGTGAAGGTGGGGGGAGGGAGGAAGTTTTACCCCTTTCCTCACCCTCCAGCCTCCTTGATCCCTGCACAGGATGGGGCTCTGTGGGCAACTGGCTCCTCCCAGCTATCCCGTCACTGCTTCCCTCCTGCTGCAAACTCCTTGGCCATTCTCCCTCCACCTTCCTGGACATCCCCTCCTCTTGTCCACTCCAGGGAGTTCAGCCGTACCCCGCACCCAACCCTCCCAATCCTGCTCCCTCCTGGCCCGAGTCCAGGGACCTTGCCCAAGGTCTCCCACCACACTCCATGCTGCTGTCTGCCATTCTGGCAGGCCCCTTTCCTGAGTCACACTCTGCCTGAAACCCATGTCATGGCTCACACTGCCCGTGGACAAAGTGCTGAGTCCTGGGAGCTGCCCACGGTGACGTCCACCTGCCTGCCTTGGGCCTGGCCAGTCCAGCAGCACACGCTCCATGCTCTATCCAGACTTGCCTTTCTCTGGGCCCTCAGGCTGGTCTGGCTCTCGCCCATGGCCTCTTAGGCCTGCAGTGTGTCCCTCAGGTGGAGGCTGCTCTTCTAAGTTACGCTGCTGAGATCACTTGCTCTCGGATGCCTTTCTGCCCCTGTCCCCCAGCCTTGCTCCCAGAGGCCCGAGCTGGAACTGTCCATCCACTTATTGGATTTCCCCATCACTGCCCAGGAATGAGCTTCCTTGCAGGGGCCCTCTTCAGGCATCTCTCCCTGGCGAGGGGCTTCCTGTGATTCCTGGCCGACCCCTGGCCGTGCCACCCCTTCTAGCCAGCTTGGAGCTGGATCTCCCCCTTCGCCTGCCCACCTGCCCCTCTCTCTCCACCACCATGGGCCTATCCCAGGGCTCACCTCCTGGCTGGCACCCCAGGGTGGCCCTAGCAAGCCTCTATCTCTTTGGGGACAGCCTCACAGTATTTTGCGGACTTGATGGAAAGGCTTTAGTCTCTACCTATCACCATCCGATTTCTATCCAAACACAGCTATGTTGGTTGTGGCTTAGGCCTGCCATGGAACTAGAGCCCCTTTAGAGATGCCCAGCCCGGACCTGGAGGGTGGGGCACAAGATGTGCCTGCCCTCCCTTCCACTTGGTGGTCTCCTGACCACCTGCTTCCCCCTGAGTTCTGTCTCTGGGTTGAGGACACACCCAGCAAGCTCCTGCCCTCAACCGGTAATTGGGTAGGGCCCTTCCAGGTGTGCCCATGGCCATGAGGTAGAGAGATGGCAGTGTCATGCAGAGGGACAGAGCCCTCTCTAAGGAGGTGAGAGTTCAGCCAAGATCCAGGACAGAAGTTCCATGCGAGAGTCCAGAGGTGGGAAGGGGCACGGTGACTGGGGGGCCCATGGAGCCCCGTGAGGCTGGGGCAAGACAGTGGGCAAGGGCCTTCCAGCCGAGGTCAGAGGGGTCTAGGGCTGGGCAGGGCCATGACTCCCTGATCTCTGGAGAGGGGCTCCCAGGCCAGCGTGCCAGCCAAGGCCACCTGCTCATCTGCCGCTATTGTTCTGCTTTCCCAGGGGAAGTGCAGCAGGATCTCATTAATTGTGTGAGGGAAAGGTCTGAATCAGCAGAAAAGCCAAGTTTATCTTGAGCAGCTGCTGACTGACCCTGCGCCAGGGTGATCCAGTGACCTTCCAAGGACAATCTAAATTTAGGCTCCAGATTCCTGGGGATTGGGGTTGGGGAAACTCCTAATAGCCAATTTCATTTCAGAGGAAGTGAAAAACAACATTCCTTCTATCTTTTGGCTTCAAAACAGTTAAGGATGTTTTCCTCCAGTGGAGCAGATGCTCGTAGAGTCTCTGATCACAGAACACCGCCTCCCCACCCCCGGTGCCCTTTCTTGGTAGCTGCCCAGAGGCAGCATGAATCCTCGGATCACTGCTCTGGGGGCCTAGGAGGGGGACGGGGCTTGTGATGATGTGCAAAATACCTTTTGACAAACGGCCAGGGAATTCACAATTAGGACTAGTGAATTGACCTCTCCTTGCCTTAGTTTCCCCGTTGGTAACAGAGCCTTCCACAATGGAGGCTGCAGTTTTGGAGAGGAGGCCATCACCCATCCCGGGCCCTCTGCTGCCATTCCTGAGCACACTATGGGGTCCTGAGATATCCTCTCAGACTCCCTTGACCTTTGTGGCTCATCTGACTTCAATCCTCAGAGCAGGTACCACTGGCTCTTTGTCCAAATTGGGACATTGTACCTTTAACTTCTCCAGCGGGTAGAGGAGTGAGGGGCATGGAGCTCTGGTTGACAGAGACCAAGGGTCTTGTAGACCCCTCGTGCCTTCATGGACTGTACCAGATGGTGGTCTCTGCATAGTCCAGGACCCCTTCGGGAGCCTGGAGGAGGTCAGCCAATGGCAGTAGTGCCCTCAGGGACAAAAAGTGGCCCTTCACCCCACTCCCTCTCCTCACCCCTCATGTCTGCCCTGCTCCCATAGCCTCTCTGTCCACCTTCTCTCCCTAAACCCCTTCCTTCTCTGATCATTTCCTTCTCTGCATGCTGCACTTTGCAACAATTTTAGATTCTTCCTACTTAAATTCATAAAGTGATTCTAGATTCTCTTTTTTCATTTCGCATCACATTATAAACATGTCTACACTTTGTTAAAAACACTCTCATGGGGGCATCTGGGTGGTTCAGTCGGTTGAGCCTTTGTCTCTTGATCTCAGCTCAAGTCTTGATCTCAGGGTGGTGGGTTTGAGCCCCTCATTGGGCTCCACATTGGGCACGGAGCCTACTTAAACAAAACAAAGCACCCTCATAATTAGTGTTGTTTCTAATTGCCTAGAAGATGTCTCGGGGGTTGGACAGAGGCAAGATGGAATCTATCTCCACCATTCCCAGGTGTGGGATGTGACTAGGCCAATGCATTCTGAGGTTCTGTCAAATGAGGATGATAATGGATTTAACATCAAAAGGTTGTCAAGGAACTTAGTGGACAGCATTTCCTGGCTCAAGGTGAGTGATGAATTAACATTAATGATGACGATTAATTAATTATACAACCATCCCTCAAGACATACTTTGATAAAAGATTATTTTTCTGTTATCAGTAATACTGCTACCAAAGTAGCCTCGGTATTTTGGATGATTTCCTCAGGAAAAATTCCTCAAAGAATTTTAGCTCAAATCCAGGAGGTTGTATCATAGAGACCCCTTATCTGAATATGTGTTTTCATTTCCTGTCACCAGCAATGGATATTCACAGTTTTAAAACTATACTTATTGAGTAGATAGAAAATGGTATCTTTAACTCTCATTTCTTTGAATAGTAATGTAGTTTAAAATTTTTTCAATTTATATTGTCTAGTTTTATTCCCTTTCTGGTGAATTGTCTGTGTACGTGCATAAATACAGAACATTGATGTTTTTCTCACTTTACATGTTAGAAACATTAATTGCTGTCATGTATGTGGCACATACCTTTTGCCATTTGCTATTTAATCTATTACTGATTTTTTTTCAGGATGTTATAAAAATTTGAATTTTTGAGTATTCGAATCTATTAAGGTTTTCCCTATGTGACTTCCATGTTTATTTATTTTTTAAAAGATTTTACTTATTTATTTGACAGAGAGAGAGAGCACAAGTTGGCAGAGCAGCAGGCAGAGGGAGAAGGAGAAGCAGGCTCTCCACTGAGCAGGGAGCCCGATATAGGGTCCGATCCCAGGACCCTGGGATCATGACCTGAGCCAAAGGCAGCTACTTAACTGACTGAGCCATCCAGGAGCCCCTCTATCTTTATTTTTAACTGTTAAAAAGTCCTTTCTGTATAAAAAGGATAACAATTAAATTATATTTTCTTTTTTTTTTAATCATATTTTCTTATAGTTTTCTTCTGCTTCTCCTCATGCCAAGGAGGGCTTCCCATTCTGACAAAGATGGATGGGACTAAGCAGATTAAAGTTCTGCTCAACAGCAAAATGGAGGGGATAGAGGAAAGAATAAATAAATTTGAAGATAGAATAAGAGGATTATTTCATCTGAATGAGAGAGAGAATGTGGAAAAAATTTAAAAAAAAGAACAAAGCCTTGGGGGAAATGTATGATAATAACTAAAGATTTAACCTCCATGTCATTGTAGTCCCAAAAAGAAAAGAAAGAGGATAGGGATTAAAAAAAAAAAAAAAAGTATTCAAAGAATTAATAATTGAAAATTTCCTAAATTTAGCAGACAAAACCAGACCAAAAATCCTGCAGATTCGAGATGTTGCCTGGATCCCAAATAGGATAAATCCAAAGAAACTGACACCAAGACACATCATAATTAATTTTTTGAAAACTAAAGTCAAAGAAAAATATTGTGAAGAATCAGAAAAAAAATAAAAGGATATCTCACTTATAGGGGAAAGACAAATCAAATGACCAAAGATTTCTCATCAGAAACCATGGAAACTAGAGAAAGTAACACTTCTTTTTTTAAGGGCTGGAAAGAAAAAAAATGTCAGCGCAAAATTCTATATCTGAGTAGATTCTTCAGGAATATAAAGGAAATAAATATATTCTCAGATGTGGGAAAACTAAGAAATTTATCACTGGCAGATGTACCCTAAAAGAATGGCTAAAGGATGTTCTTTAAGCAGAAAGGAAATGATAACAGGAGGAGTTTTGAAATATCAGGAAAGAAGAACACGGCAAACAAAATCCTGGTAAATATAACAGAGTCCTTTTTCTCCTAAGTTTGCTAAGTTATATTTGATGCTTGAGGCAAAAGTTATTGCGCTGCCTAAAATGGTTCTCAGTCTATGTAGAGGAAATATATAAGATAATTATACTATAATTAGGGGAGGGTAAAGGGACATAAAGGGAGGTAGGTTTCTACACTTCATTCTAACTGGTAAATAATGACACCAGTAGACTTTGATGAGTTATGTGTATTTAGTGTAATCCTAGATGAACCATTAAAAAGCTATACAAAGAGATACACCCAAAACCACTATAGGTAATTTAAAATGGAATTCGAAAAGATGTTTAAGTAAACCACAGGAAGGCAGGAAAAATAAACAGAGAAACAAAAAGAGAGAGAGAGTGCAAACAGAAACAAAAATCAAGTGGCAGACTTAAGCTTTACCATATCAATAATTACATTATTTTAGATATATATGATCTAAATACAATTAAACAACAGATATTGGTAGAGTAGACAAAAATATATAACCTAAATACATGCTATTTAAAATTAAATCACTTCAAATACAATGCCATGTGTAGGTTGAAAAAGATGCCGTAAGTACTAAGATGTACTAAGCAGAGTGGCTGTATTAATGTCACATAAAGTAGACTTCCTAAGAAAATTACTAGGAACAGAAGAAAACATTATCTAGTCATAAAAAGGGTCAATCCATCAAGAAGACATAGCAATCACAATTGCATATGCACCAAACAAAAGAGCTGGAAAGTAATGTGAAACTGATAAAACTGAGTGGAGAAATACACAAATTGACAATTATAGTTGAAGCTTCAATACTCCTCTCTCAACAATTGATGGAACAACTGGACAGAAAATCAGGAAGATAGGAGGACATTCATATAGCACTACCCGATGAAGCAGAATACACATTCTTTTCAAGTGCCCCAAGAATCTACTCCAAGACAAACCATATCCTTGGCCATAAAAAAGAAAGAAAGAAACAAACAAACAAATAAACAAAACCCCTCAAAATTAAATGAAAGCAAAAGTTGATTCTTTGAAGTTAATAAAATTAACAAAACTTTAGTAAAATTGACCTAGAAAAGGGGAGAAGACTCAAATTACTAAAATCAGGAATGAAAGATGAGATACCACTAATGAATGACCTCACAGAAATAAGAACTGATTATAAGGGAATACTATGAACAATTGTCTGCCAACAAAGTAGATAACTAGGTGAAATGGATGAGTCCTAGAAACATAAACTACCAAACCTGACTCAGAAAATCTGAGATAACAGAAAATCTGAGAAACAGGAAATCTGAATAGATCTGTAACAAGAGGCCGAGTTAGTAAAAAAGAAACAAACCGAAAACTGCCAACAATGAGAAGTAGAGGACCAGATGGACTCACTAGTAAATTCAACCAAATATTTAAAGAACTAACGCCAATCAATCTCAAACTTTACCAAAAAACAGAAGAGGTGGGAACACTTCCTAACTCACTCTACGAGGCCAGCATTGTCTTGCTCCAAAGTCAAGACTAAATCCAGTAACATGTATGTATGTGCATATATATACACACATACATACTATATAACATGACCAGATCCATATGGGATTTATTCCAGGAATGTAAAATTGGGTTAACATCTGAAAATCAATTAATGTAGTACACCATATCAATAGAATCAAGACAAAAACAATATGATCATCTCAATAGACACAGAAAAAGCATTTAACAAATCTAATATCCTTTCTTCACAAAAACACATAGCAAGCTAGGCATGAAAGGGCTCCTCTTCCCTCTGATAAAGGGCATCTATGAAAAACCCACAGCTAACATCATTTTAATGATGTTATTAAGTGAATATTTAATGAATATTCATTTTAATATTAAAACGAATCATTTTAATGATAAAAGAATGAATATTCCTGGGATCAGGAATAAAACAAAGATATTTGTTCTCACAACTTCTATTTAATATTGTACAGGGGATTTCGAACTAGGCAATGAGGCAAGTAAAAAGTAGAAGGCCAAGATTGGAAAGGAAGAAGTAAAACTATCACTATTTGTAGGTGACATGGTATTATATATAGGAAATCCTAAAGAAGCCACTAAAAGATTATTAGAATTAACAAACAAGTTTACAAGGATACAGGGTACAAGATTAAAATACAAAAACAATTGTGTTTCCACACACTAGCAATGAACAATGTGGAAATTTAAAAAATGATTCAATTTGCAATAGTATAGAAAAGAATAAAATACTTAAACAAATAAAATAATTACGAACTTAAGAAAGGAAGTGAAAAACTTACATTCTGAAAACTACAAACATTGTTGAAAGAAATTAAAGAAGACCTAAATAAATGGAAAGATATTTCATGTTCATAGATTGCAATGCTTACAATTGTTAAGATGGCAACACTCCCCAAATTGATCTACAGATTCAACAAAACCCCTATCAAAATCCCAGATGGCAGAATTGACAAGCTGGCCCTAAAATTCATAGTGAAATGCAAAACATTCATAATAGCCAGAATGATCTTGAAAAAAAGAACAAAGTTGAAGGACTCCAAACTGCTTTCAAAACTTACTACAAAGACTGGAGACAATGCAAGAATTCTGCTTTCACCACTCTTGTTGAATATAGTGCTGGAAGTTTGAAAGGCAAGAAAAAAAATAGAAGAGATACAGATCAGAAAGGAAGAAGTAATATTGTCCCTATCCAGTTGCAAGCTAAATAGGTTTTGGGGATGTATTGTACAACATGGTGACTAAGGTTAACAAGTATTGTTTTGTGTATTTGAAAGTTGCTAAGAGAGTAGGTCTTAAAAGTTCTCATCACAAGAAAAAAATTGTAACTACATGAGGCATGGATATGTTAAAGCAATTTATTGTGCGAATCATTTTGCAATGTATGTATTAAATCCTTATGTTATACACCTTAAACGTCTACATACAGTGTTATATGTCAATTATATCTCAATAAACCTGGGGGGAAAACTGTCCCTTTTTGCTCTTGATGTAATTGTCAATATAGTAATTTCATGGAATCTTTTTTAAAAGGCCTTAGAACTAATTAGTGAATTCAGCAAGATACAAAGATTCAAGATCAATTTACAAAAAATCAATTTCCGTATCTATATACTAGCAACAAACCCATGAAAACCAAAATTAAAAATACAACATCATTTACACTCAAAAACGGAAATACCTAGATGTAAATCTAAAAAAATATGTACAAAAGTTGTATGCTGGAAACTGCAAAGCAGGGATGAAAAGAATCAAAGATCTAAATAAATGGAGAGGGGTTCTGTGTTCATGTATTGGGAGACTCTATGTGATAAAGATGTTTATAATGCAATTCCCTTCAAAATCTCAGCAAGATTTCTTATGGATATAGAGAAGATTGTTCTAAAACTTGGAAGGAAAAGAAATTAAAATAGCTTAAAAAATCTGAAAAATAAGAATAAAGTAGGAAGAATCGCTCTATTTCATTTCAAGACTTATTATACAGATGTTCATATATTGCTTATTAGGGGACAGAGGCATTGTTCAACGGAACAGAATAGAGAACCCAGAAACAGCCTCATACAAGTAAATACAGTCAACTGGTTTTTTAACAAGCAAGCAAAAGTAATGGCCCAAAAGAACTGAAAGCAGAGCCTTGAACAGATATTTGTACCCTAATACTCATAGCAGCATTCTTCACAACAGCCAAAAGGAGGAAACAACCCAAATATCCACCAATGGATGAATGGATAAACAAACAAAAGTTGTTTATCCATAAAATGAAGTATTATTTTAAACAATATAGTATAGTTTTTAAAAGGGAAGGAAACTCTGTCACACACTACAACATGGATGAACTTTGAGTATATTATGTGAAGTGAACCAAGCCAGACACGCAGGAAGAATATTGTATGATTCCATTAACATGAGGTACCTAGAATAATTAAATTCATAGAGAAAGTAGAATGGTGGTTGCCACGGCCTAGGGGAGGAGATAATGGGGAGTTGTGTTTTAATGGGGACAGAGGTTCAGTTTGGGAAGATGAAAAGTTCTGGAGATGGATGGTACATTAATGTGAATATACTTAATGCCACTGAACTGCAAACATTGTTAAAACGAGAAGTTTTATGTGATGTAAATTTTACCACGATAAAATAAAAAGCAACTCAATGGAGGAAGGATAATCTTTTCAACAATATGCTAAAGCAATTGGATATCAATAGGTGGAAAAAAAAAACACTTAATCGAAACCTCACGCTATTAAAAAAAATCTCAAAATGAATCCTGTTTTAATTGTAAAATGTAAAACTAAAGAACTTTTAGAAGGTAACTCAGGAGAAAATCTTTGCAACATAGCCATGATACCAAAAACATGCTCTTAAATGGAGAAATCAATCAATTAACTTTACCAAAATTAATTTTTCTTCGTGAGACACTTTTAAAAGAATGAAAAAACAAGCTACATGCTGGGAGAAAATATTTGCATTCCACATATTCAACAAAAGACTAATATCCATAACGTGGAGGAGCTCAAAGTTCAGCATTAAAAAAAAAAGCAATCCAATTAGAAATGGGGCAAAACCACTCAGAAAACTTTCACCAAAAAGATGGCAAGTGAGCAAATGAAAAGATGTTCAAATCACTATCCATTAGAAAAATTAAAATCAAGATTTTAAGGATGGCACGACCATTACATATTTAAGGATGAGATATCATTACATTTATTAAAACAGCCAAAATAGGGATGCCTGGATGGCTCAGTTAGTTGAGTGCCCCACTCTTGGTTTCAGCTCAGGTCATGATTTCAGGATGGCGAGATTGAGCCCCATGTCGGGCTCCACACTCAGTGGGGAGTCTGCCTGAGATTCTCTCCGTCTCCCTTTCCCTCTGCCCTCCCCACCAAGATGAACAAATAAATCTTAAAAAAAGAAAAAAAACAGCCAAAATGAAAAAATAATGACAACACCAAATCCTAGTGAGGATGTAGAGACTGAATCTCTCATACATTGCTGGTGGGAATATAAAATGATACAGCCACCCTGGCAAACTGCTTGGCACTTTCCTAAAAAACTAAGCACATACTATCATATAGTCCAGGAATTGCACTTCTGGGCATTTATTACAGAGAAATAAAAATTTATGAGTTCATGGAAACCTGTATATGATTGTTCATAGCAGCTTTATTTGTAATAGCCTCAAACTGGAAATAGCCCAAATATCCCTTAATAGGTTTGTGGTTAAACAAACTGTGGCACATCCATAGTATGGAACAGTACACAGCAATAAAAAGAGACCAAATGAACCACTGAAATACACAGTAATTTGGATGGATCTCAAGGGTATTAAATGAAGAAAGCCATCCCCAATAGGCTACACACTTTATGATTCCATTTCTGTAAAATGACAAAATTATGGAGATAGAAACTGATTTGTGCTTCCTAGGGTTTAGGGATTGTGGCAGAGGAAGAGGGTGGATATGGCTATAAAAGTACAAGGCAGATCTTCGTGGTGGTGGAATAGTCTATATCTTGATTATAGCAGTGGTTACATGAATCTACACATTTGAGAAATTACACGTATAGAATTACATATACACATTGTGTATACCTAGTTATATAGAATTAGACACACATTGTACCAATGTCAAATTCTTTTTTTATTAAGATTTTATTTATTTATTTGACAGAGAGAGAGACAGCGAAGAGAGGAAACACAAGCAGGGGAAGTTAGAGAGGGAGAAGCAGGCTCCCCACTGAGCAGTGAGCCCTGAGTGTATCGAGTCCTAGGATTGATCCCAGGACTCTGGGATCATGACCTGAGCCGAAGGCAGGCGCTTAGCCACTGAGCCACCCAGGCGCTCCTAATGTCAGATTCCTGATTTTGATACTGCACTATAATTATGTAAAATGTAATCACCCAGGGATAACTGGGTGAAGGGCACGTAAGACCTTTTTATACTATACTTGTAAGTTCTTGTGAATCTATAATTGGTTCAAAACAAAACATTTTTAAAAGAAAAATAAAGATTTTTTTTTCAAGCATAGAAGAGCTGACAGAATTCATCACCAACAGATCAGCACTGCAAAAGATATTAAAGGAAGTCCTTTGGGAATAAGGTAAATACCAGATGCGAATGGGAACATACACAGAGGAATAAAGAGCTCCAGAAATGGTAAATATGGGAGTCAATTTAACAAATTTTAAATTATTTTTAAAACCTCTTGTTTTTTTTTTTAAAGATTTTTATTTATTTATTTGACAGAAAGAGGGAGATCACAAGTACGCAGAGAGGCAGGCAGGCAGAGAGAAAGGGGAAAGCAGACTCCCCGCTGAGCAGAAAGCATGATGTGGGGCTCGATCCCAGGACCCTGAGATCATGACCTGAGCCAAAGGCAGAGGCTTTAAACCCACTGAGCCACCCAGGCGCCCCTAAAACCTCTTTTAAAATACTTTATTGTTTAACACAATAATTATAACAATGTATTGTGGGGATGGGCAGGTAAAATGGATGGCAATATTTGCACAAAGGTTGAGCATTTATGATGATGATGATGATGATTAAAGTATAGTTGACATACAATGTTACATTAGTTTCAGGGGTACTGTGTAGTGATTTGACAAGTCTATATATTATGCTATGCTCACCACAAGTGTAGCTACCATCTGTAACCATATAAACTGAATATATTATCGTAAGGTCTATAAAGTGTATGTGAGATCATATGATAGAATGTGATAAGTCAAAAATCTATACTAGAAATAAGAAAACAACCACTAAAAAAATGAAACAGGGGCGCCTGAGTGGCTCAGTGGGTTAAGCCTCTGCCTTCGGCTCAGGTCATGATCTCAGGGTCCTGGGATCGAGCTCCGCATCCACCTCTCTGCTCGAGCAGGGAGCCTGCTTCCCCCTCTCTCTCTGCCTACTTGTGATCTCTCCCTGTCAAATAAATAAATGAAATCTTAAAAAAAAATATATATATATATATAAAAATGAAACAGACCAAAGAAATACAGTTAATAAGCAAACAAAGGAGATAAAATGGAATCTTAAAAGATCCTTACCTGAAGAGACAAAAAAATTAGGAAAAGGAGAACAAATAAGAGATGGGATGAATAAAAAAAAAAAAAGAGAGAGAGATGGGATGAATAAAAGAAAAATAGCAACCCCATAGATTTAAACCCAACCATCTTAATAATCACATTAAATATTAATGGTCTAAATATCCCAATTAAAAGACAGAAATAGTCTGATTGGATTTAAAAAGCCACATCCAACTATATGCCTGCCTACAAGAAACTCATCCTAAATAGAAAGATACAAATAGGTCAAAGTAAAAGTAAAAGGATGCTTCCGGTCTGAACAAGATGGCATAGACTCATTTCTCCCTACTCCTTTCTACCAAGTACAATGATAGACTCTGGAAATAATTCAAGAGTCACTCAAAGGAGAACTCTGAAAGATGGTAAGAAGAAAGTGAACAGGTTTGGGGCTCCGGAGCTGAAAGAGCAACATAATGGTAAGGAACTGTAAGTCCCCCTCCCACCAGGAGAAGGTAACACACATCCGATGTCTCCCAGGCCAACAGAAGAGAAGACAGCCAAGGCAGGCTCACTTCCCTGGAGCTAATGGGAGGCCCTCTGACAACACCTCACACATTAACAGCACCATCAAAGGGAAGAGGCCAGGGGGAGAGCTCTCTTTCTCTGCCAAAAGATACCGGGTAGCTGGGGGTCACTGGCGAGGGTGACTCTGCCACAACAAGTGGCCTGGCCTGGGAAGCATCTTTGAGTATGTCTCATAGTGGCAAAGGGGAGAAAATCTCTGATTTTTTAATTCATTTATTTAAAACAACACCAAGCCAAAGAAAAAGTCTTGTCCCATTGGCCAGGATCTCACTGTACAATGATCAGACTTGAGAGACTTTAGGATGAAGGCTGCCTGTGACTCTGAGGAGGGCTTGTGGGCGCCGGAGTTGGAGCGACCCACACCATATGAGAATGAACTGGAATGGAGGCCAGAGCTAATTTTATCTTAATTTTGTCTCTTCTGTTGACTTTTTTAGCGTCCGTGTGTACTATGTGTACAGTGAAGCAATGAATACTAACGAGAGGCAGGGAAGCCCAGTGGCTAGAACCCAGGTTCTGTGGCTGGGCTGTCTGCACCTAAATCCTTCCACTAGGTGATTGAATGCTAGGTGGGTATACCAGTTCACTCAGCGACAAGGTGGAAAGGTAAGGACAGCTTCCTCTTGGGGTATGGTGAGGATTAAACCAGCTCATGGATTAAAGTGCTTAGAGCAGTAATGGCCCATAAGAAGTGCCTACATTTTAGGGTTACAATTTTTGTTTTTACTAGATTCATTCCTGGATTTTTATTATTTTTTTAAAGATTTTTAAAGATGTATTTATTTATTTATTTTTATTTGACAGAGAGAGACACAGCAAGAGAGGGAATACAAGCAGGGGGAGTGGGAGAGGGCAGGCTTTCTGCCAAGCAGGGAGCCCGAGGTGGGGTTCCATCCAAGGACCCTGGGATCGTGACCTGAGTCGAAGGCAGAGGCCTAATGACTGAGTCATGAGGGATAGTTTTAAAATTACTGATTACATTTCATTAATTGTAAGACGAATCAGGTTTTTTATTTCTTTTGGATTCCATTCTGGAGAACTATGTTTTTCCAAGAATTTACCAAGTACATGTTTTCAAATTTGTTTCCATACACTTGACAAATAGCTCCTTATATTTTTGTTTACTTGCTGGAGCATTTGTGGTTAAGTCTCCTTTTCTTTCTTTCTTTCTTTCTTTCTTTCTTTCTTTCTTTCTTTCTTTCTTTCTTTCTTTCTTTCTTTCTTCTTTCTTTTTAAAGATTTTATTTATTTATTTGACAGAGAGAGACACAGCGAGAGAGGGAACACAAGCACGGGGAGTGGGAGAGGGAGAAGTAGCTTCTGGCAGAGCAGGGAGCCGGATGCGAGGCTCAATCCCAGTACCCTGGGATCATGACCTGAGCCGAAGGCAGACGCTTAGCAACTGAACCACCCAGGTGCCCCTAAGTCGCCTTTTCTTTTATACTGTGTTGTTGTTGTTGTTGTTGTTGTTGTTGTTGTTATTATTATTTGCACTTTTTCTTTTTCTGGTTAATATTACCAGAAGCTTGGCTTTATATTTGTATTCCCGACAAATCACCTTTGGGCTTTGCTGCCTTAAATTACATTTCATCTGATATTGACATAGCTCACAAGTTCACTCTTGGTTAGTTTTTGCATGGTGTATCTTTCTCTCCCTTGACCTTCAATATTATGTTTATGTTTCAGGAGGGTCTCCTGTAATTGCGGAAGGCTGGATTGTTTTTCATATAATGTGGCAATCTTTTTCTGTATCTGGAGCATCAGGTTCCTTTACATTTTTTTGTGATTACAGGTATATTTGAATTTATTTGTAACAGCTTTTGTCCAGATCCCTCTCTCTACTTCTCCTTTCTGTCTTCTTTTGGATCATTTTTGTTTTTTTCTTAGTTTTTATCCTTGTACTTGTTTGCAAATGAGACCTTCCTTGCCTATTTCAGAGGTCACCTTCTAAAGCGAATAACCTCTAACATTAATATCTCTGGTCTCCTCCCACCAACACCAAAACCTTAGAATGTTTTAACCTGGTTACCCGCTACAAGCTCTCATGCTATTGTCCCCGCTGCCCTGTGATTGTTTCATACACTCGGGACTGGCGTGCAGGGTCCACCCGGAGGGCTGGGAGAGGATCCCCCCACCTCCTCAGACAGTGGCCGCACCCAGCTCACCAGACGGAGAGCCAGAGCAGGAAGCAGCTGTAAACACAGGCCGGGTACCCACACTGTTCCCAGGAGCTGGCCCTCAGATCCTATCTTGTTACTCCCCTTGCCTTTGTCAAGCTCTCAGGACTTGGCACCCAGGCCAGCATTTTGCCCAAACAAGGAGTGAGTCAGAACTGGACATCCAGGGTCAGGCTGACCATGCCAAGGACATGAGGACACTCTCGCAGCCTGCCGCCTTCCCAGGATTGGGAGGGTACGGTGCCTCCCAGCCTGCCCGCTTGCCTGCATGCCGGGGAAGCCTTGCAGGCCCTAGAGCATGCAAACTCACCCCTTATCTGCCCTTGCTTGCCCCCTGCAGACACCCCCTTTCTCTTCACACTCTCACCAAAGAGGCAGAGCTGGGGATTGCCCTCGGCTGGGCCTGATCCCTGCAGCGCATGCTGGCTGAACTCAGACTATGACTTCTCCTGCTCTCATTCCAGACCCCAAGTGACAGTGGGTACAGAAGTACTAGGCCAAGGAGACCAGCCACCTACCTGAGAGGCTGAGAGGTTGTAGAGAAAAGCTGCCCTTCACATGGGTTTAGAGGAATGAGTAGGAGTTCGCCAGGGTGAAGATGGGAACAGGCTTTCTGGGAAAGGGGAGACCCTGGGACAGAAAAGTAACAAGCACCAGTGGGGTGGGCTAGGGGAAACAGCAGTAGAACAACGGAAGAACCAGTGTGGCTGGGCTTGGCCTGGGTGGTGCCTGGAAGAGAGCTCAAGGGAGCAAAATCGAGATTCCAACTTTCCAGAAGCTGCCATTCCACAATAGTCATACAGCCACATCTAGCTGCCGGGAAAGGTGAAATGTAGTCTTTCAGCTGAGTGGACGTAAACTCAGCAGGCCTCTTATTCCCAGGGGGCAGGGACCATCCCCAGTTCATGCTGGGCTCTCAGGGATCACAAGCTCGGGACCTGAGAGGCAAGAGTGAGTCAGAGACTCTGGGCTGAGGACGGGGTTCAAGACAGCAGCCAGAACCCACCCACGGACACCCCTCCCTCCCATTATAGAATATCCCATTGTGCACAAGAGTAACCATATTGAGGGCTGATAAACAAACCCATGGCAATATGGAAAATAATTTAAAATTCCATCAGTGGACCAGAAATTTTAAGAGACTGAAGAATTTTTGGAAGAGAGGGGGAAGGAGATAGGATTAGATGGAGGGATTAACTGCAACGGAGGTTAAGTATGAACCTTGTGCAGACCAGGAGCCATGAACTGGGAGAGAGGGCCGAAGCTTCCAGGTGTATCCCTGGGAGCCACTTTCTCCTGGGAGGGCCTCCCCAGGTGGGCTGTGACCTGGGAGGACACAGACCTGCACCTGTGCAAATGCCAGCCCGCCCCTGAGCAGCTGCCAGGAAAAACAAAAAAACAAGTGGGTCCAGTTAAACATCTCCTGGCCCCCTTGAGGTGTCAGAAAGGAGGTGAAGAAGCAGGCTCTCTCACACACTTGATGGGGGTGCGATCTGGTACAACCACTTCAGAAAAGAGTTTGCTGTTCTCTCAAAAAGCTGAGTGAGCATCTATCCCGTGAGCAGAGAAACAAGTGCCCACGGGCACTGGGGTACAAGCACAGGAATGTCCTTAGCATGTTAGCCCTACCCTGGAGTGCCCCCAGAAGTCCATCCACAGGAGGGATAAATATGGTGGTGTATTCACCTGGGGGAACAGTACACAGCCCTGAAAACTTAGCAACACTCAACTTGTGGTAATGGCGGGTAAGAGATACAAGACCTCAAAACTATAAGTTGTGTGATTTGGTGGCAGATTGTATTTTCCAAAGATGCCATAAACGCAGAGATATCCAAAGACATTGTTTATCATATGTTCTCTTCTTTTTAAAATTTAGGTTAATTTTTTTAAAAATTGTGGCAAAATACACATAAAATTTACCATCTTAAATTTTGGGGTGTGCATTTCAGCAAATGTAAGTACATTCCCATTGTGCAACCATCACCACCATCCATTTCCAGAATTTCTTCATCTTCTCAAACCGAAACTCTATACCTGTTAAACAATAACTCCCCATTCCTTCCCCTAGCCCCAACGCCCTACCTTCTGTCTCTATGAATTTGACTACTCCAGGTCCCTCACATACATGGAATCTGACAGTATTTGGCCTTTTGTGACTGGCTTAGTTCACGTAGCATAATGTCCTCAAGATTCATCCATGCTGTAGCCTGTGTCAGAATTTCCTTCCTCTTTATGGCTGAATAATATTCCAGTGTATAGAGGGATCCTATTATGTTCATCTATTCATGCATCAATGGACACTTGGGTTGCCTCCATCTTTTGGCTATTGCAATATACCACTATGCGCATGCGTGTACATGAACATGATCTTCTTATAGGTTGTTGATTTCCCTCCTCCAGGCCTTGCCATTGAAACATGGGGGTCTATGTTTCTTCCTCTAGGATCTGGGAGGGCCACAACAAGAATGATGCTTTGTGACTTCCAGGCTAGGTCCTAAAGGGTGATACAGATCCCTCCCAGTCCCCTTCAGCAGCTCCTTCTTAGAGCACTGTGTAGTGAGCAAGCTTAGACTGGACATAGAGGCCACGTGTGGATGGTCCAGCCAACAGCTAGCATTGACTACCAGAGATAAAGGGCAGGGGTTCCAAAGGTACCCCTCGCCCCCATGACCATATACAAAGCCTTGAGCAGGAATCACCCACCCTGAGCCCAATCAGCACAAGCTCTTGAGAGAAAATAATAGAATTATCCTTGTTTCAGATCTCTGAGGTTTGGGGTATTTGCTCTGCAGGGATAGATAACCAGATTTTATTTCTATAAATTTAAAAGCAGGCAGAATTAAACCATATTGTATAGGAATACATATACATGTGGTGAAACTATAAGGAACAAAGAAATGATTACCATGAAAGTGAGGATAGCCTTTACTTCTGGGGAAAGGTGAGTAGAAGGACATATGGAGACCCCGTGGTGATAGCTGGGGAATGACTACATGAATGTTCACTTTCTAATAATTTGTGAAGCTGTTTGTCTATGTTGAATGTTATCTTTCACAATAAAAAAGCATTTTTTTTTAAAGAAAGGCAAAAAGAAAGTAAGAGTCTCTGGGCTTGGATGATGTGGGGCATAGCCCCTGCCAGTAGCTCCCACCACACATCTTACAGAACAGCCTGGCCTTGGACAGGACCCCTGCACCCCACAGCCACCCTCCCACATGGGACGCAAGCCCTTGGGAGCAGCAGACCAGCATGATCCTGAGGGAAACCCATGCCAGCCCCCGCAATGACTGTACAGCCGATCTAGAAGTGTCTGATGGAAGCCAGCTAATGAGAGAACAAAGGCAAACATTGGAAAGCTTGACAACATGAAATATGGTGAAGCCTTGGCAACCACTAATTTACTTTGAGTCTCTATGAATTTGCCAGTTATGGACATTGCATCTAAGTGGTATCATACAATGACCTTTTGTGTCTGGCTTCTTTCACTTAGCATCTTGTTTTTCTACATTCATCCACATTGTAGCCTGTCAGTACTTTATTTCTTTTTATGGCTGAAAAACAGTCCACCATATGGATATACAGTTCTCCCTTGTCCATGGGGGATATGTTCCCAGACCTCCTGTGGATGCCTGAAACTATGGAAAATACCAAATCCTATATATACTATATTTCCTCCTCTATGTACATACCTACCTGTGATAGAGTTTAATTTATAAATTCAGGGCAGTAAGAGATTAACAACTGTAACTAATAATATAACACTTATAGCAATATACTATAATAAAGGTTATGTGAATGTGGTCTCCCTCTCCAAATATTGGACTATGGTCACCCTTTATCTTCTTGTGATGATGTGAGATGAGAAAATGCATATGTGATGAAGTGAAATGAATGACGTAGGCGTTGTGATGTAACGTTAGGCTACTACTAACTTTCTGATGCTATTGCTTCCAGACCGCAAGTGACCATGGCAACTGAAAGCACAGATAATGGAGAACTATTATGCCGCATTTTGTTACCCATTCATCCGTTGATGGACATTTGGTTTATTTATACATTTTAGCTATTATGAATAAAACTACTATGAACTTTTATGTACAAGTTTTTGTGTCGACATATATTTTCATTTCTCTCAAATAACTAGATGAGAAATTGCTGGGCTGTATGGTAATTATATGTTTAACTTTTTAAGGAACTGCTAAACTTTTTCATAACAGCTGCACCATTTGCCACTTTCACCAGCTATGTATAAGGGTTCCAATTTCTCCACAGCCTCACCAACTCTTGTTATTGTCATTACTTTTTTATTAAACCCAGTCAGGTGGGTGTGAAGTGGTGTCTCATGGCTTTGACTTGCATTTCCCTGATGACCAATGATATTGAGCATCTTTTCATGTGCTTATTGGCACTCTTTGGAGAACTGTCAGTTCAAATCCCTTGCCCATTTTAAAATCGAGTTGTCTTTTTTTGCTGAGTTGTAAGAGTACTTTATATATTCTGTATACTCAATGCTTACCAGATAGAGGATTTACAAAAAATTTTTCCACTCTGTGAGTTGTCCTTTCACTTTTTTTTTTGATAGTGCCCTTCTTTTTTTAAAGGTTAGAAAAAATTTTTTTAAATAATCTCTACACCCAACGTAGGGCTCGAACTCACAACCCCGAGATTAAGAGTTGCATGCTCCCCTGACCAAGCCAGCCAGATGCCCCTGACAATGTCCTTTGGTGCACAAAATTTTTTAATTTTGGTGAAGTGCAATTTATGTATTTTTTTCTTTGATTGCTTTGATTGCGTTTATGGTGTCATATCTCAGAAGCTGTTGTCTAATCTAACATGCAGATTTTCACCTATGTTTTCATTCAGAAGTTTTTTGTTTTTAGCTCTTATATTTAGGTATTTGGTCCATTTTTAGTTAATTTGCATATATGGTATGAGGTATGGGTCCAAGTTCATCCTTTGGTATGTGGATATCCAATTGTTCCAGCATCATTTGTTAAAAAGACTCTTCTTTCCCCACTGCAAGCCTTGTCAAATATCAATTGACCATAAATGTATGGATCTATTTTTGTACTTTCAATTCTATTCCATTGGTCTATATGTCTAAATGCCAGTACCACACAGTCTTGATTACTGTAGTTTTATATTAAGTTTTGGAATCACAAAGCATGAGTCTTCTAACATTGTTCAAGACTGTTTTGGCTCTTCTGTATCCCTTGCAATTCCAAACGAATTTTAGAATCGGCCTTTTTTTTTTTTTTTTTTTTTAAGGCAGAGTTTGGATAGAAGCGCACTGAACCTGAAGATCAATTTGGAGAGTACTGACATCTTGATATTGTTTTCTAGTCTATGAACACAGATCTTTCCATTTTCTTTCAAGAATATTTTTATAGTTTTCAGTATACAATACTTGCACTTCTTTGATTAAATTCATTCCTAGGTATTTGTATTCTTTTTGCTGCTGTAGTAAATGGAATTTTTTTTTTTTAATATTTCATTTATTTATTTGTCAGAGAAAGAGAGAGAGAGAGAGCACAGGCAGGGGGAGCAGCAGGCAGAGAGAGAAGCAGGCTCCCCGCTGAGCAAGAAGCCTGATGTGGCACTCGATCCCAGGACCCTGGGATCATGACCTGAGCCAAAGGTAAATGCTTAATCAACTGAGCCACCCAGGTATCCCTGGAATTGTTTTCTTAATTTCATTTTCAGATTGCTCATTGCTACTGTATAAAAGTGTAACTGATTTTGTATATTGATCTTATATCCTGCAACTTTACTGAACTCTAATATTTTTTTGAGGTTTTGTTTTGTTTTGTTTTTGAAGCTTCTTAGGATGTTCTATATACAAGATAATGTCATCTGAAAATATAGTTTTACCTCTTCCTTTCCAATCCGGATGCCTTTATTTCTTTTCCTTGTCTAATTGCCCTACCTACAACCCCCAGTACAATGTTAAATAGAAGCAGGGGAGTGGACATCCTTGTCTTACTCCTGATCTTAGGGGGAAACTGTTCAGTCTTTCACCATTAAATATAATGTTAGCTCTGAGTTTTTCATATGCCGTTTATCAGATTGAGAAGTTTCCCTTCTTGTCCTAGTTTGTTGCATGTTTTTGTCATGAAAGGGTGTTTGGCCTTGTCAAATGTTTTTTCTCTGTCTATTGAGATGATCATGTGTTCTCTCCCCTTGGTATATTGTATTTTTTTTTAAAGATTTTATTTATTTATTTGACAGAGAGAGATCACAAGTAGGCAGAGAGGCAGGCAGAGAGAGAGGGGGAAGCAGGCTCCCCGCTGAGCAGAGAGCCCGATGCGGGGCTCGATCCCAGGACCGTGAGATCATGACCTGAGCCGAAGGCAGAGGCCTTAACCCCCTGAGCCACCCAGGTGCCCCCCTTGGTATATTGTATTGACTGATTTTTGTATGTTAAGCCAAATTTGAATTGCTGGGATAAATCCCACTTCGTCGTGGTGTGTAATCCATTTTAATATGCTGTTGGATTCAGTTTGCTGGTATTTTGTTGAGGATTTTTGCATCTACATTCATAAGAGGTACCAATCTGTATTTTTCTTGTGGTGTCACTGTCTTTGATGTCAGGGTAACACAACTTCATAGAATGAGTTAGGAAGTGTTCCCTCTTCTATTTTTTGGATTGATGTTAATTTTTCTTTAAACATTTGATAGAATTTATTAGTGGAATCATCTGACCCTGGGCTTTTCTTTGTTAGACATTTTTCGATTACTAAAATTCATCAAATTTGGGAAGAGTTCCGTCTTGATTTTTTTACTAAGAATCAGCCATTTTTCTTTTTGATATATAACACTTTACATTTCTTATTGAATTTTTTTTATAGAAGTATTTTTTTTTTTATTTTTTAAGATTTTGAGAGAGAGTGAGTGAGAGAGAGGACATAAGCAGGGGGAGGGGCAGAGGGAGAAGCAGGCTCCCTGCTTTCTGCTGAGCAGGGAGCCCAATGCGGGGCTCCAATCCCAGGAACCTGGAATCATGAATGGAGCTAAAGGCGGATGCCTAACCGATTGAGCCACCCAGGTGCCCCTCACTGAAGTATAGTTAATACACAATGTTGTATTAGTATCAGGTGTACAACATAGTGATTCAACTGCTCCGTATCGTATGCTGTGCTCATCACAAGTGGAGCTACTCTCTGTCACCAAACAGCACTATTACAATACTGTTGACTGTATTCCCTATGCTGTACCTTTCATCCCTGTGACTTATTCATTCCATCAGTCATTTTTCCAGAGTTTTTCTCAGCTTGCTGCAAGCTGAATTCCAAAAAAAGTTGATCCTGAAATTTTCTACCCATGTTTTCATTGTTTTACGGTGGGATGGAGTGGGGAGTTCCTTGCTTCTCCATTTTTGCTGATGTCACTCCTTAATTGGGTTTCTGATAGACAAAAGCATCCCAACTGATAAGAGATGTACTTAGTTATAAAGGTAGGCATTAGGATGATGGTTCTCCAACTGTAATGTACATAAGAAAAGAGATGATGATGATAAATGCATATTCCTGGGTCCTATCACACATTCAAATAATCTTCTCCAGGGGCCTGGGACTCTGCATTTTAGGCAGGCACTCAGTGGACCCTTTGGCAGCACTGGATTTGAAGAATGAAAAGTAATAACAAGCAGACGTCATGTAAATGTGTTCATTTCACATTTTTCATAGATCATAGCCAAGAGAAACTGTCTACAGTTGAGAAATGAAGACATGAGTGTACATGTTAGAGTTATGGAGGTAACCATAGTAAGAACTGGAAACAGAAATGGTGAAGGGAGCTGGACTTCAGGGAGGGGACTGGAGTGAGATGGGGCAAGTTTGACTTTTTTCTCTACAGCTTGAAATTTCTTTTTCAATGCAACTGTTATCTTTACAATAAAACAGATGAAAACAAAAGCGAAAGGGAAATCAGTAGGAGGGGGCTACTGGCCAACAACCCTGCCTTGCCTTCTTGGTACCCCGGCCACCCAGTCCTGCCCACCACCTCTTGGCCAGTGGCTGTGGATGCACTGTGCAGCCTGGCACCTTGAGCAGAGTGCCACGAAGTAGTGTTCCTCTCCTTTAACGTGGACCATGCCCTCGCCGCATCCCTCCAGAGAAGAGGGTGCTGGCAACTGTGCGCCAACAAGGTGAGGGAACGCTGTGATCCAAGGAAGCCGAGTTACGACCTGGAGTTACAGATGCTGCAAAGGGCCAACCCAAGGTCACACAGTGACCCAGTCCCTCCCAGAACCAGTAGCCGTTTGGGGCTCAAAAACATAAGCATGAAATCAAAAACAAACTTTGCCTGGAAGCTGGCCGTGGGCAGCTGGTTTAGCCTACACCGTGGATTCACCAGCCAACTGTTTCAGAGGCCTGGGCAGGGGGCTACCTGACAGGATATGCTGGGGAGCCAAGCAGGGATGGCTGCTTCTGGGGGAGGGATGGGCGATGACAGCCGCTCCCCTGCACAGTAAGGGGATGTGGCTCCCCCTGCGCCCTTGCTCTGCAGGGCTGTTTTCAGGGTGAAGGTTATCTAGACTGTCCAGCCCAAAACCCTGTGGTCCAAAGCAAATGCCAGAGACTCGCTGTCCTTTCCACGGTGGAGGTATTTCTCCCTTCCCAAACATCCTGTGCTAGCGTGGGAAGTACCTCCAAACAGAAGAGTCAAAAAGCTTCTTTTTGATGGAGTCCGTGGTCTACTCAGGAGCAATGATGGGGAGGGAGGGATTGATGGAAGGTGCAACTGGGTCCAGAGCCTTCTGACACCCCCTCCCCCACCAGGGTGATGCTATACTCTGATGAGTTAAGCAACAGACTTGAGGAGTTAGTGTTTGGGGTTTCCCATAGAGCCATGAGAAGTCAGGCAGGGTCACTGTAGCAGAGAAGAAACAGAACGTGAGCTGAGCCTAGCAGCTGGGCAAGCTCTGGACGCAGGAAGGCAGAGGAGTGTTCCTACTTTAAGGGGCAGGAAGGTGCAGTGACATAATGTGGCTTGTCATTCAGGCCAACATGGACTCTTGCTCTACAGGCCTCCTGAAATGAGCTCAGGGAAGCTGGGGGAAGCCTACAGGCATCACCAGATATGACCCCCACCTAGAGGTCCCTGCCTTCCAGTCCCCAAGGCAAACACTATCCTTTTTTTTTTTTTAAGGAATTAAAATAAAAAATATATATATTTATTTAGGGCGCCTGGGTGGCTCAGTCAGTTAAGTGTCTGCCTTCGGCTCAGGTCATGGTCCCACTCAAAAGAGAAGCCCAGCGCTGGCCACAGAGGTGGCATGAGTCTTTCCTAATGATGGGAAAGAGCAGGGTATTCTGAGTGGTGGGTGATCTGGAAGGGTGGCGGCAGGGCCTGGCTGCAGTCTCCAGCATCCCTGCCTTCACTAAGACAGAAGGAGCTCCGTCTCCTGGTAAGAGAGGAGAAACACGCCTGAAGGGCTGCCTTCTGCAGGTGGAGGGAGCAGAAGAGCATCCAAGGCAAAGAGGAATGGGGAAGCCGTAGAAAACAAAAGGCAAAAAAGGGATGCTCTCAGATTCAAGGTTTTTAGTCTTCACTGAGTCGTATTTTGAAGTCTTCATTTTAAAAGTTTTAAATTTCAAAAAATAAGTCCATTTTGGTGACCCATATTCCGGGGAATTAGCAAAGGAAGTAGATGTAAAAACATATTTTTATAATTGCTTATTTTTGCTTCTTAAATGCAGTAGACTCTGAACAAGGCAGGGGTTGGGGGTAGTGACCCCCACACAGCTGAAAATCCACATATAACTTTTGACTCCCCCCAAAACTAAACTACGAATAGCCTACTTTTGATTGGAAGCCTCCCCGAGAACACAGTCAATGGACACATATTGTGTATGTTATACATATCATATACTGCATTCTTACAATAAAGTAACGAGAGAAATGTTATGAAGAAATTCCTAAGGAAGAGAAAATACATTTACAGCACCGCACTGTAAAAAATGTATAAGCGGACCCACGCAGCTCAAACCTGTGTTGCTCAGAGGTCACCTGTATAACTCAAAGAGCATCCCTGGGATGTTAGAGCAAACATTCTGCAAACCATTAACAGGTAAGGACGCCCAAAGTCACGGCCGACTTTTTCACCGCATTTAAGAAGTGGGATGGGTGCTGATCTGTGGGGCCTCAGAGCGGCCTCCAAGCAGGAAAGCCGCAGGGACTTCAGGGAGGCTGGAGACTGGCTAGGAAGTGGTCCTGGGGGTGTACAGAGGAGCCAGCTTCTGTTCTGTGTTTGGTGGTTGGGTACACAGCCTTGATGTCCCTTTAGAGTTCTTGTAGGGCCTGGCCTGCCGCTGCCGTGTGGCCCTGGAACACTGATGGGTGCATACCTCTCCAAGCTTGTGTATGGCCCGGGTGATGGCCCTTTTCTGTCTCCTGGCCACATGGCTGCCCACTAGGAGCCCGGCTCTAAGGGCACCCTCCCACTGCCCTGGGCCCTTGCCATGTCTGCAGTAATCATATCCTCATTCAACACGACAGCGTCAGCCACACTGCTGTGTGCCTCTCCTCTTGGTCACCTTGCATGTTTCACAGGCCTCTAGCACGGTAGTTATGAACTTGGGCTCTCGAGTTCAACAGGCTTAGGTTCAACCCTACCCCCCAAGTCTACTATTTACTCGCTATGTACAATTCTCTTAACCTTAGTGCGCTTGTCTCCTCACCCGTGAAATGGGGATGGCACCTCATAACCTTTAAGTGTTTATTTACCTGCAAATATTTACCGAGCACCTTCCACTGTTCTAGGTATGGGGGATACAGCCGGACAGCCGCAGTGACTGGTCAGCCTGCCTAGGGCCCGCGGGTAGCACAGCAGGTTAGACTGTGCTCAGAATCAGGCTCCCAAACTCCTGATTTCTTGAAAAGCTCTTCACTTGTAATGTCCAGAACATGGCACTATCCTGGTTCTTCTCTCCTGCTTGACATCTCCAGTCCCCAGCAGGAGCCATTCCCATTCTTGTTCCCAAAGGACTACGATGGTTCTCCCGTACCAGTGCTCGCGAGGACAAGGACTCCTTTTTACAGACAACATTTGGAGGGGGTGCTCCCTGTTACAGCAGTTACACTTTCGGTACCTGCTGATCAAGAAAATACATAAGGACAAAGGTACGAGTTCAGTAATATTTTAAGTGATTTCGTATTTTATTAGCAGGGACAGCACTTACGTACACTTGAAAAATACCATTAAAAAGAAAACCACAGACCCCAAATGGAGTCACTTATGGTAGGCCATGTCATCAAATCAGGGCTTAAATACCTAACCTGATTGCAGTTTCAACCGCCCCCAGAAATGTAGTCTTAACTAGTCTATCAGGAATTTTCTGGTCAGCACCAATAAGGTAACCAGTCCTTTGGGCCCTATCCATCCCTCAAAGGAAGATGAGGTTATCCAACTAAGACCCTATTTTCCCCAAAGGAAGGTGACCTCACTCAAAATAATCTTTTTTTTTCTGTTTATGACTTCCTTGTCCTGCCTTTAAAAACCTTTTCCTTTCTTACCCATCTCTCCCCCTCCTTAGGATCTTGCTTCTCTGATGTTGGGTCATGGAGAATGAAGTAGGGAAAAGAGTAAAGATCTCTCTACCTAAAGGGCCCACTGCTTGTAGTTTCCTCTCAGGCCAACACTAACTGGCTTTTTTAAAAATTCAGGTAGGGGCGCCTGGGTGGCTCATTCGGTTAAGTGGCTGCCTTCGGCTCAGGTCATGATCCCAGGATCCTGGGATCGAGCCCTGCATTGGGCTCCCTGCTCAGTGGAGAGCCTGCTTCTCCCTCTCCCTCTGCCTGCTTGTGCTCTCTCTCTCTCTGTCAAATAAATAAATCTTAATAAAAAAAAATTCAGGTATACTTCTACAAGTTTGCCCATTTTAAGAATATAATTTGAGTTTTGACGAATGTAGTCCTGTACCCGCCACAATTATGACACAGAACATTCCCATCACCCCCAGATTTCACCTTGTGTTCCTTTGCAGAGAATTCTCTCCCGATTCACGCCCCCTAACTGCTGATCTGCTGTCACTATAGTTTTGTCTTTAGAATTTCATTGATAATGAAGATATGTAGCCTTTTGGTGTCTGGCTTCTTCCACCTAGCCTATCAAATTTCAGATTCATCCATGTTCTTCATGTACCAGTAGTTTGTTACTGTTTTTGCTGAAGAATATTCCATTGTATGGATCTCTCACAATTTGCTTACCTATTTACTAATTGATAACATTTAGGTTGTTTCTACGTTTTTACTAGTAATATTGCTTCTGTGAACAGTTTAGTACAAGTCTAGTGTGGATGTTTTCATCTCTATGGGGTAAATGAGGAGTAGAAGTTTTGCTGGGTTGAATGGTTAAATGTATGGTAACTTTATAAGAAACCACCAAAATGTTTCCAAATTGATTGTACCATTTTGTACTCTTACCAACAATGTATTAGAATTCTAGTTGCTCTAAATTCTCATCAACACTTGATGTTGCCAGTTTTTTAAATTTTGGCCATTTGAGTGGATGTGTAGTGATTTAGCGAGTGGTGTCTCACTGTGGCTTTTGTTTTTCCCTAATGATCCTTCATGTGTTTGCCATCTGCACAATTTTTCTGTTCGGAGTATCTGTTCTATTTGTACTTTTACTACAGGGTTGAGTGAGTTCTTTATGTATTCTGTATAGAATCCTTTATCAGATATGTGTTTTGATTTCCTCCCAGTCTGTGGCTTGCCTTTCGTTTTCTTAATGGGTCTTTTAAAAAATTAATTTTCTTCAGGTTTATTGATGTTTAATTTGCATAAGTAACACCCTTTTTATGTTTAGAGTTCTACAAAATCTACCACGACAATCAAGATATGGAGTATTCCTATCACCTTCCCCAAACTCCCCTATACTCTCTTCTGGCAGGTCTAGTTCTACAGCCCTTCAATAATTTCTGCTTATATGTCCGGTATTGTCTTTACTGTGTGGGTTACTAAACACCTCTGGGTCATCTTTGTGCCCTGACTCATAAATTCTAGGGTAACAGGAAAAGGTCCATTAAACATCCTGTTACACACAGCTCTAATAAAAAACAGTAATAATAACACCCACATGCTCATTTAGTGCTTGCTAGGCACCAATCTCATTCTCTTACACGAATTCACTTGATCTTCACAACAAGTGAATACGATCCCCATCCCTTTTCCCCACCGAGGAAACTGACACACAGGAGAAGTAAGGTAAACCCGCCAAGCTCTCAGGGCTAGTGAGCCACAGAGGGGCAACCAGACTCAGGGAGTCTGGCTCAAGTCCACAAAGCCAGGAGCCACCTATGCCGCCTTCCACGCGGGAGAGGCAAAGCCGAAGTTTCCGCAAGAAGGTACAGATCTCAGCGGGTCTCACTGCTTTGGTGGCGGCGATGGAGGAGGAGTCCCGCGCACCCTGACCCGCAGGCGCTCTGCCCACTTCCCGCTCCGCAGCCCGCTCACCACCCGCCCTCTGTCCAGTACCCCAATCCGAGGGACGCACGCGCCCACCCTGTGGCGGATCCACAGCGTTCCCCTGCCGGGTAGAGGAGGAGGGCATAGCGACCGCGCCGGCCTTTCCCACCTCCTGGAACCCCGGTATTTCCCGGACCGGGGGCCAGTTCTCGACGACGTCGGCCACACAAGCCCACAGGCCGCGCCCCAGAGCCCGGGGCTCGTGCCAGAGCGGAGGTTGCGCATGCGCGTGGCGTGCGTGGCGGCGCGTGCACGGACGCGCGGCGGGCGGCGACGGGCAGCGCATGCGCGGGGTGCGCGGCTGGAGGCTAGAAGCGCCGTCTGCTCAGGTGTTGTCGCGCGGTGAGCTAGGCGGGGGCTTATCCTTGCGGGCGCGGGACCGTGCACAGCAACTTTTCCCTAAGTTCTGGCAGAGACCAGTTCCAGGCAGTCGAGTGTGGGAACCGAACATCGGGCTCCGCGGCGAGGGAGCCGCAAAAGGGCGAACTCGAGTCCCCACGAGCGCCAGTGGCCTCCATGCGGAACAGCTGGTGCCGGCTCCTAAGCCGCCCGCGGTTTCTCGCCGCCCTCCGTCGTTTAACTGTTGGTAAATAAGATTTCTGATCAGAGGGTCTAGGGCCCAGCTCTTCCCGACACCGTGGCTTTGGGCCAGGCACTTCATATTCCTGAGCCCTTTATTCCTATTGTTAAAATGAGGAGGGTGCGCCGCTCTTCAACATCGCAAGTTATTAAATTGAAGGAAACGGGACGGCCACTTGACTGACTCATGCACACGCTTGCTTTGGATGTCAAACCCTGTGTCTGGCCTGGCTCACCTGCAGAGATGCCGTGAGGGACGAAATAGCCCAGAATTTGTGGTGACATGAGTAATGTTGAAAGTGCAGTAGAGGTCAGGGTGGACGCCGGGTTGAATTACGCTTGGGAGAGGGAGAGTCAGAGCAGGTTTCACCCAGAAGTTGACCTCTGAACTGAGCCTTGAAGGATGAGTGGGGTGCTCCTGGCACAGGGGATTCCTGACAGCCTGCATAGGCAGGCTGTCGATGTGTCTAGAAAGTTCTGGGAATAGCTGCGAGGTAAGTGTTGGGTTGGTGGGGAGTCAGTAGGTGGGCTGGAAGGGGAGAAGTGGGGAAAATGTGTGGAGGGCCTTTAAAGGCCCTGCAGGCTGGGGAGGAGGGACTACAGAAGGTCTGACATCAGATGTGTGTTTCAGTAAAGTAATTCTGGCAGGAACTAGACAGGAATTGTAATTATACAAAGGGGATGTTGGAGGAAGGAAGTTAATCTCATAGTCCTGGGAGAAATGAGGGCCTGAGCCTGGGAGCGCAGTGGGGATGGAGACAGAAGCAGGGTATCAGGGAGATTTTGCAGATAGTAATTGACAGGCTTCAGTGGCTCCCTGTTACAGCCTACTCTAGGATAACTCTAGGGTCTGGAAAACCAGGGAGGAATGAGTCATTAAGATACCTGAATTTCTACCAAGTGCAGACCTTTTGCCAGGCACTCAGCATCTAAGATTAAAAAAAAAAAAAGTCCTAGTCTCTGCCTTCTAGGTGCTCGTAGTTGAATAGAGAAGATGGACATATAACTAGCTGATTATCTTTATCTGTGTGGTGTAGAGCATTACAGGTGTCCCTACCTGAGCCTGGGGTGGAGGTGAGGACAGGGAGGGCTTCTTGGAGGAGGGAGGCCTGCGCTTTAGGGAAACGGGAGTTCCTAAGCAGTGTGGACATCCAAGGTACAGAAGATGCATGGATGGGAAGGCCAGGCTATCTGTGATATGCTTAGAGCACTAGATGCAGACGCTGGAATATAAAACTAGATAAAATGGTGGAACTAGGTGCTGGAGTGTGAGATGGGAAGTACAGCTTGAGTTTTATTCTCTGTAGACTGGTGAGCCATCACAGGGCCTCATGCTGAGGAGGGCTTGTTCAGATTCTCTTGGGATGGCTTGGCCTGGGTGCATTGTGGAGAACAGCTGTAAAGGGGAGAGGCTGTTGCAGAAAGTGATGGTGAGTTAGAGTGGGGGCTGAAGCTGGGCATCGTGGGGCATGCAGGGAGAAGACTGGTATGGGGGTAGTGGAGTGGGAACTGGAGGTTGGGAGTGGCATGGTACATGGAGCCCTGGGGAGGAGGACTAGAGATACCTAATGGCAGTTTACTAGCTAAGTGGAATGGCAGTTCACTTAACCTTGCTAAGCTTGTCTTCTCATATGCCACATGGGGATGGCAGCACCCACCTTATGATGTTGGGGTGATTCACTTGACAGACATTTACTGAGCACTTTCCAGTGTTCTAGGTGCCCGGGAAACAGCTGGCCTGCTGCAGTATAGAATACACAGGAAATACATACAAATTAAATTCTAAAGAGAGGGCACACTTAGAGGTGCAGATTTGGCTATCATCCACATTTGGGTTCCAGAAAAGAGGCAGATGAGCCCTGAGTGAACAAGATTCCCCCAGTTGGAGGGCAAGATGGAGGCTGGCCCCTGGGAGAAACTGAGTGCTGGTCTATGTCCGGATGGTCTTGGCAAGGCCAACTTTAAAAGGATGGTTTGGGACTGGATGATCTCTAAGCTCTTGCCTTGTGTCATAACTTCTGGTGACTCCATTTCTGCGTGTGGAGGAGCTGACTCTGAGTTTAGCCACATGGAACTAAGATCGTAGAGGTCTACTAGGAGGACTCTGGGCCTGTGGAACTCTTCCAGGGGCCTGCCTTTCTCTCAAAACATATTGAGTGTTTTCCAAGGATTGTGTATTTGCTAGGTGCCTAACAGGAGACTATTGACTTTTATCACCACTCTTCAGAGTAGGCTAATTGTTGTTCTGCTTTATAGTTGAGAAAATTAAGGCATAAAGAGATTACATACCTTGTCAGAGGCTACATAGTTATCTGAAGGACGTTTTCTTTTCCTTGACTATCCAAACTGTGTCCCAGAAGTATCTCAAAGCTCTGGTCAGATCAATGTAAGTAACACATCAATGTGATGTGTAAAATGTGGTAGCAATAATAATTTATCCTATGTTAATTTATAAATAAAGTTGGAGTTTTTATTTATAATTATAAACCAAATTTAAAATCTTCAAAGGTTAGTAAAATAGTGGTTGATATTTATTGAGTGCTTCATAAACATAGTACAGTTGACCCTTGAACAATGCAGAGGGTAGGGGCACCAACCCTCTCATAGTTGAAAATCTGTGTATAACTTCAGACTCTTCCAAAATGTAACCACTAATAGCCTACTGTTGACTGGAAGCCTACTGATAACATGAACACTTAACATATTTTGTATGTCATATGTATTATATACTGTATTTTAAAAATAAGCTAGCAAAAAGAAAATGTTAAGAAAAGCATAAGGAAGGGGCGCCTGGGTTAAGTGTCTGCCTTCAGCTTGGGTCATGATCCTGGAGTCTCAGGATCAAGCCCTTTGTTGGGCTCCCTGCTCGGCAGGGAATCTGCTTCTCCCTCTGCCCCTACCCCTGTTCATGCACGCTCTCTCTCTCTCAGATAAATAAATAAAATCTTAAAAAAAAAAAAAGCATAAGGAAGAGAAAATACATTTAGGGTACTTTCCTACATTTACCGAAAAAAAATCTGTGTGTAAGTGGACCTATGCAGTTCAGCCTTGTCCAGGGGTCGTATGGACATAGATACTTCATATGTATTTTCTCATGTAATCTTCACAGCATCCTCATGAGCTAGTTGTGATCATTAGCACCATTTTTACTGACAGTAAAGTTGGAGTAAGGTTGGAGTGAGGTGGAGTAAAGTTGGAGTAAGCTTACAGTAAGATTGGAGTGAGGTGGAGTAAGTAAGGTCAGACTAAGGTTGGAACAGGTGGAGCAAGGTTACAATAAGGTTAGAGTGAGGCGGAGTAAGGTTGGAATAAGGTTGGATTAAGGTTCATAAGGTTGGAGTGAAGTGGCATAAGGTTGAAGTAAGGTGGAGAGAGGTGGAATAAGGTTGGCTTAAGATGGAGTAATGTTGGAGTTGAGGTGGAGGAAGGTTGGAGCAAGGTGGAGTAAAGTTGGAGTTAAGGTGGAGTAAAGTGGAGTACGGTTGGAGTGAGGTGGAGTAAATTTGGAGTGGGGTTGGAAGGCGGTGGAATAAGGATGGAGTGAGGTATAGTAATGTTGGAATGAGGTAGGGTAAGGTTGGAGCAAGGTGGAGTAGGGTATACAGTAAGGTTAGAGTAAGGTGGAGTAGAGTATATAGTAAGGTTAGAGTAAGGTGGAGTAGGGTATACAGTAAGGTTAGAGAGTAAGGTGGAGTAGGGTATACAGTAAGGTTAGAGTAAGGTGGAATAGGGTATACAGTAAGATTAGAGTAAGGTGGAGTAGGGTATACAGTAAGGTTAGAGTAAGGTGGAATAGGGTATACAG
>CM052889.1:55824539-55854377 GCA_028534135.1 Potos flavus | reverse complement strand
GAGTAGGGTGGAGTAGGGTATACAGTAAGGTTAGAGAGTAAGGTGGAGTGGGTTGGAGTGAGGCAGAGTAAGGTCGGAGTAAGATAGAGTAAGTTGGAGCAAGGTGAAGTGAGGTTGAAGTGGAGGAAGGTTACAATAAGGTTGGAATGAGATAGAGTGAGGTGGAGTACAGTTGGAGTAAGGTAGAATAAGGTTGGAGTGAGGTGGAATGATGGAGTGAGGTGGAGGGAGGGAGAGTAACTGGCCCAAGGCCTTTGGTCAGTGAGAGGCAGAGCCAGCTATTGAACTCAGGATCTTAGGTCTTGACCACTAGGCATATCACTCCCGATGTGATTTGTCTTTGAGATCTTACTAGGAACAGTGGTAATTCAGTAGCCAAAGTCGTTTTGTTTTTTTGCAAGATCTTTGTACAAGATCTCTTACCCATCTTTGTTCAAGCTAAATAAGGGGCAGCTTTTCTCCTCAACTTAACTGAAATGGGAATTTGCTGGAGGACTTGAGGGTGCGCACAAATTGTGCGGCTTTGGGTTTGCCGAAACTGAGGCAGGAAGTAGCATTGGCCTCCGCCCATGGGAGGGAAACACAGCTGAGCTGGCATCCCAAGGTGGGCCTCGGCGTGGTTGTTCAACGAATGGTGTTAGTGTGAAAACTCACAAAGATTTGATACGTTCGTGGAAGATAACTTTCTGAAATTCCATTTTTTTCTGAAAAACAAGATCTAGTGACTCGAACACCTCTGAGTTTCTCAGCTACTGGCTTAATCTGGGAAGGCTGAGGGCCACCTGCCTTTATTACCCTCTCCGACCATGCGGCTGTCACTTGCCAGTGTCTGGCCTTCCAGACTCTCAGGTATAATGGTGGCAGAGATGGAGCCCAGGGGCAGCTGGGGGCGTGGGGTCTGGGGCAGCACTTGGAGCAGGGTGTTGAGGGAGTGGAACGGCTGGAGGTAAGCTGGGACAGGGGCACAGTGGGCGGGTGGGGGGGGAGGGCACTGGAGTAGCACAGACACCATTAAACTGGGCTTCTTTGCGGTGTTCTGGGTAGTGTCCTCAATATATCTGCCCAACGGACTCAGTGGGATGTGGTCATGTAATCTGGATTGGTAAGTGGATAAGGTGTTGGTGCTAATACGTCTCTGAATTTATTTTTATTTTTTTTAAGATTTTATTTATTTATTTGACAGGAAGAGCACAAGCAGGGGGAGCAACAGGGAGAGGGAGAAGCAGGCTCCCCACTGAGCAGGGAACCCATGTGGGACTTGATCCCAGGACCCTGAGATCATGACTCAAGCTGAAGGCAGATGCTTAACCGACTGAGCCATCCAGGCAGCCCACAACTCTGAATTTATTATTGGACTTAAAAAATCACTTTCACATGCTTTTAAATATTGACTATTAAAAAAAAATCTTGTTACTGGGGCACCTGGGTGGCTTGGTCGGTTAAAGCGTCTGCCTTCAGCTCAGATCATGATCCCGGGGTCCTGGGATCGAGCCCCGCGGCAGGCTCCCTGCCCAGTGGGGAGTCTGCGTCTCTCTGCCCCTCTGCCCCTCTCCTCACTCATGATCTCTCTCAAGTAAATAAATAAAATCTTTTTTAAAAATCCTGTTACTTAGGCCTCTTTTTCCTTCAGACAATGACGTGCCTTTGGCATATGGGATTTTCGCCTGAGCTGATGATGATGAAGGTGTGTGCCATGAGCCCGTACTGCCTCCGAAGCGATGGCTGCCAAAACGAACAGCTGTGAAATTATTTGTGACCGTTGAGGATAAACATATTTGTCCCTGTTCATTATATGATCAGTAACTGCTAGCAGTTCCTATCTGTCAAACCGTGATTTATTCTCCCCAGTGTATTTCTTAGCTTGGAAGTGGACACAGAAACCATGGCATCGTTTGTTTTCTTTGGGATCCGCGTTAGGAGCTTGGGCCCCATTATCAGGCAGGCCTTGGCTCCTCATTCTCGGCGAGATCGGGCTTTCCTGTTTTTGTCATTCTCAGTTTACTTCGTAGGCATGCTTTGTGTGGGGAAGAAAAATACCCGCGAAGGAAGCTTTCTCCGAGGGCGACCAGGTGCACAGTTCAGCCAAGTAGGTGACTAGATGGGACGCGTCTCTTTGTGTTTGTTCTGGCCGGGAAGGGGTGTGACAGCGCACTGGGAGATACTCGGCTCACAGCCAAATAACTTTTCCACCTGAGCTACACGGCAGCCCTTCCGAGGGGTCCAGTGTCCGCTGCTGGAGAAACCGAGCGTGGGGGAAGCAAACAGCCGTGCGTGGTGCTCCCAGCGTACCTCGTGGCGGCCGCTCACCGTGTGCGCTCCTGGCAGGTACACGGGTCTACTCTACGTGCTGGAGCACGGGTAAAAGTGTCGCTGTGTACACACTGACATTTCCGTGAGTAGGACAAGGAAAAGAGCAAAGAAGCAAAAAGGTGTGAGGGGCGGACAGGGAAATGACAGCAGGTTGATGGTTAGCGAAGCTGGATGGTGGCCACACGGAGATTCCTTCTACTCTTCTCTTGGCTTTTGTATGTATTTGAAAATTCCCAACTAAAAAGTTTAAAAATATGTGCAGTATGCAGACATTTGTGTAAATGTTTGGGCCATCCAGTACTTGTTGAACCCTGATTTTGCTGCAAATGCTGTGCTGGGTGTTTGGGTACAGCGAGAATTCTCTGCTTTCATGGTGCTCAGAGCTGGTGGGGGACAGATGCAAATCTAACATCATACAAATACTGAATAGCAAACAAATACTGAGTATCAAAGGCATTCTTTAAAACACAGAGATGGGGAATTAGGAAAATCTTGAATAGTGCGGGGCGCCTGGGTGGCTCAGTGGGTTAAAACCTCTGCCTTTGGCTTGGGTCATGATCTCAGGGTCCGGGGATCGAGCCCCGCATCGGGCTCTCTGCTCAGCAGGGAGCCTGCTTCCCCTTCTCTGCCTGCCTCTCTGCCTATTTGTGATCTCTCTGTCAAATAAATAAATAAAATCTTAAAAAAAGAAAAGAAAACCTTGAATAGTAGAAACTGCTATGGGGAAGGAAGATTCCTTCACAGAAGGATCGACCAAACCGAAGTCTGAAGCATGACTAAGAAACAACCGAATGCCAAGGAGAAAGGGAGAAGAAAGTTCTAGAAGGTGGGACTGGCCGGAGACATGAGGCAAGTCAGGGTGATGGAGCGCAGAGGGAGGGAATGGTGGCTGGGAGGTGGGCCGGGGCATGTTGCTTGGCCTTGTTAAGGAGTTGCCCTTGGTCCTGGGAGTGACGGATAGCCAGAGAAGAGCAGAAGCTCCGCAGCCATGGCTCCACCACCCCTTCTCAGACGCCATTTTGGCTGTGACACAGGGCGAGTGGAGGACAGGAGCTGATGTGCCGGTGAGACGCTGGGGCTGTCTGTGGCGGAGGTGGAGGTGGGGACAAAGGTGTGTCCTAACAGAATCTAGAACCGTGTGGATGCGGGTCGGGGAGAGGGAGGGTCAGCGTGATGGTGGCAGGCTGTCATGTGCTGAGACGGGATACCAGAAGAGAAGGCCTGATGTGGAGGAGAAGTCCTGCCTTTGGTCTGGTGGAGGTGGAAGGACACATTGCTAAGGCAATTGGTCGCATGGGGTTGGAGCTCAGGGCCCAGATGTGGCAGAGGGAAGAAGCTGGCGACTCCTCGTGTGTGTGGTGCTGGGAGCCAAAGCTGCTTGGGGGAGGCGCAGATGGCAGGAAACCAGGACGGCACAGGAGTGGCCAGCTCCAGCCCAGCTTGGGTATTTTCCCCTCCTCGTCATGAAAATGTTTAACCACAGCAAGTGCCTCCAGATACATACCCTTACGGACCCTGTACAGTTATACACACGTCCGTATGTCTGGGCACACATGGCTTCCTATTTTACCTATATTTTACCTGTTTACCCATACCACCAACTCAGCAGCTTGTTCGCTTCAAAGTTTTTTTCCCGATTGGTCTGTATCGTAGTCTCCTCCTAAAACCCTGTCTTCCAGAAGGCATTGCTGTTAACATATTCCTTCTACTTTTTCTCCTATGCCTGTGTGGCATCTTATTATACAGATGCATCATTATTTATTTAACTGTTCCTCTGTTGAAGGACACTTAGGTTGTCTGCAGATTTCCTGCTGTTACAAATAGTGCTGCAGTGAAGGTCCTCGATGGCATGTATTCATTGGTGTGCATGTGGGAGTGTTTTGGTAGGCCGGAGTCCTCCAGGTAGAATCAATCACTGGGTCAAAGAGCATGCACATTTCAGAGTTTGAACAGATGTTGCCTGATTGCCCCAGCTGGCCTAGCCCCCTCCCCGACCCAACACACACATACTTTAATCAGCGTTGGATTTTACCTTTCAGAGTTTTTTCCCTAGTCTGTTGGGTGAAAAAGCTCATTTTATCGATACTTTAATTTCCATTCCATCTATTACTTGGAAATTTAAGCATCTTTTAAAATGTTCACTGGCTGCAGTCAGTTTTCATTAGAAAATTATATCTTTTGCCTATTTTTTTGGGGGTTACTTTCCTTTTTTTTAGTGAGCTGTAACAGTTCTTTATGGGATAGAGATATTAGTTCTTAACAGTTCGAGTCTAAGGATGCACCCAACTTAACAGCAGTCTGAGAAATTCCCCTTCTTCTGTGTCACCCCCAGCACCCTGTGCCAGTTGTCATGAGGCCCTGTTTGCTCTCCTCTGAAGCTTGTGACAACTCTGTTCTTGGTCTCTTAAATTTGGGGACAGACTACAGAGCATCCCCTGCAGTATACCCACGGGGTAAGGCAATCTGCTCAGGGGCTTGGGCTGAGGATAGAGCCCTGGTCTCTGCTTCTACAGCAGTTTTTGGATGACGGGATGGTGGGTGTCGGGCCCAGAAGGCCTCCCAGGTCAAACCTCACCTGGGTTATTGCGGGTGAGCATCTCAAGACCCCTCTACATTGCTGTCACAAGCTTCACCCCTGCTTGTGCTGTAGGTTCAGTTTTCCAGGTGACCAGTGGGGGAAAGAGTGACTATCCACATGTCCTAAAGGTGTTCAGTTTGAAAATGCAGAATGCGGTTCTCAGGAATGCTCCCAGTGCTCAGTGCTGTGGGCCCCTGGCCACTTCATTCTGATCAGATGCGGTTGTGTAGTATGGTTTCAGGAAGGTGTGAGTCATTGCTAGAGGCTTTCTTAGTGTGGGGGGGTGTTCCACAGAACTCGTTAGTTCCACAGAAGGGAGACCAGGATTGGAGAGATTTTCTTGACTGTGTTTGCTCTCTTAAGCTTTTCTGGAGGGTTTTGACATTCATTTTCATTCATTCACATCTTAGAGTGAATTATTTTAATTCAGGCACTTTCTTCTTAACACCTTGAAGAAATCAGTTTAATGTGCTTGGAAGTCAGTCCCCAGTCACCTTAGTTTTGGTAATTGGCTTCAGAATGTACTGAGAACCCCGATTCCCTGGCATGTCACATGCTGTGCTTGGGAAGCCCTGTGGGAAATATGAGCAAGGTCGGACAGATCTGTTGTCCAAGGCCTTTCTTTCCAGTTGTATTCAAGATAAGACATACAAAGACATAACTGTACACATCTTGTTGCCTCTGTGCATACCCCCTGCTGTGGCCTCCTCAGTGACAGTGACCATTGCCTATGTGACCTGCTGCTGCTCCACTCCCACTGGCCTCCTTGGTCCCCATCAAACTCGCATGTTCCTGCCCCAGGGCCTTTGCGTGGACTGTCCCTGCTATCTAGAATGGGCCCTGTCCCCCACTCACTTCTCCCAGGTCTGCTCAGATGGTCCTTTCTCAGTTCCTAGCACAGGGGCTGGTGATCAGTAGGTACACAGTAAGTATCTGCTGGAAGAAGTGAACAGCTCTAGAATGAATGTGGAAAGTCAGGGCCCCATCGGAAGAGTCCCTGGTCTCCCTGGACCTCGGGTTTCTGTCATCAAGAGGACTGTTTGGCTCCTTCATGCATTTGGTAGTTCTGACATTACTGGAGTCCAGGAGAAAGGGGGCTCTGAGAATCAGCCTCCGCCCCCCGGGGCTTCTCAGAGGGTATGAACCTGTGCAGGGGTACCCTGAGGATGGCCTGTGTCACTGCCTTCCTTGGGCTAGTTGCTGGGCACCTATTGGCTGCCAGACTATAGAGAGGGCCAGAGCTGGCTTCGTCCTGTCTTCTACCTGGGGCTCCACGGTCCCGGTGGGTAGAGTCCCTCTTTATCCCTTGGGAAAATAATAAACTGTGGTTAGGATGTCGTTAGTGATTAGTCAGGCCTGTGTAAAGGCAGATGTCCATGTCTCTTAGATGCAAGCCACAGTCTGTCCAGGGCCTGCAAGTCTACCCACCCGGCCCAGCCCAGCCTGGCCCAGCCACACTGCGGCCTCACAGAACACCTAGCCGCCAAGGACCACCCTCACTCAGCCCTACTTTCAACTCTGCCCACATTTTGTGCTCCCTACTACCCCTTTCCCATAGGACACCTGCTCCTCGCTGCTCCTCAGTGACGAAGAGGACCTGGTACAGTGTAGTTTCCCAATAAATACACATCAAGTGAGCAAATATATAGAGTTCATTTGTAAGACATCTGGCTGAGTTAAGCTAGATTAGGGTTGAGTCATTTCTGCTGAGATGATCACTCTTCAGTTTTTGTCCAGAGAGCATTATTAACGTTTGGATATTTAGAAATATTTAGATATTTCCTCCAAGGAGGGGAAAAGGGAGGAAGCTTCTTTTTAAATACAACTTTGTTATAGAAAAATGTAAATGTATCCACAGGCAGAATAGCACATTGACTGCCCATGACCCAGCCCCACCCCTAACAGGTCCCAATTCATACCCATCCTGTTTCATCCAGCCCCCCTGTCCTCACCCCTGGATTAATTAGAATCAAACCACAGATATGCCATCCTTAAGTATTTCAGTTTGTATAAAAGAGGCTTCTAGAAAGAAAGCCTGAGGGAGAGATGAACTGCTCATTCCCATATTCTTCAGGCCCAGTGGGATCATGTCCAGCTTGCTGTGTGATCCCCCCGAGTGGGTGTGTGTGCTGTTTGCATGACATGCAAAAGAGGCAAGCCTGGCTCTAGCCACTGCACAGGTGTCCCCATGGTCATTTCCTTCCTGTGCTGGTCAGGGACACCATCACCAGCTCAGAAATTCTGAGGGGTTTTCCTTTTTTCCATTTCCTTTCATGGTTTTGAAGCAGAGAGGAAGAGCGGTAGCTCGATCCGATAACTATTCATTTACTATCAGAGTTGATGCCACATATTTATAAGAAAGTGTGGTCAAAGTCATGAATATCATTAGTTAGAGGAATGCTAATGTTCCAGTAGGATAGGAAGAAACATACTTTGTTTTTAGGTTATGTACAAGTTGTTTGCTGCCACAATGCTAGATGTGGATTCTTACATGAATGATGGAGAGGAATGTAACTCTCATATTTCTACACATTGAGTCACTTCAGTGGAATGTCAATAATTGTGAAAAATTGCAGTGCTGAATGGGAGGAAAAATGTGGCTTTAAGTATGACATCATTTTTTTCTTTCAGCTTCTGATGCTCAAAATAAAACATCTCTCAGTCAGCAAAACCTAGATAAAATGTTAAAAAACAAAACAAAACAAAATGTTACTCAACAACAAAAAAACAAGCAGCCCAATTGAAAAATAAAGTACTTGGGTGCCTGGGTGGCTCAGTGGGTTATGACTGCCATGACTGCCTTCGGCTCAGGTCATGATCTCGGGGTCCTGGGATCGAGCCTCGCATCGGGCTCTCTGCTCAGCAGGGAGCCTGCTTCCCCCCTCTCTCTGCCTACCTCTCTGCCTACTTGTGATCTCTCTCTCTGTCAAATAAATAAATAAAATCTTAGAAAAAAAAAAAGTACTTGAGCAGGCATCCCTCCAAAGAAGACATACAAGTGGCCAATAAGTACATGGAAAATGCTCAATATCACTAGTCACTAGGGAAATGCAAATCAAAACTGTGATGAGGTATCACCTCACACCCCTTTAGAATGGCTACTATCATAACAAAGAATAACAAGTGTTCAGAAGATGTGAAGAAATTGGAACCCTTGTGCATCGCTGGTGGAAATGTAACATGGTGCAGCAGTGGAAAGCGGCTTGGCAGTTCCTTGAAAATTTAGACATAGGATCACCATATGACCCAGCCATTCCACCCTTAGGTACATACTGAAAAGAACTGAAAGCAGGACTCAAATAGATACTCGTACATCCATGTTAATAGCAGCAACATTTACAATAGCCAAAAGGCGGAAACAACCCACATATCCATCAGAAGATGAATGGATGAACAAAAGGTGGTTTATACATATGATGGAATTCAGCCATAAAAAAGGAAGGAAATTCTGACACATGCTACAACATGGATGAACCTTGAAGGCATTATGCTGGGTGAACTAGAGTAATCAAATTCATAGAGACAGAAAGTAGAATGGTGGTTGCCAGGGGCTGGGGGAAGAGGGGATAGGGATTTATTGTTTAAAGGGTACAGAGTTTCAGTTTGGGAAGATGAAAAAGTTCTGGATATGGACGATGGTGACAGTCATCCAACAGTGTGAATATATATATATATACTTAATGCCACTGGATTTTACACTTTAAAAAGTACCAAGAAAAGGTAAAGTGATAGAGTAAGATAGATCATGCAAATGTGAATTATAGGAATACTGGAGTGGCTATATTAATATCTGACAAAGTAAATTTCAGATCAAGGACCCTTTCTAGAGAAGAGAGAGAGAGAGATTCCGTACTGGTAAAAGGATCAACTCACCAAGAAGACATAATTAGTCTATATATACCCAGTACAGAGCTTCAAAATACATGAAGCAAAAACTGACCAAACTAAAAGGATGAGTAGATAAATGCGTACTTGTGGTTAGAGATTTCAACACTTTCAGTAAATGAAAGAACAAGTAGGGAGAAAACCAGTTTAAGGATACAGAATACCTGAGCAACCATATCAAGCAGTTTGACTTAATTCACATAGTATGTTCTCTGACCACAACAAAAATTAGAGATCAATAACAGAAGGACATCAAGCCCTAATATCTGTGAACTAATACATTTTCAAATAACCCATAAGTTAAAGAAGTCACAAAGTAAATTAGATATTTTGAGTTGAACGATGATGAAAAAATAAAATGTGTGCAGCTAAAGCAGTATTTACAGGGAAACATAACTTTAAACTTTTGTACTGGGTAGAAAGAAAGGTCTTAGAAACCATGATCTAAGCCTCACATTTTAAAAAGCTTAAAAAGAGAGTGAGAGAAAGAGCAAATTAAACCCAAAATAGAAGAAAATAGTAAAGAACCAAAATCAATGAAACAAAACAAACAGTAGGTAAAAATCAAGGAAATCAATAGCTGGTTTTTTGAAAGAGCAATACAACTGATAAACCTCTAGTTCGATTGATTAAGAATAAAGAAACACAAGTTACCAATCTAGGCAATGACACAGGAAAAAAAGATTCCACAAACATTAAAAGGGAAATAGAAGAACATTATAAACAACCTATACTAATAAACCCAAAAACTTGGATAAAATAAACTACCTTAAATACTCCAATTACTAAAATGGACTCAAGAGGACGGAGATAATCTCAGTAGCCCTACGTGAACTAAAGAAATTAAATTTGTATTTAAAAAACCTTCCCACAAAGAAAACTCCAAACCCATGTGGCTTCAATGGTAAACTTTACCCAGCATTTATGGAAGAAATAGTGACCATCTTACACAAAATCTTTGAGAGAACAAAGGAGGAGGGAATACTTCTCAACTCATTCTGTGAAGCCAGCATCACCCTAATACCAAAACCTGATGAAGGTATTAGAAGAAATCTACAGGCTGGTATATCTCAGTAACTAGGCATTAAAATTCTTTCAAAATATTAGCCAGTTGAATCCAGCAACACATAAAAAAGACAATAAACCAGGGACAAGTGGAGTTTATCCCAGTAATGCGAGACTGACTTAACATTTAAAAATCAATATAATTTACTCTACTAACAGACTAGTTGCAAAAAAAAAAAAAAAAAAAAAAAGGCATTGACAGAATCCAATACCTGTTCAAAATTCAAAACGAAAACTCTCAGCAAGTGAGAGGCGAGAATTTCCATAACCTCATACAGGGCAAATGCTAAAAACCTAGAGCTAATGTCCTAGGACAGAATGAACAGTTCCTCCTGAAGTCAGTAACAAGACAAGGATTTCTGTTCTTGCTATTTTTATTCAACATTTTAGTGGCAATGCTAGCCAGCTGAATAAGGCAAGAAAAAGAAAAGCATATAAACTGGAAAGAAATGAAACTATATTTACAGACAACATGTCCATCTTAAATAGGACATGATCATGTACCATGAAAACTCCAGGGACTCTATCAAAAAAGCTACTAGAATTAATAAGTGAATATAGCATAGTCACAGGATACAGAATTAATATCTAAGAATCAGTAAATTTCTTCAAATGCTGGCAATAAGCAATTGAAGTTGAAATTTTAAGAAATACCATTTACAATACCACAAACCCACAAAACATTTAGAGGGAAATATAACAGAATGTATATAAGAGAGGTACACTAAAAATTATAAAACATTGCTGAGAGAAATTTAAAAAGACTTAAATAAATGGAAATATATGCCAAGTTCATGAATCAGAAAACTTAACATTATTAAATTTCCAAATCCTCCCATATTAATTTATAGATTCAGTGCAATCCAAAATAAAAATCCCAGCACATTTTATGTAAAAAATGTTAAGTTCATTCTAAAATGTATGTGGAAATGCAAAGAACTGAAGCCAAATTTTTTAAATAGAAACAATTTTGAAAATTAAAAACAAAGTTGTACAACTTACACTATCTTATTTCAAAACTCACTACAAAGTTATAATCATCAAAGCAGTTAGTACAGCATAAAGGTAGACATATAGATCAGTGAAACAGAATAGAGTCCAGAAATAAACTCACAAATACATAGCCAATTGATTTTGACAAAGTTGCCAAGGGAATTCAATGGGGGAAAGGATAGTTTTTTTCCAACAGTTGGTGCTGGTACTGTTGGATATCCACATGGGAAGATATGAACCTTGATCCTTATCTGATAAAATATACAAAAATTAACCTGAAATGGATGGTAAACCTAAATGTAAAAGTTAACATTTAAAAACTTGAAGAAGAACACACGGAAGAAGATATTTGCCACCTTAGCAGATTTCTTAGGAAATGAAAAAGCATAAACCATAAAGGAAAAAAAATTGATTAATTGAACTTTATCAAAATGAAAAACTTCTTTTAAAAGCACCTTTAAGAAAAGGAAAAGATGAGCCAAAAACTGTATATTCGACAAAGAGCTTTTAGGCAGAATATGTAAGGAACTTGTAACACCAAAGTGAGAAGACAAAGGAAACTTCATTATGAATTAAAGATTTGAGCAGGTGTTTTACAGAAGATACACCAGTAGCCAATGAGCACATGAAAAGATGTTTAATATCCTAGTTATAAGGGAAAGGCAAATTAAAATCATAATGGGGCAGCACTAGACATCCATTCGAATGACCAAAATTTAAAAGACCTACCGTTTCAAGTGTTGCCAAGGACCTATACATTACTGTTGAGAATGAAAAATGGTATGATAGGAAAACCTAGGTAGTTTTCTTTACTCTTAAACATTTATGTACTGTTTACAACTCAGCGATTCCGCTGCTAGATAATACACAATAGAAAACATCTGCAAAGATTCATACAGGAATGTTCACAGCAGTTTTGTTTAATAATAGCCAAAAACTGAAAACAATTTAAATGTCCATCAACATGTGATAAACAATTGTGGCATGGTCATACAGTGGAACGCTAAGAGCAATAAACTATGGAAGATGCCACAGATGGATGAATCTCACAGATACTATGTTGAATGAAAGAAGTCAGACCTGGGTGGCTCAGTTGATTAGGCGACTGCCTTCGACTCAGGTCATGATTCCCGGGGTCCTGGGATTGAGTCCCAGGACTCAACTGGGCTCCCCCTACTCTGCGGGGAATCTGCTTCTCCCTCTGCCTGCCACTCTCCCTGCTTGTGCTCTCTCTCTCTCTGTGTCAAATAAATAAAATCTTAAAAAAAAAAGACCAAAAAAAAAAAAAAAGTACAGGCAGTGTGTTTCCATTTATAGAAAACTCTAGAAAGGACAAATCTAATCTGGAGTGACAGGAAGCAGGTCAATGGTTCCCCACGGCCTGGTGTGGAGGGTGAGGGGATTGACCAGAAAGAGTCACAAGGGAACTTTTTGGGTGATAGAAATGTTCTGTCTTGATTGTGACAGTGGTTACTTACCCAGGTATACACACTCGTGAGAACTCCCTAAACTCACTTAAACTAAATGCACTTTATTGTATGTATATGGTACCTTAATAAAGTTAATTCACAAAAATCCTTTATGTAACTGAGGTTAAAAACAACAACAACAACAACAACTGATGTGCAGAGTACCTACCCAGTATTTTTAAAAATATTTTATTTATTTATTTGACAGAGCGATCACAAGTAGGCAGAGCAGCAGGCAGAGGGAGAGGGAGAAGCAGGCTCCCCGTTAAGCAGAGACCCCGATACGGGGCTTGATCCCAGGACCTTGGGATCATGACCTGAGCCGAAGGCAGACACTTAACTGACTGAGCCACCCAGGTGCCCTCCACCCTGAATTTTCTAAAATAACCACAGTTTATATCAAAAAAAGAATGGAGACGCAGAATGGTGCATAAAGATTGCTACCATTTTTAGAGGATCTATTTACCCATGTACCTGCCAATGTCAATCAGTGCACACATCTTCTTGTAAAGACCCACAGTTGCCCCTGGTGATGGAGGATAGGTGGAATAGGAGAGATACTTGAATTTTTCATCATGTTTCATCACCATCTGTTTCTTAACAGAAACCAAAACTTGTGGTCGATATATAATTGATCACACTAAAAAAGGTGCCGTTCAGCCTGGGACTGGCAAATAAATGACCCGGAAATAAGGAAACCAAAGAGCTGGGTAGCGCAGTCCTAGACTTCTAGTCTGAGAGATGAAGGTGAGTCTTCCCAGGAGTGGCCTTCTCTGCACCTGAGAGCCAGGGGCAGTGTGTGTCCACTGCCACCAACAGGCTGTGTGGCCCTGGCCAACCCCGTGTTGCTCCCATCCACACTTTCTGAAACACACACAAGTCACAGCAAAAATCCAATTTGTCTGAAGATTAGGGTTAAACATCAAAGTGTTCACATAAGCAGAGGCTGTGTGCGTCCCAAAGCAAGATGCTGCATTTGTCCCCTTACGTTGCTGGCTGCAATGCAATAATCCCAGTATATGGTCACTCAGTAAAATCTAAAATAACCATTATCCAAGAAATGAAATTTTGGCAACTTCAGGAATACGATTGAACTTTTAGTGAATGAGATGTAAGGAAAAGGTCGCAGATTTAGAACTGCATATGTATGTTTTTTAAACCTTAAACTCATCAAGTAATAGGTTCATGAAGTAGAAATGCATGTGACTGCAAAGCTTTGTGACTAGTTCAAGTCCATGACCTTCTCTAGGATAATCCCTGCCCCAAAGGAAGAGAATACATTTACCTAAAGTTCTGATTTTTAAAACAATTTCAGATCGAATTTATTGAAGTACAATTCACATACAGTAAAATGCCTTTGTTTTAAAAGAACTGGTCATTGTAACCACGCTCACCATCAAAATCTGCAACATTCCCATTACCTCGGAAAGTTTCCCGGTGCCCAGTGACCCTCAGCCTCCACATTCACAGCCCTAGGCAAACACTTGTAATCAAATTTGTGACACCAGGGATTAGATTTATCTTCTTTGAGAGTTTCATATAAATGGAGTCATCCAATATATACTTGCCTAGCACCTTTCTCAGCACAATATTCTTCAGATTTATCCAAGTTGCTGCATGTATTCCTTTTGGTTGCTGAGTAGTATAGTATTCTTCAAACAATTTTTAAAAATCATTACCTGCTTCCTCATTACCTGCTTATAACTTCTGGAAAAGTAATGAATGAGAACTTCCTGGATAATTAAACTGGCACACAGAGCAGTCACCTGTCCAGTTGACCAAGCCAGAAACCTAGGGATTATTTTTGATTCCTCCTTGTATTTACCAAATCCAAGAACCACGATGTCCAATTTTAATCTGATCTCTCTCAAATCGATCTTGTCAGATACTGTTATAAGCAAGTCTTCATTTCTCACCCATATTATTGCAGAAACCTATTTTGCTTTAGTTTTGCACACTCCTCCCCCCCCTTCTCCATCTTTAAACCAGAATGAATTCAACTGCTCTAGGGACCTCATATAAGTGGGAATCATAAGGTATTTGTCCTTTTGTGTCTAACTTATTTTATTTAGCATGTTTTCAAGGTTAATCCACATCATAGCATGTGTCAGAACTTTCTTTTTTTAAAGATTATTTATTTATTTATTTATTTATTTATTTGTCAGAGAGAGAGATACAGTGAGAGAGGGAACACAAGCAGGGGGAGTGGGAGAGGGAGAAGCAGCCTCCCCACCGAGCAGGGTGCCAATGCAGGGCTCGATCCCAGGATCCTGAGATCATGACCTGAGCCGAAGGCAGACGCTTAACAACTGAGCCACCCAGGCACCCCAGAACTTTATCTATCTATCTATCTATCTATCTATCTATCTATCTATCTATCTATCTAGGAGAAAGCACAAGCAGGGGGAGGGGCAGGGGGAGAAGCAGACTCTGCTGATCAGGGAGCCCGGTGAGGGGGTCTATCCCAGGACCCCGGGATCACGACCTGAACTGAATGCAGACGCTTAACTGACTGAGCCACTCAGGCACCCCAGAACGTTTTTTTTAATGGCTGAGTAATATTCCGTTGTATAGATAGACTACATTTTGTTAATCCATGTATCTACTGATGGATAATTTAGTTATTTCCACCTTTTGGTTATTGCAGATAATGCTGCTATGAACATTGGGGTACAAGCATTTGTTTGAGTCCTTACTTTCAGTTCTTTTGCATGTACACCTGGGAGCGGAATTGCTGGGTCATGTGGTAAACTCTATGTTTGACTTTTTGAGGAACCACCAAACTATTTTCCATAGTGGTTAAAAAATTTTACATTCCCACCAGTAGTCCAGGAGTGTTCCAATCTCTCCAAAATTTCTGATTTGGTGAAAAACAATTTCAGGAAACTTAAGCACTCTGTGCCTCAGCTTCCCCAATTCTAAAATGCAAGAAATGATATCATTCTAGCATGGTTGTGAAATTTAAATGAACAAATGCATGTAAATGACTTAGGTCTTGCAAACGTGAATGCTATAATACATGCTAGCTGGTATCATCGCCGCCGTCACTACTAGTGAGGATCAGACTGCCTGAAATCTGCAAACTTTGCAATCCATGCCCCTTCCCTGGGTCTCCTAGGGCAGCATAGTGGGCCAGGGGCCGGAAGCTGGGCTTGAGTCAGACGAACCCCTGGAGATGTGCACAATGAACAGACCTCATGGAAGGGGCCACGTAGCGCAGGGGAGTGGCAGCACATCCCTTCCTTTCATGAAGCAGGAAGGGGAGGCTCACAGAGGCTGAGTGGTCCTGGCTCCTGCCCTTCTCTTTTCACACGTGCTTTAGGAAGCACAGCAGGAAGTAAGGCACTTTGCTTCTCATGCATGTCAGGTGTGTCCAAAGAGCCTGATGGAATCACCTCAATAGTGGGAGCAAGCCCGAGATGATGCTGCAGGTGCCCCTGACCGTGACCCGAGCATGGGGTTCACACACCTGGTTTTCCTCAGGATTGTTTCCAGCAGTTTGGTGACTGTGGTCACGGTATGTGCATATTCTCTCAAGATCTCTTGGACAAGAGAGTGGCCCAGTGTGACTGCTCTATGTGACTCGGTGCCATCACCCAACTGTTATTGCTATTCCCACAGGCTTGTCTACAGTGAAGATCGGCAGCCCTCAAATGGCAAACTTCCAATGCCATAGCAGTAAAATTTTCACTTTTTAAAAAATTGGCATTTACAAGGAGAAAATATGTGTGTTGTGGGGGGTCTGATCAATACTTTTGCAACTCTTCACTCCTAATGCATCTGCTGTGCATTCCAGCTCCCCCTGAGGCCATGGGCAACACAGGCTTTGCCCGGCTGGGTACACAGGAAGTCTGCCAAGAAGGGCTCTGCTCTCACCCTTGTGGGAGATGGTGGGTCACTTCCTGGTTCTTTCCTACTACGATTGTTAAGTTTGAATAGGGCTGATGACTGGGCGTTAGGTAGTTTTTCTAAAACCTTTTTAATTATTAAAGTTTATTACAGCACTTGAAAAAAATGAAAAAAGTTAGTGTAGCTCATATTCCCACTATCATAGTATAAGAGCTGCCTTCATCTCTCCAGACTTTCTTTTAGTCTTTTCTCTTATCGACCTTTTTTTTACATTGTTGTAATCACCGTATGTGGGCAATTTAGGTGCTCTCTGCTCAGCTTTGCTCATAAATATCTTTTTCATGTCACTTTACTTATTTTTAATAGCTGTATGATAATCTATTGGGTTAATATATCATTTATTTAGACATCCCTCTATAATTGGCATTTAATTTTCCCCAATCTTCCATAATCACAAATTTTATTTTATTTACCTAACCTTGGTTTTACACAGTGTGTAAAAAAATTAGGTTTAAGTTTTAAATTGTTAAAACTGTGATGAAATGAGCCCCAGACTCAGTTGCATGCAAATGACTGACATGATTCTACTGACATCTATTTTGAATAATGAAAAAAATTTTCCACAATTTATCCGCTGGAACTTTTATTTTTTATTTTTATTTATTTTTAAAGTAGGTTCCATGTCCAGCATGGAACCCAAGGTGGGGTTTGAACTCACGACCCTGGGATCAAGACCTGAGTGAGCCGAGATCAAGAGCGAGACTCCCAACCAACTGAGCCACCCAGGTGCCCCTGGAACTTTTCTAAGTAGGTCAGGTCACAGAATTTTAGCCTGGGTGTTGCCATCCTCCTTCATCCCTCTTATATCAGACTTAGAGAGAACCACCAGCAAAGAGTGCCTCCCCACCGCAGCAGCATTTTGGAAAGACAGCACCCGTTTAGTGAGAGCCACTCTCAGGGCTGGACACATGGCTCTCTGGGGTGGTGTCTGCCATGAGGCTGGTCAAGCACAAGTGCATGACTGGGCTGTCCTGGTGGGGGCCATACCGAAGTCAAGTCAACGGTGGGGGAGGGGGTTAACTGTAGTACATGTATCCTGCCGCCCAAAGCAACTAGAAACCTGGCCAAATTAATGAATCAGCTATTTTCAGACATTGAATAGCAGGCAGCACAGAGCTGTGATCCCTGAGAAAAGAAAACCAAGAAGGGTAAGTGCTAACATTGCCCTGGATTTCTGCCTGGGGCTACGTCATGGACCACAGCTTGGGGAACAAGGACCTAAGTAAGTAGTGTCTGGTGGCTTAGCTGCCTTGAAGATCGGAGACGGGAGTGCAGGGACTCAGTTGTGATTTGTGGGACAGAGTCCTGGAGAGAAAGGATTCTTCAGGGAAGGAGCTCCAGAAATCCTCACAAGGTGCCCTGAGTGTTTGTGAGTTACTGAGCTGCATGTGTGGGGTGGGAGATGCCATGGAGATGGACCAAGAGCAAATGCCAGAGAGCTGCGAGGGGGCCAATCCCAAGAGCTCAGCCACAGTGGACCACTCTCAGTGACCCGCAGTGGACCACTCTCAGTGACCCGCAGACACACTGTTAGACACTCCCAAAGGGTTCCACCTTAGTAGTGGGCTACACAAGCCCTAGAGTGAGTATACATTGAACCTCCCCAAGAAAGCTTAAAAATAAGCCTTGAAAGGGTGAAGCTAATAATCTGCAAGGGACTTAAATGCCCGCCTAAAGAGACACAGAAGAAAGGAAAACTGTAGATCAAGGTCCTTTGTAAACACAGATGTGAAATCCTCAATAAGATATTATCGAGTCTTAACTCAGCCATGTATAAAAATGGTAATACATCACGGTCAGTAGAGTTTATCCCAGGAACAAAAGGTTGGTTCAACATTTGAAAGTCAATCAACATAATTCTTCATATCAACAGACACAAGAAAGAAAATTTTATGATCACCTCAATTGGTCTAGAAACAGCATTTAACAAAATTCGACATCCATTTGTGATTTTAAAAAAAGAAACTCAGCAAGCCAGGATTAAAAGAGATATTCCTAAATCTGGTAAAAGCATCCAGCAAGCCCCTGCAGCTAGCTCCCATGTTTAAAGGTGAAAGACTGGACACTCTTCCTCATGATCAGGAACAAGGCACGGATGTCTGACCTCACTGCTTCTATTCACCATTGTACTGGAGGTCCTAGTAAGTGCAAAGGCAAGAGAAAGAAATCAAAGGCACACAGATTGGAAAGGAAGAAATAAAAACATCTTGATTTGCAGACATAGACATGATTTTCTCTGCAGAAAACCCAATGGAATCTATACAAAAGGCTAACAAGTGAATTTAGCTGTGTACTAGCAAAGAACCATCAAAAGTTGAAATTAAAAATGTTTCAATATGTAATAGCACCAGAAAACATGGAATACTTAGGAATAAATCCCACAACATAGGTGCAAAAACTTTTTTGCTGCAAACTACAAAATACTGGTGAAGGAAATCAAAGAATTCCTTGAATAAATGATATATTGTGTTTGTGGGTTGGAAAGGTCTGTTCTCCCAAACTGGTCCAGACACTAAACTCAGTCCCAATCAAAATCTTAGCAGGCTTTTTTGTAGAAATTGGCAAGCCAATTCTAAAACCCACACTGAAAATAAATAAATAAATAAAAAATAAAACCCACACTGAAAGACAACTTTAGAGAAGAACAACTCTTTCATGGGTTTGCACGGGTCTTTCCAAGGACACACACCATCTGATCTCGAGACTTACTACAAAGCTACAGTCATTAAGATTGAGCAGCACTGCAGAAGGGATGGGCGCACACCAATAGAACAGAAGACAGAGTCCAGAAATAGCCCCATGCAGATGTGGTCAATTGATTTTTGACAAAGCATAAAGTCAGTGGATCATTTTGGTTTGAAAGTCCTTGCAAGTCATCTAAAGGGCAGTCAGAAGGATAGATGGTCTGAAACTCAGGGAGGGATTCTGGGCTCCAGAGACATAGTTTGGGAGTCCTTGAGTTAGAGGTGGAAGTGAAAGTTGTGGGAAGGCGAGAACCGCCCCAAGTGGGTAGGGAGATGGAGGAGAATGCCAGGGATGGCTTTCTGAGTCTGGGATGGGACAGCGACAGGACCACGAGACACCCAAGGCAGAGACACACGGGCCTTTATTTAATGCTGGACACATGGGAAGGGGGGAGAGCTCCCCGGAAGCACAAGCAGGATCAGAGCAGTGCGGGCAGAAGCAGGTGCCCCAGATAAAGGAGGGGGAAACGGGTGAGCAAGGATGGAATCATCCAGACAACGTGTACATGTACGCGTACAAACAGTGCCTGCTGCACATGAACCTGCTGTCACCTTCTTCTCTGCATGGAAGGAACCAACAGCCATGGGCTTTCCATTACTAGAGGCCTTTAAGAAAAACCACTACCATCTGGAGGGCTTTGTAGGTGCCAAACAGTACTCTAAAAGCTTCATGAATATGGAATCACTTCGCCCTCACACCTCACTGAAGTAGGTACAATTATCCCCATTTTGCAGACGAGGGAACTGAAGCCACACGTGGCACAGTAACGCTAAGCTTTGAGCCCACGTCCTTCCATACCACGCTTGCTGCTCTTGGGATGATGAAAGCAGTGACTCAGAGGCCCCTGAAAGTTTGCACCTTGTGCCTGCTTCTCATGACACCTGGCAAGACCACACACCTGGTATAGGTAGGGCCAAGGCCAGGCCTGGGCCAGCCTCGCCATGCTGCCCACACCCAGCATGGATGGATCCATCTTGCTCCCCCAGGTGGAGCAGGGGAAGGGCCATTGAACCCTGGTCTCGGATTTCTGGCCCTTGCTCCGGGCTGCCTATTTCTCTGCTGCTCAGAAGCAGATGCCCCCCAGTGTCGCTGGAGGACAGCCCTTGGAGACTGGACCAAGGCACCATGTTCCACCTTCTGCGCTCTCACTCGAGCACCAGATTTGCATGGTTTCCCTCCACGGACGGGTTTTGAAGCAGCCAGGCCCAGCGGAGTGGCTCAACAAAATGAAGGATAGGTTTGAATTTCAAAGAAAAAAAAAAAAAAGCTTGATTCTAAAATGTTGAGACATATTTATTTGAAGGACTTACTCTTCAAACTGAAAGAAACCCAGAGTTACTTCCAAATTATTTTGAACAGCAGTAACTCTTTAAAATGTGTGCATGCAAAGTTTTCCAGCGTATGCAAACGGCAAGGACTTGGGGTTTTTTGCTGGCTCTTCGTATCAAAGTTACCTGGTATTTTTGGTCTTCTGTACCTTTTGTAATTTCCTCTGAATAAGAGGAAATATGGTTGCCATTTGTGTTTAATTTATTTTAAACAAATCAAAGCACTGATTTCTACTTCCTGCCTGTGTAATACTTGAGCTGCAGGCTTCAAAGGGCAGAGTAACTATGTTCTTGAGTGATTGGGCGTCTGTTGTATTATTTTATAAACAGTTCAAAGTTTCGCATTGTATAGGAGCAACTGGTACAACACGGAGATATTATTTTCTGTGCGAGTAGCGGCAGAGAACTCTGAGTGACCTTTACATTTGTCTTGTGCTAGTTCATAGATTAAATTTAGATTTGGGTAGAATATATATTTATCTAAAGACTCAGAGTTTATTTTTCCTGTTTTCTCTAACACTGCTTAACTTGTTCTCTGAAATGTTTATCGCAAATGGCAGGTTGTCGCAAAGAGCAGTGGAAAGAAAACTAAATACTCATCGCTTGGTTTTCTTGCAGGTTCATTGGGTTTAGGAAACTCCACCTAGATGAGCATCTTGTTTCGGAGGCGGGGGGGCTCTCCCCAGAAGCGAATTCCCAGGCCTGCAGGCGTGTGGGTTTTTGAATCCAGCGATCCCGGGAGTGCACAGCGCAGGTCCCCATCACACAAGGTGTGAGGGCAAAGATGTTAACATACCTCGATTCCAAAGCAAGTCCACTTATTTTATTTTATTTATTTTTAAAAGATTTTGTTTATTTATCTAACAGAGAGATAGAGAGCACAAGTAGGCAGAGCAGCAGGCAAAGGGAGAGGGAGAAGCAGGGTCTCTGCTGAGCAGGGAGCCCGATGCGGGGCTCGATCCCAGTACCCTCGGATCATGGCCTGAGCCAAAAGCAGACGCTTAACCAACTGAGCCACACAGGCCCCCTTGCAAGTTCACTTATTTAAAAAAAACAAAACAAACCCAAAACAGAATGCAAGCTGGTGCAGCCACTCTGGAAAATAGTATGGAGGTTCCGCAAAAAGTTGAAAATAGAGCTATCCTACAACCAAGCAATTGCACTACTGGGTATTTATCCCAGAGATACAAATGTAGTGATCCGAAGGGGCACGTGTACCCCAATGTTTAAGCAGCAATGTCCCCAATAGCCAAACTATGGAGAGAGCCTAGATATCCATCAACAGATGAATGGATAAAGAAGATGTGGTATATATGTACAATGGAATTTTATGCAGCCAGCAAAAAACCCTGAAATCTTGCCATTTGCAATGATGTGGATGGAACTAGAGGGTATTATGCTAAGCGAAAGAAGTCAATCAGAGAAAGACAATTATCCTATGATCTCACTGATATGAGGAATTTAAGAAACAAGACAGAGGATCATAGGGGAAGGGAGGGGAAAATGAAACTAGACGAAACCAGAGGGGGAGACAAACGGTAAGAAATTCTTAATCTCAGGAAACAAACTGAGGGTTGCTGGGGGGAGGGGGGTGGGGGGATGGGGTTGCTGGGGGATGGACACTGGGGAGGGTATGTGCTATGGTGAGTGCTGTGAATTGTGTAAGACTGATGAATCACACACCTGTACCCCTGAAACAAATAATACATTATATGTTAATTAAAAAAAACAAGACAAAACAAGAGTTCCCCAAGGTTCTGCTGGGGCCGCTCAGCCTCCCTGTCCAGCCTGTGCTGCTGTCCCCTCTGCCCTGGGCCATCACGGCCATTCGTGCATTTTGCTGCTGGTTGGCGTGGTGGGCCAGGCACAGAGGAAGGTTTGTATGCACATGGCCATCACGGTGCTGCGTGGCCTTGTGCAAGAAGCTCTTCTCTGCTGCGGGGAGGAGCATGGGTGAGAGCCTGGGGGTGGGGTTACTCAGGGCCAGCCAGACGCTAATCAATTCTGGGGGTGCAGCGCACACACAGGTCGTGCCCCTGGGCTGGCTGTGGCCCAGAAGAGGAGCCCAGCATCGCGGTCTGGGGGAGCCATCGAGGGGCCTCCCACCAAGAGCTCCTGGATGTGCAGGCTCAGCAAAATATGTGGGTCACACGCCGCTCAGGAGCACGGCTTGGACAGCATCTTTCGAGGTGGGGGGCTGCCATCTGAACTAACTTGCACTGGAGGGAGGCCACGAGGCCCCCGGGAGAAAGCTGCAAGCCCCGTGCTCTGATCAGGGACCTGAGGGGCTGGCCGTGTCCTGCTCCCAGGGCTGGGCAGGGGCAGGTCTGACAGGAAGCGGCTTGGCAGGCTGCAGCGGGTGCCGGGCACTTTAATCTCTTGCCTGTCTTCACTCAGAGGCTGTGAGCGCTGCAATTCCGTTTTCACTTCTTTGGAAGTGCTGATAAGATGGGAACAGAATAAATCAAACGCCAAGTTACATGTTTCCTGGCTTAGGAAGAAAAACTAAGCATAACCTTGGAAATGCTCCCAGACGGTTTTGTTTTTTTTTTTTTTTTATTGTCCCCCCGAGTTGATTTTTCCTTCTTGTTTTTTATTGTGGTAAAATATACATAACCTAAAATTGACCATTTTCACCATCTCTAAAGGCACAATTCAGTGGCATTAAGCACATTCACGTTGTCGTGCAGCCGTCCCCACCAGCCATCTCCAGTTTTGCACCCTCCCCAGCAGAACCGCTGCCCCTTCCACGTGAACTCCCCAATCCCATGCTTCCTCCCACCCAGCTACCCAGGTACCCGGAGCTATAGTCGAGGTGTCCTCTCTGCAGGCACGCATGGGGTATAGGGGGGGCCCGTGTCCTGGCCCCAAAGCCCTCCTGGTGTGGGCTGGCCCTGGGCAGAGCTGAGAACAGCTGTTCCCGTCTTAAGGAAGGGGATCTGTCAGATGTTAGTCATCTTTTTCTTTTTTAGATTTTATTTATTTATTGGAGCGAGAGAGACAGAGCACAAGCAGGGGGCCCAGCAGAGGGAGAGGGACAAGCAGACTCCCTGCTGAGTGGGGAGCTCGACACAGGGCTCAATCCCAGGACCCCGAGATCATGACCTGAGCCGAAGGCAGACCCTTAATCGACTGAGCCACCCAGCCGCCCCACTAGTCGTCTTTATAGTGGTCACAGACGACCTGTGCGGAGCGCCTGTGTCCCCAGGCACTGTCCTAAACCCGTTGCATGCAGTTCTTGTCCTTCAGCCGCCTTTGGTCTCGTCTTTCCCGAATGGATGCAACAGGAAGCCCGTTTCATTAACCTACACCCTTGAGCGGGGTGAAGGAGAGGGAGAGGCTCTCTGAGGCTGGGCTGAGGTTTTATTTTATTCTGTGTTAGTCCCAATCCCCACAACGACCCACGAGGACCATAGATATTTCATTGGCATTTTGCATCCGAGAAAACAGGCACAGAGAAATCAAATCTAAGGGTGTGTTTCTTCCGGACCAGGAAAAGGGTCCATGCTCGGCGAGCCCCGGTCCGTGGACGGTGCGGGAGTCTCTCTGGGCCTTTGTCCCCGCTGTGTCATTGGGGCCGGGATACCGCCTGCATCAAGGCCCAGAGTGTGTGCTCAGAGCAGCTTTCCCTCCTGGGGGAGAGTTACTAGCCTGTGTCATTTCTGAGTTAACTTTCTAGTGCAAAGGTCCACTGCAGGCCTTCAGGGACATGAATCAGTACGTGTGTTTTGCGAACGGCTTCGGGAAAGGGAAAGAGTGATGCCGAAGATCTTGGGCGGGGTCGGAGCAGCTGACTCTCTGAGTGACTGAGTGACAACGTCAGCTCTGGGCACAGGTCCAGGCCGCAGCGTGCGTGGGCTTTGACCCCCTGACCCTGCTGTTTCTGTGTTTATCCACTCTGCTTCCTCTGCAGCTGATGTCATTGTGACTTCATATTTTGCCCTCGGCCGATCCCTGGGGAGAGGGGTGATGAGGGCCACCTGCAGGACACCTGCCGACAGTAGCCCACTCCCCCCACTCCTGCACCCCCCTCCACTCTGCAGTGGCCCAGGAGCTCAAAATGGTCACTGCATTGTTAAAAGGTTGGAAAAAATTAAAAGAACATCTCACTACCCCTGCAAATTATATGAAATTGCAACATCCGTGTCCACGATAAAGCTTAATAAACACAGTCACATATTTGTTCAGGAATTGTCTCTGACTGCTTTCGCAGTCTGATTAGGGACTGTGTGGTCCGAAGAGCCAAAAATATTTCCCCTCTGGCCTTTTCCAAAGTGTGCCAAGCCCAGGCACGGCGTCCTCCTTCCTGCGATGACAGCAATTCAGGTCGGTAGTAGCATTTCACGTGGTCAGCTCAAACCTCTGGCTCCTAATCAGAGTGGAAAGTGTGCGGAGGGTCAACCCGCGTGATTCCCAGAGACAGAGCGGTGGTCATGGGTCCCTACCTCTGGCTGCGCGGGGCCTGAGACCAATCAGGGGTCACCTGTCCTTCACTGAGAGGACCGGGCTCTGCTGCGGGCCCCTGGCAGGCAGCTCAGGCCTGTGTCAGGAGCTCACGGGATGCTCTGCAAAGGGACACTGACGGAGGAGGCTTCCCCGTGTTGCCAGAGCAACTCCAATAGAGCCGTCTGCCCTGACTTACCTGTGTGCGTGTGTGCGCATGCGTGTGCGCGACAACAGCCCATCCCTGGAACGGTGACTCCGGGCCTTTCACAGCGCCGTCTGCTCCTGCGGTAGCTGTTCTAGATCTTCCCTGGGAAGCCACTTCTTGAGATGGCAGGAAGAGCTGAGAAACCGCAGAGGGACCGGCCAGCCACTGAGCTAGGCAGAGCCCCTGCGGACTCGAGGCTCCTCTGAAAGTGGGATTCCCACAGAAGGGCCTGGGCCACGTGGCATTTCAGCACCCCTCAGCGTTCACATAAAAATTGAGGATGAGGACAAGGTGGGCTCTATAAAGACGCTTTGCCCCCTTTCACTGTGCAGCTTTTTAAAGTTTTGCGATAAAATACATATAACATCAAATTTCCCATCTTAACCATTTTTCCCCCTTTGATGAATGTTTATTGAGTGCCTACTGTATACCAAGTAGTGTGCCAGGTGTCAGAGATAGAACAATAACAACCCTCAGGTGACAGATTTCCCAGTCGACCATAAAATTCATTATCGAATGCTTGCCCTTAAAGCTGGTGGGGAAAGTCCAGGGTCTGCTAGCCTACAGATCCTGAGACCTGGAAATGTAATTGTTCAAGGTCAGAATGTCTGAAATCTTACATGTAAGAGAAAAAAAGTCATGACTCAAGCTTATTTCTTCACAGGGAGCCTGGGCTGGTTGTACAATTATCTCCCCAGTAGAAGAGTCTTCTTAAAAGCCAAGTTAGTAATGTATTAAGGTGTATTATTACTGTATTGAAAGTCATGTATTAAAATGCACACTTAGGGGGTGCTTGGGTGGCTCAGTGGGTTAAAGCCTCTGGCTTCAGCTCAGGTCATGATCTCAGGGTCCTGGGATCGAGCCCCGCATCGGGCTCTCTGCTCAGCAGGGAGCCTGCTTCCTCCTCTCTCTCTGTCTGCCTCTCTGCCTACTTGTGATCTCTCCTTCTGTCAAATAAATAAATAAAATATTTTTTAAAAAATGCACACTTGGACAGGATCCAGCCAGAAATGCAGTCAAACTCTCAAGGTTCGCCCTCCCTCTGCCTGAACACTATTTCGTTAAAATGCTCTTTCTTCAAAAATGTTTCATACACCCTTTGCTGCATCTGCTTCAGGAATGAAGACCGTTCTCAGCAATCAGACTGTCAGCATTCCGGAAAATGTCGATGTCACCCTGAGAGGACGCACTGTTATTGTGGAGGGCCCCGGAGGAACCCTGTGAAAGGACTCTAATCCCATCCATGTAGAACTGAGTCTCCCCAGAAGGGAAAAGAAGAGGCTCCGCGCTGACAAATGGGGGAGAACTAGAACAGGACCAGCTCCCGTTCACACTGATGTGGTCGCGTTCAGAACACGATCGAGGGTGTTACCCTGGGCTTCCGTGACAAGACGAGGTCTGTGGACGCTCAGTTCCCCATCCACGTTGGTATTCAGGGGAACGGTTCTCTTGTTGAAATCTGAAATTTCTTGGCTGAAAAAGATATCTGCAGGGGTTCAGATGAGGCCCGGTGTGACTTGTTCTGTATCTCAAGCCCAGAAAGGTGAATTAATTCTTGAAGGAGATGACATTGAACTTGTATCACACTCTGCTGCTTCGTTTCAGCGAGCCACAACCGTTAAAAACAAGGTATCAGGAAATTTGGGGATGGTATCTATGTTTCTGAAAAAGGAACAGTTCAGCAAGCTGATAAATAAGATCTAAGCTGTCCAGCTGCAGAAACAGCAAGATGCCGGATGAGTTTTCCGACTTATTTGTGATAGCCTAAAGATGCAATGAAAGCTGTACTGATTTGGGGCTTTTTCTTAAACCAATCATCCTTTTGAACGATTTGGCCGTTAAACCATTCAGAAGTAAATCGTAGTGTATTGTCCATACTGTTCCTAGACATGCTTGCCATCTCTGTGGTTTCGTTCGGTTTAGGGCTCTTGTTTGTATTTTTTTCCGTTTTTTTATTATGGTAAAATACACACAGCATGAAATTTACCATCTTACCCATTTTTGAGTGTCCAGTTCAGCGGCATTAAGCACATTTACACTGTTGTGCAATCATCAGCACCCTCCGTCTCCAGAACTTTGTCATCTGCCCAAACTGAGACTCCGTCCCCATTAAACACCGACTCCCCATACCCCTCCCCAGCCCTTGGCAACCAGCATTCTATGAACTTGACTGTTCTGGTTACCTCTCATGAGTAGAATCGTACAATATTCGCCCTTTTGTGATTGGCTTCACTTACTTCCTATAATGTCCTCAATTTCATCTCCTTTGTAGCATGTATGAGAAGCTCTTTCCCTTTTAAGGCTGAATAATATGCCATCATATGTACATCTTGCTGGTCATATGGCCACACGTTGCGTCTTCAATCATCCATTGATGCACACTGGGGTTGCCTCCACCTCTTGGCTATTGTGAATAACGATACTATGAACATGGGCGTGCAAGTATCTCTTTAAGACCCTGCTTTCAATTCTTTGGGGTTTACACCAAGCACAATGATTGCTGGCTCCTAGGGTAGCTCTATTTTTAATTTTTGAGGATGCTTCGTACTGTTTTGCGCGGCAGCTGCACCATTTCACATTCCTCCCAACGGTCCGCCAGGGTTGCGCTTTCTCCAAACCCTCGCCAATACTTACTATTTGTGTTGGTGCCATATTTTTTTTGGTAGCCGTCCTAATGGGTGTGGGGTGGATTTGTTTTGTTTTGTTTTTCAACAAGGCATAATTTTCCTCCAATGAAATGCGATCTTGTTTCCCATTAGAGGAGCTCGAGCAGGTGGACACCCTCGTGAAATCCACATCCCATAGAGAGATAGCACATTTCCAGCACTCTGGAAAATTCCCTCTCCACTTTTCCCGTCAGCCCCTCCCACCCCGCCAACAGAGAGCCGTCGCTATGGAAGGGTTGTGCCCCTCCTCGGGCTTGATGTAGCTGGACTCACACATCGGCGACTGTGGCGGGTTTTGCCGACCCAAGCACGCCTCCCTGTGCCTGGTGGGGTCAGGGCGGCTCTCCCCGCTGGGGAAGAAGATGCCGAGGTGTTGTCAGGAGCCACGAGAGGGTCTTTGTTTGCAGCATGCAAAGTTTCCTTCGGCACAGGGCCGCGTCCCCGCTCCTGGCCTCTCCCGGAGCAGAACTGGAGCAGAACTGTGTTTGCTTTCGGAGGACTCAGCACAGGATGCCCTGTCCTCTGCTGGATGACAGGAGAGTGACGTCAGCCCAGGTGCTTCCCGGCGGGCTGGGGCGGGGGAGGGGAAGGTTCCCAAAGACAGGGCTGGGACCCTAAGCCCATGGCATGTCAGCGATGCTTACAATGGCTTTTCCCTGGATATGTCCCACTTCCAAAACAGTGCGGTTTTTATGAGCAGTAGGTTCCTGAAAGGCTGCCACCCCGTGAGTCCAGGCCACCGGCTGGGGCGGGGTGGTGGGGGAGTGGGGTCTCGCCTTCACCATGGATTTGCTGAGTGACTGTAACAAGCCTTTTACTCTTTCAGAACTTTGCTTTTTTCATGGATTTTTCAACAAGCAATTGTTTCTGGCAGGCGCTTGTGCCGCGAAACTGAGCAGCAGAGAGAGTGGGGGCGAGAGGCGTGAACAGATGATAGCGCATTACCTAAATAATGATGTAAGTGTGGTGACGGGGTGCGCTCAGATCGGGGGTGGCCAGGGACGGTCCCTGGGAGGGACTCACACCTGAGAAATGGAGGCGTCGGAGTCTCAGGGCTCAGGACGCGGCCATTCCTGGGTGACACGGGAGGAAGCGTTGGGCAGGCAGACCTCTCTGCACAGCCACCGGCTAGCTCAGGGACAGCGCTGGGACAGCACTGGGACAGCAGGGGGTGGTGCCAGCCACACAGTGTCTGTGTGGTGCCAAGATCCGAGGCAGCAGTGGTCCTTGTTGGTGAATTTTGTCCCCACTCGCCGGCTTTACACGGACACGCTGCCCCTTTTACCCCGTCACACACATCCACGTCCCCTCTGTACCCAGGTGCCTCTCAGCCTGGCTCTGTGGTCGCCTCGTGGCCCCAGATGGTGGCTGGTGACCACTTCGTGCATTCCCCAGAGATCTCATTTCCGAAATGCGCTCAAGCACATGAAAATGGGGTGGGATGCCAAAAACAGTGGATTTTGAGAGCTCTGCTTTAAATCTTGGGCCTCTCCCACCCCTTTCCTCTAATGGTGAAATAGACACAACATGAAATCTCTCATCTTAACCATTTTGAAGTGTAACATTCAGTAGCGCTAAGGATATTTACAACGTTGTGCTACCCGTCTCGGGAATCCTTTCCTTCTTGCATGAATGTTAGACATCTTTTTAAAAAAATAAGATAAAATGGAATAAAATAAACAGAGTGATGTTCTCTTCAAAAATCAGCTGCCAGAAGCCGGCGTGTACTCTCTTCGGTCGTTGCCTCCCTGCCCCTCCCCTGGTGCACCATGGTGGCCTGCCATGGCCCTGGGGCTTCCGTGGGGCCAGGGGCACGGCCCAGCCATTGCTGACCAGGTAGATGTGTTCGGGGGCTATTCCCCATTACCCGTGTGCTTCTGAGTGCATCCCTGGCAGCCCCGGAACTCTATAAAGCTGGGGTGACAGGAGGGACACGGAGCCCCGTGTGGATCCAGTGGACGCTCAGGGTACAGCGGGGGGGGGGGGGGAGTTCTCCCCAGCCTGCCGCTGGCAGAGCCCCCCACTTCTGGTCCTTAACACATCTTCAATTCCACACTCGGCTTCACAGGGAGCCGAATGGTCAGTTTAGGCTGGTAAGCTGGAAGATTTGAGACCTGTGTTTATGGGTGATGTCGAAACTTTCATTTTGTGTTTTTTTTCACTCATCGTCCAACAAGAGGAAAAAAGGCAGTAAATCAATGACTTTGGTTCTTTTTGATATTTGATGGTAAAACCCTTT
>CM052889.1:55764534-55824039 GCA_028534135.1 Potos flavus | reverse complement strand
TCTCTCTCTCTGCCTGCCTTTCTGCCTACTTGTGATCTCTCTCCCTCTGTCAAATAGATAAATTAAAAAATCCTTTAAAAAATGGCTAAAATTATAAATCTTATGTGTATTTTACCACAGGTAAAAAAAAAAAAAAAAGTCAGTGAAGGAACCTTTCTTTCAATGTCGATTAAACAACCCTATTTCCTTTTTTGTGAGTTTTCTCCTCATGTTCACTTACACCTATGTTCCTGGTTCTCTGGACGAGTGGAGGGGTCATCTCAGCAATACGGAGCAGCGGCCTGACCCGGCCTTCTTCAGGCCCCTGTGTGGAGTCCCAGGAGGTCAGTGGAGGAGTGAAGGGGAGGATTGTGTGGAAACGGAAGAGGCTTCTGGGCAGTGTCGGGAGGGAGGAGCCCTCTGGAGGAAGCAGGCTGCCTCAGCCCCAGCACCACAAACCAGTGGGCTGGAGGCAGGATGCTGAGGAGAAGCCCTTCTCTGAGAGGGGTCCTGGCCCCCAGAAGGGATCTGGCCTCTGAGGGTCAAGCTGCCCCTCTCTGGGCCCCAGCTGGACTCAATGCCCAGCAAGTTCCTCTCAGGTCCTACTCCCTGTGTTCTGACGTCTGGGCCATCTGGAGTCTTACCACCAGGACAACTAATCTCTAAGACAGGTGGGAGGTCCCCCGTGCACGACAAAACCTTGGGGAGGGTTTCTAGAAAGTACATGCCCTTTCTCCATACACATCCCCGTCTCTAGTACCTTCTGGGAACAGAGCTGTCCTATGACCTAACCCCCCTGATGCGGGTATCCAGGCTATGTTGTACTATGGTTTTGCAAGACGGTACCGTTGGGAGGAACTGGGGAAAGGGGGCAAAGGGACCTCTCTGTATTGTTTCTTACAACTGAATGTGAATCTGTAATTATGTCAAAAAAATAAAATGTTCAATTAAATGTTTTTTTAAGTACAGAACAGGTAATGATGTGTAATTTGGATCACGTAGAACAAATCCCAAGCGTGCAGACTGTGAGGCTGGGGTTTGCTTTAACTACGCGACTCGCAATAAACTAGCATGAAAATCAGAATCTGGGGGCTATCCTCGGCGACCTCATCAGGAGCTCTAGCACAGAGCCCAGACGTTATATTTTTAAAGCTTTTAAAGCTTCATTTTGGGGAAGGGGCCATAGGCTTGTATTCCTTTGCGCTTAGTCCTTGCTCCTCCCTCCCCATTGCTGCCCCACGGTTGCGCCCTCGGGGCTCTGCTCTCTGCCTCCTCCTCACGGCCCCTGACCTCCATCCCCCTGCAAAGCTTGCATCTCCTCTTCCCTCAGGTTCCCCTCAAGAAGAAGGGCCCTGGCTTCTCCTGAGCAACGGCATGGCACGTGGGGTCCCCAGGGACGCTCCTCGCCTTGTACCCAGGGGTAGGCGCTGCATCTCCCTTTCCCTGTGACAAGGACATCCTAGTCAAGGAGCCCATTTATCGTCGCCCTCTATTCAGGCCAGGCTCCCTCTTGGGTCATACTTTCTAAAGAAATGGGGTTGCAACACAGCCCTGCATGTTTCCACACGTCTGGGGAGGGGGCTGGCCTTCCGCCACGGAAACCTGTTGGGGAGGCTTGAAGGTGCCTCTGTGCCTCCCGGTCCTGCACGCATTGCAGCTAGCTTGCCTCTCTGGGCTCCCCTTCCCATGCCGGTGGGGAATCTCAGCCACACCCTGTGCAGGGCGACCCTGCCTGCCACCTGCCCGTGGAGCTGGCTGGGCCGTGTGCGCGGGAGCGGGGACCTGCTGGGCCGACCAGCATCTGGCCGGAGATGGGAGGCACGGAGTGCCCTCCATGCAGCGCCCTTGAGCCTGCCGTTGGCTTTTGAATTTGTGGTCACAGCCGGCGTGTGTGGAAACCACAGCAGGACCGGCTTCTGTGGAGCCAGCCGCTGGGGTTGCTTCACTCCGTGTCCTCACTCTGTGTCTCACTACCCATCCCTGCGCTGCCCTGCCCTCCTTCCAGGCTCCTTGCTCCCCCTCCCAGCCCTGCTCTCTCTCTAACTGGCCCCTCAGGCTCAGCCATCGGCAGCCTCCAGGTGCGAGACATCACCCTGCCTCCCAGGGATTTGGGGAGCTGCTGCCGTAACCATGTTATCCCCCCTAAAACCTTGGTCCGCTCATGCCACCGCCTCTCAGAACCACCCTGGTCTCTGTTGCCATGCTGCACGCCCTTGGCCCGGGCCCCGCTCACTGCTCTGGCGCCCCCGGCCCCACTGGCCCTGGTCTCAGCAGCTGCTTCTCAAACCTCCTCTCTTCTAGGCTCAAGGGCTGAATCCAGAGCCCTTCCCCAAGCACTCTGACTTCTCTGAGACAGGATTTGCTGGGCTCCTGGGACTTGTGGTTGTTGTAGGGTGCTGGATGGTGTGTCTTATCCCCAGCACCGATGCCTTCAAGGTCAGAGGCAGGGTGGATGTGCCAGGGTGGGGTTTGGGAGCCCTGCCCTCAGCCCCTGGGCCACAGGTTCGGCTCCCTCTCAGCTCCCCAGAACTGCTTACGTCCAGACCTCCCAGGAGTGGCCCACACATTGATTTTGTCTCTGTGCCCTCGGGGTTCTCTGTGGCCTCATTTGCCGGCTCGTCTTCATCCGGCCGCCCTCTGCTCACAGGCAGCCAAGGACTGGCTTGCAGAACGAGGAAGCCCCAGGGGCTAAAAGTGGTCAGTGTTTCTCCACTGGCGGGGGGAGGGAGGTCACGGGTCGATGTGGCAGTATGTGACGTCAGATGGGGTCCTGTCTCCCTGGGTTAGGGGAAGATCCCATGTCACATGCCTTGCATGTGTTTCCCTCTCCTCCCGAGAGACATCAGATGGGGTCCCATCTCCCTGGGTTCCCCTCCCATATGTTGCTCTCCCCTCCCCAGCTTCTCCAAATGCAGGAGGTGACGGTGCAGATGTGACTCAGATTCTGATGGGACCCCCTTGCCCTGTCACAGGGGCTGTTCCTACTTAATCACACGTTTCCAACTGAGCACCACCCACCATGTGTGCTTGGAAGCTTGTAGCAGTCAGTGCTGTCCCGTGAGGCCAAATCACAGCCGGGTCCTTAATTAAGTACAATGTTTGGAGCCCGAGGGGCTGAATCTTCATGGGTCGGGGTGGCGAACTGATCCTTCTGTGTTGCATGCACGGGACCAGGGGACCAGGGCCTGGGGCAGGACAGCCTCTGCAAAGCAGTATAGAGTTGAATTCTGACCAGAAAGTCTCATCCCTGATCCCTCCCTGAGCTTGGGGTCCATAGGGTCAGATCACCTTCTTCCTGATCCATGCCTATGTGTAGAGGGCTAGCTGTCTCCTGTGAATGACCTCAGATGGTGTGATGGACCCACGGGGCCACAGCCTTCCCTCTGAGTGACCAGACGCCCCCAGTGGCCCACAGTCTCTCTCTAGGGCATTTCGGGATGTACAGAAAAATACGATGAGCTCCTTAACCCTTATCTCATTTACCAGCTGTTTCTATTTTGTCTCATTTTCTTTCTCACTTTCTATATAAATATGCATGGCCCCATAAGGGCCACATTGCTGTGATGAGTATTATTCTGGGACAATTGGGGGTGGGGGTCTTGTCTTTTAGCTCTAAAACTATGGCATATTTCACTTAAAAGCAAGAACACTCAGCTCAAATATTTCCCCCCCCATTTCACCCACCGCCCTCCCTCCCCCCCTGCCTCTGGGTAACACCCATCAGTTCTCTGTATCTACGAGTTCATTGTTTATTGTTTTATATTCCACATATAAGAGAAATCATACGGTATTTTTCTTTCCCCCTCTGACTTATTTTGCTTTGCATAACGCTCTCAAGCTCTATCCGTGTTGTCTCAAATGGCAGGATTTCCTTCTTTCTCCTGGCTAAATAATATTCCATCAGGACCTATACCATAATTTTTTAAAATCCATTCATCTATCAAAGGACACTTAGGTCGCTTCCGTATCTTGGATATCGTAAATAGTGCTGCAGTGAACATGGGGGATGTAGATATCTCTTTGAGTTAGTGTTTTCATTTTCTTCGGGTAAATATCCAAAAGCGGGCTGGCTGGATCCTAGGGTGGTTATTTTAATTTTTTCGAGAAATCTCCATGCTGTTTTCCATAGAGCTGAACCAATTCACACTCCCGCCAACAATGCAGAAGGGGGTCCCTCTTCCCCCCACCCTCAGCAACACCTGTTATTTCTTCTCTTTTTTGATAACAACATTCTAACAGGTGTGAGCTGATATTTTGTTGTGTTTTGTCAAGTATTTGATTCAGGAAATTTAAGACTGATGCAACACCATTACAAATACACCAGTCCATATGCAAATCTCGCTAGTTGTACTGATAATAGTCTCTCCGCCTATGTTCTCCCATCCAGGACCATGCCCTGAATTTTGCTGTCGGGGTCTGGAGTGGCCCCCTACATCCCTGACCTTGGCACATGGCACCTGTCTGCAGCATGTCCCTTGCCTGGCGTGCCTGACCATTTCTTCCAGATCACGTGTTCACGGCCGCACATTATGAGTGACACTGTCTTTCTCCAAAGGCCCGTACCACTCCCTGCCGAAGGTAGTTCCTTCCAGGTGTCCTCACCTGTGCCAGTGATAAGGGGGCCCTCAGGAGGACCTCTGGGGCTGAATAAACATCTCCCCCAACCGTTTTCTAGCACCTGTTGGCAATTCTTGCTTGAGCCAGTTATTACTATGGTGATTGCAAGGTAATGATCCTCGAGCTCCTTTACTTGCTCTCCATTTATTGGTTGGCATTCTACTGCAGGGAAGAACGGTCAGTTTCTGGTCTCATTTGTCCATTGCGAGTATGGGCTTGCAGGTTTTTGCTTTATTCAAGAAATTATAATCCGTGACTGTCATTGCTCATCCTGATGCTGTCAGCCTGGCTCCCACGTCCTCTGACATGTCCCCATGCGCTCTGAGCACTTCCTTGCTCTCTGTCTCCACACCCTGCTCCAAACCCAGATGACGCTTTCACTGCCCCAGCCCGGGAGTCGGCTGCCTCTCCTGGGTTCCTTGAGAGTGGAGTGTTTCTTCAACACCAAGATCTGGGAGCTACATGCTCATTTGCACCTGGGGTCATCTGGGTGCGAGAAAGAAGTATAGTAAGTAACATCATGCGCTCACATTGTTGCTTCCAGCCCCGCCCCAGCCCTGCAGGTTCCGCCTCGCGCCCCCCAGCCCACATCTGCAAACCCTCCCCAACTGCTGACAGCATGGCTGGATTTCTTGTCTAGTTTCTCCCCTGAGCATACGAGACGGTTCCAGAATCGCTGTATATACCACCGCTAATGGCAAACCTACGAAGCTTTGTCTGCACTTCTTGCCTTTAGATGAATCTATAGTAAGAGTTTTATGTTCAAAAGTTAGTTGGGTTTGTTTTTTATTTTCTTCCCTGTGGTTTCCTTCCTCATTTGAAATACGGTTGGGTTGGGTTTTCTGCTTGTATTCCATTTTAGGGTTCCCTATCCATTGTTCTTGATTGAATTTTCTTGATGACCGTAAGCAAACATTAACAAGGTCCAAGATTGGAGCTATAGATATGGTTTCCTTTTTTTTTTTTTTTAAAGATTTTATTTATTCATTTGACAGAGGGATACACAGCGAGAGAGGGAACACAAGCAGGGGGAGCGAGAGAGGGAGAAGCAGGCTTCCCCTGGAGCAGGACCCCGATCGATGCGGGGCTCGATCCCAGAACTCCAGGATCATGACCTGAGCCGAAGGCAGACGCTTAATAACTGAGTCACCCGGGCGCCCCTAGAAATGGTTTCTTTTGCACATACCAGGAGATACATACATTCACATGTATTCTTATTTTTCTTTCTCAACCAAAGGTAGCTGATTAGTTATGCTTGTAAATGTAGTCTGGAACTCCCCCTATGGTCCGGGAGGTCACTCCATGAGACATTCCCCTGCATGGCTGCTGCTGTGTGATTCTAGATTGTTCCCATACTTGTAAGGGCCAGCAATGAGTACATTTGTTCCCGTGCATTTCCCATGAATTTCCAGAAGCAGGGTCACAGATCCAAGAGTAAAGGCATGTGTGGTCTCATTAGATACCCCCAGATTCCCCTCGGCACTGAGACATTTGCAGCTGGGGTTTATGAGGTGTACCTACCTGGCAGGGAGCTCTCTGGCTGCAGGGGCGCTATCTCAGGGTGGGTCGATGAACTTGAGCATCTCTCTGGGTGTTTATGACCATGTTTCTATTGTGTGTTGCGTGTTGTCTGTATCTGTTGCCCATTATCCTGTCTGTCCCCATCCTGGATTGTTAGTTCTTTACCGAGGGGGGATATTGGCACCTAGCCCGCAGGGACTCTCCATTTGTCATGTTTCATCCGTCTCTACTTCTGTCACCTTTCACCACGGGGCGGCAGTTTTTTCCCACATGGTCGAACATTTTAATCTTTTTTATCCTGTGGTGTTTTGAGTCTGCGTACAAAGGAATTCGGCCCTGCTTTCCCCTGATCCCTGTATGCTTTCACTGTTACGCTTAGAACTTTGTGAAGGTGTGAGGTATGCGCCCAATTTTGCCTTTTTCTAAATGTCTTTAGTGTCATTTGCTTTTAATAAGTCCATCTTTCCCCTTCCTTTGTCGGATACTGAATCTCCAAATGTTCCCGAATTTTCTATACCAGTGTCATCCGGTAGAAATAGAATGGCAGGCACGTGTGTAATTTTAAATTGTCTAGGAGCCACATTAAAAAAAAAAAAATAAGAAACAGGTAGAGATGAATTTTAATATTTTCTCAATGTAACCAGAATGTCATTTCAACACGCAGTCAATAAAAGTGAATGGTTGATGAGGTAGCCTGAAGTTTTTGGCTCATGAGGTTGTCTGTGTTGCTCTTGCAGCTGGTCTCTGTCAGGACACATCCCAGAGGCTCGGCGGCCACTCGTGGACAAGCAGGGCTGTGCCATCCTGTCCCTCCTGCCCGTCTGTTCAGGGACAGCCCCACATTGTGGTAGTTAGAAGAGTGTAGAGGGTGTCTGCAAGTCCCAAAGGGCCCTTGTTCTTTCCACCGGAGGCTGACTTTGCTCTCTCCCCCAGAGAATATTCTCGTTCTCCAGGAGGACTTGTCTTCTCGAAGCATTGGGGGGGCAGCTGACATTTTGGGGAGAAAGCATGAGAACTTTCTCTTTCGGGGGGGAACTCAGGCTGGGAAAATGTGTCTCTCCTTCATTTTGCTAAGAGAGGGCTATTCATCTGTTGAATGCCGTAAAATGACTCCTTCATCCTCAATTTTCTTCCGATTCTCAAACCTCAAACCAGCGTTGTAATAACTTACTTGGAAATTTTCGGAAACGTGAAAGTAAAAATAGAAGCCTTATTATATACCTTACTATGTTGTTCCTTAATTACGAAAGTGCCTGATGTCTTGGGCTGCTGGGATATCATTCTGAATAAAACAGACTCCTCTTTTCTGGTTCGGTTTTGTTTTTTAAAGACATGTGTCTATGCTAACATCCCTGAATTTACACTAAGTAGATTTGCATTGCCTTTCCGCAAACCTGGGCTTTTTCTGTTTCTTCCATTTCACTCCTTCTGCCGTGGATAATCCTTCCCTGTATAAGGTTCTCATCGGGACCCAGTGGAGGTCCTGAGGCAGCTTTCTGAGGGGAGTTTGTGCTCCGGGTTTGAGCATCGCCTTGGGGAATGCCGGAGTTCTTCCTGCCCTGCCTGCTTTCAGAATTCCACAGCCTAAGCAAATAATGTTTGGTCTCTTCGGTCTAGCCACTGGGGCGGCCGGGCCGACCGCACCGCTGGACTTCCTGGCCAAAGACGTTCGTTCGAGGTTGGCGGTGGGGGAGATACGCAAAATCGCCTCCCTCCCCGCTGACCTGGCTTGGTATGCAGACACGCGTCACCATTACTCAGAGCCTTACGGAACGGGAGCTTCAAGTTTTCTTCTGGAGAACTGTGCGCGGGGCAGGGTGGCTGTGTCTGCAGAAGCTGCTGGGGTTGCTTCCGGGGCTGGCTGGCTCCTCTGTGCCCAGCAAGCACCCTGCACTGCGGTGGGGTGGGGCGGCCCTCTCCTGCGGCTTTGTCTGTTTTCCTCTGCTTGGCCTCCTTCGGCAATCTATTTTTTAACTTTTTTTCCAGTAGGTAACAGAGTCTCAATACTTAAGATTCCAGAACCAGAGAACGATGCACACGTGGGGAATTCTGCCCACCGCTCCTGCCTGTCTGCCGACGCCCTTCCTGTTGCCCACTGCTGGGGCCACTTCTTGGTAGCCTTCCAGGATGCCGATGCACGCGCTAGCACATATCTTCTTTCTCGCTCCCTTTCTCATACACGGGGCAGTGTGCTGTGCCCACTGGCCTGCAACATTTTTTTTTTTTAATTGCTGTAAGAACACTTACCATGAGCTCTCCCCTCTTAATGGATTCTTCTTCTTCTTCTTTTTTTTTTTTTTAGGATTTTATTTATTTATTCATGAGAGACAGAGAGAGAGTAGAGGGAGAATCAGGCTCTCCACCAAGCAGGGAGGATCCCCACTGCTGAATGGAATGCCCAAGGCTCAAGTCAAGGAAGTGAAGGGGATGGTGCAATTGGGTCATGTGTGATGGGCTGAACTGTGTCCCCCAAAGTTCATAGGCTGAACCCCTAGCCCTGACACCTCCCAATGTGACCGTATTTAGAGGTAGGGTCTTCAAGGTTAAATAAGGTCCTACACGTGGGCCCTGATCCAACATGACCGGCGTCTTCACAAGAAGAGGGGATTAGGACACACACACTCACAAAGGCACCGCCATGGGAGGACACAAGGAAATGAGAGACCAGCCAAGGACAAGAGGCCTCAGGAGAGACCCACCCTGCCAACACCTGAGCTCAGACTTCCAGCCCCCAGAACGGTGAGGAAGCCCATTCTGGGGTTTAAGCCTCCGGCTCCGCGGTCTTCGTTAAGGCAGCCCAAGTGGGCCAGTCCCTGTGGCGACGGAGCGGAGACAGCAATTCTGAATGTTTGCGACTTGCTGAGCCATGGGGAGGATGAGGGAGAAGAACGAGTGATGTGACTTTGAGATTCTTCTTTGAGCACCTGGTGGGCAAGTGGTGTGTGGGGTCAGACGGGAAAGCCCGGGGCCGGAGCACGGGCAGTCCCCTGTGGGTCCCGTCGAGTGTGCCATGCCGCGAGGCTTGGGGGACAGCCGGCCTGGGGAGCTGGAGTTCTGGGCCCAGGGCCCAGGAGCACCAGCCCTCACCTGAACTCGGGGTTCACAGCCACTTTCACAGGTACCTTTTCTGTGGGGTAGCCCTCGGCGAGGTCCCCTGAGATGGATCGCTTCCCTCCCCTGTCGGTTCCGTGCACTGTGCCTACTACCTGCCACAGGGAAGCCTGTGAACCAGACGGGCCGGGGGGCCTGCTCTCAGGTGTTTGGTTCATGTGAGAGGGACACTAACACATAAATGAAAAACCACGTGTGCTGAAGAGAGAGAAGCAGTGGGGTGCCGAGGCCGAGCCGTCCATCTGGCAAGGCCAGTGGGCTGAGATGGCAGCAAGGAGGAGCCAGGTTCCAGGAGACAAGGACGAGCAAAGGCCCTGAAGTGGGATGGAACTCAGCCTGGGGAAAGAGGGGGAAAAGGGGGAAATGGTGGAGCCAGAGAGACAGCCTGAGGGGGAGGGGCTGGGTGGTCCCCAGACCATCCCCCCCTTACCCCTGGATTAGACCCAAGAAGCTGGGGCGTTTGCTGAAGGCAGTGCAGCCACTTTGGGGTGGGTTATGCTGCTTGAACTTCTGTCAGCAGTGGTTTCTTAGGGATCCCCTTGGATCTGTGAGCTGGGAAGGGGGCTCGTCTGTGCAGAAAAAAGACTGAGATGGTCTGAGATTCTGCGGGCCCCAGGGGTGTCGACGCCTTAGAGAGAGCTGGCGGAACCCAGCCCAGTGTCCTCCCCCTGATCAGCCAGGACAGCGCCAGGCCTGTCCTCGGTGGTCATCGAGCAGGCGGCCGCCAGCACGGAATGCGCCCTCTCACTCAGCGCCTCCCCTGGAGCCCGAGACAGCGGCATTCAGCTCCGCCGTCCTCCACGTGAACTCTGGCCAATGCAAACACGTGGGTGTGGGGTTTCTGCCTGAGTCAGGGCAGCGTGGCCTCAGGCTGGGGTTTCAGCACAGCCCGAGGCACACCTGGCCGCCTGCCGCCCCAGCTTTCCTGCTCTGTCCCTGAGCCCCATCTCCCACCCACTCAGCGGCCCTCCGCTCCCGGAACACATTCCTCGTGGGGGTCCAGACTCCTGTACTCAGCGCGCTGTCTCAGAGGCACATCGGGGACACGCTTCTCCCACGTCTCCTCTCCCACCACATCTGTGGCAGTCGTACCTGACTGCTGGCTTGGACGGGCCACTCCTCTCCACTATCCTGCCCTTGTCCTGTGGGCCCCTGTTGTAATGCACCTGGACCTGGATGGCTATGTCTCCCTGCCACCCGCTCTAGTCCGCCCCCACCCTGCTGGCCAGAGACAGATCAATATAGATTATCCAGTCTTCGGAACAGAGAGAGAAAAGATTGATCCCCAAACAGGATGAGATTTTACTGATTGTATTTTTTTTTTTTTAGCAGATACCTCTAGTGGTTTCTGTTTCTTTTTTTTTTTAAGATTTTTTTTTTTTTTTAACAGAGAGAGAGAGATCACAAGTAGGCAGAGAGGCAGGCAGAGAGAGAGGGGGAAGCAGGCTCCCTGCCGAGCAGAGAGCCCGATGTGGGGCTCAATCCCAGGACCCTGAGATCATGACCTGAGCCCAAGGCAGAGGCTTTAACCCACTGAGCCACCCAGGCGTCCCTACTGATTGTATTTTTCAAAGATGGCCACGACAATGTCTTCCATCGTACATGTGCTTCCAGGCTCTTGAGACTCCCTCTTGAGTGTAAGTGGTCTTATACCATCTTATAGACAATAGATTACAACAGAAGTGATGCCGCACAGCTTCTGAGGCTGGTTTGTAAAAGACAAGGCAGCATCCACCTTGGTGCTAGAGTACTTGTGCTTAGAGACTTGAGGCCACCATGCTTTCAGGGTCCAGGCTAGCCCCCCTGCAGAGATTGATTGCCAGGCTATCCCACCTGCAGAGACGATATAAAGAAGCCCTGAGATTTCATGGAAAGGGAGATGTCCAGCCTGCTGCTCTAACTCCAGACATTCTCTGCCTGAAATCATAGGAACTACCCAGCTAAGCCCTCCTGAATTTCCAACCCATAGATTCCGTGATAGATAACAAAATGTCTAAACTGATGTTTTAAGTCACTAAGTTTTGAATTGTTACACAGTTACAGATAATCATTTCAGAATAGGATGGAGAATCCAGAAAAGGATCCACCACGTATGTCCAAAATCTTGATTTTCATCAATGGTGCCATGGCAATCAGTAGAGAAAGCCAAAGTTTTTCAGTAAATGGTGCTGGGACTATTAGATAAGCTGAGGGGGCGGGTACAGAATGAACTTTGACCTCTACCTAACACTATACACAAAAATTAATTTGGATGGATCATAGTCTTAAACACAACAGTGAAACTACAAAGTTTCTAGAAGAAACAGAGGAGAATATATTCGTGACCTTGGAATGAGTAGGCAAAGATTTCTTGGAGAGAACCAAAAAAAAAAGCATGAATATTAAAAAATGGGTAGATTGAAATTTATTAAAATTATAAACATTTATTTTTCAAAAGACACCATTAAGAAGATGAAAATCAAGTCATTGTCCAGGAAAAAAAATTTGCAGTGAACTTATCTGACACTAAACTTGTACCCAGATATATTTAAAAAAAACACCTACAAATCAATAATAAAAAGATAATCCAGCTTTAAAATGGGCAAAAGATTTGAATAGACACTTCGCAAAGACCTATAAATGGCCAATAAACACTGAAGAAAGACTCAGAATCATTAGCTAAAGGAAATACAAATGAAAACTGGAATGAGATATCCCTATACGACCATTAGAATAGCCAAGATAAAAGACTGATCCTTATAAGTATTTACTAGGATGCAGAACAACTGGAACTCTCCTATACTGCTGGTGGGAGTAAAACGGTACCACCCTGTGGAAGCAGTTAACAGTTTCTTATAACATTAAACATATACCTGTGTGACTCAGCCATTCTACTCCTAACTATGTATGTACCCTAGAGGGAGGGAAATACATGTGCAAACATATATGTTCATAGCAGCTGTATCTGTAATAGCCTAAAACAGGAAACAACCCAAATGTCCATCAACAGTGAAAGGATAAACAAGTTGTGGCATACTTATACAAGGGAATATTACTCACCAGTAAAAAAGGATGATCTATTGATACATTTAGGAGCATGGGCGAATCCCAAAATGATTATGCCGAGTTAAAAGTCAGAGTTTTCAAAGTACGTATTGTATAATTCCCTTTATATGAAGTTCTAAAATAGGTAAAATTATTCTGCAGTGATAGAAAGCAGATCAGCAGTTATGTGAGCCTGGGGCATGTGTGATGGTGGCGGGAATTAACTGGGAAAAGGCACAGGAAACTTTATGGGATAATGAAAATGGGGTCTTGATTGGGATTTTGGTAACATGGTTCTATATATTTGACAATATTTATTAGTTGAGTGTTTAAGATCTATGCATTTCACTGCATATACTTCAATAAAATAATTTAGAACAAAACAAAACAAAAAAAATGTAATGCCCAATCTGTGTTAAGCAGATTAAAATAACAATGCTTGCTATTCTAGTTCCTTTGCCTTTTCACATAAACTTTAGAATAACCTTTTCCATATCTACAAAAAAATCTTGCAGGAATTTTGATATTTTTTTATTTTGATATATATTAATAAGAATAGCAACTACATATCAAGATTAGGAGAACTGACATCTTTACAACGTTGTGTTCTCCAATCCATGAACATGGTATGCCACTCCTTTTATTTAGATATTCTTTAATTTCTTTCATCTGCATTCTGTTGTCTCAGCATGTAAATTTATACCTAAGTATTTCATTTTTTGGAAGATCGTAAATGGTATTGTATTTATAATCTTGGTTTCCATATGCTCATTGCTGGTATATAAAAATACAATTGATTTTTATATATTGATCTTGTACTATGCAACTTGCTGAAATGAGAAGAAACAGTCTACATTATTAATATATAATATACAATGTGTGTGTGTGTGTATTCTATGGCTACAGTTATTAAAACTATTATGGTATTAGCAGAAGGATAGACACACAGATCAGTGAAACAGGGTAGGATAACCCCCAGAAATAGATCCACATAACCCAAACTGATTTCGAACAAAAGTTCAGAAGCAACTCAATGAATAAAGGATGAAGCAAACATTGTTGGAGCAAATGGACTTCCATAAGCAAATAAAACACTCAACCTAAATCTTACACCTTATATAAAATACTTCTAAATAAAGTTGTGGGCTTAAGTTTAAAATTAAAACTATAAAATTGTTAGAAAAAAATAAAACAGGAGAAAATCTTTGGGATCAATGACCAGACAACAAAATTCTTAGATTGACCCCAAAAGCACAAGCCATAAAAAGAAAAAAATTATTAATTGGACTCCATCAAAATTAAAAATTTTGCTCTGCAAAAGACTCCCTGTTTAAAGGATGAAAAGACAAGCTATAGACGAGGAGAAAATATTCACAAATGACATCTCCAACGAAAGACTAGTATAAAGAACTCTCAAAACTCAACAGTAGAAAACAAACAAAAGATAACCAATCTAATTAGAACATGGGCAAAAGACATGAATAGACATTTCACTGAGGAGGATATACGAATGGCAAATAAGCCCACAAAAAGCACATCATTAGCCATAAGGGAAATGCAAATTAAAACCACAGGGAGATGTCATTACACATGTAAGAATAGGGGAAAATAGTGACAGCACCGACTGCTGGTGAGAATGCAGAGAAACGGAAGCATTCATACATAGCTGGTGGAAGTGGAAAATGGTTCAACCACTCTAGAAAACAGTTTGGCAGTTTCTTAAAAACCTAAACATGCAATTATCCCAGGACTGTCCTCCTGGGCATTTCTTCCAGAGAAATGAAAACTCTATTCACACAAAGACCTATACAGGAATGTTCCCAGCAGCTGTATTTGTAATAGCTAGAAACTGAAAACAACTCAGACGTCCTTCAGCAGGTGAATGTCTCAACAAACCTTGGTACGTCCACACTGTGGACTACTACTCAGCAGCAAAAAAGGGAGGGGAGCTACCTACACACACAGCAACCTGGATGAATCCCGAGATAATTATGCCGAGTGAAAAAAGCCAATGCTCAAATGCCAAATACTATGTGATCCCATTAATGTGACATTCATAAAATGACAACGTTATACAGATGGGGGTTCCCAGGGATTAAAGGGGGTGCACTGTGATATATGATATTGTTTTGCAAGATGTTACAATTGGGAAAACTGGGTGAATGAGATCTCGCTGGATTGGAATTTCTTCCAATTCCATCTCAAAATAACAAGTTTAATTTAGAAAAACATGTAAATTCTGATAACTGGCTTGCTCATATGGCCATCCTGGGAGGCAGGGGAGAGCAGAGCAAATCTGTGAGGGCATACACATGGCCAGTGCTGCCCGAGGCTTCCCTGGGCCCCCCGTGTGCCCTTGGGCCCCTGCCTGGGGGCCTCACCACCCAAGCCTGTGACATCCTGCAGGCAGCCTTTGTCTGTCCCATACCCCATATCCATAGCATCTGTGTGCTTCTGTCTTTCATCAGAATCTCAAAAAGTATCAGCTATCAAGGTCATTCTCTAAGCCAGGGACAAGGCCGGGCAGCCACGCAGCTACAGTTCTGTGGGTGAGCTGGCCCCACTGTCCCATTCTCTGCCCCTATCTCCCCGATGGAAGTGTATGGAAAAACCTAGAACCCCAACACCACTCTGGCACCAAGACCACTGCTGTCGGCCCCTCTCCATTTTTGGCATCCCCTTACTCCTTGTCACAGTTGTCTCCTCTCTGGGGTTCCAGGAGGCCCTGCCCACATCCATCCCCCAAACAGGGTCCCTTGTCACGTCCTGGTGTCCGACAAAGTCCGGAACCCAGGCCTCTCTGTCTGTGAATGTCCCTTTCCCTGACTCTCCCAGACCTCAGACCTCGCTGAGGGCATTTGCTGTGTGCCGACTCCTGGGAGTGCCAGGAATGCAGGAGGGAGCTCAGGAGGGGCTCCCAGTCAAGACTGGGGGCGCCAAGATGAATCTCCAGGGAGGAGGCATGGAAAGGCTCTTGCTGAACGAGGGGAGAGGAGGAAGGCCGGGGCAGTGCCTGGGCTCACCATGGCAGGAGGGGTGTGGCCTGATGTTAGGCCATAGGGATAGAAGCCAGGATGAGTAGGTTGTCGTGGTCCTCAGAAAGGTCTTTGAAAATGGCCCCAGGCCCACGCTGGACACAGGAAGGAAGGCCCACAGAAGCTGGGCGTGCGGGCCAGGGTGGCAAGCCTGGGATGAGGTGGGTTTCAGGAATCTCCAGCTCCCGTCTCTGGCTGGCTCCCCCTGGGAGAAACATCAGTTCAGTTCTTTGCTCAGTTTGGAATTAGGTTGCCTTTTTGTTTTTGACAGTCTCTGGGGTTTTTTTGGTTTTTGTTTTTTTGTTTTTCGTGGGGTTTTTTTGCCATTTGGATTTTTTAAATTATCTTTTTAAATACTGTACAGTGAGAAATAAATACACCTTCTCATCCACCAGACAAGGTTGGTTCCCCCTCCCCTGGGGACCTTGTCACCACCCTTCATACACACCCCTGGTTCTACTCCAAAACCTTCCCCATGCCTCCTACCCACTTATACCCTTACTATCCCCGTCTTCCACAGTGATGAGACCCCAGAAATGGGTGATACAGGATGGGAGGAGGGATAGCGGGGGAGCCCCCTGAACTGTCAAACCTGGGTGGGTCAAGGAGCACCCCTCACAGCAGGCGGACAATGAGGGTGTTCAGAGAGATGGGGACATTTAGAGGATAAAAGCACACCCCGTCCGATGGGAAGGGAGAGGCTCCCCTCACCCTGGGCGGACGACAGGGGGTATGACCCTGTTACCCACCCTTCCACTACCTCCTTGAGGTTGGGGGGTACCCAAGCTGCTTCGCCACCCCCTCCCCCCCCGATGAGAGCAGCTCCAGCGCAAGTCAGTCGGGCCAATGAGGGCTATGGTGTTGGGCAGCAAGTGAGATGGAGAAGGGAAGGATGTGGGCTAGAGGTTTTATGAAACCCCATTCACCAAACTACCCAACTCCAAGAGGGGGTGGAGAGCTCTCCATTCTCTGAGGGGCCCTTAGGAAGTTTGCTGACAGAGTCGCCCTTCTGTCCTGAAAGAGAGTCCTCTGAGGATCTGGTGCATTCCAGGGGGTGGGGGAGAGAGGAGGAGAGGGGACTGCCGACCGCTCTGAGACTCCTCAGGAGATATGGTCAGCTGCAATCACCGGCTGACAGTCTCCATGGATGGAACCATCAGTCCGGTTCCCACGGTTACAGCTGCAGCGGCTTCAGTTTCGGACGCGAGGGTCTCGACTCATCTTCCAGGCCATTCTCTGTCATGTTGGGCCCATCAGATTCCAGGCCTCCATCCATGACAGTTTTGTCCTCATCCATGTGGCGCCTGGCACTTGCTGGGGGTCGGGGGTCGGGGTTCCCCAGGGTCTGAATCAGCTGGGGGCTCTGGCTCAGATGTGTCCCACAGGCTGTAGGAATTACCGTCTGGATCTTTCAGCACTGAGCTGATAGATGAAGCATTGTATCTCATGGTGGGACAGCAGGCTGATGGGGGTCCCCTACCCTGGCCCCCAGTCGGCTGCCTCTGGCTTTCTTCCCCCCAGGTTGGGATCTGGGCTCCTCCCTCTTCTCTGATTTGGTCTCAGAAGCCGTGGATGGGTCTGAGCTCCCTGCCCTGTCCCCCACCCAAAGCTGCTCCCATAGGCTCCTATAGCGTGGAGGGAGGAGGAGGAGCCCCGCCCACTCCCAGAAGGGCCAAAGCCCAGCCCAGTCTAAACTGCTCTACATCCTGCAGGGATAGAGAGATGGCATTCCAGCAGGGCCTGGGTGTGGCTGATACTCTCCCGGGTGCCCACAAACATGAAAGGAACCAGCCCCTCCTCCCCGGGGTTCTTCTTGTCATTATCACCCTGTCGAACCCTCACCACACCAGATTTGTCCACCATCTCCAGTTCCCCCGGTTATGGATGGGGAACTTGAGGCAGGCCTGCTCCAGACCTCAAGATGCCTGGTCCCGCGCCCTGGGGCAGGGCATCTGAGGCCTCAGAGGTGCTCCGGTTGGACCCCTGGTTAGACCAGTGTCTGTTATGGGAGTCGTGGACCCCCACCCTGGGCAAGAGTTCTGGCAGAGCTTTTGATGCTGTCTGGGCAGCAGAGTCCACACCCTGCATGCTGGTCCTGCTCCCAGCAGCATGCAAGTGGGGAGACCAGCCCAGCAACACCCTTGCAAATGCATGTTTTCATCCCCAGCTCGACAGACGTCCCTGCTCTCCTGGACCCTGATTTGCCCAGCATCAGCCCAGGACCCCTCTACCTTGCTCCGGGTGGCTCCTCGGGCCTTCATGCTCAGCCGTCATGGCCCATGACCTCCCCCCTGGCCTGTGGGCAGCATCCTCTGGGGGCCTCTGGCTTGTTGACCCCTGCAGCGTGAAACCCCAGGGAAGGAGGCTGACAGCCACCACTTTGTCCTACCTGTGCCACACAGCCGGGCAGGGCTGGTAGCTGCTGCTATGGAGGCAAGAGTCACCATAGCTGCCTGGGAAGTTCCAGAGGGAGGGCCAGTTTAACACAACAGCGGTGTGTCCTGCCAAGCAGGCCACGTGTGGCTTCTCACCAGGCAAGAGCATGAGGCAGGACTCACTCTAAGACACGCTGGCGCCTGTGGGTGGTTGGGAAGTGTCGTGACTGCAAAAATGAGCCTTTGGCAAGAGCTTGAGGGAGGGGAGTGAGTTCGAGTGATTCCTTTTTCCTAGGGGTCCCACTTCCCAGATCCAGCACCCAAATGCACCCTGCTGATGCTTCTTTGGTCCGAACCCCGGCCAGAAGGATTGATGCTTGGCGGTCAAACCCCGTGCTTCCCCAGTGCCATTCAGAACCACTGGTGACGTCTTGGGGGTCTCCTTTCCTGCAAAAGCTGCCCAGGCTCGGGGGATCCATCTCTCGCTGCTCTCCCATCTCGAGGAGACCCTGATGGTGGTTCCCGTCTGCCTCAGAGGAGCTCCCAGGCTTCACTTTAAAGAACATTTGGAGGGGCGCCTGGGCGGCTCAGTCAGTTAAGCATCTGCCTTCAGCTCAGGTCATGATCCCAAAGTCCTGGGATCGAGCCCCGCGTCCGGCTCCTTCGAACCTGCTTCTCCCTCTCCCTCTGCCCCTCCCTACTGCTTGTGTGCTCTCTCTCTCTCACTATCTCTGTCAAACAAATAAATAATCTTTAAAAAAAGAAGAAAAGAAAAAAAGAACCTTTGGAATGGGGAAGAGGCAGACACTGACTTCAGCACAGAGCTCAAGTTCATTCTGCCAGGGAACACAGACCTTCTCGCACACGTTATCAAACCTGACTCTAGCTGCCCACAGACCTTAGACATCTGGCCTCATCCAGTGGAAGGAGTGTAAAGGCCTCCTGGTGTATGGCGGCTGGGCTGTCTCCGACCCACTGGGAGCCCCCCTTGCGGGCAGCACAAGGCTCTGGCCTGCCGTGGGTGCGCAAAGAATATCCAGTGGGAATTGGCCACCTGGGAGCAGAGAGAAGGCAGGGAGAGCCCTTGTCCTCGCCCTGGAGGAAAGAGCAGATGCCCACCCAGGTCTCAGGGATGACAGCTCCTTTAACCTCCTACCAAACCAGGTGACTGACGCCCGTTCCGAGGGCCCTGGTGTCTGCCTTCTCACCTGGGTGTGATAGGCAGTGCACTTGCACCACTGGCCCACTGGCTGGCCACACCCTCCCTGGGGGGTGCCACGGCCCTGTGGCCAGCATGCACGGGGTAGGGTGCCATGGACCCGGCGAGTGCCAAGGCCAGTGAAGGACATGGCCTTCATGGCTGGGTGTCAGGGACCAAAGTCCTCCCTGCATCCTGTTTATCCTGGGGGATTTCCTGATCCCTCTCGGCCTGAGGCTCACACAGCAGACCCAGGAGCTCCTGGGTGCGGTGGGGAGCCGGAGCCAGCCTTTGGAATCCCAACCCCTGGCTTCCTCTGGCAGGAGAGGCAGGTCACAGGGAAAGGGCGGGAAGCTTCCCTACTTTGCCTGGCTGCTCTGGGCACCCGCACTCCAGCCCCACACGCTGCCTTTCACCGGGGATCTTAACAATGCATGGATGCCTCTGGGAGAATCTCCGTGTTGGCACATTTCACGTCTCTACCTTAGGCTTCTCCCGAGATCGCAGGGCTGCGGCAAGGACAGAGCCTCAGAGATGCTAAGACTCTTTAGAGGAGGTCTCGTCTCCTGTTGACTCCTATATGTATACCTTTCGATGGCCCCTGGGGGCCACATGGTCGGGGATCTCTTCTGTACTGAGTCACCTGCACTCTGGATCCCTGTCGTTCCTGCTCCTGCCCTGAGCTGCTCTCCACGACCTCTCCCAGAACACTTCAGGGGACTATGTCCCATCAGATGTGGCTGGAGGTCCACGCTGCCCCCCACTGACCCTTGCCAGGGGGAGAGCCCATCGCCCACCGCTCTGGGTCCCCAGGTCCCCATGCTGGCTCCCTGCCTTGGAGCACAGGCGCCCTTTGTAGCCCTCCGCCAGCTGCCCAGTGAATGGGGGACTCGGTGTGGAGCGTGGCTCTGCCCCACTTGGAACCCTGTTCTGTCCCCTGCCACACACAGGCTGCTTTAACGGGGCTGGGCAGCGCCCTCCTGGCAGGGGCAGCTGCTGTGGACTCAGCTCTGATTGGCGGGGAAGACGGGCGTGCGCCATGACCCCCTTACAGTTTTCTAACAAGGAGATCAAGAAAAGCCTTCTCCAGCAGCTCCTCACTGCACACACATTTCCCTGTGAGACAGCCGCCCCCAGAGCTCCGGCGGCCCACGCACCCCATCGGGCAGCCGGGAGGGGCTGGAGACAATGCGTGAGGCTCTGAGGCCTGGGCCCCCCCAGGGTGGGCGGGGTGGGGATGAGCTATCCAAGCAGCAGACGCACCAAGCTGCGGGATGCACTCGCAAGAGTGGGGGGGCCCTTCTGATGGGGAACCCCAGGAGCTAGGGGTAGTTTCTGGTCTTCTCACGGGGCTGGCTGAGCCAGAGCAGTGGGACCAGCAAGGATCGGGGTGTGGAAGCAATAAAAATGCCCACCAGCAGACAGAGGCAGGGGGCAGGAGGGCGTCTGATCACCGAGCTGGTGGAGTTCAGGGTCAGACAGGGCTGCCTGACCGGGGCCTGCTCAGGGTGCAGGGCTGGGGGCAGGTCACACCTCTTTGCTGGAGTGAGGCCTGGGCCAGGAGGTCCTGGGTCCAGCTGTGTGGTCTCACCGTGTTGTGAACCTCTGCTTCTGGTCTGTGCGGGGGGGCTGCGACACCCCTCCCCAGCAGCCGTCGGGGCTGTCCCAGAGAGGGCCATGTAGGCAGGGGGAGGGTGGCCAGAGGGGGGTGAGAAGAATGAACTCAACTTCCAGCAGACCAGGGAACCACCCTCTGAGACCAGGGCGCTCAGACCACCCGCAGGAGGGGAAGAAGCCCTTGACCTTGGCCCGAAGCTGGGGGCACGGCCCCAGCATTGCACGTGAAGGAGCGGGCGCCTGGGGAAGGCGACATGGAACGTTGGGGTACAGTCCCCCAAGCCAGAAGCTGGAGGGTGCTGCACATAAGTGTCCAGGCCAGTGTGGCAGGAGGGAAGGGAGCGGGTGGGGCTGGATGTGGAAGCTGGCGGGGCAGGTAGGAGAAGGGGCAGCATTGACGTGGAGCGAGAAGAGCCCGGAGCGGAGCACCACCCATTGGCCCGAGCAGAAGGTCCTTAAGCAGGTTCTTACTTAACTTGATCTTGACCTCCTCTGCACACTGCTCCCACACTCAGCGACAAATCCCTGGGAGTGACTTGGGAGGGTGTCATCTGAAGCAAACCTCTGAACCCTGGCACCCGCCTCGCTTGCCACCCACTTGTCCTTTCGTCACCATCCTCGTGGCTTACTGTGAGACCATCTTCCATCCCGTGTGACCACACTGACGCCCACGAGTCAGTGGAAAGGGGGAGGGAAACACAGCATGGGCTGAACGCGGCCTCTTGACTAAAAGAATTTTTTTTTTTTTCTGGAAAGCATCGAGCTATTTGTAGCCCAAGTTGGTTGAACAGATTTTTCTGGATGTAACTTATTTTTTCACTCATTAACTTCTTTTCCTTGTGAATTAAAAATTAGCATTTTTTCCCCACCCAGGAGTGTCTTATTTACTTCTCTTTGAACCACAGCCAGCACTTTTTCCGCCTGTTGGGGAAGCAAGCTCAGAGCCCACTTGGGGAGGCCACAGCCCCTTATCCAGCTTCATGCGGTGGGTCCAGGCCAGGCCCTGCCACTCCGGCCCCCTCCCGATGTCACCCGTCCCCCTCAGGGTTGCACTGATTGAGTAACGGGAGCTGTGTGAGGGTTTCGCTCAGGCCCTCCCGTCGGCAGTATCCAGGCTGGAGAGGGAAGGAGGACTTAGGCTGTCCCATCTAGGAGAACCGGAGGCACACCCCACCAGCACTTTCCAGTCCTGACTTCTGAAATGTCCCAGGCAGATATTCCGCCTCTCAGTCAATGGGAGTTGAGTCAACTAGACGGGGGACAGCTCTGGTATGTCTGTCTGGGGCTATCCGCTGGACTCGGTCCTGGGTGACTACAGCCCCAGAGCAAGGAGTGAAGCCCCCTTCCAGGTTAGCAGCCTCTGGTAGCCATTTCACAGAAGGCATTGACCCAGGCCTGCCCTTGACACCTTTGCGTCTGGGGAAAGGCTCTGGTCTCCTTTCCATCAGCTCCACACTGCTCCGCGGCTCCACTCCAGACCTAAGACACTGGTCCCTAATCCCGCAGCATTTCTGTACGGAATCTTCTGGAGTGCACTTACCTTAAGACGTGTTTACGTGGTACACCTCGTTCTTGTTGTCTCCCATCTCCAGAATTGTTTCAAAGCCCGTGGGTCTTGTACCTGTGCACCTCCACCCTCTGCCCGAGCTATGCCCTTGACCTGCAGCTCACTCCCTCAAGGCCTGACCCAGGGCTGTCTGGAGCCCCGAGGGGGCCCTTCGCAGAAACAGGTCTGCCTTATCGAGGACAGGTTCCCGCCTCCTCCTTTGTCCCCACAAGCCCAGGCTTGTATGGGTCAGTTCACGCTAAATGTCCAAGTGTCAGTTTTCGCCAACTGAACCATTTTTGCAAAGCCCCACGCCCCCCGAGATGGGGTTTCCACCGAGCCTGTCGGAGCTGATGAAGCCTCAGAAGTCCTGTCTATCATTTCGAGTGCCCCCTCCCCGCCCCATTCCTTCAGCCGCAATTCCAAATTCCCCCAAAGCTCTGAAACTTAAAGGTGTTCAAAACTGTAACAAAGCCCGCCTCGAGCTGATGTGCGGCTCTGTATTATGGCCTTTGCTTATTCCAGTTTGTGTGAATGGCCACGGTTCACTACAAACGCCCTAATGTGTTTGATTATAAGGAGAAACCGCAGGCTCCAATGACGCCTCATGTAATGTACAAGATATGTGACAAATTCTGAATTCCAAACACATCTGGCCCTGAGGCTTTGGATGAGGGGTCAGATCAGGGGAAGGTCTCCACACTGGTCAAGTTCTGGAGCAGGTGGGTGTCCCAGTAGAAGGGAAATGGGCTTTTGTCACGGAATCTGGCAGAGCAATGATGGCTTTTTCATTTATTGGGCAAACAGCTCTGTGCCGGGGACTCAGAGACGGAGGAGCCCACGGACCAGCAGAGGGACCAAGGGGCCCACAAGGGGCTGGGGAGAGAGGAGGGTATCCTGCACATGGAAGGTGCAGCAGCCATCTCCTTCTAAGGGGGCCCTCGCCTAGGGAGCTGGTGACCACATGCCGGGCTCTCTTTCTATGGGACTGAATGCTCCAGATGTGCCACTTGGCGGCATTTCAGGGACGCTAAAGGTACTTGGGAGCGTGATAGTAACAGAAGACAGGAGGCACTCATGCTTGTGAATCCTGTCAAGTCAGTGGAGGTCTGGGGCCTCAGCTTCCTCATCAGTAAATGGGGTGCAGCCCCGACCCTGCCATCGGTGCCCCTGACTGCCCTCTACCACCAAAGCCTGGGATCTCCCTGTCCCCTTCTCAGGGTGGCAGCAGGTCTGGCTGTGGGTCTGCAGGGCAGAGGGTGCAGGGCTGGAAAGGGCAGTCGGAGAGCAGGCAGGCTGGAGGTCAGGCCATGTCCTGTCCCAGATGTCAGCTCAGTCACTCTTCAGAAATAATCCCAGAAAAGAAGCCAGGAAAAGAGAGGAGGGACAACTGCCCAGAGGCTTGGCCTTTGCAGCTTGCCCAGGTGTGTCTCCTTCTAGAGTGGGTGTGCACAGCACTGAGTGCAGGAGGACAGCTGGGGCGCTGGCCCTGCAGGGGCAACCGACCTTCCGTGCGGTGACCATCACCTTTCCTGCTGCGGCCAGGAGCACGACTCCCCGGGCCAGCACCCCCTACGTCCATGGTGAGGTGAGGAGGGGCTGGCAGGAGGCCTCCAGACCCGGGGTGGGGAAGGGGGAGGGCATGCATTATGGAAGGGCCACAGGGAGGGAAGGTCAGAGGCCCAGGGGAGGACCAGGGTCCCTGGAGGGCGAGGCAAGCGGCGTCTGGGCCTGTGCACGGGAGACGCGAGGTGGGGCAGGAGTCGGGCAGCCGCCACACGGTGGGCGGGGGCAGCGCGGGCGTCGCCGGGTTCCCGGGGCGCTGGCGGGCGGCTGGAGGCGAGGGCGTCGCCGGGAGGCGGCGGGCGCGGGGCCGTTTGGGGGGCCCCTGGGTCCCCGCCCCCGCCGGCCGAGCCGGGTCGCGCGTGGGCGCGGCGGGCGCCGATTGGCTGGCGGGCGCGCGGGCGGGGCGGGCGGCGGCGGCGCGGAGGGGCCGGTCACCCCGCAGCCTGGCCTCGGCCTCCGCCGCTCGTCGCCGCGCCCCGCCCGCGCGCCCGCCGCCGCCCCGTCCCCCCCGCAGGCGGCCACCATGAGCACAGGCCTGCGGTACAAGAGCAAGCTGGCGACCCCAGGTGAGCCCGGCGCCTGCCCGCGCGCCCGCGCGCGCCTTTGTCCCCGCAGCCCGCCCGCCTGCCTCTCACGGTGTCTCTCCTCTCTCTTCCGCCCGCCGGCCCGGACGCGGACCCTGACCCGACCCCGACCCTGCAGAGGACAAGCAGGTACGTGTGCGCCGCCGCTCCCCCCCCCTCCGCCCCCGGCCTGCTGTCACCCATTGTGGCACCAACGCTGCCGGCGACCAGGCGCGACCCCGCCCCCGCCGGCCGTCATCCCTCCCTGTCGCGATAACCGATAACGATGGTCAGCTGGGGCAGTGCCGCCGCGCCTGGGGCTAGGAAGGGGAGCAGTGGGCGCCAGGCCGCTGGGGGCCTGGCCCTTGACCCTTACAGCACGGGCGCCCCTCCCAGCCTGGGGGGATGGGCCGGGTGTCCCCCTCCCACTGATCCAGCTCCAGGATATCCTCCCTGACCTGGCCTTGGGCCTTGTGCTGGGGGTCCTGAGTCGGGGCACAGACACGGCAGGCCACAGGCTGGGGGAGGGGTCTGTGCCCACCAGCCAGCACCTAGAACCTGAGCAGCCCCACCCCACTCTTGTGCATCTTCTCCTTCTTCTACCCCACACACCAATTTGAGTGGGCTGATCTGTGGCCAGGCCTCCTCCCCAGACCGGGAGCCTCCAGGGCCTGGTCTGAGTCATGCCTGTGCCCAGCGCGGGTCTTCCAACCTAGTGGGTACAAATAGGCTTGTGGCTTTCCAAAGGGGCTGGCCTGGTCCCTGCCGTCCGGGAATGCAGGGCCCCGACAGGAGGCTGACCTGGGCACCCACTGTGAAGCCCAGCGGAGGCTGGGGTTCAACAGAGCTGGAACACCCTGAGAGTGGGGTGGGGAGGGTAACTAGGTAGCAGGGGGCTCTGGGGCAGCCCTGCTGGGGGCTTGTCTGGCTTGAGCTCAGTCACTTTTGGGGGATTTTCTGGACCCAACTCTGGCCCCAAGGTAGCCTTGGCAGCCCTCGTCAGGGATAGGAATTTACACAGTGGGTAGATGCTGGGTGGAACCCTGGAGTCCTTGCCCAGGGTGCGGTGGCAGCCCCGGGAGCGACCCAGCAGGTGGAGTGGGGGGCCGGGAGTCACTGGTTACCAGGTGCCAGTCTCCTGGCGGGGACGCACCTAACCCCTGGACAGGTGAGGCTTTCGGGGAGGGGCCCCTCAACCTCACCCTGCTGGCAAGGGCTGCTTCAGGGAGCCCGAGCCAGGAGCTACCTTCCTATCGAGGCAGGTCAGAGACAATGCCTGAAATGCAGGGACACAGGCTGCCAGGCTATTGTTTGAGGGAGAAAGAGACAAGGCCTGGGAGACCAGCCCCCACAGCTTCTCCTGGGCCTGCAGGCGCTTGGAGTCACTGGGCCCGGCAGCTGCTGCCCACTACCACCCAGGGGCCCCCTCCTGCGGAGGTATGAACCCCTTCAGGCCTGTGTCTGCCCATCCTTAGGGCTCAGTTAGGAGGCAGCCTCGCCCATCCTTGGCCCCTAGGACCTGAGAGAGAGAGGGCACCATGCAGGTGGAGGGGGGAGCCCTGGGAACAAAGCCAGGGAGCCAGGTGTTGGAGCGGGCTCCCCAAGGATCTGGGGGGAGCTGGAGGCATGTGGCAGTTTCACCGTTAGCATTATTGGTGCTACTGAGCCTTAGTCTATCTGCACTGTGAAAGAGGGTCGCGGGGGAGCTCTGGTGGGCCTCTGCCCCCATCCTCTGACCCCCACCGGGTCTCAGGCAGTGATGGGCTCTGTCAGCCCTGGCGGCTGCTTCCAAAGCTGACTCCAGTGATTCTAAGAATGGAATGCCTCGAGAGTCTCAGGCACCAGGAGGAGGTGGGCGCAGCTGTGTCTGTGGCTCAGGAAGCCCTGAGGAGTATTTGTTGCACTTCATGGGCCAGAGAGAGGGGGTGGCGGGGTCCCTTCCTTGGAGCTCCCCCAGGGAATCCACAGGCCTTGTCTGGGTGAGTTCAGGTGATGGGGCAGGCAGGTTGGGAGCTGGGAGTGAGACTCTTGCCCTCCTGACTTGGGGCTCCCCAGAGGTTGTGCCTTACCAATGGGGAAATCGAGGCAATCTGGAAGCGACAAGCTCCATTAGCCACGGGGCTGTGCGGTACTGAGGCTCCTTCTCAGCCTGACTGAGGCTCAGACCCAGGGGTGTCTACCTTGGAGATGCCCTGAGCCTGAGATGCCAGCCTGCCTGGTTGGGGGCTAGGCTGAGGGGCTGTGTCTACAGGGCCCTGCAGTTGGAGGCTGGGTGGGACTTGGGCCAGACCCCTCCTGCAGGTTAGCACGGCAGAGGCCTGGGGCCAGTATGGAGGCTCTCTCTCAGGGGAAGGACTGAGGGCCCCTCTGGGAGAGCTGAGGGAGGTGCCCTGTGGCTTCCCCCCTCCTCTCCTCTGCATGAAAGACTCTCCTGTTCCCAGCTGTGGGCCCACCCCTCCTCCCCAGGTGCCAGGCCCCACAGCAGCATGGCGAGCCTGGACAGATGGACACAGGCCCCTCAACCAGGGGAGCCAAGAAGAGAGGACCAGGGTAGGGAAGAGCTGGGGGGGGGCCCACTTCTCCCCACCTACGCACAGCCCAAGGACTATGTCTTTTCGTGTTGCAGCTCTTTTTTCCAAGCCTCCCTCTGTCCAGCTGGCACTAGCTGGTTCAGATTCTGGTGGGGTCCTGAAGGAAAGGGTGAGAAAGGGTTTGGTAGCCCAGGAGATGCCTGTGGTCCCTGGGGTGGTCACGGAAGGTGAGGGCTACACTGGCTGGAGTTCTTCAGTGCCCCTAGGCTGTGTCCTGTGGGTCAGAGCAGGCGAGGAAGCTCAGAGGGAGTGGTATGCTGGGGAGGGGCTAAGTTCACTCCACGTACCCCTCCCCACCTTTGCTCGCAGGAGTGGTCTGGGGGCAGTTGTGGCCAGTGCTGGCTGCACCTTCCAAGTTTCCAGAGGTAGGGTGGGTAGGCCTCTAGTGCTCTAACTAAGCCCCCTCGCCCGCTTTAAGCTTCTGTAAAACGGGGGTGGGGGATGGAGTGGGGGGTGGAGCGGGTCCAGGCTGGGGAGGTGGGCTCTGCCCCCTCCCAGTTCTCACGCGTCTGGGGAGACCATGCCAGTCAAGAACACCCCTGCACCCCCCCGAGCGCGCGTGCGCGCGTGCAAACACACACACACACACACACACACACACATGCGCGCGCGCGCGCGCGCATTCAGAAGGCGCGCGAGGGAGGAGGGAGCGGTGCAGGGAGGGGTGTGGCGGTGGGTAGCTGGGGCGCCGTGACTCCGCCAGAAGGTTTTCGGGCCAATTCTGCGAAGAGAGGAGTGAGCGGGGCGGGCCAATTCTGCGAGGAGAGAAGTGAGCGGGGCCGGTTCCCGCGTGGATGCGCCTGGGTACCGGGAGCGTTTCTCCCACCCCCGGCGCCCTCTGGCGGGCAGAAGCCGCGCTGCACCTCGGGGGGGTACGGGACGCTGGGCGGCCACAACCCCGCCCCCCAGGGCCCTTGGGTGGGCCCCGGCTTCCCCCACCCGCCCACTCGGGTGGTCGCGACGCCGGGACCGAGACCGCAGGTCCAGCAGCGGGACTCCGCCCCCGCGCCTATGCGCGCGTAGGCTCGGCCCTGCCTTCCGCAGCAGCTTTCCGGTGGCTCCGCCCGCGGCCCAATTTCCAGGCGACTGTTTCCCAGCGACAGCACGGGCGGGGCGGTCTTGTCCCCCCCACCCCCAGCCAGCGCCGGCGAGGCCCCGCCTCTGGTTCGGGTGCGGGAGCGGGGCCTGGCTGTGGCTGCGGCGCCGCGGGCGGCTCGGGCCGGGTCGGCAGAGACACAGGCATGGCACGCACTGCCTCCGGGGTCGGCGGCACCCCGGGTGGGCGACGTCCCTTCTCTGGGCCTCGGTTCTCGCGTCCGTAAAACGGGGGCGAGAAGCGGCCTTCAAGGCAGTACCGCGCCTAAGTCCCTCCTGTAAGCGCGGCCCCTGTGGGCCTGACCGGGTCTGGGGAGCGGACGCCGCGATGGACTCGCTGGCAGCGCCCCAGGACCGCCTGGTGGAGCAGCTGCTGTCGCCGCGGACCCAGGCCCAGAGGCGGCTCAAGGTGTGTGTGGAGAGGGGAGTGGAATGTGGGTCACCGTGCGTGCGCCCGCCGGGGCCGGATCCCGAGGGCTCTGGGACGTGACAGGGACCGGCAGGGCCAGGGTCCGCCGGGGTGGGCACTGGGACCCCGCGGGCGGGGGAGGCTCGGTGCTGCTGTCTATAAATAGCCCCTGCTCTGCCTTGGTAGCAGCAGCCAGCCACCCCCACGGTTGGATCATGGCCAGATGGGGCCTCCCACCCCCTTACACTCAGGAGGGGTGAGTATGGAGGCCAGGGGGCTGCTTCGGCCTGTGGAGGACCTTGGGTGTGTCTGAGGGGTCTTGGTCCTGGACCCCTCTTCCCACCACCCAAGGGAGGACACAGCCTGGGCCTGCTGCAGCCAGACACCCTAAAGTCTACACACAGGGACACATTGTCAGGTCCCTGCAAAGCCCCTCGCTGGGGCTAGGGCAAGGACGCCGGCCACCCCCTTACCTGCCTTTCCACCACCAGGCCTTCGCCCACAGGCCCTCCCCCCATTTGTGCCACTGAAACTCCCCACCCAGGGGACTCTGCCCTCTGCCGCCTCCATGTCTGAGCCAGGTAGGGAGTGGGGCATCAGACCGCCCCAGGCACCCCAGCATGCCCTTGACCTGCCCCACCCCGGCCCCCAGGATATCGACAAGCAGTACGTGGGCTTCGCCACACTGCCCAATCAGGTGCACCGGAAGTCTGTGAAGAAGGGCTTCGATTTCACGCTCATGGTGGCCGGTGAGTGGGCTGGAGTCCCAGGCAGGGGGGCGTGGGCCATTAGCCAGCCAGGCTCTGTCGTAGGGGCCTCAGACTTAACCTGGCTCTTCCACTACACCTGCTGGCAGGTGAGTCAGGCCTGGGGAAGTCCACACTGGTCCACAGCCTCTTCCTGACCGACTTGTACAAGGACCGGAAGCTGCTCAGCGCCGAGGGTGAGTGGGCCCCCGTGCAGCCCAGGCCCTGCTTCCCCATCCCCTGCTGTGTGACCCTTCAAAAGGTTCCGTCCCAGATCTGGACCCTACTCCTCCCTTCCCACAGCATGGGTGTCCTGTGGAGGTCCAGGAGGAGTGGCCCAGGTCACGGTCAGGCCAGGGCCCAAACACGAGAATGAATGAGAACAAGGGTCCTGGCTGCCTAGTGGGGGTGGGGGCTGAGAGTTGGAGAGACCCCCACCAGACCGTGCCCCGACCCCTGCAGAGCGCATCAGCCAGACCGTAGAGATCCTGAAGCACACGGTGGACATTGAGGAGAAGGGGGTGAAGCTGAAGCTCACCATCGTGGACACGCCAGGCTTCGGGGACGCCGTCAACAACTCCGAATGGTGAGCGGAGGCCAGCCGGGGCGCAGTCTCCACCTAGGCTGGCCCAGCCTCCCTTCTGGCCTCACGGACCGTCCCGTCCCCCCTGCAGCTGGAAGCCCATCACCGACTACGTGGACCAGCAGTTCGAGCAGTATTTCCGCGACGAGAGCGGCCTCAACCGCAAGAACATCCAAGACAACCGTGTGCACTGCTGCCTGTACTTCATCTCCCCTTTCGGCCACGGGTGCGTGAGTGGCCTGGGAACAGGCTCCCGCCTGCCACTACCTGTCCCCTGGCCATGTGCTCACAAGCCTGCCCACCCTGAGCCCGTCCCCAGCCTCTCCCCGGGCCGCCCCCGCCCCCACCCCTCACCAGCCCTGGTGCTCTCTGCAGCCTGCGGCCCGTAGATGTGGGTTTCATGAAGGCCCTGCACGAGAAGGTGAACATCGTGCCCCTCATCGCCAAAGCCGACTGCCTGGTCCCCGGCGAGATCCGGAAGCTGAAGGAGCGGGTGAGCCTCGGGCTAGGTCCCTGGGATGGAGACCAGCCACCGTGCTGATCCCGGGTGCCAACGTGGCCGGCCCTGCGTACTGGGCCGGCCTCAGATCTGACAGCCCTTGCCCCACGACAGATCCGGGAGGAGATCGACAAGTTTGGCATCCACGTGTACCAGTTCCCCGAGTGTGACTCCGACGAGGACGAGGACTTCAAGCAGCAAGATCGGGAACTGAAGGTGAGTAGCCTGGGGTGGCAGAGGAGGGAACCGGAGGTCAGTTTGCATGGGGCCAAGCATCCAGGTCCAACCCAGTGGGGACGGGAGTCTTTTGTCTGGGCAGTAGAGCCCCTTCCCCTGGGGCTGGGTAGAGGGGGGACAGTCCCCCATGTCCCCACTGGTTTGTGCGGTTCGGGCTCCATGTGGTTCATGTATCCTGGAGGACTTGCCAGGACTCAAAGGCACAGTGCTGGCCAGGCCTCCACTCTGACCCTACTCCCCAGTCTTCTTCCAAGGGGTCCCCAGCAGAAGGGTCTGGCCCGGGGCCCAGTGGCCCCAAGCCTACGCACGCCCCAGCCCCCAGAACTTTGAGCTCCAGAGGGTGGCTGTGGCTTTGGGTGCCCCAGGATCTAGAGTGGCCATAACCAAGCCCAAGACATGGGATAGGCAGCCGCTGGACCACGAGCAGGGTGGGAGCCAAAGTCAGCATCACCAACGGGAGGCCGAGGCTCAGCTCTGGGGAGGGATGGTGAAGGTAGGGCGATGGAGCAGTTCCTGATGGGGGGTGGTGTCAGAAGGGGACGATGTGCCTGGTGGGACACAGCCTGGCAAGGGCCCCTAGGGGTAGAAGCGGTGCCAGGCTCTGGGCAACTCCAGGATAGCCCGTTGGTAATGCTGGAGGGGCCAACCAGGTGCGGCGTGCCCAGGCCCGTCTTCAGCCACTAACCCCACACTCACATTAACTGGGCGTGAGCCCTTGTGCCTGCCCTCCCCAGGAGAGCGCGCCCTTCGCGGTTATCGGCAGCAACACAGTGGTGGAGGCCAAGGGGCAGCGGGTCCGGGGGCGACTGTACCCCTGGGGGATCGTGGAGGGTGAGTTCAGGCATGGGGCACCGCCTGGGGGGTGGGAAGGTGGGAAGACTCCCTCCCCTCCCCCCCTCCCCCCTTCCCCAGGGCCTGCAACCAACCCCTACCCACTCCTGCCCCACAGTGGAGAACCAGGCGCATTGCGACTTCGTCAAGCTGCGTAACATGCTTATCCGCACGCACATGCATGACCTCAAGGACGTGACATGCGACGTGCACTATGAGAACTATCGGGCACACTGCATCCAGCAGATGACCAGGTGCGCAGCCCTGACCCCCACCCGCGTCGCGCGCCCCACGGCCCCCTGCCGCATCTCCCTAACAGAGGGCTGGTCCCTGCTGCCCACCCAGACCTGCACTTGGCCCCAGCTCCCCGAACAGCAACCCCCCCCCCACCGTGCACCTTGTCCTCCCGCAGCCGACCCCACCGGTGAGGGAGCTCAGAGCGGGAGGGCCTCGGTAGTGTTGGGTGTCAGATAAACTCTGTCCCTCTGGTCTACCCCTCAGCAAACTGACCCAGGACAGCCGCATGGAGAGCCCCATCCCCATCCTGCCACTGCCTACCCCCGACGCGGAGACAGAAAAGCTCATAAGGATGAAGGATGAGGAGGTGAGGAGGGCCACAGGCCAGGAGCAGGGGCTGGGGTGGGGCGGGGCGGGGGCGGGGTCAGGGTCAGGCCCCTCCTGTCTCCTTTCTCACTCCATTCTCCACACTTCCCGCCTCCCCTCCAGCTCAGGCGCATGCAAGAGATGCTGCAGAAAATGAAGCAGCAAATGCAGGACCAGTGACCCCAGCCCAGCCCCACGTCGCCATGGATAGACTGCCAGTTTCCAGGCTGGCCCTTCCCATCCCTGGACCCCAACTGGTCTGGACTCAACCCTGGAATCACCTGGAGCTCCAACAGGCCTGGGCACAACCCCAGGCCCAGAGTGACCCAGATCAGGACTGTTCCCAGCTCTTCCTGACCTGACCCAGAGACGCGGGGTCACAGCCCCCAGCCAACCCTAATTTATTCTCAGCATCAGTCCCTCCCCTCATTTGTATCTGCTTCCAAGAGGCCTGGAGAGCAGCCCACCCCCCACAGCTGGCCCCTTTTGGCCTTGGGGGAGCAGCCGCTAGGTTGGGGCATGACTTTTAAGATCTACCCCTGCCCTAGAACTAGGTCATGAACTCCAACTCCAGGCCCTACTCAGGTGGGTGGGTAAAACAAGGCAGAAGAGGGGAGCAGATCCCCAGCATCCCGGGCCTAGTCCCCCACCCGGTGCCGTAGAGTGGACACGGGAGCCCTCCCGTGCCCACTCCCTTGGGCCACCCAGCTTAAGCTGAGACCTCATTTTGTGCCGAGGTGGGCCAGGTCCTTCCTTACCTCCTCACCCCCTCACCGGGTAACTCAGTGGGCGGGTTGGGCAACAGAAGCACTCATGATCCCTCCAGACCAAAGGAGGGCGGCTGGCTGCAGGCAAGGATTTAATGGGGCTGGTGGGGCTGGGACGCCTGTGATCGCCCATACTCCTCACCCATGGCCGTGGCCTGGCCTGAGGGCTCTAGGAGTAGTGGGTGGTGGTGGGCAACCCGGCAACCTCCTATGCCTGCATAGACTGCCATTCCCTGCCTGTGGCCAGAGGTCCCTTCTCCCCAGCAGCACTGTTGCCCTGGGTTCCCTAGCCCATTCCCCCCCAACCCCCAGCATGATACCTTCCCCCAAACCCCATTCTCCAGTTTTGTTCACTTGTGAATGCTGCGTCCTGTCCTGGTGACAGGAGAACAATGTTGGTGAAGTCACAGTGGTGTCAGTGATCCGTTCGCCCCTGGGAGTTTGTGGGGTCGGAAACCCTGGCGGCCTGCGGGCCCTGGTGATAGCGCTCTATCTGGGGCCACAGCGCTGCCCCCTCGGCCTCCGGGTTATTTCTGGCGGATGGCTGCGCTGTGGTCGGCGGATCTGGGGCCTGGCAGGGGCGGGGCAGCCTTATCGCCTGGCTCTCCAGCCCAGGCTTCGCGGTCCAGAGCAAGCCGGGTCACCATCCTCTCGCCATGGGCTCCGGTGAGTCTGGGGTCAGGCAGGGCCCCATCTGCACTCCTTGAGCAGAGTCGGGTGGGGAGGCGCTGCCTTAGGGAGATTTGGGTGGGACCTCTAGCCAGCGCGCGAGATGATGGAGGTGGAGAAGCTTGCGGGCCAGAGGGGGCTCTCGGGGCCTCGGGGGCTGGAGCCGGGCCCGGCGCCCCGGGTGCACAGGGACCCGCCCAGGTGCCCCACAGGCCACCAGGCTCACTAGGGCGCTTCCCTTCCAGGGCCGCGCGGGGCGCTGAGCCTGCTGCTCCTGCTGCTAGCGCCGGCCAGCCGCCCGGCCGCGGGCTGCCCCGCGCCATGTGACTGCGCGGGAACGCGCGTGGATTGCGGGCGCCGAGGGCTGACGTGGGCCTCGCTGCCAGCCGCCTTCCCGCTGGACACGACCGAACTGGTGCTGACGGGCAACAATCTGACGGCGCTGCCGCCGGGACTGCTGGACGCGCTGCCCGGGCTGCGCCTCGCGCACCTGGGGGCCAATCCCTGGCGCTGCGACTGCCACCTGGTGCCGCTACGCGCCTGGCTGGCCGGCCGGCCGGAGCGCGCGCCCTACCGCGACTTGCGCTGCGCCGCGCCCCCCGCTCTGCGCGGCCGCCTGCTGCCCTACCTGGCGGAGGACGAGCTGCGCGCCGCCTGTGCGCCGGACACGCTCTGCCGGGGGACGCTGGTGGCGCAGCTCCTGCTGCTCGGCCTCGGCCTGCTGCACGCGCTGCTGCTGCTGCTGCTGCTGTGCCGCCTGCGCCGGTTGCGCGCCCGCGCCCGCGCCGCGCACCCGTTGTCGCTGACCGCCCCGCTGGTGGCGGAGCCCGCCGGAGCCCGCGAGTCCTGAGAAGAGGCCCCGAGAAGCGCTGAGCGACGCGGGCGCGCCGACCCGACAGAGCCCTCCCCCGTGGGGCCCTCGCGCTGACCGGGACCGGGTCTCGTCCTCCGCCTGGGCACGATTTCCGAGACCACGCCACCCCCCCACCCCGCGGGCCCCGGGCCGAGCGCGCGCCCCACCGCGGCGTGCCCGCCGCTAGCCCGGGCCGCTGAGGCAGGTCAGGGGCGGGGGGAAACTGCAGTCCAGCCCCCGGCGAGGTCCCCCACGCCAAACTCCAGCGCAGAATAAACCCCTCTCCCTATCTGACTGGTCTCTGCACCCCGCCACCCGGAAATTCCCCTCCGCAAACCGCAGGAACAGCCCTGGGAGGCGGTTCAAGGGGACGCATCCCGTCTTCGCACACCCAAAATAACTGCCGGCCAAACACCGGGTCAGCGAGTGACCTCTCCCAGACCACTCACATTCACAGAAGTTCAAGTGGAAAGCACGGAAGAACTCGGACAGTGAGCACATTGTAGGGTAGTGAGGACGCCGTGGGGAGTGAGGACAGTGTGGGAACGGTGAGGACACTGTGAGGACACTTCGGGGAGCGAAGACACTGTGGGGACAATGAAGACAGTGCGAACAGTGAGGACACTGGGGAATGAGGACACCAGGGACAGCGAGGATACTGGGGACAACGGGGACACTGAGGACAGGACACTTGGGACAGTGAAGACTGGATAGTGGGGACAGCAAGGACACTGGGGACGATGAGGACACTGAGGACAGGACACTTAGGACTGTGAAGACACTGGGGCAGTGAGGACACAGGGACAGCAAGGACACTGAGTGCAGTGGAGACTGTGCACAGTGAGGACTCCATGGGAACAGTGAGGACACGGGACAGTGAAGACAGGGGGGACATTGAGGGTCCTGCAGGGGCAGTGGAGAGAGAGAGAGAACGGATGTTTGCAGTGACAGCCTCTGGGGGTCAGTGAGGGGCCGTGAGAAGGCTCCAAGGACTGTTCGGAGTGTGAGCGGCAGTGACCGTGTCCTGTGAGCAGCTTTGAGGACGGCCAGGGCTGGATTGGGGGCGGTGAGGACGGTCTGATGGCCCGCCTGGAACTCCCTGGGCATCTGAATTAGAAGCTCAGCCTCTGAGGCAGGTCCCTGCAGGGGTGAGTGGGTACCACGGGGTTGCATGGTATCTGGGATCATGTCCTGCACTCGGCCGCCACTTCCCACGGGCAGGTGCCCTGATTGCCCGGAACAGCCCTAGTCCCTGAACCCCAGGCTGAGCAGCCAGGGCCTGGGGCTCCTCTGGGGGTGCCCCAGCAAGGCATAAGCTGCTAACCAGGGGCCCGGGGTGCCCAAAGGAAGGCCTGACGCTCTCCTCACTATTGGAGTCTGGCTCCCACCCTCGTGCGGCCCCCACCTGGCTGGCGGAGCAAACGATGAAGGCTGCTCCCCATGGACCCCAAATAAGACCCCGACAAGAAGCCTCAGGCCTGGGCCCGGGCTGCCTGGCACAGGAAGGCTCTGGCCCCCACTGACCAGGTCGGGGAGGCTGCCGCTGACACGGCCTTTGTCCCAGTCTTTGTGGGACAAGATGGATGACCCTCCAGTTGGGCTGATGCTATCTCGGGGCTGCCGGTCAGACATGAGGCAGGAGCCACCCCCTCCTTTGTGGGCAGGTGCGGGCCATCCGGCCCATTGTGGGCCGTGGCCGACTGTCCAATGGTCCATCCGGCCTTATCACCACATCGGGGATCGTGGCCCCTTTTGTACAAATGAACTGCCACCCTCCCCACCCCCAGGGGTGGCCCAGCACACTAGGAGCCCCTGGTAGGGGTCAGAGGTAATAGTCGTTGTCACAGCAATGTACACAGGCAACCTCCTAACTCACTCCCAACATGGTACAGGGAGACAAGTGTCCTCCTTACTTTCCAGAGGAGGAAACCAGATACGAGAGAGGGGTCCCCCTGCTGAGCCAGAGCTATCTCCATGGCTGCACTGGGAGCAGAGCTAAGACCAGGCCCCTAGGACCCCTCTCTCCTCCTCCTCCCTGAGGCCTCAGGGAGCAAATGCAGGGCCCAGGAGAAAATGACCTGGGGGTCCTAGGTGACCCCGAGCTAAAAGAAGGAGCCCCCCCTGCGCTATGAGCCAAGGCTCCAGCAGGAACTATGAGGAAGGGCCAGTAAGAGCCCAGGCCCGCTGCCCACTGCCCACAAGCTTGAGGGCTTTTGGGCCAATGTCTGGCTGAGAGGGTGGGCACACAGCCCTGGGAGCCTGGAGCCGAAGCAGCTGGAGCTTCTCTGATGGAGGAAGGAGGCCGGCATCACAGTGTGGTCAAACCTAAGGAAGAACTTCCTTACCCCTGGTAGATACGGCAGCTGAATTCCATGGTTTCTCCAAGATTCTCTCTTTTTTTTTTTTGCCAGTTCGGCATGATTTAGATTGGCTTCTGCCAAGGTACTGAGCACAGAGGGTGCTGGCTAACCTCCAGGCTGCCTGCGAGCCCCCCCATCCCAACTTCTGACCCCGAGCTGACCCTCCATGCATTGACCCTGGGGCCTCAGCTTCCAAGGAGTGTGGAGAAGAGGATGGTCCCAGCTCAGCGCCCCTGAATGGCCCAGTGCTGGGAGGGGGAGTGCACACCTCTACCAGGGCTCAATGACCTATCCTGCCCCTCCCCCTGCCGTTGTCCTCTACCTAATGGACAACATACCTGCCCCAGGCTCTGTTCCCCACTGACAGTCTGGTCCTCTCTGTGGCTTCAGACTCCTTTCAGATGGGAACAAGGCGGTGACCACTCAAGGCTCTACCCATCCCCCCACACTTCCAGTCTCCAGACTGACTGATTCAGGGGGGCCCTTTGCCCTGCAGCCCAGGGGTCCTCTGACCACACCACTGCCCACCCCCGAGCAGGGCTAGACGGCATTCCTGGGGCAGACACAGCCATGACCTCCCGCTGGTAGCCTTCGTGTCCTTGCCTGTGAAATGCGTGGGTGCTGCCTGGGCTGAGAACCTCCCGCCCCAAACCGCATCCGGTTCGCCCCTCACTCGCCACGACCCCGGAAGACCACCAGAGGGCGCTCGCGGTCTGCGGAAAGGGCCAGAGTGGTGCCAAGGCGGCTCTGGGCAGGCAACCAGGGTCTGCGGAGAAACAGAGGCCAGGAGAGGGAGGATTTGCCCAGGCTGGTGGGGGAGGACGCCGAGACGGCGGACAGGTCGCACCCCCACCCCCATAGGAATAGGGAAGGGTGCGCCGAGTGGCCGCTAACAAACGGGGAGGGGTGAGCGCGCCACTTCTGCATCCCTCCCTTCCCCTCCACTCCCCTTCCCTCAGGTCCCCTCTCCTCCCCTCCCTCGGATCGCTGACAGCCCATCAACAGGGAAGATAAGGGACCTCTTCCGCCGGGCGGAGGGGGTGTCAGCCCAGGTGCACCATCCGCCCTCCCGCCGCCTGTTTGCTCCGTAAACACTTATTGAGCCCCTGCTGTGTGCACCGCGGCGGGGCTGGAAGGAGCTGCTGCGTGGCGGGCGCGGGCGCGGAGGGCGACTGTGAGGGGCTGGCCTCAACGGCTTCTGCTGAGGATACCGGGTGGGGACGGTAGAGCGAGCTCCCCCGGGGAGTGGAACAGAGGCTGCGCCACCTCCCAACCAACCTACGGGCGGGGTGTGTGTGTGCGGGTCTTCCGTGGGCCCCCTCCAGCCTAGGGAGTTGAGGGGGAGACTGGGGAGGGGGCGGCCCCTCACTGGGCGGAGACTTGAGTGGGGCCCGCGTGGACGAGGCCCTGGGAAGGTCTGGAGGGGTCTAAGCTCTGGCCACGTTGTGTGGGGGGGCGCACCCGCCGCCCAGACAGAGCAACAACATTAGGGTGGGTGGCGGGGCCCTGGGGGCCCATAGCTCACCGCACCGTCTGCGCCCACCCCCGGCGTTTCCGATGGAAGACAGGCAGCCGGCGATAAATCACCCGCTCCCACTCCCACCCACCCAGGCTGCCTTGGGGAAGGGGGGGCTGCATGTGACAGAGACAGAGCCTGAGACAGAGACAGAGAGACAACACAAGCGAGAGACAAAGGCAGCTAGGGCTGGCCAGCTGACATGGGTCCAGGGTCCCTTTGCTCAGGGCGTCTGGCCTCCCACCTCCAGGAGCCCCCTCCACCAGTCCCATCTGGAATCCAGCTGAGAGGTACCCCACCCCAGCCAACCCCCAACAGGGAGGAGGAGGGGGGAGGGAGCAAGGCCTTAGCAGCCATAACTCTGTCCACCCTGGAGAACCATAAATCAGCAGGGGGCTCTCGGGAAGCACTCCCCCCTAGGCTGAGGGGGGTCTTTGGGGGTCACTGGGCCTGGTGACTGGGCCCGGCCTTAGCTGTTGTGTCCCTCCCTCCTTAAACGGCCCCTGGAGGAGTCCCCCAGGCCCACTTCTGTTTTTCCCCAGCGCAGTTACATGCCCAGAACCGTCTACACCCAGCGCGGTCTCCACGGAAAGCCCTCTCACGGTGCTCATGTTCTCTGCGCACAGACAGGAGACCTCTGTGCGGAATGAGCCCCTGGGCTGGCCCTGCAGGATCTGGGGGTCCGCAGTCTTCCCCAGCGGAGCCCTCCCGGGGGGTCTGCTCTGCCCCAGAGGAAGCACTCTCTGTCCCTCCTTCTGTCCTGCTTTCTGGTCACCACCACCCCGCGGGGCGCCAAGGGCCAGTTGGACAAAGGGTGCTGAGAGATGGACCAGGTGGGGACCCCTCCGTGGGTGTGAACACCCCCGGGGGAGTCAGCGTTCAGTGGGTGAAACCTGAGAGAGCCCGTGGGAGTGCTCCCAAGAACTGTGGGGTGTGCTCAGCACCCCCACTGCCCAGGCCCCCAGTTCCAGCTCCAGGGGCCCGTCTAGCCAACCATCCCTCAGGGCTCACGTGGCAGAAATAAGGCCACTTGTACACGGGGAGAAAAATGTCCACCATGAAATCTCTCAAAGAGCCGCGAGAGCAGGGACGGGGGGGGGGGGGGGCTTCCTTCAGAGCTCTGGGAATTCTGTGCGGACAAGCCCTTGGGGGACGATCCTGAGTGCCCCAGCCTTGGGACATCAAAAGCAGTGACCGGTGTGTGTATGTGTGTGTGTGTGTGTGCATGTGTGTGTGTGTTTGGGGAGGAGGGGAGACTCCCGTCAGGGGAGAGTACAGGGAGCACAGGGCCCAGAGGGGCACTAGGCTCAGCCTATGCGAGGGCGAGCACCGATGGGCCCCCAAGTGTGCACGGGGACCTGCCCTCCAGTTCATTGGTTCTCAGGCATCGCTCCCAGCAGTGTGCAGCCCTGCCTGGAGGCCACTGGCTGCATGGGGGAGGGCTTTGGGGTGCAGGTCTCTTGGTCCCCGACCTTTGCCCAGGAGAGCCCCCCACCTTCCTCTCCACCCCTTCTAGTACCAGTGTCCTGGTGGGGGAGGGCTTACCTCACCCTGTTTAAGTGCATCAGACAAACTGAGCGGCTCCGGACCAGACGGACCCCCATGTGGCAAGGGGTGGGGGAGGGAAGGGCTCCAGCCTGCTTGGCCCTCCCCGCCCACCCAGCGCTGCCTCTGTCTCAGGCACACGGGACCCTGGGATCATCCCCACTGTGTCACTGTGTTCCCAGCGAGGTAAAAGAACTTGCAGAATTGCGAGGGGATGCGGGGGGGGGGGGGGCAGAGGATCCTTCAAACTTTGCCTGATGGAGCCGCTGGGGTGGGGGGGTATAGACCCCAGGGGAAGTAGAGGGTCCCCGTGGTAGCCGCTTCTCTTGCCCCCTCCCGCCGTGTGGATAGGCCTGGTATGCCCATCCCCAAGAGGGAGGCTGCAGCCTGGGGCTGGGGGCCTGGGGAAGTGGGGGGTGAAGTTCCCGGGGCAGCGTGGGAACCCCCCCCAAGGCAATTGTACCCCTGGGCCCCTGAAGCGCTCCCAGGCTTGGGCAGGGCTTTGAGGAGGTGCCCACGGGGGGCCTAAAGGCCACGCTCCGCCGTGCGTCCTCGTGGAAATCTATGTTGCTGTGACTTGTATTTAGGAGCTCGCTTTTCTCTGTGCTTTGTTTATTTAAAGATGCTCCTGAGGGATTCCAGCCAGTTTTTGCAGATACCGAGGGAAGGGCTTCTGTCAGGGCAGGGCTGGGGAGGGGCGGGTGCCCCTGACAGCCGCCTGTCCGAACACGCCCGCCCGCGCCCCTGTGTGCCCACTGAAGGCGCTCACCGCGTTCAGGTTCCCTTGTCTCCTGCAGGAGTGCAGCCTGGGGGACCGCCCCCAACACAGCACCAGTGACAGAGACCCAGAGCTGAGCCAGAGCCCGTGGACGTGACCACCGTCCTGAGATGTTCATGAGAAGGGGGAGTGGGGGAGACCATTGGCTTTCTTTATGGGAAGAGTGGGGACAGACTTATTTTGGGGAGCCCTGGGTCTCTCCTGCATACCCCTTGCTCTGCGGGGGGGGTCCCCTATTTTATGGGTCTCTGTGCTGCAGATCCTTCGTCTGGAGCTCCTGCTCTATAGGTTTCTTCTCGGTGGATCCCTGCTATGGGAATTTCTGGTGTAGGGGTCCGTGGTAGGGGGGTCTCTGTTCCAGGGATCCCTGGTCTGAGGTCCCTGTTTGGTGGGTCTCTGGTCTTAGAGATCCCTGATCAGCTCTCCAGGTGTCTGCTCTGCCTCTGGGGGTCCCCAGTGTGGAGGTCAGTGATGCTGTCTCTCTTCATTTGGGGTACAGTGGGTCTGCCACGGTGGTCTCTAGGACACCAGTCAGCCCCTTCTCCCTGCACTGGGGATCCACGGTCCCAGGAATCCTCCCGGGGGCCACACTACTGACTCTCTGGCTGTGTGTCCCCATACCATCCGTGGAAGGATGTTGTCAGCTAAGGCTGATCCACAGCCTCAGTTCCGCAGAGCTCCCAAGTCCTTGCCAGACTTCAGTGATGCCCTTACGGGTCCACAGAGTCTTCCCAGAATCCTCCAAGTGCTCCCTGAAGCTTCCTGGAGCCCGCAGTCCCCGCCTCCCACCCCCACACCTTCAGGCCCCCCGGGGGGCTGCACTGGCATTGGTCCCAGCCAGCAGGTGACTTCGGTCAGCACCAGCAGAGCCTCGAGCCTGGAACTGCCCCACGGGGTCCTTGCGGACAAAGTAGGTCAAGGGCATGTGGTCAGCAGGCCAGGCAGCCGCACTATAAAGAGTCAAGGCTGAGTTATGGCCTCACTCCTTAGCGCTGCTGCCTGGGGTGTGCTCGGGAGCTGGCCCTGGTGGGGCCGGGGCTGCCTGGTGCCCCTGGGCCACTGAGACGATCAAGCCTCAAAGCAGGTGGGACCCAAACAGGCCTGAGGCGTCACCTCCCGGCCCTGGTTCCCGTGCATCCTCGTCTCCCGACGTGCTTGCCCTGTGTCCACCTCGGGCCCACCGGTCTCCCACTCTGCCTTTGCACGGTCATGTGGTGGCCCTTCCACCGTGGCCACGTGCGGATGGGAGAGACCCTGCACACGCACACGCACACACACACACATCATATAAAGCACATACACACACATGCACAAACACACGCGTGCTCGAAAGCATCCGGAGAGCCTTCCGTGTCTTCCCTTCCTTGGGTCTGACTCCTCTGAGGGGGCGGGAGAGAGTGCACCTCCAGGGTGGGTGCGACCTGGGCTAACCCTGCACGCTTCTCGGTGACATGCCCCCCGGGCGTCCCTGAGCACGCTGTGTCCCCTTCCGATGTGAGCGTCTGTGTAACCACACCGCCGTGCGTGTGCATGCGTGGGTTGGTGGGGACATCGGCGGTGTACGGTCCCAGCTCCCTGTAGGAGTGCGTCCACATCCCCCCATACTGTGTCCCCTCAGCCCCACGCCCGTGCCCCCATACCTCTCACATGCACGTGTCCAGCCGGCCGGCCGTGCCCCCACGCGCCCCCCTGGCAGCCGGCCGTCCCTGCCCGCCGGGCCGTGTGTACACAGAGGCTTGTTTTCTCTGCCTTGCGGGCCAGGGGTGTGCTCGTAAATCGTGCAGCCGATGACACATTTATCCCCCGGGCAGCTGGCGGTGTGAATTTATGGCTGCCCCTCCCTCCCAGCTGAGGCAGGACAGGGGCCTGGACACCCCTGTAGGCAAGCACCTATAGGCCACTCGGCCAACCAAGCTGTCATGGGGCCACCAGGACTGGGGCTGGGCCAGGAGGAACTCAGGAGCCCTCTCGAGGTCTTGCCTGCTCAGAGACCCTGCAATTCTAGGGCGCTCAAGGCAGACGAGAGCCTAAGAGGCTGGGTCAGTTCGGCATGGGCGTTTCTAACCCGCCAGAGGCTGGGGGGCCAAGCGCTGGGCGCGATGTCCGACCGGTCTATCTGCCTCCCACTCTGTACCTCGGTCTTCCCACCTATGAAATGGGACAGCAGCTTTAACATGCAGGACAGGAGGGGCCACTCCCCTCGGGGGTGGAGTCAGCCCACCCACTGCTATGGGACCTGTTGGAGGCCTCCAGGTTTGGGGGAGGACTGTGTGAAAGGGTGGGGAGCTTGAGGACAGCTGGGGCTGCGCGTAGGGAGGGAGGAGCAGTGACCATGGGAAGTCAGGGCAGGGATGACCTCTCAGAGCGTGCCTCCCTTCCTCAGCCTTGTAAAGATTGGGAAACTGAGGCCCAGGGAGGGGCAGGGCCTCGAGACTCCAGTTCTTACTCCCCAGTGTGCAACGAGGGGGTCCCAGATTCAGTGCCCCCTCCTGGGGCGGTTTCCTTTGTCCTGTAAAGACTCTGTGTGGGGGAGGGAGAAGGCCTGCTGGGTCAGACAGACAGGAGACGATGGAGCAAGGGGAGGGCCTTCGGGGCCTCAGCCGGGGATGGGAGCCAGGCAGGGGTGAGAGGCCTGGCCACCTCCACTCTGTCCGTCTGTCTGTCTGTGTGTGGGGTCGGGTCTCCAGGGTACCCTCCGTCGGCTCTCATGCTCCCCCCCACTTCTAGTCCCCAGCCCCCACCTCGCTGCCCGCCTGTCAGGATGAGCGATGGCCATGCCCCTCCCTGGGCCCTCGGCCCCAGGCCCGGTTCCCGCTCATTAGCCGCTGACACTGTTTGCTTTCCCGCCCGGGACGCCCACCCCCGTCACAGGCCATTTCTCCCGGCGCCCCCCACCCCCATGGGCCTGCCCGGGGGTCCAGGGTGCTGGGCAGGACCTGCATTCAGCTCCCAGAGTGACGGCCAGAAGGAGCCCAGCCCCACCCTAGCCTGCACACCCTAGACGACGTGTCCCACCGCGTCGCAAAGCCAGGCCGCAGCACAAGCAGGACTGGGCCACCACCAAGACCGGCTGGCTTTGCGGTGCCACACTGGGTGGGTCTCTGAGGACAGGCGCCAGGCTCCCTGTCCCATCTCTCTCGCTCCTGTCTTGGTCTCTCTGGGTCTTGGACCCAGCCTCTCCTGTGGAACGACACCGGAGCCGCCAGCCCCGTGCAGAAGGCACAGCCCTGACCTGGAGCCCCTCTGTCCTCACGAGCAGCCCTGATGCACAGCCCGGCTCCGTGTGTGGGTAGGAGAGTGACTGTGATGCCACGGCGGCAGGAGGAAGGCAGGAGGCAGGAATGCCCAGAGCAGAGATGAGGGGGCTCCCCGGGCCTGTCTCCCCAGCTCCGGAGGGGGTCCAAGCAGATGTCAGACCGGGGAGGGGAGGCGGGGGGCGGCTTGGCACTGGCTCAGCCACCAGAGCAGCCTTGGGGGGCATGTTGGGGGCTGCCGGCACTCCTCCCTCTGGCCAGCCGATTGCTGGTCCCCATACCCCCTCTCCAAACCGCCCTCCCCAGCCCCGGCCCGGTGTGGCCACAGCTGGGCGGCATCAGGGCCCTCAGGCCGGTGGCAGCTAAGTCCTTCACTTAAAAATGTGTTTGTGATTTCGGCGGCGGAGCAGATAACGGTGACGAATGGCCCGCCTGCCCCACGGGGCCCCTAGCCCATCTGGTTTGACTTTGGCCTGTCGTAGGGTGCCCTTGGGCCCCTACCCGGGCAGTACCCTCAGAGTAAAGCCAGGGGGCTTGTGTGGACAGCCCTGGGCTGCCCCGACGGACGTCTGACCTTGGCACGCACTGGTCCCTCTGTCCTCCAGTGAGCGTCCTCCTACCGTCACGGGCCTCCCGTGGCTGTGCCCACTTGGGGCTCCCCTACAGCACCTGGGGCCTGCAAGCACTTCTGCTGGCTGGGGTCTGCATAGAGGTCGTGGCCCAGGCAGGCCCGCTTCCCCTCCACAGAAGGGGATTAGTGGCCGCCGCGCCTGGGGCAGGAGTGATGGAGTGGCCGCTGTGGAGGGAAGGCAGGGCAGCGGGGTGGGGCCCGGCTGAGCCTGTCCCTTCGGGCAGCGCATGTGGTCATCGTCAGGAGCAATTTCTGACAGGGCTCCCAACCTTCCCGCAGCCGCTGCAGCCCCCAGACCATCGATTATCTGGTCGGAGAGCAGCTTCCGGGTCCAGCCCCAGGCTTGGCTGGGGGGCAGTGGGGTCGAATCCCAGAGCCCTCGGTCCCAGCCCCTCCCACCCTCTCCGCTCGGGGCTTCTGGGGGTGGGCGGAGGGGCTGGCCGGGGGGACACCCTCTGCCGCCAGAGCCCCTGCTCCTCCCCTCCAGGCTTCCCAGCGGGTACCTTGGGCCGGGTCTGAGTCCGGGCCAGCTGCACCCTTGGAAGTGGGAGGACATGTGGCCAGTTCAATGGGGTGTAGTCAGGGTCCACGAAGTTTGTGTGACCCAAGGGACCCAGGCCCACACGTTGCTCAGTGGACCTTCCGGAGCCCTGTCTGCCCAGGTCGCAGACAGACCCCACCCTCCTCGAGGAGATAAGGGAGGCAGGGGGCTTGGAAGTCCCCTCACTCACCTCAAGGGCCCGGGAGGGCAGAGAGAGATGGGGGAGGGCATCGCAGGCCCAGAGAGCCTGAGGGCCTGAGGAAGAAGAGGGGAAGGTGGCGGGATCCCTCTGAAAGGAGCAGCCCGGACTGCTCTGTCCCAGAACGTCATCCTCAGGGCAGCTCAGTCCCTGCCCATGTGATGGGGACAGCTGGGGGAGAGGGAGGGGCGACTCCATGTCGGGACCCCAGCCCTCGCTTCCCCTGTGGCAGGAAAATCCTTCTCCCTCAGTGTCACATTGTTGAGAATTAACTTTGTTGAAATAAAAATTGGTCTTGGTATTAACTCGGCCTCGAGGATTTTCTCCAGGATCCCAGAGGCCGCAGAGGGGTCAGACGCCCATTCCCAGAGCCGGCAGCCAGCTTGGGTTTCAGGGGTGCCAACGACCTACTAATCCTCCTGGCTGTAACTCTCCACCCTTCGGGGACACAACACCCGGTTCCCGAGGGTTGTGGGGGAGCTGCTCTGGCCCCTGCCCTCCTCTGGCCCCAGCCATGAAGCAGGACAGTGTGGACATTGGGGACCTGTCCCTAGTCCCCATCCCCCCCAACCCCACCCCAAGACTCTGCCTCCAGTCCCTCCCACACCTCGCCTGTCACTTGGCAGCCACGGGGTTGACAATCTTCAGGACACCTCAGCCTCCACGGGCTCAGCCTCACCACCTTTTGGGGCCTCAGTTTCCCCCACCTGCAAAATGGAAGACTTGCCCCAGCCAAGGTGTGGGAGGTCCTGAGAACAGATAGGGCAGCTGGGTGGTCAGACACTCAGCAGTAGCCGAGTAACAGCACAGCAGGGACCCTTCTGAGAGGGGAATGCCCGGTGTGTGGCCATGTCTAGAAGAATCTCTGAAGGGCATTGCTGGTACACAGGCATTCAGGCCCTCAGCCACAGAAGATCGGCACCCAGGGGTGTGCATGGGACGTGGGGGGGAGGTGAGGATAGACACACAAGGTCTGTGGGCCCCACCCAGGGCTCCTCTGAGACTCCCTGGAACTCCCAGGGAAGCAAGTAGACGCTCATCCCACTCGTGCTACCAAAAAGGACGGCAGCCACCGAAACGGTGTCTTTTGGCACCTACAGAGATCTGTGCATCTGCTTTGAAAGCTGGTGGGGGGTGGAGGGGTCTCACTGCCCGCTCCCATGGTCCCCTGTGGCCGGTGAGGTCCCCTGGAATCTTCCAGTCATCTGAAGTGCGTGTGTTCCTGCAGGGAGACTGAGCCCATGAACACAAGCAGTGGAATGAGGCAGGGGTCCCGTGGGGTGGGGGCCATGCTGGGCGTCCCCGCAGCCTACTGGTGAGGTCCTGCATCCTGGTAGCCGGGGAGTACGAGATTTCCCAGCCGGTGGTCCCTTCACAGCCTCGCCCAACCACGGCCCTAGCAGCGTGTTTTGGGGGGTGGGGTGCAGCCTGGGAACAGGCTGGGATGGGGGCCTGGGAACAAGGCTGTAGCCCCTTGGGGACGCTCGAGTGGGGCCAGCTGTTGCTGCCTAGCTCCAATTCCCACTCTGTGCTAGGCTGGTCCCCCCGGGCCGAGGCCGGTGGTCTGCCTGGGAGGGGCTGGGCAGGCTATCGGGGCTGTGCCTTCCTCTGGGCGATGGTCCCAGGGGTAGCAGAGGTGGGAGGGCGCCACCTTCGTGTTGAGTGGCAGAACTGGCCATCCAGGAGGGCTCTTCTGTCCCCCAAGCAACAGGTCCCAGAGCCTCTGAGTACCAGAGTCGGCCAGGTCCCCATCCCACCCTCACCCGACAGCAGGGCTAACCAGGTGCCTGGGCCTATGTTCGAAGCCCTTCAGGGCCCGTGCTCTCAGAGTCATCCGTCTATAGACCTCGTGGGTCTGGGACCAGCCTGGACTGGCACAAGCCTGTACTTTCCAGACTGGTCCTTCCGCTAAAGCTGGCCCGTAAGTCCAGGGAGCCTGTGCACTGGGGCCATCAGAAAACTCCTATTCACCCTTCAAGACCCCACGCAAAGGGTCTGCTTCTGGCCCTGGGAAGCCATCTTGAATGCTGGGCCCAGCACCCAGGTGGTGTCCTCACCTTTTCAAGACTTCCCCTGGGGGGGCCAGTAGAACATGCAACTCTTAATTGGAGGGTTGTGAGTTTGAGCCCCACGTTGGGTGTAGAAATTACTTTAAAAAAAAAAAAAGACTTCTCTCCAGCGCCCCTGCCTCTGCCACAGGACTGGTCACTAGGGTAGGGTACACAGCTCCACTGCCATGAGTGAGAGACTCGTTTGTGGCTTTAAGGAAGCCTTGCTTCCCCTGGGCTTCAGTTTCCCCATCTGGACCGTCCTTGGCTGAAAGCATCCATGGGTCCATTGGAGGAAGTTGGAGCTCCAGGGGAGACAGTCTGCTGTCTGCACCTCCACCCCACCCCAGGGCTCTGTGGAGGTTGGGGTTTGATGTGGCCAACTGGGGGTTCCCTGAGAGCAGGAGAGGAGGGCCCCGACTGGCAACCACCAAACACTAAGGCTGGCTTCAGCTGAGGCCAAGGGGCGGGCGGAGCGGCTGATGGGGTGGGGGCCAGTGGGGGAATCTTCTTACTCCTGAAATCCCTCCCGCCTGCCTGGTGGCCCCCTGGGAAGCCCTGTGAGCCAGGAACCTGATATTTTAAGACTTAAAGCAAATGTTTCTGGAGCCCGAGCTGTGTCAAGGCGCCCGCCCAGGCCTTGTGGGGGTAGGGCCAGCCCCCCTCCCTTACCCATGAAACCACCAGCCCCTCCCTGGACCGAAGTTTCTGGGGATGGGGCGGGGGGTGGGGGGGATTGGTGGTGGTGATGAGGTGGGAACGCCCATGGGGGGTCAAAGCCAAGGGCAACTTCAGTGCCAAGGGTGGGGAGCCTGGTATCAGCTCCCCACTCTGCTGGTCCCTGTCTCTTGGGTCTCCAGCACCATGTGAAGCCTGTAAGAAGTCCTAAACTCCTCCAGGGCTGGCGTTCCCTGGTCTGGGAGCCCCGGGAAGGCTATCAGACGGCCCTTCCCCACCGCCAGCAGGGCAGACGAGCTGATGCTCTACTTTAGATCCCCGGGGAAAACCACCTGGAGCTCAGGGCTGCCCAAAACCTGAAGCCTCCCAGAGCACCGAGCAGGAGATCTGGGATGGATTGGTAATGCCTGCCTGGGGTGCGGGAGTGAGAGCAAGGATTTCTGCCTCAGAACTAGCTTAAAAAGCAACAGGATAGTTTCTTCATCTCAATATCAGAAGGGATTCCTCACTTGACCTGAACAACAGAGGGGCCAGAAGGATGCCTCGGGCTGAGTAGAGCTGGCCAGGGGAGCAGGGCCAGGCTTTGGGAGCCATCTTCCAGAAGCTTCCCAGGGCCTTGAGGGCTGGAGCACTATGGGTAGAGGGGCTGGGTGGATGAGTGACAGAAAACAGAGGCTGGGGTTCCCCTGGGGGCTGACAAGGATTAGGGCTTAATCTTTAAGAAATGTTTGGGGGCTGGGCGAGCCCAGGCCTGGCTGGGAATATGGGAGAGCAGGGGGACAGTTCTTCTGATGATTTTTCCAGGGTAGGCCACCGTACCAAGCCCAGCCAGCGGGGCCCCCAGCCCTCAAAGCCACCGTGGCTGAGTCCCTGATCTGGGTCTCAGTTGGTAGGGCTCGGCCACAACCCCATCCCTGAGCCAGCGAGCTGATTCAGAGCCATGAGCCTCCCCAGGGGCCATATTCACCATTTTACAGATGGGGAAACTGAGTCCCAGAGAGGGAGCAGCCCATCCAGGGTCAGAGGGAAAGCCTCCAGCTAGCCCTGCTGTACAGACTCCTTCCCCCGTGCCCGTCCCAGCCCCTGAAGCCCTTTAATCTCTGTGCATAGGAGAAACAGAGTTCTGGCCGACCGAGTGTACAGGACAGACCTGAGTAAATCCCCAGGTCCTGCCTCGGGAGCCTGGTGGCTGCTTGCTCACCCTGAGTCCCAGTTCCCCACAGGCCTTGGGCCTAATCAGGCTCTGCTTCTCACTTGCCCTTCTGCCCTGGTAAACTCCTATGCACCCTCAAAACCCATGGGGGTTTGAACCATGAGCCCCGAATGTCACACACACTCCTAGCCGCATCTTTAGCTGTTAATTCCCCCTGCCGGTGGAAATTCTGTGCCTCATGTCCCATTGGGAGGCCACCAGTCCCCCTCTTTGGCAGTCCCAGTCTTGGCCCTGCCCCCTCACCTCACTGGACAGACCACCCTCATTGCTAGGCCTGGATTCATGCTCTGAGGACAGACATCTTAGGTCACCGTGCCTCAGTTTCCCCAACTCCGAAATGGAGATGTTGAGTGTCTAGTGGGTGATGAGCCCTGGGTATCCTGACCGAATGATCAGAGAGAAATCAGGGTGGGCTGCCCAGAGGAAGGGCAGCTGCTGGAAGTGTCTGAGAATGGTGCCCACAGTGGGGCACAGATGCTCTCCATAGTTCCCTTGTCTGGCCAGCTGCTCTCTCCAGGTCCCTGCTGTCCTCGGGCACGCACCTGACTAATGACGGCCCTGCCAGGCTTGGGGACTGAGGAGCTGTGCCCACTAGGGGCTGAAGCTCGCAGAGCAGCCCCCTCCAGGAAGCCAGGCTGCCCAGAAGCCACTGACTCTGGGGTTTCCGGCCAGCACCCGACCACCACTGCCACCATCGCCCCCCATTAGAGTTCTGGCACACCACTCAATACTGCTGCCTCTCAACCTTCCTTCCATTCCTTGGGCCTCGGTTTCTCCATGTTGATCTGGGAGAAGGGCAGGTGGGCAGAATTGAATTGGGAAGAGGAGAGGGCATCCCAGGCATTTGGGGTAGCTGGGGTTAGAGAAAGGGGTTAAAGGCCCCTTCTCCCACCCCTAACCCTCTGACCACAAAAGCCTCATTGGGGCTGCACCGTGAGTCCCCTCCCTAGCCTGCAGCCAGGCCAGAGGCTAAAGGCAGATGGGTTCAGGACAGACCTCCTCCTGGAAGCCCATGTGGGCGACCGCCATGGCTCAGGGCGGAGCTCCCCCACCTGCCCGCAGGTAAGGGCGGGTAAGGACAGGAAGGTGACAGCAAGGCGGGTCCAGGGACGGCCTTGCACTCGGGCCTGATCCCTTCCCTCAGCCGCACCTCTGCCAGGGCCCCCTGCTCCTCTCCCCGCTCTCCACCCCCACCCATTCCCAGGCCCCTAGCCCTGCTCGGGCATCTAGGCTCCAAACCAGAAAAACTAGATGAAGAACAAACAAGCCCACGCTGCGACCGTCACCATGTCCAGCACAGCAGGGCCATGGAGCTGGGACTCGCCTTTCTGGGGGCCTGAGAGTCAGGCCGGGAGGGGTGGGGGGACAGGGGGTGCAGATCGCAGTCCACACTCTCCAGCCGGACCCAGCATCCCCAGCCTGCCCCCTCCCGCATCCCCACCCGACTCCTCCCATGGGGGGCGCCGCCCCCCTGTGCAGGCCCCTTGCTGTCCCTGGGATAGGCTTGCTCCTCAACAACCTGCAAAGCAAGAACCAGAACTGCAAAGCTCAGTGTGCTCAGTGCAGCAGGCTCCTTGTGCGGCGTGAGCTTCTCATCGCTAGGGCGTGCGAGGTGGCCGGGAAGACGGCAGCCAGGGGACTATAGAGGGGGAGCACAGGATGGAGGATGTAGCCAGTTCCCCCAGGTCCTTTTCAGACAAGAGTCTCTGGACCCCAGGCTCCCTCCCAGAGCCCCAGGTTCCAGAATTCTGACCTCGGGGATGGCGGCGTGTCACGTGGCCAGCGCAGTGCCAGGCGCATTGTAGGTGCTGGACAAATACTCGTTTATTCAATCAACAAACACCCCGGTGGGGTCCAGGGACAGCTGGGTGTCTTCACCAGCCCTGCCCTTCCATGTCACTTCCGAGGGTCAGGCCTCCCCACCCCAGCACCCACCACCACTCCTGCCCCACTGCCCTTGCCCATGACTTTAGTCAATCAGGGGAGACACTGTTGATTTGTTGATTTCAAGTAAGTGGGACGACCATGGTGGAAAACTAGCAAGGATCCCTCTCTTGGGATGTTTGGCCTTTTCCAATATATTTACAGATTCTTAGCTGGACAGTCTCCTCTCAACAGGAAGGAGTGGAGGAGAAGGCTCTAAGTGAACAGCAGAGCAAGCTGGCTGGTGAGAGCCACGTCCAAGGGCATCTAGGACTCGCCCAGCAGAGGGGGATGCAGCACTGGGCTCCGGAGACAGGCCTGGGCGGGACCTGGCCTGGAGCCCGGGATGCTGCCTGAGGGGGCTGGGAGGGCAGCTGGGCCCCACCTGCCTTCCTCTGAGCCCTGACCCCAGTGATGTGGGGCTGGAGGGGGCCTCACCTGACCATCAGGTCAGGCGGGAGCAGCTTGATGCTGGGACAGGAAGTGAGGTCCGGGGTGGGGGCGGTTGGGGGCGGGGGGACTCCGGAGGACTTGGAGTCTAGCCTCCCTCAGCCAGGCTGGCGGTCAGCTCCGAACAGCCCAGAGGTAGTGCAATGGGGGTAGTGCAATGATGAGCCTACAGGGCAGGAAGAGGCCTAAGCGTGGAGGGGACAGCAGAACCTTGCAAGGGTGAGGGACGGAGGGATATTGGGCAGTGCCGGCAGCATTCTGAGCATCTGCTCAGTGACCCCACGTGGCCAGATGGATGATCGCTCACCGCGTGGGGATGCAGGTCAGGGGCTCGGGCCGTGGGGGCCAGAGGGGCAGGGTGGGACGGTGCTGAGGGCTCAGGCACATGGCCAGTGCTGGGCGGCCCTGCCTTTTCTGGGGATCTGGCAGCAGCCTCAGAAGTGGGGCGCGGGCGAGGGCTGGGTCCAGGGTTACCCTGAACGGGGCGGGCCGGGCACCCAGCTGTCCTGTGAGGACATGCCGCCCCACCCTTGGGCCTTGCCACCGGACATTCACATGACCCACATCTGGCTGCCTGCCCGGCCAGCACCCCTGCCAATCACACTGACCTTCCTCCCACTGGCACCTGCTGGGGGCTGACAGAGGTCTCTATTCCCGGCCGGGCGCCTGCTCTGGTTATATTTAGGACACGGTTGGGGGGGGGGGGGGGTTGCTGCTGGGCTGCTGACCCCCTCCCCTGGGCCTGGAGCAGGGGCAGCTGGGCCGTCTGCCTAGGCCCAGCCCGATGGCTCGGGTTGAGCTCTGAGGCGCAGGTTGCTGCCTGTGGGGCCTTTCCCTCGGCTCCTGGCCCTCTGTTCATAGCTTCACGCAGGCGGGGAGGCACGGGTTCTGGCCAGGGCTCACATGGGAAACTGAGGCTGGGCGGGGGTCTGAGCACCTGGCCACGGCAGAGTAAGGCTGGCTGCTGGAAACTCCAAGAACTCAGCCCGAGGTGGGAGCCCAGAAGCTCCAAGTCAGGGGCTAGGGGGAGGCCCGACTGGCCTTTTAGCCCCTGAGGCTCAGACATCCATGAGGTCATTCCCTGCTGGGACCTCCCAGGGCCCTGCCTGAGGAGACACTGAGCCCCAGGCCCTTCCTGCCCTCCCGGACTGGAGCCCTCTTCCCTGCTGCTGCCTGGGCAGGATGTTCCCAGGGAGGAAATGGCCTCTCAGAGGCCACCCCATCCCTGCTGGAGTCCAGGGCCACTTCCTGCCCAGCCTGGGCCTTGGTCCTGCCCCCGATTCTGCCAGCCCAGGCCAGACCCAGACTTCCTGCCCCCAGCAGTGCGGAGGGGACCAGACGTCGCTGCCTGGCCCAGCCCCACAGGCACAATCGGAACCCACCAGAGCAGAGGGCCCGAGGGCCTCCCCCTGGGACCCCAGATCGCTGCCCCTAGGCCTTCCTTCCAACACTCCAGCTCTGGCATCACCTGCTTCCCACCGTTCATTTCAGCGGGGGACCATGACCTCAGCCGTCCCCTGCCCAGCTCTGGAAGCCGAAGGCTGAATCGGAGCATCACCCCGGCCATGGCAGAGGGGTTGAACCAGTGGGCTAGCCTGCATCCGAAGGGCCTCTGGCAGAGATTATCACCCTGGTCTCTGGACATCCTCATCTCCAGGCGAGGTCCCTCCTTGGCCCAGCCCTCCCCCTCTGCCCAGGGCCCTCACCCACCAGGTCTTCACACCCCATTCAACGGGGCTTCCTGCCCTTGCTGACCCCAGATCAGGGCCAGTCGCCTGGCCGCCCCCTCTGCCCTCCGCCCCGGAAGACACACAGCTGGGGGGCGTGGAGCTGCAGGACTGGGTTGGAGTTGCTGAGGGCAGGGCTGGGGGCTCTGGAGGGAAGTGGGCGGCTCCAGCCCAGCCTGCTCTGAGGTTCAGGAAGTGGGGGTCTCAGAAGCTTCCTCTTGGCCAGACGTGCTCCCGGTGGGGCTGGGCAGCTCGGGGGGCGGGGGGCGGGTCAGAAGCCTGGCCACAGCTGCCCCTTCCTCTCCAGCCGGTCACCAGCTGGGTGGCCTGTGCTGCCTCCGGCCTCAGGCTGGGTAACTGGGTATCCCTCGGGCCCCGCAGGTGGCCGGTGGTCAGGGCCAGAAGTTCTCGGAGCCTGCTCGTGCTCTGGGCTTGTCTACCATCGCCTCCGTGGGGCCGTCGGCACCATCAGCACATCCGGCTGTGCCTGGTGAGAGTCACCATCAGCTGGGTGCTGCAGGACTCAGGAGTGCCCAGGGAGGCCCGTCTCAGCCCAGAATTTCCCTGAGCCTCGGTTCACCCATCTGCCTAAGGCGAACAGATAGAAGGGCTGCCAATGAAGGCTGGAGCAGAGACGGCTGGGGCAGGGGACCCCGGGGCATTCTGGGTCAGCGCAGTGGATCCAGGCCCTGTCCGAGCCCCGAGACCTGGGGTCCCACTGCCCAGCCTTCGTTCACACCTGAGACACGCCTAGTCCGCCTGCCCGACCCTGCCCTGAGCTCAGGGACCCAACTTCAGCCAGGTGCCATGCCCTGCACAGCCTGCTTAGGTAGGCTCTGCTGGGGGGACCCAGGCTGCGGAGGCCCCGTAAGCCCAAGCAGACACACAAAAGTGCTAATAAACCCTTCCAAGGCCCCAGCCCGGCCGGGTCTAGAGTACAGCCTGAGAAAGGGATGCTAGAACAGGTGGGAGCCTCAGAGGGGCTGTGGAGGACCCCCACTCTCGGGTATGTTGGCTCAAACCCTACCCAGGGTGGGGGCCTAGACTACGATCCCCCCTCACACACACACTATTGGGGAGACTGAGGCAAGGGGAAACGGTATGCCCAGGTCTCGGTCCACCTGGGTCTCTGGCCCGGGGAAAGTCTCCAGGTAGAGTGAGGCCAGCGCTGTGGCTCATGAGTGTGTGTCTGTGCCTGTGGCCAGCTGAGGCTTCTCTGGGCCCCCGCCTCCGGCCCACACATGATGGGCGGTCGTCCATCAGCGAGGCCAGCCCCTCTGGCCATCCATCACCAGCCGGCGGCCACAGGAGGAACGGCCTGTTTGTTTTGCCAGCTCCGTGTCGCTCCCTGGGGCAGGGGCCGGAGGAAATGGCCATTTTCTGCCTGGGCGGGCGGGTGGACAGCAGAGGTGTGCAGGGCACCAAGGGCAGGGCCGGGATGGATTGTGTCAGGACCCCTGGCTGGGCAAGGCCCTTCACGGATGCCAGAGGCCTTGCTTTGCTCCATGCCTCGGTCTCCCCTCTGGAACCAGGGCGAGTGACATTGGGGTTTTCTGGCTGTTCCCACAGCAGCTGTCTCCAGTCAGGTCACTCACCCCTGCCCCTTGCCATTGGGTGGGGTGGGCTCAGGTGTCAACTGCCACCGGCTGGGGGGTCCCTTTGTCAGAAATCCAAGATGCTTGATGCTGGCTGTTGCACGGCTGTGATGAGCTGCTCTGGGACTATGGCCTAGCCATAGACCAACTGGTGGGGTGCGGTGGGGGTGCTGCCAGGAGGCCAGGAAGGGCCTGGGCACCTCTTTGGACACGTCCAGCCTCAAGATCAGAACCAGGGACACTTGGGGTCACATTAAGAAAGACAGCACATGTAGAATGGAGGAGGTGACATGCTAGACCAAGAGGGCAGTGTCCAGACCCTAGAGCAGCATCCTCAGCACCTACACCATGACCACTGCTACCCTGTGAAGCGTGGACATAACAGGTACAATTTGCTGATACAGAGCTAGGCACCCCCCAATCGATGACTGCTTCTCACAACAGTAGCCCCTGAGGCCCCCATGGGCGGACATGTCTTTCGGCCTCGGACCTCTGCCCTGAGCCCCTGATGCATAACACAGTTAGTCCTCACTGCCCCAGTTCTGGGCTAGGAAGGAGGGTCCCAGGCTCTCACTGGGCCTGTGGATAAGGAAAGTGAGCTCCGAAGTCCTCAGCATCCAGGCCACAGGTCGTCAGCCCCTGCTCCCAGGGCAGACGACGTGCAGAGAACAGATTCACACGGAGTGTCCCAGGGAGCAAGGCCGGAAGCCCAAAGCTGGAGTCAGGAAAATATCCTTCAGATTCAGTCCAGGGGCTCCGTGTCCCCTGTTGCCCTGCAGCCTTTGCCCCCCACAACTGTCCTCCTCCCCTCCCAGTGGCCATCTTCTCTGCTTGCCTCCCACACCCTCTGCACGATGTCACTGCTCTTCGTCTAGGAGCAACAAACCTCCTTCCAGAACTTTCTCCCCTGAGACCTGGGCTGCCTCCTTTGCCCGAGGACAGCCCTGCAGACATCTCGAGGGTATCATCCCATTCCATCTTCCCAGACCGAAAGGTACTCTTCCCTGAAGTAAGCCTACGACCGGGCTTAGCAGATATTAGGAAAGAATCTGTAAAAAGTTCCTCTAAAGTGATGAACGGTCTTCTTGTCGGAGACTGATGGGAGATGCTTGGGGGCACAGCGACACCTGAGGCCCTGTCAGGGAACTCTCTGTGTGCCGCGCTGAAGGGGCCCTCGGGAGAGGAAAGCTCAGGGACCTGTCCCACCTCCCCCCCACCAGTGTGGGCCGACTCCCCAGGCCTCAGCCCTGGTTCAGCTCACCAGGGCTGGCTTAGCCCCCATTCATGCGCCACCTTCTAGTGGCAACATCTGAGGCCACCCACCGAAATAGACCGGGCCTGCCTTGCTGCTCGTTGCTGCTGTCCACACGTGGGCCAGCTTGGTCTCCCGATTCCTTTCTTGGCCCCCCAGTTCCCGGCCTGGAAGGGAACAGCGACACCATTGGCAAATGCCTTGGAGTGAGCACTCCCCTATCCTCCCTTCCCCCCAGAGTGCAGGACCCAGCAGGTGCAAAGGGGTACAGTCCTAAGACGGGTCTAATTGTCACTGGGGGCAGAACCATGGCACAGAACCAAGAAGGAGGGGACACATGGCGAGGGACCCAGACGGGAGCCAGGATCCTGGCAATTCAGAGAGGGGCCTGCCATGGAACAGGGAGGAAAGCCAGGCCTGGGAAGCCCCAGGGGCTCCCGGGGGCCACCTCGGTTTCTGCGGTGGGCATCTCGCACACTCGCATCCGGCCCGGGGCCTGGCCCTTCCCGGGGAGGCCTGAGACAGCTTGGCGCCACCCATACCCCCACCCAGCATGGGGCTGCCTGGGGGCATTAGGTCCTGGCAAACGCCCCAGAAGGAGGGGCTGGGTTGGCTTGGGACGTCAGTGAAAGCTCGCATCCGTCTGTCTGTCTGCCCAGCACAGCTGGTGCCAAGCACCCACTTAGCAGAATGGGGCAGCCGGCGCCTCCATGCTGCCCACGTCTCCTCCTGTCCCCACTGCCTAGTGGCCAAGGCCAATTCCACCCTCCTCCTCCAGGCCTCAGTTTCCCTGTCTGTTCCAGGCCCCTTGGTGGGGAGAAGAGAAGACCCACCCAGACCCTCCCTTCTGTCCTGGTCCCTGTGGAGGGCCGGCCAGGGGAAACTGAGGGTCCAGGCCTGGCCAGGGGCCCCTACTTCCTCCTCCCTGCCCCTCACGGGTGTTACCTCAGGGCCATTGATAGCTTAGTGGGCTAGTGGGGATCCAAGTTGGGGGGCTTCTGTAGAGGAAAAAGTGACCCAGCCCCTGCCCCGCCCAGTCACTGAAGGCTGTTTAGACAGCAGCAAAGGCCAGGCCACCCTCTACACACACAGCTCAGACACAGGCCAGACCCTCTGGGCCGTGAAGGCAAAAGAGGCCGGGGGGGAGGGGGTGAGGAGAAGAACCGGCTCCAAGTCTCGGCCCAGGGACCCATCCCAGGACTGACTCAGGGAGTGGGCCTGGCAGGCAGGGGCTCCCAGTCTGGGGGGCCTCAGGGCTGTCAGGCTGTCCCCTCCCCGCAGCTGTCTCAGGCTCCCACCTCCCCCGCCCGCCCCCAGGACTCCTATTTCACTGAGGAGATTAAGACCACCTGGCGAGAGCCCCCTCCGCCCCTCCCCTCACCCCAGCCCTCCCTCCTAGCCCCTTCGGCCCCTTGAGGTGCCTTCCCGCCCTCGGTCGCCTCCCCACCCCCGCGTTCCCACCATGGCCCTGCGTCTGAGCCTCAATGTCACCACCCCCTCTGCTGGCCGCCTAGGGTCAACCCCCCAGTGCCTGGATCCCCAGAGCCCCCGACCCTTCCAGTCCTCACTAGCCCTGCTCCAACAGCTCTGCCTGGCCTCAGCGGGGCACCGTCCCCAGCCGCTGTCCCCGTCCCCGCAGCAGATTCCTGTTCACCTTCAGCCATGTCCCCACCAGGCCAGGTGTCCTTTCTGTTGGGCGCAGTCTGTAGCCCCCTGCCACACTTGTGGGGTCTCGGGAGGGAAGTGGGGCAGCCCCGCGCTTCGGGTCCGCTCTGAGCCTGGTACCCCCACTCTGGTCCAACAGCCGGCGACCTGGGGGGCTCAGCTGTGGGCCCCGTCCAGCCTGCCGGGGGAGCCGCTGGCCAGGCTTGGTGCTGGCTCAGACAGACGGGCGGAATCTGAGCTCTGAAAACCGCAACTCGGAGCTCGCCTGTTTGTTTGCTTTTGAGAAATTCCAACCTGGTTCAGCAGAGTCTTGGAGGAGGGAAGGGATTTGTCTGGCTGGGGTGGGGCGGAGCCGTGCTCATGAACGTGGGGAAACTGAGGCTGAGTGTAGGCCCCTGGGCCAGGTGCGGAAGCTGGGCAGAGTGTAACTGGGCTTCTCAGGGACACAGGCAGGACCACTCCCCACTGGGCCACTGACGCCCCAGCCTAGCCTGGCGGCCCCCCCGAATCACAGAGGCAATAGCTGCCCTACCCGGTCCTGGGGGACTAGTTGAGATTGGGGGGTGGCCCAGGGAGCCCAGGGCAGCTGCAATGGGGATGCCAGTAGAGGAGCCATGTTCCAGAGCTGACATGGGGCCTTGAGACTTCTCCCCATTTCTCAGACGGGAACACTGAAGCTTGGAGAGGCCAAGGTTGTGTCCCAGACACGGAACACCACAGAGCAAGGGTCCCACCTGGCCCCCATTCATGATGACTGAGCCACTCCTGGCTCCCCCGTGCCCTGAAGGGCCGAGAGGACAGACGGCCCTTCCCTAAAGGAGTCAATTCTCCAAGATGTTACCCCTGGCTTTTTCCCCAGCGGTTTCCCCGCAACACACACAGCCTTCTCCAGAAGGCAGGAGATCAGGCAGGGCTGGAAATGCTGCTGGGGAATGGTACCCACCATGGAGGTCCGGCGGCCTCCCCAGATCTCTCAGGGGCCTTCGTCTCCCATCTACCCGTTGGGTGCTGGCCCTTGGTGAGAGGAGCCCCCACTCTAGAGCCTTGTCCATCGGGCCAGGTTGGCCGGCAGAGAGAACTGGGGTGGGCCTGCTGGGGGCAGTGGGTGCAAAGGCTCTGGCTGCCAGGCACCTGGGAATGGCCCTGGGCCGCTGGGGACGATGCGGCAGCGCTGGGGGCTGAGCCAGGGAGCAGAGTGGATGGAGAGGGGCCCAGGTACAGAGGCAATTCTCCACTGCCCTTGGACCACATTCTGACACAGAGCTTCTCCCAGGAGTCACGCTTTGTTGTCACGGCAACTATGTGGACAGCTTAAATTTAGCTGCTAATTTAAACATTTAGCAAAAATGCCAAGTTAGATATATGCAACTATTGCACATATTCGAAGTATCTGTCCGGGGAGACGTACAAGATCGAAGACCACCGGGGGGGCAGGCCCTCACTAGCACCTATTAACACGGGTGCTGACGTTAACTGGCTTCGAGGCCATTCTTCGTTGTCTCCGGCCCCGGTTTCTTTCTCCTCGGAGCCTCCCCGGGCTCATGTTGGACTCCAAGTCTGATTCAGGCCTGGGGCATGAGCATGGAGACAGACTCCGCAAGTGATTCCACCCAGAAAGATCCCTGTTGGGAGAGTCTTCCTGTCCCCGGTACCCAGGGCGTCATCCTGGCCGTCAGACCTCCCCGACCGGGGGCATCATCCGAGCGTGTCACCTTCTGGAACCCGCATTTCCTTCTTCCCTCACCACGTGGTACCTGCCGCTCATCCAAGTTAAGGAAGTCTGAGTTTCCCTTGAGTTAGTGAAATGAGCGTCGGTGACACCGAAGACTCAGCGGGGTAGCCACCTGTGAAGGACACCCCTGCGCACACGTGCGCACCTGTGTGTGTGTTCTGCACCTAGCGCTGTGGGCGCTCTAGCCCGCATCGGTGTCTGTGTGTACGAAGCGCGTGCATGGGTGTGCCCCTGTGCACACGTGCGTACAATGTGTGCACACGCCCGTGCTCACAGGTATGCGTGTGTGCATGCCCAGCATGTGCACGTGCACGTGTGTCCACGCTCACGTGTGTATAACGTGTGTGTGCACGCCCGTGTGTG
>CM052889.1:55671960-55764034 GCA_028534135.1 Potos flavus | reverse complement strand
GGCGGCGGCGGCGGCGGCCCGCGGGTCATGATCTCCGCGGTGTCCAGCCCGTGGCTCACTCAACTCTCGCACTTCTGCGACGTTGCAGCCTTCACGGCCAGCAGCCTGAGCAGCCTGGGGGCCGCGGGGGGCTTCCCGGGCGCCGCGTCGCCGGGCGCCGACCCATACGGCCCGCGCGAGCCCCCGCCGCCGCCGCGCTACGACCCGTGCGCCGCCGCCGCCACCCCCGGCGCCCCGGGTCCGCCGCCGCACGCCTACCCGTTCGCGCCGGCCGCCGGGGCCGCCACCAGCGCCGCCGCCGAGCCCGAGGGCCCCGGGGCCAGCTGCGCGGCCGCCGCCAAGGCGCCAGTGAAGAAGAACGCGAAGGTGGCCAGCGTGAGTGTGCAGCTGGAGATGAAGGCGCTGTGGGACGAGTTCAATCAGCTGGGCACCGAGATGATCGTCACCAAGGCCGGCAGGTCAGGGTGCCCCCCTCACTGTCCGCGACCCTCCCCACGTGGCCCCGGGCTCGGGCAGCGCGCCTCGGTCGGATCCACGCGCGTGGGGCCGAGAAGCGGGTTGGGGGCGCGGCCCCGCCACCTGCGGCCCCCTCTAGGCGCGAGCTGGCTCTTGGTTCTCTGCGGTCCCGGCTCCGGCGACAGCCGCTCGGCGCGCCGGGCAGAGCCAGGGGACGGCGCGGGCAGCCTCGGAAGGCCGGTGGAGAGAAGCCCGGCGGACCGGCTCGTCCCTCCCACAGCCCCAAGGCGCCCGCCGCTGGAAGCCCGGGGCCCGCTCAGAGCACACCGGGCTAGGGGCTTAGGCAGCTGCCCCTGAGCGGCCTCGCCAACCAGCCTGCTTCCAGCGGATCCCACTTAAAAGGAAATTTACGTCTTTAGTTCCCCAGTTCAGTCTACACGGGTTAGATGAAGAGGGGCAGCTGGACAATTGTCTGCAAAATTTTAGGAGAAAATTAAGACCCTTAAAAACAGTAGGGTCTCTTGGGTGGAAGTTGCTACTCAGTTTCCCGGGCCTAAATTTCGGGTGATTGTGGGGCTTGGCTCTGCTGCTGGGGCCCGCCGCCTTCCAATTGGCCTGTATTTGCTCTAAGCGCCCAGAGAGAAGGGGAACAAGTTTTGCGATGCAGCCGATTTGACCAGCAGACAAAGGCGGGTGCCGGGCTGTGTCTAATGTACACACGGAGACACTAGCTCTTAGACCACACAGCCAAGGGGAGCTCAGGGCCTGTTTGCAGAGCCTTCTCGCGGTTTCTGTTTCCCTGCTGCGGCTGTCCTCCCTGCGATCCTGGAGCCTGTGCTCAGCTTCAGCTCTGTGGATCTTCTGCAGGCTCTCCTTACTGTCCCATGAGGACGGCACCCCAGCCTCTGGCCCGGTCCAGCCCAGCAAGGGCCGTGGCGGTGGCCAGGCTTCATCCCAGAAGCCAGCATTCTGTAGCACCCACCGGCCTGCAGAGGTCTGGCGGGAGGCCCAGCCCCACGGCCTCTGTTTTCTGCCCACTGCCTGCGCAGAGCTGCCTATGAGGGGAAGCCGTAGGAAGGGCCGGTGGGAGCCAAGTCTCACGCTGTCCTCCAGGGCCCAGGGGCTGGCACTGCTGTGCCATCAGGACAGGGCCGGCCCATGGCCGGCGGCCCATCCAGGAGCTGCAAAATGTCCTTTCAAGAGCCCGATGGGTCATAGAGGCAAGATCCAGGGGAGGGGAGAGTTAGGTGACCACGAGGCCATAAGCCTCAATTCTCCCAGAGTAGCTCAGTCTGGGGGAGGGGGGGTTATGGTGGGGGGTGGCAACTTGTGTGTATCCCTGGGGAAAGTGGGGAGACTCCACCATTGGGCCGGAGACAGGGCCTAAGAGTTGGGGCTGTGGGCTCTGAGGCCTCAGCGTCGCCGGAGGGACTGGGGAGCAGCCGCAGACCCAGCCGTAAGGGCGACGGGGACTCCTGGGAGCCACACAGAGGGCCCTGGTTTCACTTTGTTCGAGCCGGGAGCTTACCTCCGTCGCTTAGATAGAGCTGGGGGAGGCTCTGTGAAGGACTGAGAATCTCTGGGACCGCATCTGGGGAGTCTCGCCGAGCGGGTGCTGCCGGCTGCAGCTAGCCCTGGACCGGACAGCCGAGAATTAGCAAATGCGAGGCCGGCTCCGTGCAGGCAAGTGCGGCAGAAGCAGCCACAGACCACGCTGGGGCGCCGCCGAGGCTCAGCTCTAGTGGTTCGTGAGCCATTTTGGGGTTTCCAAAAAGGGGGCAGGGGGCTGCCCTGCCACTCCGCTTGCCCTTGGCTGGGCAGGGGCCTAGCCGGGTTAGAGTCGCTGAGGGAGAGGAGAGGAGGTGGATGGGCCAGGCCGCTGACCGCGGCGGCCAGCAGGAGGCTACCCGTCCGGGGTTGGTCAAGATGGGGCAGCCCTGCCTTCCCGCACCCGAGGTGACCGGAGGCCTCGCCGCCCCCCAGGCGCATGTTCCCCACGTTTCAAGTGAAGCTCTTCGGCATGGACCCCATGGCCGACTACATGCTCCTCATGGACTTCGTTCCAGTGGACGACAAGCGCTACCGGTGAGCTCCCAGCAGGACCCGGGAGGGTGCCCTGGGAAGCGGCTGCTGTCTGCCTGGCGATGCCTCTGAGGGCAGCCCACGAGGACATAAGGCGCCGAGGAGTCCCGGCACCTGCCCGGCTGCCCCACAGGCTCCCCTGGACCTGCTCCCTACCCAGCCCTGTCAGACCCCCGACCCACACACCCTACCCCCAGCGGCTCTTGGGAACTCCCGTCAGGAGGTCCCACGGGCTGGGCTCCTCCGCCAGCTGTAGGCCCGAAGCAGGCCCCTCGCACACAGCCCCTGCCCTTTTTCTCATGTCCTTGTCCCATGAGGTGAGTGTGGGCACCTTGTTCCCTTCCCCCATCCCCTGGGAATGCTGGGCCCTGGAGCCCAGCAGGAAAGGTGGGGTGGCCGCCAGAGATTATTCAGGGCGGGCCTTAGCTGCCCGGACAATTAACAGCAATTAATAAAAAGAACGTGGTCCGCCCTGCGCCCGAGGGCACCCAGCGCCGCCAAACCCGGGCGAGCACGCGGGCCACTCGGAGACCTGCGGGGAGGCCCAGAGGGGGCAGACCCGCGTGCAGCGAAATGTGGAAATGTGGCGCCTTCCTGCGTGTGGCCTTTTGTGTATTGGGACAGGAGGGAGTTTTCGGTTTTCTTGACAATCCCCCTCGGAAACGCTCCCAGTCCGGGTGGCAGCTGAAGGCTCCGTTTCCCTGATAATGGGGAAACTCATCAGAGGCGCTTTTGGGGTTCGCTCAGCAAGGCCCTCTCGGTTGAGCCCCCGTGGCCTGACCCCCTGTCTCGGTGCTGCCCCAGGTACGCCTTCCACAGCTCCTCCTGGCTGGTGGCCGGGAAGGCGGACCCTGCCACACCAGGCCGCGTCCACTATCACCCCGACTCGCCTGCCAAAGGTGCCCAGTGGATGAAGCAAATTGTGTCCTTCGACAAGCTCAAGCTGACCAACAACCTGCTAGATGACAACGGCCATGTGAGCGATCCCCCCCCACCCCCAGCACCTCCCCAGGCTACGGCGCTCTCCCTCCAGAGTCCGGGTTTGGCCAGAGCCAGAGCTTGGGCAGCTCGGGATGTGAATGAAGGACAGGCTAGGAGAGTAGGCCCCTCTGGGCCAGGCGCTCACGGGGCCTGGTGGCCCTCAGGCTTGGGAGAGGGTGTCCCCTTGCTTCCTGTGCTCCACTCCTGATCTTTCGCTGGAGGTTTTTTAACTGGAAAGGATGGGGCTGTGTGTGGGGGTAGCGGCCCCGGGCCTGCAGCCACCTACGACCCACCCACCCACCCACCGCAGGCCCGAAGTAGTTCTCGGGGACCTACGGAAAGAGGATCGAAACCCTGATCTTTGGCCATTTGTGAGTGCCTTTCCTGGTGGTCCCCAGCTGACTGCAGTCTCCACTTGAGCCCCGTGGCCGGACCTCATGTGGGGAGTTCAGAGTTTTGTCCAAGTTCTCTGGGGAGTTCACTGCCTATCTGGACTTTCGCCCCTTTCCTAGTTCCAAACCTACCACCTTGTCTTCCAGATTATTCTCAACTCCATGCACAGATACCAGCCCCGCTTCCACGTTGTCTATGTGGACCCACGCAAAGATAGTGAGAAATACGCTGAGGAGAACTTTAAAACCTTTGTGTTTGAGGAGACTCGCTTCACTGCGGTCACTGCCTACCAGAACCACCGGGTGAGGCCCTGGGGATGGGCACATTAGTAGTTCTGGGTCACAATTTCCAGTTGCTGCCTGGGGGACAGAGGTTTGGACCCAAAGGTGGTGGGTTCTGGTGGAACCCAACACCGATGGAGTCCCACCCCCAAGGGCCTCAGGCAGCCTCCTCCCCTCTGCTGCCCGCTGGCCCAGCCTCCTATCAGGTTGACCTCTCCAGCAGCGACTGTCAGTGCGGCCTGAAAGTTTGTTTTCGAAACCAATCCGGAAACTCCCCATCAGGGGCCTGATCCACGGTTTACCCAAATTCCTAGGGCATCCCTCCCCCCCACACACACACACTGCAGGGCGGTCGGTGGAGGTGACCACATTTCCGTCCCGGCCAGGGACACAGGGGTCTACATCCCAATCACTTGGGGCCACAAAGGGGTTCCTTAGCGAGGAAGGAGCTTCCCCATTTGCAAGGACAGAGGGACAACCTTAGTGAGGGAGTTAACTGTGGGAAGGTTCTCATCCCGGGAGAGTAAAAGGGCCCTTATCAGGGGAGCTCCTCCAAATTACCCTACCGGGGTGCTCCCACCCCCAGCGCAGGGGCTCCAGCTACTTGCTCAATGCCCCTCCCCCATCTCCGCCCCGCAGATCACGCAGCTCAAGATCGCCAGCAACCCCTTCGCCAAAGGCTTCCGAGATTGCGATCCGGAGGACTGGTGAGTGTCCTCTGAGGAGCCGGCGACTGCTCAGGAGCCTTGCGGGGGCGCCCCGCCCTGACCCGCTGCCCTTCTCCCTTTCCTGCAGGCCCCGAAACCACCGGCCCGGCGCGCTGCCGCTTATGAGCGCCTTCGCGCGCTCGCGGAACCCCGTGGCCTCCCCCACGCAGCCCAACGGCGCAGAGAAAGGTAGGGCCAGGGTCGTGGGATCCGGGCCGTGGCCCTGCGCGCGCTCCGCCCCGGGCAGACGGCCGAGCCTGGCCTCGCCCGCGCCGCAGGGGCGCTCGCGGCCTTCGCGCCGGTTGCACAACGGCCGTGGCGGCGGGCAAGCGCGCACTCGCCCGCCCGGCCCGACGGCTGCGCCCCGCCCGCCCCGCCTGCCGCCCGAGGAGGGGCGCGGGCCCCTAGGGAGGGCCCGGGTCTCCCGCAGGCTCGGCGAGAAGGGGTGGGGAGTGCCCGAGTGCGGGCTTGCGCCCCCTCCCCGCCAGGAGCGGCGGGGCGCTCGCGGGTCCCCTCTGCTGTCCAGACCCGGCGCGCTCACCCCTCGGCCCTCCCCGCAGACGCGGCCGAGGCACGGCGAGAATTCGAGCGCGACGCGGGCGGACCGGCCGTGCTCGGGGACCCGGCGCACCCGCCGCAGCTGCTGGCACGGGTGCTGAGCCCCGCACTGCCTGGGGCCGGAGGCGCCGGCGGCCTCGTCCCGCTGCCGGGTGCGCCCGGAGGCCGGCCCAGCCCTCCGCACCCCGAGCTGCGCCTGGAGGCGCCCGGCGCGTCGGAGCCGCTGCACCACCACCCCTATAAGTACCCGGCCGCCGCCTACGACCATTACCTCGGGGCCAAGAGCCGGCCGGCGCCCTACCCGCTGCCTGGCCTGCGCGGCCACGGCTACCACCCGCACACGCACGCGCACCCGCACCACCACCACCCCGCCGTGAGCCCCGCGGCCGCAGCCGCCGCCGCTGCTGCCGCTGCCGCCGCCGCCGCCGCCAACATGTACTCGTCGGCCGGGGCCGCGCCGCCCGGCTCCTACGACTACTGCCCCAGATAATGCGGACACCCGCCGGCTGCTTCCTCGCCCGGGGTCCCCGCACAGCCCCGAGGGCCGTCGGGGTTCCCGTCCACCCAGCCCCAAGGGCCGTCCAAGAACATGTTCTTCCAGCCCCGGGGGCCAGTGCGGGTCTCCCCTTCCCCAGCCTCGAAGCCATCGGGGTCTTCCACCCTCCAGCCCCGAGGCTGTCGAAGGATCTGGTTCCCCAGTCCAGGGAGCCACCGCGGGCGGGTCCCTCCCCAGCCCGGAGGGCCACGGGGTCCGCGCCCGCCAGTGCCAAAGCGCCCGGTCAGCGGCGGAAGGAAGTGATATTTATTGTTTTCCGCGAGACCGCGTCGCCCCCCCCCAACCCCCCGGCCCGGCCGGCAGTTGCAGTGTAGACGACCCGAGAGCCCGTCTGCAGGCGGTGTAGATACGTGTAGATATTTGTAGATACTGTAGATACCGCGCCGGCGCCGACTTGATAAAAGGTTTCGCCTCTTTTGGAAGTTGCCTGCGTGTCCATTTATTTGTGTCCAGTTAGATCGCACGGGGGATGTCGGGGAGCGCGTGTCCGGTCGACTCGGGGACTTCGGGGTCTCCCGAGCTCCAGCTCCAGTCCCCACAAGCCGCAGCGAAGGAAGCGGGTGTCCCTACAGTGCCCTCCGAGCGCCTCCTCCCGGCCGGTTTCCAGAGCCTCTTCCCGGCCACTCCCCTCTCCGTCCTCTCCCCGCCCCCTCTGCCGTGGCCCCATCCGGGTTCGTTCCCAGGGTCTCCTGGAGGCCCTGCCTGCCCGCTCCCCGCCCCCACTTCCACCTTGCAGCTTCATCCCGTCCTCCCCAAGGCCTAACGGACTGGGGCTCCGCCCCAGCCCCAGGTATGCATAAGGCCCTTTTGCTGAACTCTGGCGGGCAATTAGTTGTCCCTCATCTAGGATTTAGGCAGGCACCCCTAGCCTGTTTTCAGGACCAATGCCTGTCCTGGGGGCTTTTCCACGGGAGCTGGAAATAACCATCACGACAGGACACTGTCCGTTGGGGGCTGGGAAGGGGAGAAGCTCTGACTGACGGCAGAAAGACAAAAACAGGCAATTCTGCTGTTCTAGCATTTCCCCTGGCTGGCCCTAGCCCAGGCCCGCGTTTTCCCCTGTTTATTGACTTTGTTCTCTGTGAATGTCCCCATGGAGTGACCTGGGCAGGGGGCACAATGACAGTGGTCATGAGTCATCTTGAAACCTGTCTGTGAAGCATTTTTCCCAGGCCAGGTGGTGAGGGACCGCTCCCCATTAACTCAACACCAGGGATGGGGCCAGAGGAACCCTTTGATCCCTCCCTTCCTGAGTCCCGGCAGGAAAAGCTGACAGCCGGTCAACGTCAAGGCTGCTAACTTGGACACAAGATGGACAGGAAATGCAAGTGGCTGAGGTTCTATCCCCCTTCTGTGTCTGTCCCAGGATGTCTGTGGCAGTCACTGCCACCATGGCAGTGGCCGCCTCTCCCAAGCACGGCCAGGCACTGCCCCATGTCTGTCCTAGACCGGACACTTTCTTCCTGGATGTGTTCACCCTGGTGGCATGAGGCGACCCAAGGCTTAGCAATTGGACAGCAGGAAGCGTCTCCATGAGGCAGGTCTATGAAGGGAGGGGGTGACTGGGCTGCCGAGGAGTGCGAGTCCGCCAAAGCTTCAGAGCCCATCTAGTGCCAGGGCGTGAAGACTTGCTTGAGTGGCCGGTGGGCTCCATGGACACAGCTTCAGGGACTCATAGGGGCAGCTCTGGACGTCCATCCCCGATGGGCATCCTACTACCCCTCACTGCAGACCTCCCTCTGGGTGAGCTGCACGCACCATCGGGCTCCCCACTCGTGCAGCCTGCTTTCCGTTTATACCACAAATGCACCTTGCATTCTTGTCCTGGGAGGCCTGCTGGAATGATGGGCTGTGGCCCGCAGAGCTAGTCTCCACTGCAGGGGCTGGGCTCCCCTCCCCAGCATGCTCTGATTGTGAGGTCGCCTTCTTCCTCTGCACACTTTACACTCCGCCACGGCGAGGGTCAGGAGGCGAGAACCACAGTTGGAAAGATCTCCGTTTTGGTTCTGTTTAAAGCTCCCGTCTGAACTGGTGATGGGGCCAGGCGTTTGCAGCGGGAGGGTGCAGCTGAGCTCGTGGTCCCCGGTGTGCAGCCGGCTAGCCTCCCGCCTGCGCACCTGCTCCCATGATCATCACCCACTCGAGATGGAAAGCTGCTGCTGCTGTCCAACACGGTGGCTGCTGGCCACGGCTGGCCGCTTCCAGGTTAATGGACAAAAATAGAATAAAATGAAACATTCGGTTCCTCCCCGGCTGCGTTCTGAGTGCTGGACAGCACAGGGGCGGCGGGTCAGCTCGCTGGACGCTGCAGGTGAGGGCTCCCCTGCACTGGGGAACAGCTCTCCGGAAGGCATGGTTTTCTCCCCTCTACCCGCATAGACGAGTTTGCCCTCCTTAAGAACTTCTCATAAGTGGGATCGTGCCGCAGGGCACCCAGGCCGGCTGCTCTCCGCTCCGGGGTGTTGGAAGGCTCACCCACGCTGCCGCCCACCCAGCAGTTCTTACTGCTTACCAGCGTCCAGGCTCCTGCGAGGGACACTCGGTGGCTTTAAGGTGGTTGCTGTAGGGCTCGGTGCTGCAGGTGGGACTGGTCCCTCCGGGCAGCCGTGCAACAGCTCAGTAGGCTGCTTTCACCCACCTTCCATCGTGGGGAGGTGGCGAGGGAAGGGTGGCTCGGGTCACCCAGCTTCTGCTGGGGGCCCCTCATTTCAGAAGGGCACTAGGGCCACTCTTAGTCACTTATGCTTGAAATGGGCGCCCGGGGAGCTCTGCCAGGGCTGTCGCCACTGCCTGCCGTGCGTGCGGGGCTGACGTTCCCGTGGGCAGCTACCCCAGACTGTCCCTGACTTCCCTGTGGAGCCACCGTCCTGGCGGCTTCCATGTCCCTCGCTTTGGGCTCCTCTGTGGACGCGCCTGGCCTGCCCCTTCCATGAGCCGCCGTGCTGCGCTGTGTGGGGGCTCGGGGTCCTGGGTTCCTCAGTTGGCCCACAGGTCCCGTTCCGTTCCCTTCACCTGTCTCCGTGTTCAGTTGCTAGGACTCAGGAGGACAAGAGCTTGAATTAGAAGGGACCTCGGAGATCGGGTCTGGGGACCCCAGACTCCTTAATCCTCGAAGCCCTTCAAAAAACAATGGATGCAGATTAACTCTTGACTAAGTAGAGGAGGGGTGGGGCCTGTCTATTCCCCTCTTCACCCCTCTGGGTCCCACGTAAGAGGTCTAGGGAAGCCACGGACCGCGGGGTACCGTGGCACGACCCCCGGAGCAGCCCAGCCTGCTGTTCTGAGAGGAGGAAGACCAGACCGGAGCCACAGGTGCTGCCCTCCTCCCGTGCCAGAGCCTCTGTCTTTGACGCAAACACTCCAGCTCCTAGGAAGGCTTGGGAAACGCGAGCTCTAACCCACCACCCACAGGGGCTCGTCCGCAGGCTCAGGGCAGGGGCAGGGGTGCTCTGGGAGGGGCCCCCCCTCCCGGTACTGCCACTAAGTAAAGCTGGCAACACCACACGGCTCCCCTGAGACGAGGAGGAAGTGCCCCAGACGAGCACGTTGGGTGAGCCATAGGGCACAGGCGGCTTGGGCACAGGTCCCCGATGACAGGCCTCCTGGAGGGGCTGGTGACACCGTCTCCTGCACAGGGAAGCATCTGGGGGGCAGAGCAGTACACTGAGATTCTGCCGGGGGACGAGGGCGGTCTGTTTGGTGGAACCTCAAGCCCAGGGTTGCAGAGGAAGAGGAAGCCTGGGGCAGGGGGGGGGGCTTCAGCTACCCCTCTCCCTCTGGTGGGGAAGTCCACAGAGTGTGTAGGACCCGTATGACGACGGGTGGGTGAGCGCGAGGCCCTGATCTCCAGGTGTGCTGCAGATCAAAGCGGCCCGTGCACTAGAGAATTCCATGGGGCTACAGCTGCCGGGGGGGTGGGGGGGGGACAGAGCCGGCACGGCCTGGCCACATGCAGGCGGATGGAGGGAGGGTGAGAGCCCGAGGCGCTTCTTCTAGGACAAAAGGAGCCACTCCAGAGCCCGAGGCGCTTCTTCTAGGACAAAAGGAGCCACTCCAGTGACGGCAGGAGTGTGGCCTCCCCTGGAGCTGGGTGCCAGGGAGACCCTACCTCCCAGGGGCCACAGGCCTTGTGCCTCAGTTTCCCCTTAGTGCTGGGCACTCACCCCTGCCCTGTGGGAGCGATGAGTCGCGGAGGCCTGTGTGAGCAGCGGGGACCAGCCTCGTGTCCTCTGTGTGGGTTCTAATGAGGCTGTGCCGTCTCACAGATCCCGGGGGTGCAAGGCCAGGCATCTGCATTTGGGTACATCTGATGCCTCTGTACAAACCTGATCCCCACATGCCTCCCTCACCCCCAAGTCCGCCACACACACCACCCGGCCCTGGGAGGGGAGGCTGGGGTTGTTCCCGGGTCTACCCCACACGTTTTCTGTATTTCAAAAAACACACAAATCTCGCCTTTGATTCGATTCCCTGCCCCGCTTGTTGTGCTCCTTCAAACCAGACGGGTTCACAGGATGAGGCTTTGGAGTCTCGGCACCCCTGGGTCTGTGTATGGGGAACAGCAGAACCGAAGGTGTGTTGGAAAAAGCAGCCCCCGTGGGGGAGAAACTTGGGTTTTAATAGTGGTAATTAAGTTATCTTCTTAATTATAAAGAGGAACGGCATTGCCCACATCCTTTATCTCTCAGCTTTCAATTGCATCAAGTCAGCGCCTAACCCTCTCCTTCCCGTGGCCGCCACCTGTGTCGCCCCCAGCTCACGGAGCAGCCTGGCCCGGATCTGGCCGCGAAGACCTGCACTGGGGACACAGGAGGGTCCAGGCACCCCGCTCCCACTTGTGCCACCGAGGAAAAGGCCTTCCGATCAGTTTGTGACACCCCCACCTCCCCCGGTCGACGGAAACATGTCCTGACTTCGGAGATGCTGGGGTTTCCATCCAAGGGCACCTTCTACCTCGTGGTAGGGTGAACTTGAATCACGGGCTGGGACACAGGCCCCCTCCCTGTGTCCTCTGAGGCTGCCCACCCGGCCAGCACCCCCGTCCCCCCCTCCCCACCGCAACGTCTGCGGGTGGGGCCCGGAGCCACAGGCAGCCCCACTGTAGCGTGTTCTCGGGCGTTTTCCTGCCAAGGGCAGTAGCCGGTCAGGTCTCCAACACCACAGTGCGAACTCGGAGCCTGGGTGTGTGGTGAAGGGCGGCCACAAAATAGGGAAGTGGCAACTTCCATGAGAAGAATCACCCTTCTTTTTTTTTTTTTTTTAAAGATTATTTATTTATTTATTTGACAGAGAGAGAGAGAGAGAGAGAGAGATCACAAGCAGGCAGAGAGGCAGGCAGAGAGGGGGGGGGGGAAGCAGGCTCCCTGCTGAGTGGAGAGCCTGATGTGGGGCTTGATCCCAGGACCCTGAGATCATGACCTGAGCCGAAGGCAGAGGCCTAACCCACTGAGCCACCCAGGCGCCCCAAGAATCACCTTTCTAATAACACTACGTAACGTCTTAAAAGGACTCAGAAAAGCCAGCGGCTCCATTAAGATGCCACTGGGTGGCTTGAAAGCACTTCGGCTTGGCCCTTCTCCTGGGCGCACCTGCGGGGCACAGAGAGGCAGAGAACAGCGGCTGCCAGGCTCTACGGACCTCACTGTCCCCGGCACCCTTGGGGGCTCGTACAGCGGGCCCTTCTTATGGGCCTGGGTGGTTCCGGGCTTGTCTCGCCTCCTTGGCTCTGACGATCAAGTCTTCTTCCCTTTTGGGTGGCTAGTCCATGTAGAGACAGGGCTCAAGGCCACAGTCGGCAACCCCTTCCGGAAACCTGGACTCCCAGGGACAGCAGTGCTATCCCCAGAGCCACAGCTGCCTCTATCCTCTTCATAGGCTACTGTCATTTCCCTGCCACCACCCACTCTCCTGGGTCTGCGGCCACGGGTACTAATCCTGCCCCTCTAACAGGTGGAGTGTAGGCGGGAGCCCCCAGTATCTAGGCCCCTTGACATGGTCACCACCAGGAAGAGGACCGGTCTCAGGGTGGCCCAGGACACGTGAGGGGGCCGAGCGGCCTCCTGTGTGCCGGTGAGGCCATTTCGCTCCTGCTGCTGGGGTGCTCTCCAGTTTCCAGCCATTCCCCATGCAGTTGTCTCATCCCAGTGAGAATGTAAGTTTCCAGAAGACAGAGATCCTATCACGTGTACACCTGGAAAATAATTTATGATGAATGAAAATCCTGGTTGAAAGCACAAGAGAGGGGCACCTGGGCGGCTCAGTCAGTTGGGTGTCTGCCTTCCACTCGGGTCATGATCTCATTCTCCTGGGATCGAGCCCCACTTCGGGCTCCTTGCCCCTTGGGGAGCCTGCTTCTCCCTCTCCCTCTGCCTCCTCACCCTTGCTCATGCTCTGTCTCTCTCTCTCAAATAAACAAATAAAATCTTTTTTAAAATATTTTATTTATTTGACAGAGAGAGAGACAGCGAGAGAGGGAACACAAGCAGGGGGAGTGGGAGAGGGAGAAGCAGGCTTCCCGCCGAGCAGGGAGCCCGATGCAGGGCTCGATCCCAGGACCACAGGATCATGACCTGAGCCGAAGGCAGACGCTTAACGACTGAGCCACCCAGGCGCCCCAACTAAAATCTTTAAAAAAATAAAAATAAGAATAAATAAACCAACCATGAGAGACTTCGTACCCATTAGGATGGCTGCCATGAACACACACACACACACACACAGATAACAGAACACACGTGGGTGAAGATGCGGAGAAATTGGGCCCCTCGTGTGTTGCTGGTGGGAATGTAAAACAGTGCAGCTGGTGTGGAAAACAGAACGGAGGTCCCTCAAAAAAGTAAGCCTAGAACTACGTAGGACCCAGCAATTCCACAAAGAACTGAAAGCAGGGACTTACACGGATATTTGGACAACCGTGTCCGTGGCAGTATCAGTCATGAGAGCCAGATACAAGCAGACCAAGTGTCATCAGCTAACCCGTGGGTAAAAACGGACTGATGCATGGATGAAAATGTGGGATGGCCATACAGCGGCACCCTATGGGGTCATAAAAAGGAAGGAAATCATGACACATGCTATGCGACTCGCATGGACTTTGGGGACATTATGCTTGGTGGAACAAGCCAGACGCAAAAGGACAAGTACTGGACGATTCCACTTGTATGAGATGCCCTAGAGGCGTCCCATCTATGGAGACAGAAAGTATTGGAGGGGGTGCAAGGGGCCGGGGGAGGAGGGAATGGAGGGTTCGTGTTTAATGGGGACAGAGTTGTATTTGGATGACAAAGTTTGGAGGTGGATGGTGGGGATGGTTGCTCAATACTGTGAATGTGTTTAATGCCAATGAACGGGACACTCGAAATGGTTAAAATGGCGCATTTATATCTTTCATGTATGCTTATATGTATTTAACAATTAAAGCCTGGGGGCTCCTGGGCGGCTCAGTCAGTTAAGCCTCTGCCTTCAGCTCAGGTCATGATCCCGGGGTCCTGGGATCGAGCCCACATCGGGCTCCCTGCTCAGTGGCGAGCCTGCTTCTCCCTCTCCCTCCATCTGCCGCTCTCCCTGCTTGTGCTCTCTCTCTGTCAAATAAATAAATAAAATCTTAAAAAAAAAAAAAAAGCAATTACAGAAAGCCTGGACTATCCATAATCTACAAAAGCCACTCTGTCCATCTTGGATTGACCAAGTCCTAACCTGTCTCTAAACCAGGGGTTTTTAACGTGGAAATTTCATCCTGCAGGGCCATCGGGCAGTGCTGGCAGACACTTTTTTTTTTTTTTTAAAGATTTTATTTATCCATTAGAGAGAGAGACCATGAGAGGGGAGAAGATCAGAGGGAGAAGCAGACTCCCCGTGGAGCTGGGAGCCCAATGTGGGACTCGATCCCAGGACTCTGGGATCATGACCTGAGCCGAAGGCAGTCGCTTAACCACCTGAGCCACCCAGGCGCCTTGGGAGACACTTCTGATCGCCACACGGGGTGGGTGGAGGCCAGGCATGCTGTTCAGCACCTTCCAGTGCAGAGGACGGTCCGAGCACAGAATGATTGGGTCCAGACGTCACAGAGTCACAAGCCCCAAATATTTTGAGCCCCGAGTAGCTGGGCAGCAGCTAGACAAGTGAGCGTCCCTTCTGGTGGGAGCTGCTCTCTTTGTGCTTCTTGCCCTGGGCCCAGTCCACCCGAGGCTCTCTTCACAAGCCTCTCTGGTGCCCGGGGACCCAGACTCACCCCTGTGGCAGGCCGTCCAGCCCCCAGCCTGAGCAGTGGGTCCCACACCCTGGGGGGTGCTGGTGACAGCCCTGGGTGTGGGGTTTAGGACCCCTGGAAGATGCTCCTCCAAGCGCCTGTGCCCCGGCCAGTCCAACTAGCTCGTGTGTCTCTCTCACAGGGACCCTGTCTCCCTCTCTCGTTTGTATAGTTTTAGTTAAGGGCCCTGACTCTCCAGCAGGGCCACTTAGCTCTGGGAGGGCCCCCACCAGCCCTCTCTCTTTCCGAGGAGGCAAAGGTGTGGTGTGAGGTAGGGCGCGTGGAGTGACACATTCACCGTTCACCTGCCAAAGCGGCTGCCGCACTGTATTGGTGGAGATACAGCTTCTGCTCTAAAAGAATGCATGTTCCCACGGGGAGGGACAGACGGCGGCCACCCTGCTGGCCAGGGCCTTGGTGGGCTCTACGGGTCGGGGCCGAGGGGCTCGAGGCAGGCTCCACAAAGGCGGACCACCTTGGCGGTGGGGCCGGATGCCTATACCCCGCTCAGGAGCCGGGTCTCCCAGACCCGAGGGTCACTCTGGGAGAAAGGAGCCATTTCTCGGCGGGGCAGCCAGCCCCTGGACCCCCAATGCAGAATTGCGGGTGACCAGAGGGGAGGCGCCACACTGTGGGATTCTGTCTACACACGTTCTGGAAGAGGCGAGGCTGCAGAGCGAGAGAACAGACCGCTAGGTGCCAGGGCTGTGGCAGGGGCCAGCAAGGGGGCAGGAGGGTGTTCCCGGGGGGGGGGGTGGAACTTTTGTCACCATTCACACAACCATCTCCGAAGGAGGGTGACGGTTACTGAATGTAAGTTCTCCTGCGACATATAAAGAACCTGCCAGCGCCTTTCTTGCCCCTTTCTTTTGTTTTGAGCCCACTCTGGTGTCCTTTCTCCTCTCGCCCCCTCTCCACTCTCCTCCCTCTCTGTTCCTGGAACTGAGCTGAGCAGCATGGGGGGAATGGCCGTCGGATATATTATTCCTGATTAGCAAACAGCACGTTCTCATTCTTTACTTCTCCAGCTAGGGAAGGGGGAAGTCGGGTTTGCAGGTTATGGATGAGAAAGCTGTGTGCCGCTGTGGGCTTCACCCCTGTGGCTGCGGACTTGGGCAGAATCCAGTTCCCACCACAGTCTGCCCATCAGACACCTGACATCTGTCTTGTTTACAGGGAGAAGGAGGTGCATTTCATGAGGAACTTTGTCCCCTCCCATCTGCTGGGGTGGTCACTCCCATGTTCTAGGTGAGAAGTTACAAGGTCCGGATGTCCCAGAGCTCACCTCAAATCCAGCCCTCGCTCCCCAGAAGAAAGTGCCAAGTGCCCACCCTTCTTGGTTTAATGTTCAAGCTGGGCGCTAGCTCCCTGGGGGTTGCTGTGCCTCCCCTCATTGTGGCCTCTGTTTGAAATCTCCAAAATAGGGGGCGCCTGGGTGGCTCAGTTGTTAAGCATCTGCCTTCGGCTCAGGTCATGATCCCAGGGCCCAGGGATCAAGCCCCGCATCGGGCTCCTTGCTGAGTGGGCACTGTGTCTATATCAAATAAATAAATAAAATCTTTAAAAAAAAAAAGAAAAGAAAAGAAATCTCCAAAATAGAAAACCATGCCAGTAGTTTGATAAATTCTCAAGATTTATAAATTGTGTGTTGCGGAATAAAGAATTCCTCACGATAGCCACACCCAAACTTGGCTGATACAGCAAAATGTAAGGCTATGACAGAATTAAGTTCTCCCGACATTTAAACACTGGTTGTAAATGCACTAAAGGCACTTCTAAATATTTAACAAAAATGACAAGCCTAACGTAAGGATCTGAAAATATCTTAACATCTTAGGAAAGACACACACACACACACACACACACACACACACACACACGATATGAGATTCACTAAAGGTGGTACTAAAAGTGCTGATCCGTGTTTCGTTTCTCTTTGGGCTGCTTCTTATTTTTCCTTAGGTGTGTTCTCAGCACCCCAAGGGCTCAGACTACCGACCGGGTCAGCAGGCAGCTCGGCTCTGGGCTGGGCACCGCAGGAGGGTCCGCTGCCATCACTGAGTAGGGCTGGCCGACCCTGGCCTGCTTCTCCATAGGTTGAGGATCTCTTGCTGATAATCCCGTGTCTCCTATTCCCTGAGATGAAGGATCCTTTGGCTTTCATGTGGATGGGAGGTCTAGATCTGCTGTCCATTTATTTGGAGATAGGGCCGGGTGTGTTGATATGAGTAAGCTTCTTTGTGAGCGGTTCAACCCTGCAAAGTGGGGGAGGGGGGCAGTGAGGGGTGCCCTGTGCAGGGCTGGAGGGAGTTCGTGGCTGGTTGCTCCCTCCTGGCCATGGCAGGAGGCCCAGGTCCTGCCCCAGGCTCCTTCCCCTGAGTCCTGGAGTCTTGGTTGTCTGTGCTCCCTCTTTCTTGCTACACAGAGAGAAACAAGGACATGCCTTATTTTGTAAAGGATGAAAACATTTTGACTTTCCTCCGTCACCCAGTGGGGTCCGTGTCCCTTTCCTGATACCAGGGGTGGGCAGAGAAGACTCTTGCTGGTTTGCTAGATGAGCTCTTGGAGGGCCCTTGTAAAAAGCCTGATTCCCCTGAGACCGTCATGCTTCGAGACCACGCAAAGGTGCTCCCGTCGACAGTGCCCGCTGTGCCCAGCCCTCCTCAGGCTCTGCTGGCCCACCGCGCTTCCCAGCTTCCTGACCCCCTGGATGCCGCGTGCATGGATGGCTGCTATACACTGCTGAGTTTGGGCTGGTTTATTAATGCTGCGACAGATGGTTGCAACAGGATGAAACCAAATGACTTGATTTCCTAACATTCCACTTTTTTTTTTTTTAAGAGGCGGGGAGGGGCTGAGGGAGAGGGAGAGAGAGAATCTTAAGGCGGCTCCATGCCCAGCACAGAGCCTGATGCAGGGTTCGATCTCACAACCCAGAGATCATGGCTTGAGTTGAAATCAAGAGTCAGGATGCTTAACCTGCTGAGCCACCCAGGAGCCCCCTTAACATTCCACATCCTAAAAAAGCAATAAAAATATAGCATCCTCTCTCAGTCCATTCCAGCTGCTCTAACAAAATACCACAGACTGGGTGGCTTATAAGTAACAGAAAGTAATTTCTCACCGTTCTGGAGACTAGAAGTCCAAGATCAAGGCAGAGCCAGTGTCTGCTGAGAGCCCGACTCCTGGGTCCTCGTGTGGCAGAAGGGCAGGGGGGCTCTCTGGGGTCTCTTTTATAAGGCACTCATCCCATTCACAAAGGCTCCATCCCATGACCTAAGCACCTCCTAAAGGCCCCTGGGGGCCTTTATCATCACCCGGGGGCTTAGGTTTCAACCTATGAATTTCTGGGGGGACACAGACACGCAGCCCATAGCAATCTTCAGGCACACTTGGCCTACTTCACTGTTACAATACTTTGCTGGTCTATTTCCTGTTAATTGTCTCGTTTGAGTGTCAATGAGACTTCTTGGCCCGCCGGAATCTTGCTTGTTTGGGCAGACGACAGTAACCGTCGTCTTGCTGCCTGACGCATTCCAGGCCCATGTGCGAGGCTCCTTGGCCCTCAGTGCTGCTCTTGGCCCCTCTGCGTGCCTCCTGGTTTGAGGGCCGTAGCAAGATTCCCCGCATCTGCCCCGTGCCCCCAAAGCAAGGGCCAGCACCCGTGGTACTCGTGGCTCTGTGGGCCTGAGGTCCCAAATGCTGCAGCCCAAGGGCGTCTGTCGGTGGCACACAGGATATACTTTCCTGACCCTGCTCTGAGATCTGAGGGCCCACCGCGGGTGCTGGGTGGAGGAGTGCAGCGGCTCTAGGCCCCCTCCTGGCAGGGATGGCGGCCGAAGCATTTCCTCGGAAGGCCCTGAGCTCCTTTTCTCAGGTGAGCACACAGTATAGGTGGGCCCTACTTCTTCCGGTCTGTGGCTCTATCTCCCGCTCGCTCGGATGTTTTTTCCCGCGGGGATTCCCTAAGCACGGGTTTAGGACCGCCTCTGCAGAACTGACAGCCCTGTACCTGGGGGGGCACGTCTCCAGGCGGGTTGGGGGTATGCCTGCCCCACACACCAGCCGCCGCCTGGCTCTCAGCCTCTCGGTCCGCTCTGTCCGGCCCAGGTGCTTCCTTCCCGCCTGGCTCCCAGGCTGGAGAGTTTGGCCCTGGGGGAGGCTGAGTCAAGGCAGGAGTGAGCGCAGCGATGCTGCGGGGAGAGGCGGAGTGGGCCAGATGGGGGGGGCGGGGGCTTCCCCCGCAGCACCACCCCCCTGCCCAGCTCCTGAGTTGCGGGTTGGGGGAGGAGCCGCCCCGAAGCACAGGTGCAGGGCCAGCTCAGCGGTAAGGTTCCCGTCCGTGCCAGCTCGTCTTTGACACCAGGCTTTGCCATGAAGTTATAGCTAGTTGAGTATCAAGCGTTTCTAAAGAACCCCCTGAAGGAATGTTTTTCCTCTGTGCAAACAGTCCTTTTGTGCAGAGGGTGTTCTGTGGCTTCTTGGCACAGGCGCAGGTGCGTAACACCTGATTGAACATCACTCACTCGGGAGCGTAAAGACACGCACGGCACGTCAGCAGCAAGCCGGCCGGCCGGGCAGGAGCAGCGAGGTCTCCCGGGACGCTGCGCCCCAGCAAGCCCTTCGTCAGCGAAGCCTCAGTGTCGGAGCGCCCCGTCCAGAGACCTGGGCTCGCCCCCCCCACCGCCCCCGCCACTCGCTGAGGCTGATCTGCGTATTTCCCAAGGCCACGGCTGCACGACGTCGTCCCACCTGTGAAACAAAGAGAGCACCGGAGAAGGTGGAGAATTCAGTGCCCTGGGGGCCGCCCCGCTGGTGGTGGCCTGGTCTGCCCCCAGCCTCCGGCTTGCCCGAGAGGGACCCAGCCTGCAGGGGATGCTGGGTAAGTGCTGTCCCCCTGCCCATGTGCTGGGTGGGAAGGACAGTGGGACCTACCATGGGTCTGGAGGAGGAGCGGCAGAAGGTTTCCGAAGCGGGCTCTCACCAGCACACGCTGGGCTGCTCACTTGCCTGGGCTGGCTGGTCAGGATGGCATAGCTGCTTGCCTTGCTGGGGAGGTGGCCCGGAGGGGGGACCCGCTGCAGGCCGGTCTGTCCTGCTGATGAGAGGCACCCTTGGCCCCGGAGGTGGTGACTGGGGATGCTTTGTCTCCCCAGTAGAACATCTAGATCCCACCCTGGGCCACGGAAGGCTCTGCGCAGAGTACCCCAGGGCCACTCGTGCTGGCCGTGAAAAGGGTGGGCAGCCTCCAGGAGCTGAGGGCCTCAGTCCTATAGCATGGGGCTCTGGATTCTTCTAACAACCAGGAGGGCTGGAAGAGGTGCCCGCCCCCACTGACCCCTAACTATAGCCTGTGGGGCTCCAACCAGAGGCCCAGGCCGCACCGTGCCCGCACTCCTGACCCATGGAAGCTCTTCCAATAAGGACAGGAGGGCAGAACACGTTGACCAAAGCCAGAACCGCACATGAGAAATTGCGTCGCTACTCCAAACGAGTTTTCTCTGAGAGGGTTTTTTTTTTTTTTAAAGATTTTATTTATTTATTTGACACAAAGAGAGAGAGAGAGAGAGAGCACAGGCAGGGGGAGCAGGAGAGGGAGAACCAGGTTCCCGCTGAGCCAGGGGCCCGATGTAGGACTCGACTGATTCGATCCCAGGACCCTGGGATCATGACCTGAGCCGAAGGCAGACGCTTAACCGACTGAGCCACTCCACTAAGAGTTATTAACGAAGAATTCTTCGAGAGACCGGTGAGCCTCTCTCCATGGGTGGGTTGGACCGGAAAGCGTCTTGCTGAGGGGGAGGACGCCTGAGGACACCTGATGAGTGATGTTTGCCAACGGGTCCCCCCTCGCTCCCCTGGGGAACCTTGGGTCTCTGTCTGGCCGCATTTCCTGCCCTCTGGGCACCTGAGCCACAGCCGTCCTCGTCACCCTGGACCATAACATTGATGTCAGGGGCGCAGAATGACCATGGTTTGGCCACTGTGGACTGTGCTAAATTCAGGTGGCTCCTGAATGAGATGGCGCTTAAGTCTAAGTCCTGAAAAACTTTGCTCAGTCAACAGCGTAAGTAGCTGGGAAAGGCGCTTAGGAACCGGGCAGAAAATCCCCGGGCTGATTTCGCAAAGCCACCTGGCTGCCACGGACGGAAGCGGCTGGGTGTGCGGAGGAGCTGCTGGGCCCGGGGCGGGGAGTGGGGGGCTTGCTGAAAGCATCCGACATGAGGGCACACGGGCGTGCGGCCCGATGCTTGGACGCTGCCTCCCCGCCCTCGGCCCGGTCCCCAAGGCCCCATGGGGACAGGCAGACGCCGCCTGTCAGCAAACGCGGTTGGCCTGCAGGAGGGTGACCAGGAGGGAGTGGGCTTCCCACACGGTCTGAGGGGAAGGCCAGGAGGCCCGGCCCAAGCCCAGGTCGAGGAACACCACCAGTAACTGTACTTCCAAGCACAAGTTTTACTGACGGACAGGAGGCACGTGGAAACATCTTTAAGGAAAAGCAGGCCTTTTTGAATTGTGGTGAAGTGAAAAGTGGAGAAAACTCTGCCCAAGGTTGGGAGCCTTCGCCTCACAGAGCCCCATCTGCACAGACACCGTGCACGTGGCCTCGGGGAGATCTGGGCTATGCTGAGCTTTCTGTGAGGACCGTGGCCGACGGTGGCTCCCGCCCCACCCTGGTTCTTCTGGGTCCATCCGGGCTCCCCGTCCCGGCTGGTGGGACCGCACCGTACGGATTTACCATGGTTTGCTTCTCTGTCCATTCACCTGTCAATACATTTGGGTTGTTTCTAGTTCGGCGCTCTTAGGAATAAAGCCGCTGTAAGCAACCACGCGAAGGAAAAAAAAGCCATTCCCAGAACATTCGGGGCCCTAAGTTTACATCAAAGGGACCGACCCTGAGAGTGCATGTGTCCTTCTGGTGAAGAGCAACCTTGGATCCACACAGAGGCTCCTCCTCATAGAGCACCGGCCTGTCCCGTGGGACGGCCACAGGGACAGCGCTCTGCCCACTCTGCTGTCCATCCTGGGAGCTCGGGGAGATGGGCTCGAGCCCTTCCAGCAAGGGGCTCGCACAGCTGTTGGAAGATGGCAGGGCCCCTGCACACCTGGGTCCTGTGGCACAGCCAGCACCGACCACCAGGTCAGGTCTGAGGAAGGACTCAGCCCTGGGAACAGGACAAGGACCATCTGAGGCTTTGCAAATAATATCTTCCCCAGGCTGGGTGTCAGAGCGGGGCCCGTTTCTCCTTACGCCCTGGGGAGTCTGAGACTGGTCGGGTCTGTGGCAATTTGCTGATGCCCCAGATCGTGCTGATGGAGAGGCCATGTTGTGCAAAACTGTGGGCCCCACTGGTTTGGACGGCCGTGTTTCTAGGACAGTCGGCGCCACTGCGGTTCCAGGGGGCTCAGCTGAGCGGACCAAAGAGGCCTGAGTGGCCTTGGAAACTGCTTGCCTTATCCACACGGCCCCATCAGGCACACAGCACTAGCCCGGCTCTGACGGCCCAATTTGGCCCCCTGTACACCATGATTCGGCCACAAGATGTCCCTGGGACACTGCTCACCAGCACGTGACCTCTGTAAGGAATCAGTCTCCTGCGATCCTCCACGCACCTCTGCCTGTGCCTTCAACATGAAGGTCGTGAGGGTGAGGGCCGGGTACGGCCTCTGGGTCTGCGTCTGCCAATACCTCCTCTACCACCTCCAGGGGCAAGGAGCCAGCAATCAACACACGCGGCTCGCCTCAGACGTTCTGGAAGCATCTCTGGGTGTAATAAACCTCACACCGACTTGGAGTGCCCTGTCCCTTTGTCTGGAACACACACCTCTGTGGCTGTTTTTGTAAATACGGTGATTCTACCAGAGGGCAGAGTCACCAAGATTCTTGGTGAGCTGATGACACAGGCCCACGCAGGGGTGGGGGCACCGCTTCCTCAGCCTTCGGTTTTGAAGCCTCTTGAGGTGGCACTAGCCCCGTGCCCCGGCGCCTTGGGGTCAGAGCCGAGGCAGGGGACCGGCACCCCACAGGGGCCTCCCAGCCACGGCAGTGGGCTGTGGAAGGGCTGCTGGAAGGCCGTGCGAAGGCCTCCCTCCCCCACACACAGGGGCACAGGCTCCCCTCCCCCTCCGCGACCGCCTGCAGCACGGCGAACTTTCTGGAAAGTGCTCTTGAGCGCGGGATCCTGGCACCACTCCCTGTGCTCACAGCTCTGCTCTAGCAGGGAGGCCGGGTGCTTGGAGGCTCGTCGGGCTATTCTTTGCTGTTCGGCTTCAGCCCGTGGCTGCCTGGCCACAGACGGGATTAGCAGAGGCTCACCTTCCCAAATGAGCCCCCACTGCCTTTGGTCAGGTCGGCAGAAAGAAGAGGGAGATGAGAAAGGGCACTGGGCAGACCACAGCGGGTTCCAGGAGAGCACCCTCAGCACACAGCCTCTTGGGGGAGCCGCGCGGGGCCGCGGCTTGGCGAGGCCCCTCTCCACTGTCTCTGACCCGACAGCCTCCCTGTGAGGAGCGCCCCGAGTGTGGCTGGCTTGGCGGTTTTCTTCGTGTCTGTCTCAACAGAGCCTCTCCTTCTGACATTCGTCGTGTGCAGACCCTTCTGGATGTGTCCCCCCAACATCCGGTGATGTGGCCACAGGATCCTCGGGGGCCAGCATGGTCCCTCCCAGGGGTGCTGGGGCCCTCCGTCCAACGGGGCCCATGTGGGTAGGCTAGTCCCCAGGATGGGCCTTCCGGGAGCTCCAATGGTATACGGTCCCCTAGGGAGTGGCCGGGGGTCCCTGGGCAGATCAGCGGTGACCATTGTCGGCAGTGTGGTGGGCATAGGGCAGTGACCGAAGGGGTTGTGACTCTATTTTGGTGGCCTGGGTCACACATCTGTCTGCTCAATCCGGAATGCTTCCGCTCAAGCCAGACCTGATCGGGCTGCCTGTCAGCTCCACTCCCAGGGCCCCGAGGTCACCAGCCCACGCCCACATCCCTGCCAGTCTGGCTGCTGGTGGCTGTGGCTGCCCACCACACAACCACACCTACTCTGTCTTGGGCAGTTAAGGCCACTACTAGGCCTTGCCACTCAGAGACCCAATGACTCCACCGCGTTGCGAGATCCTCGCTCCATGGCAGCGGCTCCGACCCACCTGCAGAGCGGAGAAACCACAGAGCTCTCCAAGGACACCGGGCTCCCCTTGCGGATGTATTCCTCAAGGTCACGGGTCATTCCGTGGGTCATTCCCTCTGCAGCATGCCCGGGTGGCTCTGGCATTTCAACCGTCCTCAGCGAACCTGCCCTGAGGTCCAGGTTTCAACCAACCAACCACATCCTGGAGGCCCTTTCTAAGTCCTCGGGCTGCGGCAAGCCCAGACCCTCTGTGAGTGGTCCTCGTTCCATGGATCTGGCCTCATGTGTTTCATATCCTCGCCACCTGGAGCCCACACGTGTTCTCCAGATTTCTATCTGCCTGAAGTTCTTCTGGAGCGTAGCCACCTCATCACGGGCCACACTTTGTACCTCCACCCTTTGGGGCCTCCTGCGGCCTGGGTCTAGTTATAAGCAAAGCTGGGGTGGGGGAAGGTGGCCCTGAGTGTCCCACAAGGACCCCGCCCCAGGGGGAGCCATTCTGGGTCCTTCAGGTAAAGGACGACTGATCTCTTCAGGCAGAGATTGAAGGGGGCTCTTCTGGCAAAAAAGGCAGCAGAACAAAGGGGTTTGAGGCCCCCCACCTTCCTCAGTGACTGCCCACAGCCCCCACCCCAATTTCCAGGGTCCCATTCCTTCCCAACCAACAGCCCAGCTTTAAAAGATGCCCTAACGGCCGGGCCGAGGCCCAAGGAGGCTCTGGATACACCGGCTGCTTCGGCTGCTCATTCCCCGTTGCCCTGGGTGCACAGTGCTGGCTCTGTCACTGGTGGCCGTATCGACCACACTTAATCCTGCCATGCTTTCCACCCAGAGGACGGCACCTTGTCGTCTTTGGGCTTCTTCTCTTGGGGGCAGCGCTTCCTCCCATGGATCCCGCCCTTGGCCTGGCCCTGAACCACGAGCTCTCTCTGCCTCTGCCCTCACCCACAGCCCACCCTCCTCCTGCCTTGCTCCCCCGAGGGGTCTGGTCACTTCTTTCTACTGGTTCTGGCTTCAGCCCTGAGCATCAGGAGCTCCTGGCCAGCCTCGGGGTGAGGAGCCACAAGGAGTCCGCAGGACCTGGGGGCCACATTCGCTATCCCCCACTGGACAGGGGTCAACTGCCCCACCCAGTGGAAGGTCTGAGGAGAGCTCTCGGAGCTCTCGGAGCTGACCGGAAGGGGGAATCCGGGGTGTCACCTCGGAGACTTTGTGCCTTGAGCCCGTGGGCCTGCGTCTACAGGTTTATTATAAAGCAGCCCCAGGCTGGGCTCTCCCCTGGGCCACAGCTGCCCAGGTGTCTGGCCCAGTCACTCTTCGTAAACTGCAGAGGCACTGTCGTACAGGTGCTGTATTTCACAAAGGGAAATGCTGTATTTCACACCCGCCTTGTGCAGAAAACGAAGACTCCACGGACCAAGCACCTCTCGTAACTGGAGGAGGAGGAGGACTGCGGCTGGCTGTCCGCACGGGTCCTGAGGCCCGGGTTCCACGTGCCTGGGTCAGGCCACAGCATGGGCACCCACTTCGCTGCCCTCCGCGCGTCCCAACGAGGAAGCGGACGTGTCACTGTGGATCGGGTAGAGGGACCAGATGCTGATCCGCTGGTCCCCAGACCCTGCGGCCAGCAGGCCATCCGCGGCAAAGGCCACGCAGTGGACGGTGGCACTGTGGAAGGATAGTACGGCCAGCGGCTTCATCGTCCGCCAGTGAAACACACGGACCCGGTGGTCCCAGCCCGCAGTGGCCAGGATCTTGCGGTCTGGCCGGATCTTGACATCCGCGATCCCAGGATTGGTGAGTTCGTGAGTTCTGCACACCTGTAAGATTAAGAGCAGCAGAGAGAACCACGAAGTGGCTTTTCAGACCTGTCCCAGGAGCTCCCACCCGTGCGCAGCCCCGGTCCCGCAGCCAGAACAAGGAGGGAAAGGTAGGCCGCCAAGACGACCGTAAGCTCCTGCAAACTTACCCCCTACCTCCCAGGAGCCAGGCACAGACCTGCCGAGGGGAGCAGCCTGACTGCTGCCCTTGGCCGAGCCCTTGCGTTATGACAGAAGGCTTCAGGCCCTTCCCTCAGAGAGACCCCGAGGTCCCGCAGAGCTGCTCCCCTACACGTGGTCTGGGAGGAACTCAGGGACTGCTGTTTCTCTGCCCGTCAGGCCCTCAGGAAAGACCTCAGTGGGCTGGGTCCTGGGGTCCCTCATCACGGAAATACACCACACTCTGGCGTCCAAGCAAGACGCATCTCTAGCCTGAGAGCAGCAAAAAGTCTACATGTTTCCCCTTCTGGGGAAACCTCACACCCACCCACAGCGTGAGGAGGATGAGAGACTCGAGGTTCATCTTCAGTGAGAGGGCTGAAGGGCCACCAAGCGGGGAGCCAGTGGGTGCAGGCAGGACCCGTGGGGGACAACAGCGAGAGTGCAAGCTGCAGGAGCTCCTGCAGGGCCTGCCACACTGGCCTTGGCTGAAACCTGAGTCCCTAGCTTGGTTCTGAGAGGAGGGCAAGCAAAACAAAACAAGGAGGTGCACAGGCGTGTTCTATCTGCACGGAGACACTGGGAGCCAACCTCTTTCTGGAGGCTGAGTGCTCCCAGAGTCAGTGCTCGGTGATGACCCTCACCGACACGCGCCTCCTGCAGCAGGTAGGGAATCAGAGCTGCCTTTGTGGTCACAACTATTCATGGTTACATGGCACTGTCTCATGCATTGCAATCTGGCATCTCTGTCCCTACACACTAAATGACAAAGGCACTTTGCCATCATTGTGACAATAGACAGTAGCCACTTCCTTTTACTGATCCTGGGTGCACCGTGAGCTCTTGTTGCCCTGAAGTTGCCTTTGCTGTCCCTTACCAGGACACCATTTTCTCTTAATTCACTTCCCAATGGGGCCATGGTGGTCTTGGTTAAGAATCACTCACCTATGCAAAGATAACACAAGGGAAAAGGAAGAAACACGGGAAAGCCATTTGCAACATTCCTTGGAAGCAAACAGAAATTGTCGCCAAGGATTTTTTTTTGCAATAATTCAATAAAATAAAACCTCATGAAGCAGTTACCTCTATAAAACAAGAACCTGAAGTAGCAAAACACAGAGGAGGAAAACTGAACTGACAGAGCACAGGAAAGAAGAGGAAGGAAGACCTCAAAGAAATGGAGGGGAATGGGAAATGGCAGAAGGAGACTGGGACAAGACAGTAAGAGCAGGAATGATACAAAGCGAGTGAAGTGAAAGGGAAACAAAGAGTTACAATGGACTGGCGAGAAAACAGCAGACATGGAAGACAGGCAGAGGTGCTCTAACGTTCAGTGATTTAGAAAATCAATTTTAATTTCTAGAAAAACTAAACCTTTATGGTCCAGATCCAAAAACAGGCTATAGGATGGTCAACATTAAGATACACCTTAGGAAAATCACTGGACTTGACAGCTTAAAAAGTCCTTTTGGTAGTCAGCAAAAAGATCATGTCAGTTGTGGGGTATGGTTAGGCTGTCCTCAAAATGTTCCACGGCCACATCTGTGCCAGCAGACAGCGGAGGCTGCGAAGGCAGGCATGGTCCAAGAATTTTATATCCAGCCAAATTGCTGCTCAAGTATAAAAACAATGGACGAGCATTTTTGAACATGTAAGAACTTAAAGAATTTGCTCCCGTAGCTCTTCTTGAAGGACTGGAAGATTAACTCCAGTGTCATAAGAGATAACCAGAGAACTTTGGTAGATGATCTGGCAAAAGCAAGGAATCTACTTACCAACGGGATTAGATCTAAAACAATACACGGATTATGGCTATAGAACCGGTTATGTAACTAACCGAAATATGGGAGCATAGTGAGATGGCTGTTTGTTAAATTCACTGATTTGCTCATCTTTGGTCATTTTGGGCCTAAGATACAATAGTCAACCTCATACTTTAGAGATTATCTGACAATCCACTGTAAGTAATGACAAAAACAACATGACTTCCTTCCCCATCCCTGACACTAGGTGCCATGTTTTCCTAGTATCTGCCCTTGTATTTTTCCATAAAAATATACTCAATAGATTTATAATTAGTTTCCAAAGTTAAATCCAAATCTGTGCTATGTGTAAGAGAGACATTGAAAGATTGACTGCAAAGATGTACCAGGAGAGTGTGGACAAGAGAGACAGGGGTCCAGTATCAGTAACAGGAAACGTTGAATTCAGAGGAAAAAGCATGAAGACAGACTACGTACCATACTTACCGATGATAAAGGGTACAATTCGCAATGAAGAGCAATGACTGTCGGGTCTAGAGATAAATGGGGGTGTATCATTCGTGAAGTGAGAACAATAGGAATGGGACTATGATGGGTTAACTGGTACCAGACCAGTCCTCATGCTATAAACAACCATCAAACTGGACAAAAGATACTAAGCAATCGCGTCTGGGTGGGCTGTGGACAACAGGTGGGGAGGGGCAGCTGATGAGGTGAGCCTCACAAACACGCCGCAATCTTCCCAGCAACATGTCCCAGCCACGAAATCTAGGTGGTACACAGAGGCCATATGAAGCAGAGGAGGCAGAGATCAGAGCGTGGGGGCAGCTAGAGCAGCCAGATCTGTGGGGTGAGCCAGCAGCATGGAAGGAACTGGGGGAGGGACTGAAGGCCGCGTCTGGGTTCCCCATCAGTCCTTGTGTGAGGGCTGGGCTGTGTGTGCTCAGGACACCACACGAGGTTTACCAGACAGGGACTATAGCAGGGTGAAATGGAACAGATACAGGAGATCAGCCGTGACCTCGGGTCCAGCCGGCCCAAGCACAAACACCACCCGACAACCCAACACTGGCTGGGATGCACAGTGGCCAGGAATAAGGGTGACACCTTTGGGTAGGGCCCACCCTGTAACAATGCTAGAGATGGAGCCAGGCCGCCACAAGTTCAAGGTGAGCAGCCAGTAACTGAACTAACTGCCTGCAAGAACAAAAGTAAATAGGCTTCAGAGCAAAAGATTAGAGTTCTAAGTCTCCACCAGGTATCACTTACAGTGTTGAGCACACAAACAGAAAAATTATTAGACATGCAAAGAAGTAGGAATATATGACCCGCAGTCAACTGGAAAAAAAAAAGAAAGCAGTAAATAGAAACTGGCCCAGAATGGCACAGATGTTGAACATATCAGACAAAAACTTTAAAGCAGCTATTTAAGTATGTTCAAAAAAAAAAATGAAAGAAAATGCATTCAAGTAATTATAAAGAACAATTTCCCTGATGAGTGAATGGACCGGAATTATTAGCAGAAAAATGGAGATTGTAGAAAAGAACCAACTCAGAACAGCCAACATATTATGTTAAAGGAGAAGAACAAAGTCAGAGGCCTGACGCTACCTGACTTCAGGACTTACTATAAAGCTATAGTGGTCAAGACAGGGTGGTATTGATGAAAGAAGAGACAGATCAAAGAAACAGCATAGAGAGCCCAGAAATAGATCCACATAAATAGAATCAACTCATCTTGGACAAAGGAGTAGAGGAAACATAACGAAGGAAAAGATACTCTTTTTAACAAGCAGTGCTGGAAAAACCGGACATCCACGTGCAAAAATATGAATCTAGACAAAGACCTCACCCCTCTAATTCACAAAAAATAACCCAGAATGAATCACAGACCTGAATATAACATAGGACAAAAACCTACATGACCTTGGACTTGGCAATGGCATTTTAGTTTAGTTTTTTTTTTTCTTAGTTTTCTTTTTTTAAAGATTTTATTTATTTTTGAGAGAGAGAGAGAGAGAGACAGTGCATTACGTGTGAGCAGGAGCAGTGGGAGGGGCAGAGGGAGAAGCAGACTCCCCACTGAGCAGGGAGCCTGATGCAGGACTCGATCCTAGGACCCTGATATTATGACCTAAGCTAAAGGCAGATGCTTAACCAACTCAGCCACTCAGATGCCCTGAAATGACATTTTAGACACAACACCAAAGGCACGATCCATAAAAGAAAGAATTGATAAGCTAAGCTTCACTAAAATTACAATTGTCTGCTCTGTGAAAGATACCGGCAAGAGAACGAAAAGACAAGCCACAGAACGGGAGAAAATATTTGCAGAAGACACATCTGATAAAGGACTATTAACCAAAATGTACAAAGAACCCTTAAAATTCAACAATAAGAAAACAAATGACCCGACTAAAAAATGGGCAAAAGACCGTAACACACACTTCACTGAAGAAGGTCAACACATGGCAACAATCACATGAAAAGTGCTTCTGTCATATGTTATCAGGGAAATGCAAATTAGAACAATTCAGATAACACTGTACCTCAACTATACTTCAATAACAATAACAAAGAAAAAAACAGATACCACCATACACTTGTTAGAATGGCCAAAGTCCAGAACACTGACAATACCAAATGTTTGCGAGGGTGTGGAGCCACAGGAACTCTCATTCACTGCTGGTGGAAATGCAAAATGCTACGGCCACTTTGGAAGACAGCCTGATGGTATCTTAACAAAACTAAACACACTCTCACCATGTGATCTGAAACTGCATGCTTTGGCATTAACCAAAGGAGCTGAAAACTTATATCCATACAAAAAACTGTGGGCGCCTGGATGCTCAGGCATTTAAGCTTCTGATCCTTGCTTTCAGCTCAGGTCATGATCTCAGGCTCATGAGATCAAGCCCCACGTCAGTCTCTGTGCTGGGTGTGGAGCCTGCCTAAGATTCTCTCTTCTCTCCCTCCCTCTGCTCCCCACCCCGCCAAATATCATACATCACTGTTTATAGTAGCTTTATTTGTAATTGCCAAAACCTGGAAGCAACCAAGATGTTCTTTAATAGGTGAATGGGTAAAGAAACTGTGATGCATCCAGACAATGGAATTTCAGTGCTAAAAAGAAATGAGCCATCAAACTATAAAAGACACAGAGGATCCTTAACTGTGTATTACTTACTGAAAGAAACCAATCTGAAAAGGCAACAGACTGTATGATTCCAGCCTTATGATGTTCTGGAAAAGGCAAAACCAAACCATAAAGACAGCAAACAAAATCAGTGGTTGTCAAGGGTCAGTGCAGGAGGAGGAATGACCGGGCAGAGCACAGAGGATTTTTAGGACAGTGAAAACACGGTGTGTGATACGATAATGGTGGATACGCGTCATTAGACATTTGTCCAAACCCACAGAATGCACACCACCAAGAGTGAACTTACTGTGAACTGTAGACTCTGGGTGATAATGTGTCAGTGTAGATCTGCCTGTTGTACCAGTTGTCCCACTCTGGTGGGCTGTCGATAATGGGGGTGGCCGTGCATGCGCAGGGGTGAGGGGCAAGGGGCATGTGGGATAGGTCTGTACCTTCCTCTCACTTTTGCTGTGAATCTAAAACTGTTCTAAAAAAATAGTCTTTTATTTAAAAAAAAAGAAGAAGAGGGGTGCCTGGGTGGCTCAGTGGGTTAAGCATCTGTCTTTGGCTCAGGTCATGATCCTGGAGTCCCAGGATTGAGCCCCACATTGGGCTCCCTGCTCAGCGGAGAGCCTGCTTTTCCCTCTGCCCCTCACCCTGCTCATGTCCTCTTGCTCTCTCAAATAAATAAATACAATCTTTCCAAAAAAAAAAAAAAAAAGAACCACAATAGAAAATGTAGAACCAAGCAGCTCAGTAACTGAAATGAAAAACTTGTGGGACAGGCTTAATGGCAGATTGCAGATCATTTAAAAAAGTCAGTAACTAGAGAACATATCAATAGACATTACTCAATCTGAAGAACAGAGAGAGGAACATGACTGAAGAAAACTGAACAGAGCCTCAGGGAGTATGGAATGATATCCAACTGTCTGACTTATGGGAGTTCCAGGAGAGTGAGACTACTGAAAACCACAGATGAACAAAACCTTGAAAGCCACCATGGAGTGAGATGCAGGGTGTGTTTGGGAATGAGATACAAATGAGATATGAGATACGTATCATGAGATATAATGAATTCTTATTCGAAACTATGGATACCAGATGACAATGGAACGACACCTTTAAAGTGCATGAAGGAAAACAAAACCATCATCCATCATCCTTAGATTCTTTTTTTTTTTTAAAAGAGGGTGAAATAGACATTGTTCATAAACAGAAGCTAGAGAATCTTCTGCCAGAAGAACTACACTTCCAAGAAATGCCAAAGGGTATTCTTCCAGATAAGGGGAAATAAAACCAGACAAAAACTCGGATCTACGGGAAGAGCACCAGAAATGGTAACAGATGGGTAAATATAAACTCCAGTTGACCCTTGAACAACACGCAGGTTAGGGGTACTGACTCCTCATACAGATAAAAACCCATTTATCACTTTTGACTCCCCCAAAACAGCCTTCTGGTGACTGGAAGCCTTACCGATAACATGAACAGTTAACACATCTTTTGTAAGCTATATGTATTATGTACTGCATATTCTTACAATAAGCTGAGAAAAGAAAATATTAATAAAATCTTAAGGAAGAGAAAACACATTTATAGTACTATTCCTTATTTATATATATAAAAAAAATTGGGGAGTGCCTGGATGGCTCAGTCAGTTAAGCACCTGGTTCTCGATTTCAGCTCAGGTCTTGCTCTCAGGTTTAATAACTGATCATTTAATGCAAAGCCAATAACATTGAAAAGTTTATAAGGTGTGCATAAGTAAAATGTATAACTGTGGCAGGAGAAAGGGTGGGAGGGTGGTAAATGGAATCCTTCTAGCATGGGGTTATGACACACGTCGAGGGAGCGGCGCAGCCACATGGACTGAGTAGGGCTGGGTACATCAACCATGGGTACCGGGAACCCTCGAGGAGCCACTCAGAAGAAAATGACAAGGCCTATAGCAAAGAAACCAAGAGAGGAAATAAAATGGGAAACTGAAAAATGAATATTTGATTAACACACAAGAGGCAGGACAGGAGTAAAAGAGGGTCAAAAACAGAGGTGACAACCAGAAAACCAATATCAAGATGGCAGACTTAAGGCCAGGCACATCAATAATTCTATTAAGTGCAAACAGAAAGGACTGCAAGCAGGATGGCCAAAGATGCTTTTTAAATATAAAGAGATGAACCTAGGTTGAAAACAAGGGAAACATGCCTCAAAAAGAGGAAACCTGAGGAAGCTGGTGCTGCTGTATTAGTGTCAGACCAAGTCGACCCCAAGACAAAGGATGTGTTACACCCGGAACTAATGTAACATTCACTGTGTGTCAACTACACTTCCATTAAAAAAAAAATTAAATTACTACAATTAAAAAAAAAAAAAGATGTGACAAGAGCTACAGAAGGATATTTCATGATGACCATTTAGCCGGATGTGGTCACCACCTTAAATGCGCGTAATGTCAGCACTTCAAAATTCATGAAGCAAAGCAGACAGAAAGGGGGAAATAGGCACATTCACAACCACACTCAAAGATCCAAAGACCTCTCTCAGTAATTGGCAAAAAACTGGATGAAAAAATAGGCAGGGGTGGGGGGGCGCCTGGGTGGCTCAGTCAGTTAAGCGGCTGCCTTCGGATCAGGTCATGATCCCAGGGTCCTGGGATCAAGCCCCGTGTTGGGCTCCCTGCTCGGCAGAGAGTCTGCTTCTCCCTGTCCCTCTGCTGAGCCCCCTGCTTGTGCTCTTTCTCTCTCTCAAATAAATAAATAAAATCTTAAAAAAAAAAAAAAAGAAAAGAAAAGATCGGCAGGGATATAGAAGACGAGAATGCTACCAACCACCTTGACCGAGGTCGTGCTGACGGAACGCTCCGCCCAACAACTGCATAACACACGCGTTCACCAAGATGCGATGTAGCGTGTGCTCAATAAATAGCTAAATGCTGACATTGTGCAGGTTCCTTCACTGACAGCAGAATTAAGCTAGACGAAAGATATCCACAAAATCAACAAATATTTGGAAATTAAATAACTTACTTCTGAGGAACAACTGGATCAAAGAAGAAATTGTCAGGGACAATAGAAAGTATTTTGAACGGAACAAAAACGAAGACACAGAAATCAAAATCTCTGGGCCAGACCCACAAAGGCTGGTTTGTTGGCTGGGAGCTGGCTCCCTCACAGCCCAGTGGAGGGCCAGGACAAACCCGGAGAAGCACCTAGAACTGTGGGTGCCATCAATGGGCAGATTCACACACTCGGAGGCCCCCACTAGCCGTTACCTAACGGGCAATGCTCTCGGCCTCTGGAAGGAGTGCCCGAGGAGTAAGAAGGCCTGGGCAACATCATTTACGGTACAAAAGAGCGGCGATGAGACGCAATCCGTGTGCAAAGCCAGCTCTGCGAGAGAGATACCTACATCTGAAGACAAGTTGAAGCCAAAAGATTTTTTTTTTATATAAAAAGCTATAAAAAGAAGTAGTATAGGGGCGCCTGGGTGGCTCAGTGGGTTAAGCCTCTGCCTTCGGCTCAGGTCGTGATCTCAGGGTCCTGGGATCGAGTCCCGCATCGGGCTCTCTGCTCAGCAGGGAGCCTGCTTCCCTCTCTCTCTGCCTACTTGTGATCTCTGTCTCTGCCAAGTAAATAAATAAAATCTTTTAAAAAAAAGTAGTATAATCAGAAGAAAGCTGGCATGAACCATTAATAGTTGGCAAATAGGCTTTTAGGCAAAAATCCTTCTCGGGGATAACGAGTCACGGAAATATAATGGTTCAATTCCCTAGGAAGGTGACCATGCTAAACCCGGATGTTCCTAAGCCAGCTTCAAAATGCAGAAGAACACACAGGATGCTGGAGAAGTTGCCAAGACGTGCCTCGGCGCCGGGGTCTCCCTGCCCCTTCCCGAAGTGCCCAGTCACACGCGCGGTGTTGGGACGGCACGGCCCCCACGGCTGCCTGAGCGCGTGCGGTGACGGCCGTGCACCCAGCAACGAGAAGCACTTCCTTCCCACACACATGTGGAATACTTATGTCAACTGGACTGGCCTCCACATTTCAAAGAGCTGATATCATTCAGACCTTCTTCTCCGACCGCAACGGCATTGAGTCAGAAATTCAAAATTAAAAAAAAAAAAAAAAAAAAAGACTGGGGAGAAAAAAAATCAAACATTTGGAAACATAGAAACACTCTGATCAGCTCAGCGGTCAGAGAACAAGCAAAAATCGGGTCCCCCCCACAAGAATGAAGACCGTGACATCTCCCAATGTGGGATGCAGCTAGAGGGTTGCCTGCCGCTGGGGGCTGGTCGGCAGAGAACAAGTGGGCTCCATACTCAGTTCAAGTGAGAGCAACAGACCAAACCCCAGAGAACACGAGAGGAAGGAAGGGAAAGATCAGAGCAGAAATGATGAAACAGAAAAGGATTGTTTCCTTTCTTTTCTTTTTCTTGTTTTTTTTTTCCTTTTTCTTCTTTCAAACTATAAGAGACTCTTTTTTTTTTTTTTTTTTTAAGATTTTATGTATTTATTTGACACAGAGAGATATCACAAGTAGGCAGAGAGGCAGGCAGAGAGAGAGGGGGAAGCAGGCTCCCCACTGAGCAGAGAGCCCAATGCGGGGCTCAATCCCAGGACCCTGAGATCATGACCTGAGCCGAAGGCAGAGGCTTAAACCACTGAGCCACCCAGGCGTCCCATAAGAGACTCTTAATGATAGAAAAAAAAGATTTTGAAAGATCGACAAAGATAAGACTGATCAGGGATAAAAAAATGGGACAGTTTTGTAAATACAGCGGAGTCTACACAATCATCTCAAACAACTAAAAAAAGGGTAGTATGAAAATATCTTGGTTTTTATGCCCAGAGACAAATTCTTAGAAAAAGGCAACTTACCAAAAAAAATCAAGAAACCTAAATCAGTCCAAGAAGAAAATCAAGCCTTCCTTGCAGAGAAAACACCTGTCCCAGTGGGAAAGAGCGACCCATGGCCACTCACAAAACGGACCCCCTGCCAGCTTATCCAGAGATCAGGAGAGGGGGGATGCCTGCCTCGATCCTGGGGCTCCCCATACCCCGACACCATAAACAGAGAGGGGTAACAGGAGGGGGTGCAGCTTAGTTTACTGAGAGACAGACCAATGGCCCCGAACAACTCTGATGGAGCCCCACCACATGGAAATGGACAGGCTCGCTAACGGGTTATTTTAAGACTATGTGGTTGTTTTGATATCATAAAAGCCAAATAATGCGATTCATTTAAATTAACTGATTTGAGAAGAAAAGCCCTGAGTCTGACAGCTTGATGCCTATTCACAATCCAGATTCTTTCCCCACTAGGAGCAGAAGGAGGATCTCCTATGATGAGACCCTTGCAAGACCTGGCAGCAAACTCCCACGCCGTCCAAGCTGCAGCGTGTGGGAGGCTCACTACAGCCCCAGCCTCCGCGTGGCATGGCCTGGGCTCCTGGGCAGTGCCATCAGCACTCAGGCAGCCCTGCAGCAGCCCGCCCAAGCACCTCCACACCCACCCCGCATCTCATGGTCGGGGACCCCCTCCTACTCTTCCAGGGCTCTGGCCAGGGCCTGGCCCCACCAACTGGGGCACCACGATGCCCAGGCCACCAAGGGGCACACGCTGGAGAAGGACTACAGGAGCTGAAGCCACTGTGCATGGGTGAGAAGACAAATCCCACGTGTGCCTAAACCCTCTCCACTCGCACGGACCAGAACGCGGGGCCGGAAATGAGGACTGATGACCATCACCGTCCCTCGTCCTTTTCTCTTCTGTGGATTTTGCCCCAAGCCAGGGGTAGCCAGGGGACCCCTGGGCTCAGAGCCATGGACTCCCTGGAACCCACGCGGGGCACTGCTTCGGGGTCACCTCCTTCATCTTCCACCTTTATGTGAATTTGTTAACAGGGGGAGTATTTCCCAGGGAGAAAAGGGCTGCTTTCAAGTCTGCTCTCTGCTGACAATCACCAAGAACCCAAGGCAAGTGGAAGAGGAATCTGAATTTCCATAGAGGCCCCCACTGGAAGGTGGGTCCAGGGCACAGAACGCCTTCCATGCCAGTGTTGCTACCTGGGAGGGGCTAAGATGCCCAGCGCTGCCCACGGGGGCAGGAGTGACTCTGGTCCCGAGGTGAAGGCAGAAAGCAGGCTCCCCTGGCAGGAAGGAAGAGAAGCAGCAGCAGAAGCTTTGACGGGGACCTAAACCAAAAGAGGACAGTCCTTGTCCTGGGCTTGTATTCCCGAGGAGAAGAATCCCGAGGAGGATCCAACAGGGTCTGCTCATGGTCACGGCAGCCAGAGCCTTGCTTGTTCTGTTGTGTTCCTGAGATGCCTACGGGGCGTTGAGTTGTGTCCACAATTTGCTTGGTCTCAGGGCCCCGTAGTCTCCTTCCTACCTGTCCCACAGGTCCTGCTACTGACACGTTAGAGGGTGGGGCCTGGGAGAAAGGGGGCAGCAGACACACGGCAGGACAAGGGGACGCCTGGCCAACTAGCCTTGGGTGCACCTCGGGGAAGCGTGGTTGGTCCAATTCCCAGCCCAGCGTGGCTAGGGTAGGGGGGAGGCCTCAATATTACTTAATGGCCTAAAAATACTGCTGGCCGTAAATCAGCCCCTGCTTCAAGGCCATGGGCCCTGCCCAAGTGTGGGAGGAAGGAGCAGGTCTGCACACCACCTGTGTCTGACGACAGCCAAGGCCCGATCCCCTGGAGGCTGGAGGGAAAGCCACCTCTGGAAGGCAAGCGAGTGGCCCAGCATCACCACATGCCCCCGAGGCCACGGTGTCCTGACAAGGGTGGCCCAAGGCTCCCGGTCACTGCCACGGTCCCTGGCCACACCCATCCCGGATAAGGACCCTCTGGGAGGGATCCCTGGCCACTAGTGGCTCTCACAGTACATGACCTCAGGTGCCAGGAATGCGCACGCGGCGCGGCCGCCATCTGGTTCCCATTACCTACGCTCTGCTGCGGGAAACCTCATCTGAGTCTCCGCTCCCAGCGCCCGCCCGGGAGAGATTGATTTGGGCTCATTAGAGGCTCCAGCAGCGGGCTGCAAGGCGAGGCCCATCTGTGCCCATGTGGCTCGAGGGCCAGGGCGGGCAGCCGCAGCAGCAGGCCAGCACAGTGCACCGAGGGCCTCGGGGTGAAGATGCCCGTGGAGGCCCGCGGACGCCCGTGGGCACCGGCCCCCGACGCTTCCTCCTCAGGGGCCTTGCGTCACAACCTGAAAATCTCCAGGGCCTCTGGGGCCGACTCAGAGCCTGCTGTGCCACGGTTCTCGGTGGCCGCGCTCGGCCAGAGGAGCACTGTCCTCCTGCTTTGATGTGCGCTACCGAGCGGGGCCTCGAGCCTGGGGTAACACTGTCACGTAACCACCACGTCCGCCCCGCGGTGCCTGGTTCCCCTTCTGCTTTAGCTTTCGGATTCATTAATAATCCTCTGTGCTCTAACTTTTCAGTTCATCAGTACAGTAAAAGTTCATCTCTGAACTGGAACGTGCCCCATAAATTTAAGTCTTAAGTTCCAGCAGCTGTTTCCTGAACAAGCCGGCGGAGACCAGGCAGATCTGGGCCAGGTCGACAGGAGGGGACCCTTCCCGGGGTCCTGGGGGTACTTCAGTCCGGGATGGGGTTCTCAGGGAAGCCACTCGAGTCTTCGGCCTTTTGCAAGGTCAGGCTGATGAAATTCAAGCCACAGCGGGATGGAGCCCTGGACCCCATAGTGGGAAGGTGGAGGCCCGGCCTGGTCCCCACCAGGCTCGAGGAGCAGGAAGGAGGGGTGTAAGAGAGAACTCCAAGGCCCACCTGGCTGGGCTCGATCCCCAGCGAGGTGCCCTCCTCTGCTGAGGACAGGAACACCCAGCACGAGCCTGGCTCTGCCCCAGTCTTAAAGACGACAGCCATCATGACGATATCCACTCCCATCCCCGCTCAGGTCCACCATCCCAAGGCCTTGGGACCCTTCCGCTGGGACAGAGGCATGAGCCTGGCCCCATTTGGAGGCCTGTCTAACCCCCCTTCCCCCGGGGCCTCCACGGGCTAAGACGACAGACAGAAGGACAGATGGCTAGTTGGCTTTACTCTAAGTCAGCCATGTACTGGCACAAGCTGATCTGCCGGGGAGGAGCAATGCTGAAGAAGCATAAAAACGTACCCTGTCCCCTAATGTCACATGTGACCCCCCCTTTCCCTTCTCTTGCTGGGCTCTGGCCGGCGGCTCCCCACTGGGTCCCATCCCACCCAGAGAGATAACAGGTGGTCTCATACCTGGACGGTAGGCAGTTCCTCTCTGCTGCTGCTGGCTACTTGCTCTGGATCATTCTTTTTAGGATGCCAGTCCCAACTCCAGCTTCAGCATGAAAAGGTCCCTACCAGGTCTCCCTCTGCGTGAGCTGTGTCCGTCTCTGGGCCTCTATGTCCGTCACCATTCCCTCCAGCACCACACCGCCTCGCTCCTTCTCAGCCTCCATCTTCCCCAGGACTCCTCACCCACCACGTGAGACCCCTGCCCCAGCTGTCCTGGCTCCGTCCCACTTTTGGGATGACCGGTTGGTGATGCCCCACCCTGGGGTGGCACCGCGGCACGCCCTGAGTCTCCCCGGGTGCCCGCCCCGCCTCCTCCAACCCACGTGCCTCAGGGGCTTGGTAGTGCCTGCCCAGGGCGTCTTCCTCTGGCTGTGAGGGGCCAGGCCAGGCAAGCGTGAGGTGGGGCAGGCTTGCCAGGCTAGCAGGCAAGGCTTTACCACCTGGCGAGGGGAGATACCTTCTTCTCGCCCACAGCTCCTGCGCAGGGGGGCAGTGCCGTCCTCCAGCATCCCAGCGATGAGCGCCCAGGAGAGGCCAGGCACAGAGCCTGCCGCTGCTTCTGGGGCAGTCTCCCCGAGGGTCACGCATTTCCCAACCGGGGCCCTGTTCCCCCACCAGACCTGGTTTACAGCGCTGGCCTTCCACGCAGCTTCCGTGAGCTAGTCAAGTGGCCAAGTCTCAGCCTTCCAAGGCTTCCTGGCTAATGGGGACTCCTGGGCCACCCCAAGACGCCAGAGTGCACCCAGGCCACCCTCTGGGGGCCAAGAGGCATCACATCTCTCATCCCGCGACCTGCAGCTCCCCCAGGACCTGCCCTAATGTGAGGCCTGGAAAGGAGGCTCCCCGCTCCTCAACTCTACCCCCCACAGGTCCCAAACAGGGCTGAGGGTGCAGGCTGGGCCACCGCAGGCCGAGCACCAGCCACAGGCCCAGAGCTGGCCCCCAAGTGCTCCACGAGCCGTGTGGGAAGGGAAAGTCCACCGAGACCTCATGGGAAGGTTTTCAGCAACACGCCACTCTGGCCCGAAGCCCCACACCCCTTCCCCGTCGTGGCGGGTAGAGAGACACCGCTTTCCTGGGGTTGGCCTGCACACTGCCCTGGGGGGTGTGACTCCATGGGTTTCTCCACACTGGGCTGGTTTTGGTTGATTAATCAGTTCCTTACTGACCGAATTCCTCTGAGTTTTTGAAAATGGACTTGCCTACCCCTGGACTCTAGATGCCTTTTCTCTAGATGGACAAGACGTGACTGCCGTTAACCCGAGGTCTGAGAGAAACCCAAACCATGTGAACGGTTCACAAACGCCCACGCCCCCTTCTTCCTGCGCCGGACCCGCGGACAGGCCGGCCTGCACCCGCCTCGCGGTGATTAATTAGCCAGGGATCTGCAACAACTCCTCTTCATGCCTAAATATTGTTTCAGCCTATCAGACTGTTAGTGCAAAGCTGGATAAATGACACCTCGGGTCTGGCGCACTGACCTGCAGGGCCTGCTGCTCATCCAGGCTCCAGACAGCCAGCGCCTTCTCCGCGGAGCCCGAGACGCCCCTGGCCTTCTGGGAGTCAAAGTCAAAGCCCATGACGGGCTCCGTGTGGCAGGCGACGCGGCTGCACACCTTCCGCTCAGAGACGTCCCACAGGGCCACCGATCCGTCCTCATAGCCGGCCAGGAGGAGTGGGCGGGGACTGGAGTCGGCCTGCAGGGACGGCACAGCAGTTAGCTCCCGAAGAAGGCTCCCGGTACGTTTTGGGGGAGAGGGGGCCCCGGAGAGGGGTGGCCTCCCCCGCCGGGCCTTGGGGGTGGCCCAGCCAGGGACCGAGTCCCCGTGTTCCCCACACAGCAGTAGCAGTTCAGAGGCTCTGCATGCCCCCTTGAGGGCGGACGCCAGCGGCACCGGGCTGGCCCGGGCCAGTGTGGGGGCGCTCCGAGGACCGAGACTGGAGGGCGAGGCCCCCGCCTCATGCCGCCACGCCGCTGCTGCTCGCCAGCTTGGCCGGGTGCTGCGGCTTCTTCCTGCCTCCTTTCTGCAGGCTGGGACTTGCGGCCACCCCTTTGTGAGGCCGGTCACCTGTCTAGAACTGCCAGCCAAAGGAAATCGCGAGCTCCATCTCAATGAAAAATGAACTTTCTGTGCTTCGTCAACGTCGCCGCGGAAGCCCCCCACCCCCCCAGGCCTGGTCAGTCGCCAGGGCGCTGACTGGTGTGAGCCGAGCTCTGCTGGCCCTGAGCTATTGTGATGAATGAGGACGCGGGTCAGAGGGCTCCGCACCCGGGACAGACGCCTCGTTTATCTCTCCTCGGCAACCACTCCAGGGGAGCGCCGTGGGACGCCGTGTCACCCTGGGACCGAGAGCGGTAGCCCCGTGCTTGGTGCCCAGTCTCCAGCACCCGGACCCATGTTGCTTCTGGGGCAAAGCACACGCCGGCTGATGCCTTTTGCTTTTCACTCGTCTCTGCATTTCCTGCTGAGCTGCCTGGGGTCGGCGTCACTCAAACGTCAGAAATAACGGAGCATGTCCCCTCCCCAGTGAATTTTCTAAGAGCCAGGAGCTCAGCTGAGCCTCCGGAAACTCTGGGCCTGGCCCCCAGCCTCTGAATAGTGGTCAGTGGTAAGAATGGGGTCCTGGCGTGGGATCTGCTCAACGAGGCTGCCTCCTGGGTCACCTTCAACTCCCAGAACAGTCCCCTGCTGGCAGCAAGGCTGGCACTGAGCAGAGTGGCTGGGCCTCACGAGTCGCGGGCTGACAGCACCACGGAGGCCCTCCTTGCCCACCTGCTGGAGCTCCTGTTATGGGCTGTGTGGGTGCTTCTACCCGCCCAGACCGGCTCCAGGCCCCAATGCTGTACATGTCACACAGGGTGCCTCTCCACGACCTCCAAGAGTGCCCAGAAAGAACCTTTGCTCAGCTAAGCAAGGTGACTGGGTTCAGCCAGAAGGCACCGGGTCATTTGTCTAACGAGAGGATACTGTATCCTCCACACACAGAAGCAGGGCTCTCTCTGTGTATCAGGAGGGCAAATTGAGGCTTTAGGGTGCGGTGTATGTCACTGCGGCCCTGGTTAGTGAAGGGAGCCTGATGCAGACCAGCTCTTTGATCAGAAGGAAATGGCAGGCTGGAAGATGGGGAGGACAGAGCCACCCAGACCTGCACACAGCACCGGGAATCCTCCCCGGCCAGGGCTAGCCTGGAGGACGCCTCCCGCACATCCGCGGAAACGGCTTCGACACTTTTTCTGATGATAATACATGTTCATACAAAGAAAGGCTTCTAGCTTCACTTAGCCTGTGGCAGCCTGTGCCCCTCCCCGGGGCCTCTTACAGGCTGGCTGCTCCCCAGTGGGCCCGACGGGGCAAGCAGTCAGGATATGGGCCCCATGACCATGAACCCTGTGTGTGTGCCCGCCTGCTGATGCCCGCCACAGAGGGGCCAAGGCTGGGAGCAGCCGAGCGTGGTCGCTGCCTCCGTTTGGCCTCCCGTGGAAAGCCGTCAGGGTCGGTACGCTTTCTCTGCGGTTCTGTTAATGGGAAAGAGCTCCCTTTTGGTATCGTTCAAGTCACCTGATTGGAAACTATTTGCGCGGCATGAAATTATTTATATGGCTTTTCTCCAGACATGTACAGACTGCTTGCAGAAGTGGTCAGGCCCTCTGCTCAGGGACCTCGTCTCAGGCCGCTGTGCCTCTCCGGAAAGGGCCTCCCCCCACGAGCAGCCATATCTGGACCCTGCTGGGAGGTTGAGAGCCAGGTGAGAAGAGCCCAGTGCTCTGTCTGTCGGCTGACCAGGAGCCCACGCCAACCCCCTAGGCCGGACCTGCCGGGCTCCACCCGAGAGGTCAGCTCTGGGGAGCTCGCCTGGGGCCCACGTGGGTCTGTTCCCTTCAGTGATCTGTCTTGTCACCTGCTTCCCAGCGGTCTCACGGCCTCAGGCCTCTGGGGACAGGCTGATCTCCATGGGGTGAGGACCTGAAGTTGCCACAAGGACTTGCTTTGTATCGTCACCTGTCTCTGGGTGGGTGTGCTGACTGGGAGGGACCCCAGCAGGCAGGCCCCACCTACAGCACCTGCTGGGATCAGTCCTGTGGGGAGACCCAGCTCCCTAGAGGGGACCCTAGGCCCAGGGTCAGAAAGCCTATTCTCAGGGCTTCTGTGATCGGCATTCCTGACCTTTTATGTGATAATCAACCTAATTCAATGCAAGTCAGCCCCTTTGAAGAGCAAAACAAGAATCTGGGGTGCTTGGGTGGCTCAGTCTGCCTGCCTTACTGCTCAGGTCTCCATCCTAGAGTCCCAAAGTGGATCCCCTCGTCACTCAGAGGGGAATCTACTTTCTCCTCTCCCTCTGCCCCTCCCCACCACTTGCGTGCGCATGCTCTCTCTCAAATAAAGTTTCTTTAAAAATCTAAAAAAAAGGGGCGCCTAGGTGGCTCAGTTGGTTAAGCGACTGCCTTCAGCCCAGGTCATGATCCTGGAGTCCCAGGATCGAGTCCTGCATTGGCCTCCCTGCTCAGCGGGGAGTCTGCTTCTCCCTCTCCCTCTGCCCCTCCCCCTGTTCATGTTCTCTCCCTCTCTCTCTCCCTCTCTAATAAATAAAATCTTAAAAAAAAAAGATCAAAAAAGAAGAATACATCTGAATATTTCAGTGAAAAATACCATGTCAGGTCCTTCTGCCACACTCAATAAACTACAACCTGGACCTTCAGGTTTGGAGAGAAAAAAAAGGACATTTCAAATTAATGTCGCCTCTTTTTTAAACAGAATGCTTTGTGTTGGATCTGTATCAACTAACAAAAACTCGATTTGTCCTTCTGTCAACTATATTAATTACCTTAACAAGTTTGTACATCCCGTTTCTACACATTTTTCTGCTGGAATTTTTACATGATTACGCAATGATGGTGTTTCCAGGGAAGCAGAGTGAGTGGGTGCAGCCGCAAGGCCCTGCCCGGGAGTGTGAGCACCACGCCACGGCCCCAGGCGTCCCGGCCTCCGGCGGTTCCCCGCCACAAACTTGCAGGTGCCAGGAGCACTGTCATCGTGGACACCCCCCCACACACACACACACACACTCAGCTCCCCGTGGGCTTCTCTCTGAGAGGTGGAATCAGCTTTTCGAAACAAATTCCAACTGGAATGTTCTCCGTTAAGAAATTCACAGGGGGAAACCAATGGCGAGAAGGCACAGGTCTGTGGAGAGAAAAAAAGTGTGGGACAAGGGCTCTGGGGTGGGGGGGGGGGTGCCTGGCCCTGCGGGTCCTCTTGGCCCCACAGACATCTCTGAAGTGCCATCTTGGGAGAAGTTCCAACAGGCAGTGCGGCACGAGGCAGGAATCACCTCTTCCCTATCTCAGTCAGGCTCAGGGTAGCTCCCAGAAGGTGCTGGTAAACTGAACAGGGCTGGGAAAACGGCCTATAAGCCGCGCTCCCCAAGGCAGGCACTGGTCAAGGACCTATCCACCACGGTCTCTGCCACGGCAAAGACGCTGCCTGGCATTCTTACCAAGTGAACACACCAGCAGCCCTGAGAAGTAGAATCAGGACACTTTGAGCCAGTGCTGTCCCCTGTGGCCGGGAGGAGGCTGTGCCTTGAGGAGGGATGGGGCTTCTAGTAAAGGCAAGTGGGCGGGCCCAGGAGCATCCCTCCCAACGCCTCACGCTTGGCCTTGGAGCCGAAACCCATGCCGCCAGGACTCGGGCGTGTGACCCACTCCCTGGTCCCAGGCTTCAGTGCCAGCCCCAGGAGGTGTCTTCCGACCCTCTCTAATCAGAAAAAATAGACAAGAAAGAAGGAAATGGCTGTGAATCAGACATGCCACGTGTGGCCGCAGGGAAAGTCAGCGTGTTAAGCCCACTCCTGCCCCGGAGGCAAAGAAGTAGCAGAGAGTAATCCCCAGCAAAGCGGGGGCCGGGCGGGCTTGCAGGGTTAGTCAGTGCTTCCCTCCTAGCCCTGTGCGGGGCCGCACGTGGGCGTGCAGAGAGGAGCAGAATTCTCGGTCCTCCCTCCGCAGGAGGGGGGTGTCCTGCTGACCCAGCTGTCCCTCCTCACTGCCCGGGCCGGGGGAGGGTGCCCTGTGGAGGACAGCATAAGCCAGGCCTGTCCCGGGCAGTCTGTAGGACAGGCAGCAGCGGCAGGAGGGCGGCAGGAGCCGGCGGGGACACTGAGGCTGCGGAAGACAGCGTGCACATGGGCTGCCGGGGGGCTCGTGGTTTGCCAAAACACCAAATCCTGAATGGGGCATGATTCACGGCCCGGAAGGCGTGGCTGGCAGGGCGTGGTTGGCGCGCGCGGGGCCTTACCTGCCACAGCTCCAGGCACATGGGCATGCCCGGCTTGGCATCTGCCTCCGGCTTCAGGGTGCACACTGACGTCTTGGATGGCATCTCCAGAATCTGAACCTGACAGTAAGAAAACAAGTTGATTTGGGCCAGCGCCAAGTCGAGCCTGTGCTATACAAACAAGAGACTTTTAAGGCGATTAGCCAAGGCTGCTGCGAGTTTCTGTCTGCTCCCCGGAGGAACCTGGGAGCTGAGCCTCCTAATTAGGCCGCACGAGCTCGTGGGCTCAGGCGCTGCTGGGCGTTGTGAAACTTACACGTCATTTCTGAGTGACCGGCATGTCCCTCTCACCACCATCACCACCTCCGGCCTCTCCTGATTCTACCTCTTCACTGAGCAGGGGGCTTGCTGGGCACTGACTCAGTTTGCCCATCCTCCCGATCTCTGCCTCCTTCTCTTTCCTGATGTGGGCTTTCATGAGAACAACTCTGAGCTATTTCAGGTGCATCTGATGGTTTACAGAAGTGCGCCCGGGGGCGGGCGCCTGGATGGCTCAGTCGGATAAGCAGCCGCCTTCGGCTCAGGTCATGATTCCAGGGTCCTAGGATCAAGCCTGGCATCGGGCTCCCTGCTCAGGCGGGAGCCTGCTTCTCCTTCTCTCTCTGCCTGCCACTGCGCCTGATGTGCTCTCTCTCTCTCTGACAAATAAATGAAAATCTTAAAAAAAAAAAAAAAAAAAAAGAAAAGAAAAGTGCACAAGGGACCCCTGGGGACCACCAGCAAGCCTAGGAAATGAACATGGTGTGCACAAAGGGAACTCTGAGGCCTGGCTGGTCCCGGCACCCCACGCCTCTATACCGGGCATCACAGCGGTGTTTTGTGTCACCTGAATGCAGGGCAGGCCCTCCTGCGCCCAGGCTGGAAGATGGAGGGGATTCCGTGTGAAGCAGGTCTGTTGCTCCACGATGGGGAGGCTTGACCAGCCCTTGGGTCCCCTTGATGCCAGTGAGAGGGGCTGTCCTGACAGCGTGCAGCCACTGTGAAGCCACATCGTCCCTCGCCAACAAGAGGACGTCTTCTGGTTTGCAGGTGAAGAGTCAGGTGCAGAGAGGTTCGGGGCATTGAAGGGACAGCTGGCCTGCTGCCGGCCTCCCCGTGAACTGGAGGCAGGTGGGTCTGAGCTGGGCTGCTCTCACTAACCCACAGGGGAGAACCAGCCCAAGGCCTGAGATTAAGTCCTGAGTGTGAGTCCCCGATCTGCTACCTGCACGCTGGGTCCGTCCGAGGGCACGCTGGGTCCATCCGAGGGCACGCTGTAGGCAGGGTAGAAAGCTGGTGGCACAGCGGCCCGGGACTTCCAGCTGCGGGCCTGTGTGGGGGCGGCGCCCCCACGGGCTGAGGCTGTGGGGACCTTCTGGGCAGGGCTCTCACCAGAGGCCCGCAGTATCCTCGGGGAGGGCCTCACTGCAGAGTCCGAACATGCCCCCACAAACAGGCACACACCTATATATGCACCTGCATACGGGCTCCCCCAGTGTCTGCTGGGCCTGCAGGATCAGTGTCCATGCCAGCCCCCGCAGCCCTCATGCCCACAAAGGAGACAGAAAAGACCCTCAGTGACGGGAGCGGTTGTTACTGCCGTCAAGTAAGAGGCTGCTAGAAGAAGGAGCCCCTGGAACAGCAAAGATACACAAGGAGGAGCTCTAGCGAAATAAAAAGGAAATGCAAGAAAAGTCACGTGACAACCAAGACACAGTGGTACCTAAGGATGGCCCAGAAGTCAAGTGAAAACCCAGGAGAAGGGGAGGGGTCTTTCGGAGCCTTTATGTCCTTGGCAGTGAGTACGAGCGACTCCGTTTCAGGCTTATTGCTTGAGAATCGGCTGTAGACACTATGGGAAGCCTGTGGGCCCCGGCCAGGGCACGCTCACCACAGAGGCCAGACGCTCCATAGAACAGAGAAAGAACTCCTCTCGGTCAGGACACCTTGGAACCCAGCCCTGAGCACGTGCAAAGCAGCAAAGCTGCTGGCCGTGTGAAGGGAGAGGGAGAGGGAGAAGTAGGCTCCCTGCTGAGCGTGGAGCCTCCTTAAGATTCTCTCTCTTGGAGCCAGTTAAGCATCTGCCTTTGGCTCAGGTCATGATCCCAGGGTCCTGAGGTCGAGTCCCACATTGGGCTCCCTGCTCAGCGGAGAGCCTGCTTCTCCCTCTCCCTCTACCTGCTGCTCCCCTTGGTTGTGCAGTCTTTCTATCAATGAATAAATAAAATCTCTTTTAAAAATTTAAAAAAAATAGGGGCGCCTGGGTGGCTCAGTTGGTTAAGCGTCTGCCTTTGGCTCAGGTCATGATCTCGGGATCCTGGGACCGAGCCCCATATCAGGCTTCCTGCTCAGTGGAGAGCCTGCTTCTCCCTCTCCCACTGCCTCTGCCCATGACTCGTGCTTTCTCTCTCTCTCTCTCTCTCTCAAATAAATCAAATCTTTAAAAAAATTTAAATTAAAAAAATAAAAAGATTCTCTCTCTCCCTTTCCCTATGCCCCTCCTCCCACTAAAGTTTTTTTAAGAAGTATATAAAAATAAGATATTGACTGGGTGGTTGGGGGGCTGGGGGAAGAAGCCGCCCTGATTGCTTACGTGTGCTGGTGGGGAGAGGGATGCCAGAAGAAACAGAAGTCTCTGGACACACAGTTTGCACAGGCCAACACCCCGGATGGCCTGGTACAAGGGTGCACAGGTATAATGAGGGATGGCCTCTCCCAATCTATGGGCCCAGGAAGATCCCTCCGGTGGCAGTAAGGAGGGGTGTGAAGGCAAGGGGCTCAGGTAGCGGGGAGTCACCCTGCAAGTCAGCTGCTGGGGGAGAGGGGGAAAACCAGGACAGCCCCGAAGCCTGAGCAAGACACTGAGAGAGGAAGAGTGAGTGGTAGCACCCACGGCCACATCCTGGGTGCAGGACACCAAGGAGCCCGAGGACCAGGGCAAGCCCAGGGGCCGATGTGAGTCCGCGCTCGGAGCCTCCTCCACACACCAGTGTGCTTTCCATCTGGCACTCGACTGCAACCTTGGTTTCCAGAAGGTAAAATGTTTGGTTTGGACAAGCGTGGCCACCCAGACGGCCGAGCGGGGTGGGAGCATGTCCTCCCTGGGCATGGTCTGGGCACAGGCCAGCGATGCCTTTCCATGCAGATTCCGTCCAGGCAGATTCCAGGCGGGAACGTGGAAAACCACCATTTTCCCAGGCTATCGGAGGTCCTCAGACTGGCTGCTCCTGAAAACCACAGATGCCGCCTGCACTGGCGACTAGGCGGCCAGCAAGCCAGTTCAAAACAGCGTGGAGCAGCACATGCCGGGTGTCAGGGGCCAGGCCCCGGGGGGCGGGACGCGCAGCCAGGAAGGCCCGGAGCGGCCGAGAAGCGGAGGGCAGCGCGGGGCATCCCCGCCTCAGTGGGGAGGGCTGGGCTCTGTGGCGTGCAGCGCAGGAGCAAGGCTTGGCTGTGCCTGGCCCTGGCTGTCCGGGAGGAAGCACACCCCTCTCTTTTCACATTAATAAAACTTTTAACAGGTTTTTGGCAAATTGGCAAGAAAAGCGCATGTAGCTCCTAATTGGCGATTTAAATGCAATCATGAACAAATAAATGCCTGTTCCTATCTCATTATTTATGAACTGAATCTGCTTTAAGACAAACGAGTCTTCTTGGGTAGGGGCCAAACCTCGCTGCTATGTGCACGGGGCCCCGTGTCCTTGCCCAGCGCCCCCTGCCGCCCAGCCCCTCCCTCGGGGCCGGTGGGGAACATGGAGACGTGGGCGTGGGAGGCAGACAGGAGGCTCCCTCTCCCTGCAGGTGTGTGCCCCTGGCCCTCCCTGCCCCGGGCTCAGAGCCCCTGGCGCCCCACACTCGGCCCAGACCCTGAGCGCCTATGCCCCCACACTCACCAGGCCTGTCCAATGGCTGCTCCTGGGTTTCTTCTTCGATTCCCCTTCAGTTCCCCAAGGGCTGGCCCCTCCAGCCACACCCTCATCCTCTACCTTACCCTCCACCCTCACTTCCCACCACCGGCTCCCCTTGGCGGACTCTGCCTCTTCTGCCTCTAGCGCTGTGGACACGCTGCCCGGCCTGACCAGATCCCCGTCACCAACCACTGCTGGCCACTCTGGCCTGGGCTCCATCACGCCCACCTGGAGCCCCATTCTCTGAGTTCCCCTCTCACCTGCGCCCTCTGTTCTGCACTTACTACGCCGGTGCCAGCCTTCCGCCCCCAGCATTCCTGGTCTGACCGAGGCCTCTCACGCCAGAACCCAGTTCAGCTCCCCAAAAGGCTGCCCCTGATGCCCAGACTTCCACAAAGCCTCGATTTCTCTCCCACCACCTCCTGCTGGCCTGCCCGGGACTCCCCACCATGCACGCCTGCTCCTAAGTCCTCTGAGGACCTCTCTGGGCAGTCTCTCCCCCTGCACTCCTGATGGTTTCGAGCCCCACGTGGTGCAGTACTGAGTGCTGGGGCGGTGGCCAGACCAAGGCCCCTGGAGTTGCAGTCCGGCACCCTGTGGGGCTCCTGTGGCAGGCACAGTGTTCCTCTAACAGGTGCTTAGGATGAGCCTGCTTATTTAGGGGAACCAAGTGCAAGCAGCTCGAGGAGCCAGGCACCTGGCGGGCTGGCACTCACCTCATCACTACCTCTTCCCGGCACAGCCAGCATCCAGCACTCCTGAGACCCAGCTAGGACGGAGCTCCTGCAGAAGCCCATGCTCTCCAGGGGCACGGAGTCCACGACGGCGTTCCTGCCCTCTGCCAGGTCCCACAGGTGCAGCTTCAGGTCCCGGCCCTGGCTGCCAAACCAAGAGGAGACAGGCTGTGAGCCTCCCAGGTGAGCAGACTGGGTGTCCCACCTGGACCAATGCCGGCCTGACGCCGAAGGAAGGCAGGGGACACCTTCCAGAGAGGGACCCAGATGGTACCGATTACCTGGCTGGGGCACCTCAGCCAAGGAAGGGCTTTGCACCCAAGATGCCTGAGGCCTGACACCTTCACGGGCCATCCCATGGGGGCACCGTCAACCACGTGCCAGGGAGCTTTGTGACACATGCCCCATGGCCAGCCTCCCGGGCTCTTCCTGCCACTCCCCATGCAGTCGAAGTGTGAGCTCACCCTCCTCCCTCCCTCCGTGAATTAACTGTGACCATCCGGCAATCCCACCCTCATGAATTTTCCCCCGTGAATTTAAGACCTATATTCACACAAAAGCCTATACACAAACGTTTAGAGCGGCTCTGTTCCTAACTGCCCAGACTCGCGCGACTCTTCACTAAGAGGCTGGGGAACCAACCGTGGGCCTCCACACCACGGAATTCCACTCGGCAACAGATAGGGACAAACCGGGACGCACGCTACGAGCTGTAGGAATATCGGATGCGTTCTGCTAAGTGAGGGACGCCAGAGCCAAAAGGCCACCTATGGCATGGTTCCCCTGGGGGACCGGAGCCATCGCCTACAGGGGGCAGCACAGAGGCTCTGCAGGGTGCTGACGGCCCTGTGTGGCCCTGGTGGGGGGGGGGGGGGCACCGCCATGATGGTGGCCGTCGTCAAGTCCACAGAACAACCCCACAAGGAGCAAACTGTAGTGTGTATACATTAACAAAACAATCAGGGTGTCGGGCTCCCAAGACGGACTGCAGACTGTGACAAATGTCTGGCACACCGCACTCAAGGGGAGGGCAGATAGGAGCCGATCTGCGGCGTTCTGGAAAAGTGTGTGCACTCGAGTTAAAAGCAAATACCTTTACAGAGACATCAGACCCGACTAGGGCCTTCTTGGCCACCGGCAGGGGACCCCCAAGCCCACCACCTCCTCCATTTACGAGACGCCATCCTAGAGGAAGAATGGGCGTTTCCCTCTCCTTCTGTTCTCTCTGCTTCATCAGCTTGGACTTGCGTGTTCCTGTATTACTCAGTGGGTTGTCATCTACACTTCCCATTATTTGTTTTTGTGCTCAAACCATCCCAGATTGGCCAGTGGGACCCCCCTTGAGCCAGCCCAGAGTCCTTCTGACACGTGTCCATCAGCAAGATATTCCAGACCCAGGATCATTTCTCCAAGGAATCCTTGTTTTTTCCAGTGCAGAGAGCTATTTGCAAACCAAGGTCTGGGTGCTGGTGTGCTCACTGCTGTGAGGGGCCGTTGTCGCCAGGCCCTTTCGGTAGAGCCAGGAAATACACACACTCACACACACAAACACCTCTCTCTCACACACACGCAAACACTCAACACGTAAACACACCTCGCACACTACCCCTCACCCACACAGGCAAACATGCCTCACACACACACACACACACACAAACACTCACACAGGCAAACACACCTCACACACACATCCCTCACCCACACAGGCAAACATACCTCACACACACACCCCTCACGCACACATGGAAACACTCCTCACACACACACACACAAACACACCTCTCACACACACACATGCAAACACACAGGCAAACACACCTCACACACACATCCCTCACCCACACAAACATACCTCACATGCACCCCTCACTCACACACGCAAACACACCTCACACACACACACACACGAACATACCTCAGACACATGCAAGCACACCTCATGCACACATTCACACTCACAAACATATTTCACACAAATGCCTCACTCACACATGGAAACATAGCTCACACACACACAAACCTCACACACACGCACACTCACACAGGCAAACATACTCACACACACAAGTATTTCTGCACCTATCTTTGTGTATATACTTTCAAAACCTCACAAGTTCATGAGGATGCCCCAAGGCTTCTTCCTCCTCTGCCTCCTTCTCAGGTGTGTGACTCCATTCTCTGACTGGGAGAGACCTGCCTCCCATTTTCCTCAAGATACTCACTGCCACGCTCCACCGACAAACTTGCTTGCATGATGCAGCCAATCTCCCGACCTCCCCAGCCACCTCTGAGACCTCGCCCCATCACCCTGGTTCACGGCCTGCTGGGCACGCTGCCCCCACACCTCTGCCTGGAAGCCACCCCGCACTGCCCGCTTCCTCAGCCGCCCGCATCCCTGAACTTGGAGGGGAAATGAGGGCAGGGAGGATGGCACCACCGGGTAGCCATACAGAAACAAAGAATGCTCGTCCTCACCAACAGTCAATTCCAGCTGCAGTGTGGGCCAGAAAGGAACAGGAGTGAAGCTCCTGGAAGATCAGGTCTTCACGACCTGTTGCTGGACTCCACACGACACAGAAGCACCAGCCATAAGGGAAAGATGGCAGCTCTGACCCCATTTAAATGGCTAACTTCCACTCATTGACACATCATTGAGTGAGTGAGAACTGTAAGCCACTTTGTGGGCGCGGTACCTGGTGATATAAATATCAGCCATATCTAGAATATAAAAGAACTCCTGCAACTCAATGAGAAAAATCCAGTCAATCCACGAGAGAAATGGGGATTGAAGGGAGACTCAATCCCAGTGGTTAACGACCTCAGAAGAAGGCTGGCTTGTTAAGTGGTCGGGAAAATGCAAATGAGGCCGCACCCAGAAGCACTTGGGGTTGAGGGCACTCGCACTGGGGGCAGCCTGGCACCCTCTGAGCCGCCACCGCCCCACCGTGGATGTCACAAAGTAGAGCTGAGCAGAAGCAGTCCCATACAAAGGAAGCTGTACGGCACAGCCCCATTTTTGTAAGTAAGAAAAAAAAAACAGACCAAACAAGTCTATGCTTTTTGGAGATGCACGTTCCAAATGGTAAGGCAAGAACGAGGGGCAAGGGGCTGCCTCCCAAGGACGAGAAAGGAGCCGACGTCAGTGACCTGCCTTGTGACTGCAGTGCTTACCCAGGTGCCTGCTCTGTGATAATACAACAGTCTGCAAACTTGTTCTGTGCACTTTTCTGCAAGGGTGCTACAGTCCTCGATTGAAGAGGTAGAAAACACACCCACCCAGGTGGCTGTCACTGGGCACAGGTGTGCCCTCGGGCCCCCAGCTTTCTGTCCTCCAGCCTCCCCTTGACATGAAAGCGTACCTTCCTTTCTCAAGGGCCACTTTGGAGAGACTTGGCTTCCAAACACAGCTGGGCGCCTGGCCTCTAGTGCAACGCAAACGCACCTGGGCATGCCAAGGACCTGCATGGCCTGCACCATGGACCTCCCGGCCCACGGGCCCCAGCCGGGGTCACAGCCACTACAGAGCCGTCCAGTTTGGAAAGGGAAGGACCGTCCAACATTCACTCACAGGCTGCCCTTGCTACTTGCCTCCCCACACAACGTCAGGCCAGCTCTCTGTGGGGCGGACCCCAGGGCTCGGGGTTCCCTGAGAGCAGCCCAAGGCATCTGGGCCCTGGAGGAGCGGGAGGCGCCAAGGGGCCTAAGGCCTTGGCTGAAAACGTAAGAGGAATATTTCAAATAGCAGCGCCCAGTGCAAGTGGTTTAGTGGGGTATTTGGATGCAAACTCTTTTTTTTTATCTTTTTTTTCTTAAAGATTTTTATTTATTTATTTGACGGAGAGAGAGAGATCACAAGTAGGCATAGAGACAGGCAGAGAGAGAGAGGGGGAAGCAGGCTCCCCGCTGAGAGAGAGCCCGACACAGGACTCGATCCCAGGACCCTGGGATCACGACCTGAGCCGAAGGCAGAGGCTTTAACCCACTGAGTCACCCAGGTGCCCCGCAACCTCTTTTCTAAGCCCCGGGAAAGGCAACAACCATACGGAGGGCCTTCCACACCAACTGGGGAGAAGGGGGCCCGCCTGGGGCTCTGCAGGCACACGCCTCCAGGGCCAGCACCCTCCTGGATACCTCTGATCCTTCGATCACCTGCGAGCCACCTTCAGGGGGGTGAGAGCAGCGTGTCTGGTACAAAAGTGCTTTGCAGAAGGGTGGGGTCCCTGACAGGCCTCGTCCTCTGGGGACTGAGAACCGTGGTCCCCAGATGTCCAGGCTCCGAGTCCACAGCAGGAAAGCAGACCTGCCCTGGGGGGCATTCAGGAAAGTTTCACTTAAACTTGGTAGACATAAGCTCATTCTCTCCCGCACCTGCCCCTTCCTGCTGCCTCCTGGCCCACCTCTCCCCTGGAGTCCCCAGCCTGGCACCTCTCCAAGGCCACGGCGGCTGTGCCGGAACATGGCCCCTCGGGGCTCTGCTGCCCAGTCTCCAGCCGCTCGCAGCTGGGCCCGCTGTGCAGCTTCCTCTGCCAGGAGTGCCACACGCCCACCCTGTTCTCGCCATCTCCTGCTCACCCTGCACTGGTCAGCCCAAATGCCATGGACCTGGGCGCCCGTGTGGCACTCCCAGTACCCGGGGGTGGTGGCTGCTCTTGGGGTCTGGAGCACAACCCCAGTCAGCGGGTGGGCTTTAGGCGCAGGCTCTGCACCACCTTGGTGACCAGTCCTCACCACCTCGTGGGAAGCGGACCACCCGTCAGAGCGGGTGTCGTGACACCAGAGCCCTGGGCTCCACAGGAGGGAAGCTGAGGCTCCTCTAAGGAGAAGCCTGGAGCTCAGCCATAGACCCCTAGCTCTTGCCACTGGAGAGCCCTGGCATGCCAGGGAGGGCCCTGCTCAGGCCACGACAGAGTTGTTTTGTGCGTTTGTCAGGCTCTTCTCAGTGGGCACCTGCCTGCACAGAGCAGTGGTCACAGAGGCCGCAGCGACAGGCACCCGGTGCACCCGGACACTGCCTCCGGACGGGCCAAGGGCGGAGATCACACTGCTCTGCCACGGGGAGGGGCTGCCCCAGCAGCTGGGGGAGACCTCGAGAGCCTCCAGTGGCCAGCTTGTGGCCCCTGCTGAGGGCCACGGCTTGACTCCTTTGGGACTGTACTCGCTGCCCCCAAGACCCACCTGAGCAGCTGGTGCCCTTGGGGCAGGGTCCGCAGCCAGGTCACACACTGGCCCCCGTGGCCGTCCAGCGTCGCAACCGCCCTCCGCGTCTGCAGGCTCCAGATGTGCACCAGCCCGCTCAGGGACCTGCTGTGACAAGCGCAAAAGCACAGGCCCAGGGAGAGGCGTCGGAGGAGGACAGTCCTGGCATGCTCCGCGGGGCTGGCCTGGAAACCACTCGCCCGGTGGACCAGGCATTCCAGTCCAGGGCTTTCAGTTTAGGGGACGGCTGGACGTGTAAACTAAGGGTAAAAGTGTCACAGTGGTCCTTTCCTGGGGATGGCCCCAGAGAGCCCCCAGGAGCCTCAGAGGGCACTTGAGGCCCCATCCACTTCTCCGGAGACACTAAACTGGGTGGGGTCTATCAGAGAGGGCGTGCTCCCTGCCTCCTCCGAGGGGGCCAGGCCCGAAGGATGGCTTGTCGAGTGGGTTCTGAAAAGTCCATGTGCCTGAGGGATGGGCAGCCTGAGCCCATCCCTGGGATCCCCAAATGAGCCTTGGCCTCACTGATAGCCCACTGCCCCCTAAATTCACCCTGGGCTAACCCCTGGGGTTGGGCTGGGGCCGCAGCTACTCACCCTGAGAGGAGGAGTGGGCGCCCCTGTCCTTGAGCTCCTCCGAAGAAATGCAGCGCGTGCACTGCCGACTGGGTACCGCGGAGGACAAACTGGGGGTCCGGTGGTGGGAGCGGGGAGGCTGCCATACTGGGAGGGGGTGCAGTCACCTGGGGACCAAGGAAGGGCATAAGTGACCCACCTGTCATCCTTCAGGAAGGCAGCAGGAACCTCCCTGGATGCTGCCCACCCCCTTCAGCCTGTCTTCCATTGGCCTCTATACCCAAATGGCATCACTGTGGCCCCGACCCACACCATCTCTGGGGGGGGGGCACAGTGGCGCCTGCACCCTTCTGAGGTCACTCTCACCCTCGGAGCCCTGCATAGAGCCCGCCACTGGCCTCCAGGGCTTGCTGTCCACCCACTAGTGGTACCCTCTGACTCCCTGAAGCCCACTGGCCAAGGCAGCAGGAGTGACTCCTCCTCCCTTGGGCTGGTTTCTCCTCTCCTGGGCTGTCCACACGTGCTGGGGTGTCTGCCCTGCCTCTGGGCCTGGCCGAGTACTGCAAATTCAGCCTCCCTCCTCCCTCCTGAGGCCCCGCTCCTCTCCTCCCTGCAGTGGAGCGATGACATGCCTGGACACGCTGTCCACTTTGGCCCCGTAGCGAGCTCGGGGAACAGGGGCCGCGCTGGCCTGCTTTCCCCTAGACCACAGGCCCGGCCACCAGCACCAGGCACACAGCAGCTCCTCAGCACGTGTGTACCGCCGGGATGAACCAAGGGACGGATAGGTGTGGGGGGCCCTGGGGGCTGGGGGAGTGAGCGGGACCCAGAGATGGAGAGGAGTCTGTCTCTCACATGTGCTATGAACACCTGGGTCCTGAGGGCCTATACATCTACCCTTAGAGAAGGCAGCACCACATTCACTGCTGGAGAAACGGAGGCAGGGAATGGTCTGGTGAGCTACCCCAGGCCCCTCAGAGTCGGGCCTGAAGTATGCACGCTGCCACCAAGAGGCAGAGCGGCCGGTGTACCGGTGTGTGGGCAAGAGGCGGGGACTGAGTTACCTTGCCACTCCCCAGAGGACCTATATGACAGATGAGTGACCCTTCCTCAAATCGTTGGTCCCATGGGGCTCACCCACCTGAAAGGAGAAGCCTCCCAGTGTCCCCACTGAGCCCGCCCCAGCCACGGTGCAGGGGTGGTTGCCGGACCAGAAGTGACCTGCTCCAATGACCAAGGGGCACATCTGTCAGCCTGCAGGTCCCAGGCCAGGCTGAGGGTACAGAGGGAAAGGCCAGGAGCAGACTGCTGCGGGGCTGCAGCAACTTCGTCAGGAGGGCCTCTCCTGCTGGGCTCTGAGACGCTTTCCCACCTGCCCCTCTCCAGCCCGGACACAGAGCAGGGAGGAGGCTGCCGGCCACTGAGGGAGCCACAGCCACCAGGGGAACTGGGCAGGGCAAAAACAGGAGCAGAGAAGATAGCATTCCTCCAGGAGGGAGCCTTGGCCGGAGGTTGGAGGGGGTTCCAGGCCAAAGATGGAGGCCCACGCGGGAGGGGGGCTGAGGCCGAAGACAGGCAAACACGCAGGCGCAGAGGAAGGAGGGGCGTGCATTTCTCCAGCGGAGACCGGTCCAGGCACCGCTCAGCCACACCCTCAACCAGGAAGCCCTGTACCTCCCCTCGTTGAAACCATCCCAGACCCTTTTCTTCTCTCTTTTTCTCTCTCTCCAGAATAGAGCCCGGAGTAGCTTCATTAGAGTGAAAGGTTCAAAACACCTGAGAAATGCCACTGTCAGGGAAGCTGGGGCCTTGTAAGCCAGGGGGCTGAGTCACCAGACAGCGGGGGCGTAGGGGGCAGGCAGTGACCCAAGACTCCGGAGACCACCGCAGCCAGGGAAATACTGCAGAGACCCAGCAGAAGGCCACTGCCAGCACCAGGCCAGCTGAGGCCTGGCCGGCATGAGGGCTGGAAGTAGGGTTGGGGTTGAGATCCTAATGACCCCGAGCAGACACGGCAGGGCTGGGGACAGGAAGGGGCAGATGCTCACTCTTCCTGGGGAGAGACGATAGGCAGCCGCTCCATTGCTTGATCCCGCCTCTGTGGAGGGGTTTTAAAGAGAAGGAAGGGGTCCCTGGGAATGGACCTTACAAATGGCCAAGTCCCTGTTTTTTAGGTTTTTCACGCTGAACGCCCCTCTCACCTTTAGCTAAAAGCCGACTGACTCTTCCCAAACACAAGGATGGCCTCCTGCGGGCAGAGACCTGACCCCACACTGCTCCATGACCCACGGCCCCTGCTCTGGCCTGGGACAGGGGAGCTGCCAGGAGGAGACACTACACGCACGCACGCAGCGTTCACACACACGCATGCGCACACGGACAGAGGTCACGCTCACACGCATACACACGCACGCACATGCCTGCACACACTCACACACACGCACAGGCAGCATGGGGGCCCTGGGCAGCGCCAGCTGAAGCGCAGCCCACACTTGCCACCTGCCTGCGGCCTGACGGGAGTTTCCAGAACCTCACCAGCACAAGGCTCCGTCTGAGGTGATGAAATCAAGTTCTCCTCTATTGTTTCCCCAGAACTGCGGGGAACAAACCCGTCACGTTGTTACAACAACCAAACCATGCAGGCCAAAATGATGCATCGGCAATTAAGGGCTCCATCATTTCAGGCAATTAAAATAAACGCTTTATTTGAAAACTAATTAATTCTAGCTACATATTTTTCCCATGACAATATCCTATGATTACTTGATTTATGACATCTAATTATTCTTTATTAATCTAATTGAGAATAATCGCGTTATCCTATCTCCCCTGGCAGCGGGCCGCCCGGAGCGGAGGCCACAGACCCTTGTGCAACATTGGTGCGCGGTACCAGCCGCCCGCCGCTGCCTCGTTTCCCTGTCGTGTCACTCTTTTCCTCCCAGGGGGCAAAGGAACATGAAACTTAATCCACCGAGCACAACTTCGGATTCTGCCTGCTCTTCGAGATGTCAAAAAGAGACACATTCTTTTCAAAATTAAAAAGAAAGACAACCTGACATAATTTGCGCAACTCTGACAGCCTTTCCAGCCGATGCTGCGAACCCCTGAAAGCCCCTCAGGCCCTGGGCCTGTGGATGGAGACGACAGTGCCCCCCTGCGTCCCGCCTCAGAAGCAGCAGCCTGGCAGGCCTCAGGGTCAGCCCCACAGACAGGGGCCCAGATGGAGCCTTCCTCTGGGCATGAGGAGCAGCAGGCAGGCAGGGTCCCATGTAGAAAGGCGATGGGTGGCTGGGACCAGGCTACACCCGGCACTTGCCCTCCCACCGAGCCACGCACACCTCAGGCAGGCACAGTGGCCATGGGACCCAAGGGTGCCCCTCATGGGGAAGGTAGGCAAACACCCAGACACTGGCAAAGGCAGAGGAGGCAGGGAGGGCCAAGGGAGAAGCTGGTACCGAAAGACCCCAGCCTGACCCACGAGTTGGCCCTGAGCACCCACTGTGCCCTCGGTCACAGAACCCTTTCCTTTTACTGCAACAGAGCTGCTGGTCCTGTTGAATTAACAGGAGCACTGAGGAGTGAGCCAAAGCAGGGAAGCCACCACCGGGAGTCACCCAAGCACTATTCCTGCCGGCTCCAGCCCACCAGGTCCTGCCTCACTAACTGCCTATGTCTGGGAGCGCAGGACAGGCCGTACGGGGTGCATCTCGAGAGCACAGAACAGCCTCCAGCAGCCCCACAAGGCCCCTAAGAATTCCATACCCAGCGCAGACTAGGGAGGCACCACTCTGTAACAGGATAGATGCCCACAAAACCATTAAAATAAAAACCCAAACTCTTTAGTACATCACTAAGCTGTCAAAAAAAAAAAAAAAAAAAAAAAGAACCTTCAAAGGCCAAACACTAAGTAAGTGGAAATCAAACGTAGTGAGGTCTACAGATCCCCCCCAAGTTGGCACCTGCCCTGAGGGCATTCGCTACATTAGTGATCTAGAATTCTGGTTCTAAGGCAAGGCCTCCAAGTCTATGAAAGACAAAGCTTAGGGCCCTCCCAAAGTGGACAATCTCATAGGAACATCTTCATAAAGACGAGATGCCACAGGACTAAATGCTCAGTGTTAGACTGAACCAGAAGTAGACCTACATCAGAGGTGCCAGAATGATGCGTTAGTCCTAATTTACACCACCTTAGGAGGTCTCCAAAACGTCAGTTTGTGAATGTCTCTCAGAAGGAGCCCACTTTCAATGCAGGCCTGAGTGAATTCACTGATAAAGCCCTATGAAATGCAAGCAGTCAGAACTCATAGAAAGAAAAAAGGAAACACGGCACCATGAGTGAGAGCCATGAGAAACAACAAAAGGCAGAACTAGACCCCTAGAGCACAAAGCATTCAGGCATATAGAATAAAGATATTTAAGGCTTTTAAAGAAATAAAAAGAGGGAACTAAAATCACAAGTGGAGAGCAAGAGATCATAAAATTCACCACTCAGATTTGAAAAAGGACCCAACTGGGCGAAAGGCTGTTGGGAAACAGGAGATTTGAACTGTGCCAAGGTATTACACTACAGATCATTTACTGATCGCAGAAGGAGAATGTTCCTTAACAATGAAGACATCTGGCTGTCACCACCTTCGTCATGAGATTGGAGCTGGCACCGCCAATGGTAAACAAACTGGCATCACTTATCTCCTGAGGTGATGCCAGAAAACACGGCACCATCCTCATACAGCTGTACCAACGACTTGCAGAAAACAATCAGACACATCCAGATTACAAGATACTGGATAAGGCAACTAGCTCAGACATACCGAAAAGGTCAAGATCAAGAGAAGAAACAAGAGCAAGAAGCAGGGTGAGGGTTCTAAATTGAGAGACTAAAGAGGCATCGTGACCAGATATAACACATGAACCTTGACTGGAACAGAAAGGTGGGGGAACAACTGGGGAATTTCTGAATATGCACCGTAGATAATATGGAATTGTTGTGGGGCACCTGGGTTGCTCAGTCACTTGAGCGTCTGACTCTTGATTTCAGCTCAGGTCGTGCTCTCGGCATCAGTGCAGAGTTGGCTTGGGATTCTCTCTTTTCCTCTCCCTCTGCCCCTCCTCCCACTCATGCTCATTCTCTCTCTAAATAAAGAAATTAATATTTTTTAAAATATGAAATTATTGTTCATTTTCTTGGGCAGGATAATGGTATTTTGCCTAGAAGAATGCCCTTATCCCCAGGCTACAGTGTTTTAGGGGTGAAATGTCATGATGTCTGCATATTCAAATGCTTCAGAAAAAGAAATTTCGATCTCTATCTACATACAGACAGGTAAAGCAAATGTGGCAAAATGTGAACAACTGATGAACATAAGTGAAGGGTATGTAAGTATTCACTATGCTATACTTGCAACTTTTCTGTAAGCTTAAAATTATAAAAGCATTCTAGAGGAGGGAGAGGAAGACAAACCCACCCTGGACTCATATCCAGAATAAAGAAAACACATATCAATACAATAAGAAAGCAAATGCCAAAAGGAAAATAAGCAGAAGACTTGAACAGATATATCACAAGAAACATAAATGGCCAGTAAACATATGAAAAGATGTTTAACCTAATTAATAATCTTGGAAATGCCTGTCAAAAACCACAATGTGATATAATCACACTCCTAAGAAATTAGCAAAAGATTAAACAATCTTTCAAGTGTTGACTACAATGTGGGACAACTTGAACCCTTTACCATGCAAGAGGGAACATAAATTGAAAGAATCACTTTGGAAAACAATCTGGGACTAGTCTGCACACCTTATGAGGCAGCAACCCCATTCTTAGATAAATGCTCTAAAGAAATTCTCACGTATGTACAAGGAGAGATTTGTACAAGAATGTTCATAGCAATATTATGCATGCTAATAAAAACTAGAAACAGAAGAAAAAAGCAAACAAAGTAGAAATAACCCAAATGGCCATCAACTGCACAAAATTGGTACATACATATAATAGAATATTCCACAAAACTGAAAATGTATAAACTCCAGTCTCACATGGCTGAAACTCAAAATCATAATTCTCATTAAGAGACATTAAGGACATAAAAAAGAAGGCTATAGACGGGGAGAAAATATTCATGACACATATATCTGATGAAAGGCCATACCCAGAATACTCAGAATATAAAGTTAATAAGGGAAAAAAAAGAGGGGGGGCGGTTTGCACCTGGGTGGTGCAATCAGTTATGTGTCTGATTGGTTTCAGCTCAGGTCATGATCTTGGGGGCCTGAGACTGAGTCTGGGGCTCTGCACTCAGCGCAGTCTACTTGGGACTTGTCTCCCTCTCCCTCAGCCCTCCTCTCCCACTGACTCGCATGTGTGCATGTGCACTCTCTCTCTCTCAAATAAACAAATAAATCTTTTTTTTTTTAAGTTAAAGTGATTCCAAAAGGCTAATACTAGAGATGGACAAAGGTATTTCAGACAAATAGAAACAACAAAAAGGCAGGGGTTGAAATCCAGATGTCAACAAAGTTGAATTTTAGCCAAAAAGCATCAGAATTGACAAACCCAGACACTTTGCAATATTGAAAGCTGCAATTCACAATGAATATATGATTGTTTTGAATACCTATGCACTAAATGACAAAAACACCACCTTTATAAAACAGAAACTACAGGAAATGCAAGGAATCACAGAAAAAAATTCACCAATAACTGGAGAACAGGATATACTACTACTCTTAGTACAAATCATATCAAGTGGATAATAATAAATAAGGAGATAGAAGACTCCATGGGGTAAATATTATGGATCCATATGGAACTTTACACTCAGAAAACAGAGACTATCCCTTCTTCTCAAGTGCATGTGAACATAATAAAAATTGTATACTGGGTCACAAAGAAAACATCAGTAAGTTCTATAAAGAAGAAATATTATAAACATATACTATGACCACAGTGCAGTTAAATCAGAAATTAACAAAATAAAAACTAAAATGTCCTCCCAACTAAAAATTTAAAACCATTTATTAAAAAACAAATTTTAGGTGAAAGGGGAAGTACTTAACACAAATTTTAAAAATGACAATGAAAAGCACTATAAACCAGAATTCATGAGATATATTTAAAGCTTTGATCACAGGGAAAGTAGAGACCAATATCATTTATTAGTATCATACAAAAATAGTAAATAAAATATGAGCAAACGAAATAATACAACATCAAATTAAAGAAATAATACATGATGATCAAGTGGAATTTATCCTTGGAATGCAAGATTAGTTGCTGTTTTGTTTTTTTATTTTATTTTATTTATTTATTTGAGAGAGAGAGAATGTATGTGTGAGGGAGAAAGAGCGATCGAGAGAGAACATGAGCAGGGGTGGGAGGCAGAGGGAGATGGAGAAGCAAGCTCTCCACTGAGCAGGAAGCCCGACACCAGGCTTGAGCTCAGGACCCTGGGATCATGACCTGAACTGAAGGTAGACACTTAACTGACTGAGCCACCCAGGCGCCCGTAAGGTTAATTAGGAAACTCATTAATGTCATACACCGTATTAATAAATCTATGGAGAAAAGTCATATAATTTATCTCCATAGACGCTAAAAAAAAAAGCCTTTGGCAACATTCAATACCCATTTTTTTTAGAGGGGAGGGGAGGGGCAGAGGGAGGAGAAGAGAGAATCTTAAGCAGGCTCCATGCCCAGCATGGGGCCCAACAAAGGGCTCAATCTTACAACTCTGAGATCACGATCCGAACTGAAATCAAGAGTTGGATGCTTAACCGACTGAGTCACCCAGTTGCCTCTCAATATACTTTTTTTTTTTTTTTTTAAGATTTTCTTTATTTGACAGAGAGAGCGAGAAAGCACAAGCCTGGGGAGTGGCAGAGGGCGAGGGAGAAGCAGGCTCTGCACTGAGCAGGGAGCCCGACCCAGACCCAGGGTTCAACCCCAGGACCCTGGGCTCATGACCTGAGCTGAAGGCAGATGATTAACTGAGCCACCCAGGTGCCCCCCTCAATACCTATTTTTTATTAAAACATTTAACCAGGGCACTTGGGTTTTTATTAAAACACTTAACCTAGCTCCCTGCTCAGTGGGGAGTGCTTCCTCTTCACTCGTGCTAAAATGTCCTCCCAACTAAATGAATCTCTTGGGGCGCCTGGGTGGCTCAGTGGGTTAAAGCCTCTGCCTTCAACTCAGGTCATGATCTCAGGGTCCTGGGATGGAGCCCCGCATCAGGCTCTCTGCTCAGCGGGGAGCCTGCTTCCCCCCCTCTCTCTGCCTGCCTCTCTGCCTACTTGTGATCTCTCTCCTCTCTGTCAAATAAATAAATAAAATCTTTAAAAAAAAAACTGAGTCTCTCACTCTCTCAAAATAAATAAAATCTTAAAACAAAACCAAACAAACCCCACCTAACCAAAGAGAAACTGATGGGTTTCTTAAAAATTATTAAAATACTCACACACACACACACACCCCTCCTTCTACAGTCAAAACATTACTTTATGAAGAAATATTGGAGGTATTTCCTCTAAGATCAGAATACCCAATATCTATATTACTATTCAACATTGTACTGAAGGTTTAAGCCAATGCAATTAAATAAGAAAAATCAATTAAAGGCATATGACTTGGAAAAGAAAACCTTAAATTATCTTCCAGATGACATGATGATATACATGAGAGCCTTAGATAATCAATAATAAAACAAATTCAAACATTAAAAAAGAACTTTAGTATGGCAGCGGGGAAAAAAAACTAACAAAGAGAACTTAATAGCTTCCATATGCACAAACAATAATCTGTTAGAGAAAATTCCATTCACAATACCAATTAGAAGATAAAATACCTAATACATTTTTAAACTTTAGCATGTCAAAAGAGATAAAGTTCTAATATCTTTAGAATATACAGAAATCTTCAAAATTAAGGAAAGAAAGTCTAAAGACCAAGTAGAAAATGGGCAAAAGACATGAATTCACATTCACAAAAAATGAAAATGGCCCTTAAACATATAAAAAGATGCTTAACATGACTCATGGAGAAATGTAAATTAAAACTACATTGACAGGCTTCTGGATCTGGCCAGGATGAAAGAAGTTCACTACAGCCTCTCTCTCTGGCTGACTATAACTAAAAATAGACAAAGTATAAAAAGCAATTACCTAAAAACTCTGAAAAATGAACAGTAACAGACAGATTTTAGAGGCAAGTAAAACCTTGGAGAAGTGACCTGTATGGGGTGAGTTTCCCATTTTTATTAGTATGTCTTGGGGCATTGCCTTAGGGTAGGCCCAGCTTGCATAGCTGCAAGGCAGCAGTAGCTAAAACTTAGATAGACTAGTTTCTGGACAACTTTACGATGAAAAAGTCTAAAGAATGTGAGAGGAAATCCCTGATGGTTTGTTTTTTTCTTCTCTCAGCACTGCCACAAGAATTGGCCCTAGACACAGAACTGTGTGGGAGAAGTGACTCTGAGAGAAACCTCTGTCTTTTTGGCCAGAGGAACCAAAAGAAGAGGATCCTGGGGGCGCCTAGGTGGCTCCGTAGGTTAGGCCTCTGCCTTCGGCTCAGGTCATGATTTCAGTGCCCTGGGATCGAGCCCCGCATCGGGCTCTCTGCTCAGCGGGGAGCCTGCTTCCCCCTCTCCCTCTGCCTGCCTCTCTGCCTACTTGTGATCTCTTTCTTTCTGTCAAATAAATAAATAAATTCTTAAAAAAAAAAAAAAGGATCCTGATGGATGGACTGTGTGGTAGGGGTGGGGAGTGGGGAGGGGAGAATGGCAGAGAGGAAAGAGCTAAAGAAAAGGTCTCTTAATTCTGTCAATGAACCCACAGAAGTCCCACGCTCACTACTGAGTTTCATAAGAAGCTTGGGATAGACACAAAGGAGCCTCTCAAAAGCTTTGAAAATTGTAAAACCATAACCCACAAAAGGCAAGACAGAATTTGTGTGGCAATTCTAACTGGGTTGACACCCTGCTAATACAAAACTCAATATTCTCCAGAGGACCCCATTTAATACTCAACCAGGACATGTCTAGGACATAATACAAAGTTATCCAGAACATGATAGCAGTTCTCAAGGGAAAAATCAACTTACAGATGCCAACCTCGAGACTATTCAGATGTTGAGAATATCAGATAAAGATTCTAAAGCAACTTTTATAATTATGCTCCATGAGGCAAAGGTAAACACACTTGAAATGAACAGAAGGAAAGTTCTCAGCAGAAAAACATAAATTAATTTTTTTAAAAGGAAATTTCAAAACTGAATAATACAATTTCCAAAACAAAATTTCAATAATGGAATGGGAGATGACAAAGGAAAGAGCCAAAGAAAATGGAGATTGGTCAACAGAAATTATCTAATACAAAATCAGAAAGAAAAAACATTGAAATAAATAATTAGAACATAAAGGACTTGTGGAATAACAATAAAAGGTCTGAGATTCGTGTCACTGGAGTCTGGAGAAGAGGAGAAAGAATAGAGCAGGAAAATTCCTTGAATAAATAACTGCCTGAAATTTCACGAGTTTGGAAAGAGACAAAAATTTATAGGTTTAAGATCTCAATGAACCATAAGTAGGATAAAACTACATTCAGACACATCATAACTAAACTGCTGAAAAATAATAAAGAAAAAAATCTTGACAGTCATGACAAATATATAGGGAAATAACAATCTGAATTAGTGTGGATTTCTCATCAGAAACCATGGACGCCAGCAGACAATGGAGCATCTTTCAAGTATCAAAACAAAAAAGTTCTATATCCAGTAAATTCTCTTTTGGGAATGAAGGCAAAAATAGATATTGTCAGATGAAGGAAAACTAAGAGAATTTTTTGCCAGTGGATTTGGCCTAAAGGGAATACTAAAGGGAATACACAAGCTCAAAAATAATGATAATCAGAAGGAAACATGGAACTTCAAGAAGGCAGAGGAAGAGAAATAGTAAATATCCAGGTAAATATAAAAGACAAATTTGCACCTCTTACGTGAACATGTATATTGTTAAAACGATAATACTGTCTGGTAGGGTTTTCAATATGACAGCTATCACATGAAGGCAGGCGGGTAAGGGGACCTATATGATTGTAAGGCTTCTATATTTTATATAAAGTGAAAAATAATATTAACCCTAAGAAGACTGTGAGAGGTTGAGAATGTACACTGCTATCTCGAGTGGAACCATTAAAAACATATAATACAAATAGATACAGCTAAAAAGCCAATAGAAAAATTTAAACAGAGCTATTTGAAAATATTTAAATAATTCATAAGAAGACAAGAAAGAAGAGACAGAGGAACCAAAAAATCAGAGGAAAAAGAGAAAACAACAAAACAGAAAACCAAAATAGAATCATATCAATGCTTACAATAAATGTAAATGCTCTCAACATGTTGATTATCAGGTCTAACAATTATAACCTATTTTTTAAAAAAAAGACCCAAATGTAAGTTATCTGGCAGAAACCCACTTTAAATATAAAAACACAGATTAAAAGTAAAAAGATGAAAAAGAACTACTATACACACAATAAAAGAAAGTTGGTTGGAGAGGATTTTTTTTTTTTAAGATTTTTTATTTATTTATTTGACAGAGAGCGATCACAAGTAGGCAGAGAGGCAGGCAGAGAGAGAGGGGAAACAGGCTCCCTCCTGAGCAGAGAGCCCGATGTGGGGCTCGATCCCAGGACCCTGAGATCATGACCTGAGCCGAAGGCAGAGGCTTTAACCCACTGAGCCACCCAAGCACCCCGAGGATATTTTTTTTTTTTATAGACTTTATTTATTTATTTGACAGAGAGAGAGATCACAAGTAGGCAGATAGGCAGGCAGAGAGAGAAGGGGAAGCAGGCTTCTTGCTGAGCAGAGAACCCGATGCGGGGCTCAATCCCAGGACCCTGAGATCATGACCTGAGCCGAAGGCAGAGGCTTAACGCACTGAGCCACCCAGGCGCACCTGGAGAGAATATGTTAATGTCACAGAAAGTAGACCTCAGAGAAAGGAACAGTACCAGGGATAAAAAGGATACAAAATAATAAGAGAATCAGTTCATCAAAAAGACATAAGAGTCCTAAATATGTATTCGGCTAACAACAGAACTTCAAAATGCATGAAGGAAAAACTGATAGAACTGAGAGCAGAAATAAACAAATACATAATTAAAGCTAAGACTTAAACTCCTTAGTAATTACCTGAATAAGTGGCCAAAAAGTCATACAGATTTCTGATTAATACTATCTACCTACATGACCTAGTTGACATTAAGAGAATACTCTACCCAACAGAAAAAACACATTCTTCTCAAATGCACATGGAATATTCATCAAGATAGACCATATCCTGGGTCATAAAACAAAACCTTAAAAAATTGGGGCGCTGGGTGGCTCAGCGGTTTAAGCCTCTGCCTTCGGCTCAGGTCATGATCTCAGGGTCCTGGGATCGAGCCCCACGTCGGGCTCTCTGCTCAGCGGGGAGCCTGCTTCCCCCTCTCTCTCTCTGCCTGCCTCTCTGCCTACTTGTGATCTCTCTCCTCTCTGTCAAATAAATAAATAAAATCTTAAAAAACAAAAAAAAGACCTTAAAAAATGAAGAAGGAAAAAAACCCATACAAAATATCTTCTCTAACATTATGGAATTAACCTGGATCAATAACAGAAAGGTAACTGGAAAATCTCCAAATATTTGGAAAATGAACAATATATTTTGAAATACTCAATTGGTTAAAGAGGTACGTAGTTCCAAGAGAAATTAGAAAATATTTTGCACTTAGTAAAAATGAAAAACAAAATAATCAAAATTTGCAGGATGCAGCTAAAGTGAGGCATGTAGGGGCGCTTGGGTGACTCAGTGGGTTAAAGCCTCTGCCTTCGGCTCAGGTCATGATCTCAGGGTCCTGGGATCAAGCCCCCATCAGGCTCTCTGCTCAGCAGGGAGCCTGCTTCCCCCCCTCTCTCTGCCTCTCTGCCTACTTGTGATCTCTCTGTCAAATAAATAAATAAAATCTTAAAAAAAAAAATAAAAATGATAAAAAAATAAAGTGAGGCATGGAGGAAAATAAATAGCATTAAATGCCTACATTCGGGGTACCTGGCTGGCTCAGTCACTACAGCATAAGACTCTTGGATCTCAGGGTCATGAGTTCAAGTTCCATGCTGCGTGTAGAGATAACTTAAAAAAACAACAAAAAAAAAAAACCCCTACATTAGAAAAAGAAAGATCTCAAATCAATGATGTAGACTGCACCTTAAGAAACTAGAAAAAGAGGTGCAAAATAAGCCCCAAAGCAAGCTAAAGGAAGGAAATGATAAGGATAGAGCAGAAACAAAGGAAATAGAGAATAGTAAAACAATAGAGAAAATCAACAAAACCAGAGATTGGTTCTTTAGAAAGATTCACAAAATTGATAAATCTCTATCTAGACAGATAACTACAAAAACAACAACAACAACAACAACAAAAAACTGGAGAAGAAACAAACTATATTCATGAAAGGATTATCATCAAGACACAACGAACATTAATGAAATGCTATAAACCACTCAATGCACATAAGCTTGACAATTTAGCAGAAATGGAGCTGAAGGCCACAGATATTAGAATGGGGGGAAAAAAAAGAACAAACCCAAGTGCTGATGGAAACGTGGAACACAGAATTCTCATATATTGTTTGTAAGAATGCAAAATGGGAAACAGCTGGGTAGGTTCTTAGAGAGTGAAATATACATGTAACATATTGCCTGGCAATCCTACCCCTAGATATTTCTCCAAGAGAAATGAACATTGATGTGCAAACAAAAGCCTGTACATGAATGTGTACAACAGTTTGTCCACATTGCCCCAAATGACCATCCATAGGTGAATGGCATACTCTTGAGCAATAATAAGGAACAAAAAACTATTGAAAAATGCAACAACATGGATGGATCTCCAGAGAATTATGGTGCGTAAAAGGTTACATACAGTATGAGCCTACTTATATTGTGTTCTGGCCCAACTAGGTAGAGAGCACAGGTGGGCAGTGGCTAAGGGCCAGGGGTGGGGGGAGAGGCTGACTACCGAAGGGGAGCAGGAGGAAAGTTCTGAGATAATGGATCAGCTTCTGGGCTGGGATTGTAGTGGTGCTGGTGCGGACAGGTGTTAAGCCTCGCTCTAAGTACATTTCATAGTAACGACCATATTAATAACAGATATTCATGAGTTCATACTGATATAATAAAATGATTGAAGAAATAAATGAAAGGGGAAGAGTAGACAAATCTTGCATGCAGGAAAATTCCGATTAATTTGTGTACATACTCTGTCCTCAAGGAACCCCTCCTGTGGGGTTCCCCATACTGATTCCTTCCTAAGAGGACAGTCTGGAAAGGGAGAGAAAAGACTAACTTTACAGAGAGGAAACCTGACAGCCACTACCTCAGCCAGGTGACCAAGGCCGACATCAACAGTAATGTCATTTTGACAGCATGTACCATTAATATGTGATGAGGTGGTGCTTTATCTTTGAGGTCTGGCTCCTGGAAACCCACAGCTCCAGTCTAATCATGAGAAAGACACGTGAGATAGCCTAGCTGAGGAACGAACATTCCACAAAAGACCTGACTGGTACCCCGTGAAACGGTCCAGGCTATAAAAATAGGGGAAGTCTAAGAAACTGTCACCTAAGGACACCTGACAACTAAATGTAATGTGATGCCCTGGATGGCATCCTGAGACAGAAAGGGGACATTAGGTAGAAACTCAAGAAATCTGAATAAATATGGAGTTAAGTCAATAATGATGTGCCAATGTTGATTCACGATTGTGACAATTGTACCATACTAATCACGTAAGATGTTAATAAGAAGAGAAAAAGGCTCAAGTACGCTTCTGTGCACAAGTTAATGCACTGGGCCACTGCTCTCTTGAGATCCCAGAAAATGTTCTGAGACGCTATTTTTCCAATAAAATACATTAGACGATACTGTGTTTTTTTTTTTTCAAGCTACAGTCGACAGGAGTTACCGCTAACACATTATGAAAACCCGGTTTCCTGCTTAGATTTTTCTGGCTTAGAGACAATTTCTAATTCTACTTAGATGTCTTTAAAAAGATTCAATGCCAATTTTTAAGGGCTTAGCCCACCTAAAATAATTCACCGTCCTGTTTTTGCCCCCACAGAAGTAGATTTAAATTCATCAGTAGTGCCCCTAATAGCTAAGCAAGTTAGCTGATGACTTTTGCCATCATCGTCATCACCACCATGGTCACCTGGCGAAGCAGAGCAGCGTGCCAGGGAAAGGAAGAATGCGGCTCTAACAAGCCTGCTCTCCACCAGCCAGACCGGCTCCTTCTCTCCTTGAAGTACACAGCCATCCTAGTGGGAAGGCTCTGAAGTGGCTGGCCCTCCAGGCTGGCAGGAACTCACTTTGTGCCTCCCGGACTGGGGAGCTGGGACCACAAAGATGATCTCTGGACAGGCCTGTCCTGAGCACTGCTTCATCACCCTCCCGCCTTCCTGATCAGGACAGACTATAGCAAGAGTCCCAGAACTGGCCCTTGGAAGCCACATCACAGACATAGCAACCTGAGTGGTCCAGGCCAGGTCACTGGGAAACTTTCCAGGGCTGCTGCTTCCCACCATGGGAATGGAGGTCTGACCACTGCCCTCCGTGGTCTCTGAAATGTGAGGAGACCCAGGGGAGTCAGCAGGTGCACGTACAGGCATCAGGAACCAGCCTACAACTTAGGACAATCCCTTTCCAAGTTGTCACCCTGTCGCTAAGGCCCCTGGGGGTCAGTGTCCCGTCCACAGCATTGGCTTACCATTCAAGCCAGGGGTGCAGGCAACCCAGTGAGTGACGCCCAGGCCCAAGAGGGGTGGTCCTGCCATAAATAAGGCCAAGGGCACAGTCCCTTCCAGAGAGTCCAGACTGTGGGGAGCCTAGGTGGCTCAGTTGCTTAAGTGTCTAACTCTTGATTTCGACTCCAGTCATGATCTCGGGGTTGTGAGATCAAGCTCTACACCGGGCATGGAGCCTGCTTAAGATTCTCTCTCTCCCTCTCCCTCTGCTCCTCCCCCCCAAACAAAACAAAACAAAACAAAACCAGAGAGCGAGACCTGCCCACAACAGCTTTAGAAAGCACGTCCAGATGAGACAAGGGAAGGAACAAGCCTGCTGGGACAGTAAGATCCCTATCCCGTTACCTGCGGCTCAAAGAACCGGACACACTCCCTGGGCCAAGGAAAGCACGCTGCACCTCCCTGCTCAGGCCTGGGGGCTGCCAGGCACAGGCCCAGCCTAGGAGGGACCAGGGCAGGCCGGGCCAGCCCCGGCACCAGCCCAACCTGTGCCCACAGCACCCCTCCCCGGCTCCTGCCCGGGGAGGCAGGGTTGCCGGGGGTAACTCAAACTTCACAAAGAAACCATTTCTGGAATGGGGCTCCGTTTGGCGATTCGGAGTCAAAGGCGCACTTCATAGCTCCTTTCCAAACCCCATGCATTGTCAGGGCCCTTTCCCCTTTGAAGCCTCGGTGAGTGATTGAAGCGTCTACTTTCCGAGGGGCAGATAGCACTGGGCCGGTAATCTGACTCTAAGCCCAGGGATAAAGGTAGTTTGTTTCCTCTCAGCCCGTCTGTCAACACCTCCTCAGTAATTAGCCCTAATTATTACCAAGGGCCAGCCTCCCATTCGGTTATTAAATCAGAAATAGTATCGTGGCCGGGCATCTGTCAACGTCCGACTGGCGACCTTGGATTCATTGAATCCTCTGTCAGTATCCGTGGCTTCAAAGATGCAGATCCCAGGGAGGGGTTCCGGGGACGCGGTGCGGCCAGCCCCGCCTGGGAGGGAGGGCTGAGGGGAGGGAGGACAGCGCATCGAGCAGCCCCGCGCACCGCAGGCCCCGTCCCTGCACCTGCCTCCCCGCTGGGCAGCAAGCGCACACCCCAACTGTGGCCATCCCCACCTCTCCTGGTGACCGATGGAACTCTGTGCGTACGGCGCAGGGGAAAGAGGGTGTAAAGAATCCCCCCCAGCAGCGCTTCCCCTAGGGGACCGAAGGCCAGTCCCAGGCCTGCCTGCGTCTAGCACAGCCGTGTCCCAGGAGCAGCAGGTGAGGGCGGCCTGAGGCTCCACAGGGCCCTGTGCTGGCAGCTTCTTGAGGGTACACGGAAAACAGCCGAGCCCCGCTGTCAGGAGCCCACTCTGAGCTTTGAGCACGGGCAGGGCATCTCTCCAGGGGCCAGAAAGTCCACGAAGCAGATCTGGGGGACAGCTGTCGAAACAACAGGCTTCTGTGGTGGAGTCAAGCGTGCTGCAACCCTGAAGGCCCTTGGGGGACAGACTGACGGCTGCCTCCATCCTCGGCCTGAAGCTTCTCATTCTGTCCAAGAGCAGCAAGTCACCTGATCCGTAACTTGGGGACCTTCTGCTCCTGCAAAGCTCACACATTCCTGGCTCCTCTGAGGGGGAAGGTGCCCCAATCTGGCCCCAGAGGAGCTCCTCGCCTGCAGTGAACCCGGCAGTGCCCCCACACTGTGTCTAGACATTCATCCCGCCAGGTCTGCGGGCACCCCTTCTGGAAGGGCTCCACGGTGTTTGGAGGAGAGGGCAATGGAGGCAAAGTTACAGCCACATCCCCTGGGACCTGGCTTCTTGAGGGGTCAAGGCCCACGTGGTACGATGGGTGCCCAGGCAGAAGTGAGCACGGCGCTCCCACCAGCATGCCTGCTCTCCCCCGCCACACCACGGCCAAGTCCCTGCTGGGCGCTCTGCCGGGGCTCCCACGCCGGCAGTGCGAGACTGCTCCGGGGCGGCCGGAGTGAGCCTCATGGACAAAGGCACACTGATGTGGGACAAACTAGCAGCTGCTAGGTGTGGCCGTGTGCCCCACAGCCAGCAGGGGCTTCAGAGCTGGGCCACTGAGGGCAGCAGTCGCAGACCTCTGCTTGGGATGGGGGGACAGGCCAATCTTGCTAGACTGAAAGGAAATGCCAGGGAAAGAGGCTGCCGGGTGGCCGAGGCAGGCCGGCTGGGCAGGCAGCGCCACTCCACAAACAGGCGCCTCAAGCTGCAGCTGAGGACGGCCATCACCCCCAGGGGCAGGTCCAGGGAGCCCGGCAAGATGGCAGGAAGGAAGTCCAAGTCGGGAGCATTTTCAGCCGGCCTGCCCCCACAAACTTCCAGGCAGGGGTGGGAAGCCAGCCAGGCCAGCAGCATTTTTGTCCCCGGTGAACACAAGGAAAAGCTCGTTGTTTTACAGGAAGTGTGACCATTCCCACGCACCAGTGCCAGCCTCTGGGGCCCGCTTCCGCCATGAGCTCTGGTTCACGGCTGCCAGCTGCCCAGTGCTGATGACAGCCCCCAGACAACTCTCACCTTGGGCATGGAATGGGCCAATCCCCAGGGGCTAGTGCCCGGGCAGCTCCTGGGAACCAGATCCCACTGGGAGAGGCGGTCTGTAACCATGGCGGACAGTGATGGCAGCCCTGAGGGGCCTGCCTGCTGCCTCCTAGCACATGCGAGGCAGCAATTCTCTCCATTACCCAGGCAGCAAAGGGAGCCTTGCAAAAGTTCAGCAACTTGCGGGGGATGGAGGGGACGGAGGGGGACGGAGGGGGATGGGGGCATGGGATGTGATGATAGGGACCAGGAGGCCACGACGGTCACTGTGAAGTGGGCACCTGGGACGGGGTGGGAACACAGGGGCAGAGCTGCACTGGTCCTGGGTTACCCTCCTGGCCGGCACCATCCATGGCTCCCATTTCCTCAGGGGGAGGAACACAGGGTCTTGGTGGTGGGAAGGCTGCCATGCCCTACCGGACGGCACACTGGATCAGGTACCTGGCCACCCCACCCTTCCTGGATTCCCCTATCTGCAGTCCCTCACAGGCCGGCCATCTCCCCACCTGTGGCCTTTAGAAAATCTCGGCTATGGTGCAAAAGTGTCAGGGTGGGGACACCTGGGTGGCTCAGTGGGTTAAGCCTCTGCCTTCGGCTTAGGTCATAGTCCCAGGGTCCTGGGATCGAGCCCCGCATAGGGCTCTCTGCTCAGCAGGGAGCCTGCTTCTCCCTCTGCCTCTGCCTGCCTCTCTGCCTGCTTGTGCTCTCTCCCTGACAAAAAAAAAAAAAAAAAGGTGTCAGGGTGAACGACGCTCTCCACTCAGGACCCCATGGGGCATGAGATACGGCACTCCCAGTGCCAGGTGCCCCTGCACCGACCACGCGGCAGCCGCACTTCGCCAGCTGTATGGCTTGAGTGTGGGCTCACCGTCAGCCCAGGCCCTGTGCTGCTCAGGCACACAGGTGGAGAGCAGCCCGAATGTTCCCCTCCACTGTCTGGAGGCCCCACCTGGCAAGTGGATGAGCACCCAGCACCCACAGGCCCCGGCCCTGGCTATGCTGGAGAGAAGGAATGGGCTGCCAAGGCACCCTGCAGGCCAGGGGCTCCTCCCGGGCGCACCATCAACACCCCTGTAATGGAGATCATGTTGCCCATTTACAAATGAGGACACCACAACCCAAAGAGAAAGTGAACTCAGGATGCCCGCTGTGCGGCACGGCACACTTGGCCAGCCGATCCCCAATACGGCGCCCCCAGAATAAGGACTGACCACCACTGGAGCCCAGCGGACACGCCACGGTCCACCGTACCATCCTCTCCATGTCTGTGCTTATGACATGTGTTTTTACAACCAGCCAAGACAACCAAGAAAACAAGGTGTCAGTGAGGGGGAGGGAGAGTTGGAAACATTTCTCTATCAAATAATGAAGACTCACTATAAAGCAAGATAATTGGTGGAGGACCAGAGAGGCAGGCATATACGAGAAAGATGGCACCATGGGCAGGCTGAGCCGGCTAGGCATCCTTAACCTGGGCTGGGAAGGTCCGTGCCCTGTGGGAAAAGGGTCCTCTACTCTTTAGGGTAGGATAGGGCACGATGAAACACAAGTCCCCAAACTCAGCGGCTCCACACCTCAGAGAGACTGCCACTCCTATCACACGTCTGGTGCAAGTGGGCAGAGGGGCCCTGCCCGTCACTCAGCGATGCTCCAAGGGTGCTTACCAGAGCACTGTTGGAAATTGCAAAAATGAGAAACAAGAACTCCAACTTGGGCATTATTAGGGGCAAATTATGTCCATCCCCCTCGCCCCCAATTCACGTGTTGAAGTTCTAGCCCCTACCCTTTCAGAATGTGACTCTATTTGCAGACAGGGCCTCTGAAGAGGAAATTAAGGTTAAATGAGGTCATGTGGGTGGCCCCTAATCCAATAGGACTAGTGTCCTTCTAAGAGGAAACTAGGACAGGGACACCTGGGTGGCTCAGTTGGTTAAGCGGCTGCCTTCGGCTCAGGTCATGATCCCAGAGTCCGGGGATCGAGTCCCGCATCGGGTTCCTTGCTCAGCGGGAAGCTGAGTTTCTCCCACTGCCTCTGCCTGCCACTCTGCCTGCTTGTGCTCTCTCTCTCTGACAAATAAATAAAAAAAATCTTTAAAAAAAAAAGTAAAACACACACACACACAAAAAGAGGAAACTAGGACAGGCCCAGAGAGACAACCATGTGAGGACACAGGGAGAAGATGACCATCACAAGCCAAGGGGACAGACCACAGGAGAAATCAGCCTGCTAGCACCTTGACCTGGGGCTTCCAGACTCCAGAACAGGGAGAAATACATGGTTGTTTAAGCCCCACAGCCTCTGTAAACTCGCAGGCATCTTCCCACGGGTACTGATGCAGGCCTGCCCCCACTTTGGCGACGGCTGCCCTGCAGAGCGTCAGGTTCACGTTCTCCACGCTGACGGCCTCACACCATGGGAGGATTAGCCGCTCATCCCTCAGAACTCAGGTGCAGTTTGGCAGCTTCCTTTGGCCACCGTCACGGAAAAGGAGTGACAAGTATCACTTGTGGTTCACTGTGGTCTTTCCCCTGCCTCTGCTGCTGCGGGGAAGTGCGTCCAGTGAACTCCTGTCGGTGTGGGTCCTCTGCCATGGGCGGGGGGCACCCCGGCTGGTCTGTGACAGATGGGAGTGCGACGTGGGAGGTTGTGACTGCGGCACAATCTGGCTCATCCTGATGGAACAGGACAGCGGCTCTATTTACCTCAGTCCATGCTATAGACCTTTGGGCCGCTTCCAGTCTTGCTGTTAATGCGGTAAGTACCCACTAGGCATGTGACAGGGCTCAGGCTTTATCTCATTTGATCTTCCCACCGCCTTATGAGGTCAGGTGACACCAAAGACCATGAGCTTGCAAGTGGAGGCAAGGTGTGACCGAGCTCACATCCATGCTCTGAAGCCCCACACGGAGGGAGAACAACGGCCATCTGCACTAGGCGAGTGGTCAGGGTCTGTGTGCTTAGAAATATTATGGGGCTGATTTGTAGTATTGGATATTCCCACCAACGGCAAGAAAAAGCCTCTTTCTCCACACCTTCAGCAATTCTAGATATCTAGAAGTTTGAAAGTTCTGGGATCACAGGCAGAAGAAAAAAAAAATCACCCATATTTCCCCGTAGTACTTTTATGATTTTTTAAAATATTGACATCTTTAATCCATCTGGAGTGGAGCCTGGCACAGAGTGAGGTGGGTATCCATTTTTACTATTTTCCAGACGGCTAACCAGTTGTTCCAACTCCTTTTACTAAATAATCCATTTCACCCCCATTAATTTGAAACCATACCTTTAGCATGAACCAAATTCCTGCATTTATTTGGCTTTATTTCAAAGTTCTCTATTCTCCTCTGTTCATCCATCCACACCAATTCCAAGTACTTTCATTGTCGCAGCTTTATAAAGAGTGCGGTCTCTCAGAGGACCATATATAGAGTATCCATAATACTTCTGGTGTTAAAATTTTCCTTGGAGACAGGTACTTTAAAAACCCTTCCATAGTGCCCACTGTGTCCTAGCATCAGGCAATAAAAGCTCCATGTTATTTCCAAGGCCAAGTACGGGACAGGCACAATGATCCGGTAGGCAGACCCCAGCACATCGGCCAGACCCTGAGCATAGCCAGCAAACCCTGCCAGACTGTCCTGCTCCCAGGAGCAGCCTCCTCTAGCCTCACACCTGTGTGTGAAGAGCCAGGAGTGGTGAACGACGCGAGGATCCTCCTCCCGTCATGCATGGCAGCCTCTTCTGGCTCTGTGTTCCTTCTCCCCGCTCAGAACAGGAAAGCAGCTAGGTCACTGCATCTGCCCAAAGACAAGGCATAGCACTGGCTGCCAATGAGAAGATCACTCTGCAACACCATATACACTGCCTATCTGCAAGGGTGGCCAGAGCCTTCCCCTCCTCTCCTGATCCCACCCTCAAGGGCACCCAGGAACCGGCATCCTTGCCTTTGCCGCTAAGGCCCCGCCCTCATTTCTTGTCCTTTGTGATGAGAGCCCAATCACAACAGGACCCATTTTCCAAATTAAAACTCAGGTCCTCTAGCTTCTCCGCAGATCCTCTTGGGCCTGCCTCGGGAGATGTGGCCCTCAGGAGAGGGATGCCAGACTACAAACCAAGCTGGAAGGAGCTGTCTGGGGCCCAGGGAGATGGAAATGGGGTCAGAAGGGAAGATGGCAATCTTGAGCTGAAAGGGATTCACTTTGGGTCCACTAAATGTAGATGAGAGAGGTGCCCTGTGGAGAGGCCAGCAGTAGTGGGGACGTCAACTAAGGGACTGGGCCATCAGCCCAGAGAGTAACCCCAGGTTCTATTGTCAGAGACATCTTACCAACTCAAAAGATATGGCCAACAATATCAGACCCACTGGCAGGCCAGGGTCTGCCCTGCTGTAGGCAACAGTCTGAGCTGGGTCTGGAAAAGGAGGAGGGTCCCGACCTGAGCGTGCGGGGGCAGCAGTGCATCTGGGGCTGGGTTACAATGTGCAGGGATTTCCCACACTTGATCAGAATCAAGGCTGCATAGTGATTTCTTCTGTTCGCTTGCTTGTTTGCTTTTAGGGTTCTATCAGCTTCGCACTCATTTCTAAGATTTGCACCTAATTTAAAGGGCGTCTGTGCCATAAAACAGCTCACACCTAAAACCATCTGAACCCAGAACCTTTTAAAGTGACAATTACTAAATACAATAATCCCAACAATGTCTATTTTACTTAAAAATTTTTACCAAATGTTTGCTTCTTACTAATTTTTCTCTAAAATAACTAGTTTTAGTAGCAGTTCACATTTCCACTTATTTTCTTCTTCCTACTTTCCAGGTAAGCGTTGTTTCCACAACTGTAAAACTGGGGAGACCTGACGTTCTTGTCTAATTGTCCCTCTGGGTAGGTGCACTAACCCATCCTGTGTGCAACTTGCCTCACGGGAGCTTCTGAGCTCAGTTCTCATTCCTAGAAAGCCCACCCTTGTACAGGTCTTCCTTCATTCCAGTCCAAACCTCTGGCCCTGGGTCTCACAGCTCTGGTCTGCTGCCTGCTGCTCGCTTTACCGCCAGCTCTAGGGAGTCAGTTCTCAAAACCACACTCTACCTACCTACCTACCCTCCCATCTATTCAGCCTAACTCCTTCCTTCAACCTTCAATTTCCCAAAGCCCCCACCGGAAACACCTCCAACAATGACCCAGAGTACTCGCAGCTAGGGCCTAGCCGGTTCCCAACAGAAGAGGCACCAGCGCTCCTGCTAACAAATTTAGGGCTCTGCTCGCCGGCAGCCACCACACAAGCGGAGCCGTGGATTCAACATATGTTTAATGAGCACCGAGCTGCGTACCAGGAACACAAAGCTGATTGAGATGAAGCCCCCTGCCCGAGAGGCTCACAGTCTACCCAGAGATCCAAGTCATTTACAGTGCTACGGTTTAAGCGCTGAGCCAGCAATGTGCAACAGTGGGCAGGGCGGCAGGGACCGCTGGAGAGCAGAAAGTGGGAGGGCAACCTGGGCAAAGGCACTGAGACACAGAAATTCATGCCAACTTCTGAAGAAAACCAGGTATCACTAGAATGTTAATATACAAAAGAGGAAAATGCCTGACGCTGAATCGAGACTGGCCAGGAGGCCTGTATCTCACCTTCCTAGCTAGCCAAGGCTGCTGGCAAACCCATAGGGAAGCATCTTTCTCTGCCATTCCACTCATACTAAACGATCAAAGTGGCTGCTTCCTCCACGCAGCCGTCCTTAGATTCCAGCCCAGAGGACAGGGGTCACAGGGAGCCAAGATGGGGAAGGGTGCCAAAGTAGAGACACCACCCAGGGGCAGATCCAAATGGGGCTGACACGGCAGACCCCTAGTCCAGTCCAGCCAACATTGAACAAAGGGGTCTGGGGAGTGGAGCGGTTATAAAGCCATACAAAAATCTGATGAGGACTGCTTTTGAAACTGTCCAACAAGTGGAAATGCAACTGAGAACCCACTGGGAGGTGGCTTCTGGGCCAATGTGGAAGTCAGAGGATGGCGGGCACAGCATAGAGCCCACTATTGTGCTATAACAGGAGGTGGGGTGCTGAGGAGGACTAGAGGGCTGTTTGTGCTCAGAGCAGAGCCGAAATGGGGGCACCTCCTGCCCAGCAATAAAACAAGCGGACAGGGCAAATATCTGGGAAAGCCGCCCTGTCCTGTTGGGGGGCTGTGGGGTTCCTCAGCTATGTAGGCCACTTCATCACAAGGAGCGCTGCTCCATCTGCCTGGGCTGTGTGCAGAATCCAGGGCTGTGGGGTGAGGAGGGGGAGAAACTGCTAAGTCTCCTGGGGCCTCACTGTGGGGTACCCAACGATGCCTCCTGGTCTACCTCCATCTCAGAAACCTCCTCCTCTGTGTTCTGGGGGTTCTGGACTCCCTGGTGGAACTGGATCTGGCTTCTGGGCAGGCGGGTTAGCAGATCCTGAAAGTACAGCAACAGATGTTGGGGTCACCTCCCCTGGCTGGGACGAGGCTAGCCCCACAGGACCTGGATCAGTGCTGCATGCAGAACTAGACAAGGTGGGGGACTCCACAGACCCAGGGCTGTTCTCCTTGGCCCACTGCTGTTCAGGGAGAGTATTTCTGGATGTAGAGTTGGAACTCCAAACAGCAGGGGTGGCCACAGCAACTGGGACAGCACCCACGTTGAGTGCCAAGCCCTCTTGAGTACCTAGCTAAGCATTGCCTCACCACAGGCAGCTGTGGGGCCACTGGGGGCTGGCTTGAGGCGGTGGGTAGGGAGGCAAGGTGCTACAGCAGGGTACTCAGTGAAACTGTTCGGGTCTTGAAAAACTTCCTTGAGATCCTGGCAGAAGAGCTCATAATCGTCAGGAAGGGGCAGGTCCCCGTCGATGCAGGGGGCTGCCCGTGCCCAAGCTCGGTCCATCAGGTGCCCTAGGATCTCCCAAGACACAGGCGAGTTCGTCCTGATAGTGCTCAAAGCAAAAGGACAGATCGGTCCAGAAGCCATGGGGAGCCATCAAAGGTGCGTGGGTGTGAGACTGGCACGCAGCAGAAGTCCACCCTGGGGGCCACAGGCCAGGTATGCACAGAGCCAGGGCCCCCTTTCTGCGGGCTTACCACTGGGAGCACTAATGGCCGTGCTCCTCTGCTCCATGAGTGTGCGCGCGTACACACAGGGTCCCTACAGCAGGGCCGCTCAACCCAGGGATCCACTAGGGGAGGCGTATGTGACCCCAGGAGAGACCTGGTCCATCTGCTGCCAAGGGTGTGCGCTGGCATAATTGGCTGCCGCCCGGATGGGATTGCCAGGGCCCTGCCAACGGCGCTGGCCAAGAGGCATGCTGGGAACGGAGGGGAGTTGCCACGCCAACTATAAAAGGAAGGAGGAAGAAAGGAAGAGATGGCACAGTGGGGAGGGTGGGCATGACACGACGAGACAGAGATGGGCTGATAAGGGGTGTGGCAAACCCAGGCGTTCCAGGCAAGTGCTGAGGGTCAGAAGAGCTGACAGCTGTGGCCTCGGGAGTGCTGAGAAGAGCTGATGGGACTGTCAGACGCAGGCCACCATCCAAGGCAATCTGTCCAAAAACAAGGTGGGGAAGAGCGGGAACCAGGCCCAACCATCTCCACTGTGCAGCAGGAGGAGGCAATAAGCAGGCAAACCCCAGGAACCCAACTAGGAGCTCTGAGTGGAAGGAGGGCCCAGGAAACAGGCCTGGGAGGTTTGAGAAGGTGGGCAAATGCCACCTGTGATGTTTCATGGGCAAGGTGTGATGGCAGATGCTGTCAGTCGCAGGAGAAGGAAAGGGGGCCAGATCAGAAACCCCAGGGTTTCCTTGGATGGCCTGGCTGGCTGTCAGGAAGTTTCAGGAAAATGACAGTAGCAACCCTTTACTGAGCGCTCTGTCTGTGCCAAACACTGACCCCCTGATGAGGCTGGTACTCTTATTATACCAGAGGCAGAGTGGTGAGTGAAATCACTTGTCTGTGGCCACACACCAACCACCACTAAGTGATGGAGGCAGTTGAACCTGGCTCTAAAGACCACAGCCTAGCCACCACACATCACCATGCTGGTTATGAACTACCCTTCAATCCACCGAGGAGTCCCCTAGTCACCCCAAACACTGTGACTGTTATGTAAATGTCACAAGATCCTTTAACATCAAAGCACTAGTAGCTTGGAAGGTGCTACTTTATGCCCCACAGAAGCCTGGGAACCCGCTATTCTCTGTGCCCTCCGACCTCCCCACCCGTGCTTTCCAGACTCACCTCACCACTCAGAATATAGCCCGCTGGCAATGCCACCCCACCTTAAACACACTTCCCTGTGTCCCCATTCGTGTTAACAGCCCAGCATCGACACCCCCGAGTTTAATCGCTACGTCTTCTTTCACCACCCCAAAGCCACTCCTGTAAAGGGCCTGGAGAGCAGTGGTCACCAACCCTGAGCAGCCCCAAGAGCCCCGAAGTGGAAAAGGAGGTTGCGACCATCACCGAATACACTTTCCTTCCAATGCCAGGAGCCCTCTCCCAGGACTCTCACACTGCCCAGCCTGATAGTGGCCTCCTCCTCAGTCTCTCTGCACAGCCACCATAGAACATACTCTGCAACCCCTCCATACAGACCCTAGTGCTCCATCAACTCACATTGGGGCACCACGGCCTGCACGCATCTTTGGCCATAGTTGCCCGTGTGTTTCTCTCTCCTATCCCCATCAGAGTGAGTTCCTCCAGGGAGACACAGTTCTGCTGGTTCTGCTGAGCACCTCCCAGGGTAGCCTGCAGTGCCCAAAGCTGCTAGGGCCATCAGCACCTACCTTTGCCACCCAAGCATTCTGGAACCTCAGGTACAGCCCTCACTCTGTGGGGGTTCTTCCACCTGAAAGCCCTTCCCATCCTAACATAGTTAAAGAATATGCTAGAGCCTTCGAGCAGCAGTGGCCCAAGGGGCAGCACATAAACTCAGTCCACTTGTGAATCCAGTTCAGTCCCTCATCGAATTCTGAAAACCAGTGACTGTGAACCACACTCCAGCTCCTGCCACAATCTGAGGTTAAGTGCCAGGCTGCATGCAAAAACCACATCCCATGCTCAGGAGACAGGGCGCACGACCCAGGTCTCTGCCCTGGATTCCTCCCAGTCCCAAATTCCCACCCTCGATCAGAACCCGAGCTGTCACCTGCCTGCTCACCGGCATGCCTGTGTGCCCCCTGCAGCCTGAGGGAGAAGCCTCCCTTGCTCCAACCAGCCAGCCCTGTTTGGGCCTGAATCTTCCTTGGCTACCAGTCTGTTGACCTCTACCCCTTCTCTCCCCACCCTAACACTGAGGGATTTGGGCCCTTCTCCTGGACTGCACAGCGCTCTACTCAAGGACCACGGACAGGGACGCACGCGCATTTGCCTCCCCGCAAAGCCCAAAAGCACCGCGAACGCTAGAGCGTTCTCAGCTCCGAGAAAACCAGGGGCTCCGGGGGTAGAATAACTTGTCCAAGGCCTCATAGCAAGTGGAGGGCAGACCACTGCACCACCCCTCCCGCAAACGCCATGCAGGAAACCACCGGGATATGAGCTCACAAGTCCCACTGCAAAAAGAAGCCCACCTACCTGAGGCTGCGCGAAGCGTCCGTGAAGAGGGTCCACGGACGGAGGACCCGTGGCTGGGTGGCTGGAGACTGCGGACCGGTCTGCCTCCAGGGGCGAGAGTCCAGGTGCCACCTAAAAAGTGCAGAACAATATCGGCCGCCGTGAGGCGAGGCGGGGCGCGGGGGCGACCTCCGAAGACCGCGGGAACCACTAGATGCAGTGGTCTAGGATCTCCCAGCCCTGCGGCGCGGACCGAGAAACTGAGGCCCGCCGTTCGGAAGGGCAACTGGGACCCAGTCCGGGGACTCCGAGCGCTTCTCTGCGGTCAGGGAGTTAGGAAAGGATGAAGGGGCGGGGCCCCAGCCGGCCGCTCGGGTTCCCGCCGCCCCACTGACCCTCCGGCCGAAGTTAGCTACACCCGCTCGTACCGGCGCAGCGCTAAGAGCTTGAACACGTCGCGCAGCCACGCCCCCTGCGTGCGCGCGGCCGCCCCATACGTCCCCCGCTCGCCTCCCAGCAGGGCCGCGCCTGCGCCCTGAGCCTTGGGGCGCAGGGCCGCGCAGGCGCTCCCAGGCCCTGCCAGCACGGCAGTGCGGCGCGGTGGGTCATGGGAGCGCGTTCAACCCGGCGGCGCGAAGGTTCTGGAGCGGATCGGGCCGCGTTCGCGCGCGTGGGGCGGCCAGGGCTTGGCGGTGTCACGCAGGCAGACGTGAAACGCTCTGGGGCTGAGGAACGGATAGCTGGAGGGAGGGGCCGGGCACCCCCCCCCCCCCGGCTCCCCCAGAGACGTTTGAGCCGTTGCCGCTGCCCTCCATCAGCGGGGAACTGGGGCGCTACTGAAAGTCAGAAAGGATGCTGGGGACGGAGGGCATCGGGGAGGGTTTGGGCATAGAGGGGCAGCAGCGCTTCCATGGAGAGTGTCTCTCACCACTCAGTGCCTGGTTCTACGTAACTTCCGTAACCTCCAGCCCAGGAGCGAGAGGGCAGGGCAGGGCTGGCTGCTCACCTGCGTGCCTAGGAGCTGGCAAGGGGGGGCCTGTGGGTTTTCTAGTGGGTGGGTTTGTGCTGCCTTCCCCGGTCGAGGCTGGACCGAGAGAGGACAATGAGGGCAGGCTGCCAAGGCCAAGTTTACTGCCCAGGAGTGGCAAGCCCAGTCAGCACCCAGAGACTTTGCAAAAGCGAGCGGAGCATGAGGTTGGGTGCTTCTCGTGTGCACCGCTCCATGTCTCCTCTTCCTGTACTTAGGGTGCCTAGACAAGAGGTGGGTGCCGGCCCCCCAGCCCAGAGACCAAATGCCCTGTGAGCCAAGGACCTGGGTGCAGGCCAGAAGTTATTAGGGCCATCAGAGCCGAATTCACTGGAAAGAGATGTTTCTCAAGGCGAACACGTACATAAGAGACCAGCTCCCTTTCTGCCCTGGTCTAGTGACTCCTTTCATGAAACCATCTCTGAAATGTTATCTGTGTTTACACCCAAACTCACTCTCTTTGATCTTTGAAACGCGAATCAAAGATCACATTGTACCTTTACTTGGGTCTGTGGGGCTTTCAGCCGCCTTCGCCAAAAATAATAAAAGTGGCACCCAGCCAGGAAACGCCTCCTTGAAGTGTGAATGAAACTTGTATTTTTCGGTTGTATCTTTCCTAATTGACCTGATAATTTAAACTTCCTGCCTCAAAGGAGAGGGGGAGTTCCCGACAATTTGGCTTACCTCAGGCCAACTCAAGGCCGGTCAGCAGAGAGCAGGCAGCAGGCTCCTGTAAAAAACTAATCCAACCATGCCAGGCTATCAGAAATGACCATTTTTGATTCAGATTGCTTTCTTTCATTCAGGCCAGCTTCTACGTATTTTTAAAGATTTTATTTATTTATTTGACAGATCACAAGTAGGCAGAGAGGCAGACAGAGAGAGAGGGGGAAGCAGGCTCCCTGCTGAGCAGAGAGCCCGATGTGGGGCTCTATCCCAGGACCCTGAGATCATGACCTGAGCCGAAGGCAGAGGCTTTAACCCACTGAGCCACCCAGGCACCCCGCTTCTATGTATTTTTAATTGTGGTAAAATATACATAACAAAATCTACCCTTTTAAAACCATTTCTAGGTGTACAATTCGGTGGCATTAAGTATATTCATACTGTTGGGCAACCTTCACCACCACCCAACTCCAGAACTTTTTCATCACCCCAAACAGAAACCATACCCATTCTTTTTTTTTTAAAGATTCTATTTATTTATTTGACAGCAAGAGAGAGACAGCGAGAGCAGGAACATAAGCAGGGGGAGTGGGAGAGGGAAAGCAGGCTTCCTGCTGAGTAGGGAGCCTGATGTGGGGCTCGATTCCAGGACTCTGGGATCATGACCTGAGACGAAGGCAGGCTCTTAACGACTGAGCCACCAAGGCACCCTGAAACTGTACCCATTCTAATTCCTCCCTGCTACCTCTGTCCCTGCCTCTAGTAACCTCTATTCCACTCTGTTAATTTCCTTATTCTAGGTACCTCATATCTAAGTGGAATCATACATCATTTGTCATTTCACTTAGAATAATGTTTAAGAGGTTTGCAGTGTAGCACCTATCAGAATTTTTGTTCCTTTATAAGGCTGAATAATATTCAATAATCTGTACATACCACATTTTGTTTATCCATTCAGCCGTTGATGGCCCCTCGAGTTGCTTCCATCTTTAGGCTATTGTGACTAATACTGCTATTAATATGGGTGTACAATTATTTATGTGAGTCCTGCTTTCAGTTCTTTTAGGTATATACCTAAATCGTATGGTAATCTGAATCATATGGTAATCCTATGTTTAACTTTTTGAGAAACTGCCAGACTTTTCCATAGCAGTTGCATCATCTTATATTTCCACCAGCAATGCACAAGGGTTCCAATTTCTCCACATCCTCACACTTACTCTTTTCCGGGTTTGTTGGTTGGTTTGTTTGTTGTTGTTTTTTGTTTTTTTAAATCAATTAGGTTTTGTTTTTTTTTTAAGATTTTATTTATTTATTTGACAGAGAGAGATCACAAGTAGGCAGAGAGGCAGGCAGAGAGAGAGGGGAAAACAGGCTCCCCGCCTAGCAGAGAGCTCGATGCAGGGCTCCATCCCAGGACCCTGAGATCATGACCTGAGCCGAAGGCAGAGGCTTTAAACCACTGAGCCACCTAGGCACCCCTGTTTTTTTGATAATAGCCATCCTAATGGGTGTGAAGTCGTATTGCATGGTTTTAATTTTAGCAATGAGAGAAATTCAGCATCTTTTCATGTGTTTATTGACCATTTGTATATCTTCTTTGGAGAAGTTTCTGTTCAAGTCCTTTGGCCATTTTTTTATTGGGTTTTTTTGTTTTATTGTTGTTGAGTTGTAGGTGTTCTTTGTAGATTTTAGATATTAATCCCTCATGAGATATAAAATTTGTGAATATTTTCTCTCATTCCATGGTTTATCTTTTCAGTCTCTCGATGGTTTCCTTTGAGGTACAAAGCTTTTAGGGGTGCCTGGGTGGCTCAGTAGGTTAAAGCCTCTGCCTTTGGCTCGGGTCATGATCTCAGGGTCCTGGGATCGAGCCCCGCATCGGGCTCTCTGCTCAGCAGGGAGCCTGCTTCCCCCTATCTCTCTGCCTGCCTCTCTGCCTACTTGTGATCTCTCTCTCTCTGTCAAATAAATAAATAAAATCTTAAAAAAAAAAAAAAAAGCTTTTAAATTTTGGTAAAGTCAGATTACCCATTTTTTCTTTTGTTATTTTGGTGTCATATCCAAATTATTGCCAAATCCAATGTTGTGGAAATTTGCCCCTGAGTTTTATAATTCTAACCCTTATGTTCAGATCTTTGATCCATTTGAGTTATTTTTTATATAACTTAGTTTAAGATAAGGGCCAAGCTTCATTTTTTTCATGGGGATATCTAGTTTTCCCAGTATCACTTGTTGAAAAAACTGTCCTTTTCCCATCAGATAGTCTTGGCACCCTTGTCAAAAATCAATTGACAATGTAAGCATTGGTTTATTTCTGGGATTTTTATTTTATTCCTTTGGTGTCTATGTCATACAATCTTGATTATTGTAGCTTCGCAATAAGTTTTGAAATCAGGAAGTTTGAGTCTAATTTCACTCCTTTTTTCCAAGATTATTTTGGTTATTGAGATTCCATATGAATTTTAGGATGGGTTTCTCTATTTCTGCAAAAACAAACACAAAAACGCTGTTGGGATTTTGATAGGGGTTGCCTTTAGTCTGTATATCACTTGGTATAGTATGGATATTTCAATAATATTAAGTCTTCTAGCCCATGAATATGGGATGTCTTTCCATTTATTTAAGTCTTCTATAATTTCTTTCAGTGATGTTTTGTAGTTTTTAGTGTGCAAGTCTTTTGCTTCTTTGGTTAAATTTATTCCCATATATTTTATTCTGTTTGACATTATTATAAGTAGGATTGGTTTTTTTTTTAAGATTTTATTTATTTATTTGACAGAGAGAGATCACAAGTAGGCAGAGAGGCAGGCAGAGAGAGAGGGGGAAGCAGGCTCCCCGCTGAGCAGAGAGCCCGACGTGGGGCTCGATCCCAGGACCCTGAGATCATGACCTGACCCGAAAGCAGAGGCTTTAACCTACTGAGCCACCCAGGCGCCCCTAGGATTGTTTTCTTAATTTCCTTTTCAGATTGCTCATGGTTGATGTATAGAAATGCAGCTATTTTTGTGTGTTGATTTTATATCCCGCAACTTTGTAGAATGCATTTGTTAGCTCTAGTAGTGTTTCTGTGGAATCTTTAGAGTTTTCGACATAGAATTTCATGTCACTTGTGAACAGAGATAATTTTCCTTCTTCCTTTACAATTTGAATTTCTTTATTTCTCTTTCTTGTCTTATTGCTCTGGCTAGGACTTCTAGCACTAAGTTGAATAGAAGTGGCAAGAGCAGGCATCCTTGCCTTGCTCCTGATCTTAGAGGCAAAGCTTTCAGTTTTCACCATTGACCTTCATCAGGGGCCTTTCCCAGAGCCCACTGGTGGCTGCCTGAGCCCAGAACCAGGAATACCAGGGTCTCTCTGTTCAGCCCGCACCTTTCTCATTCTACCAAGTTTCCCTAAATAATGTAGAGCTGAATCCTTTGATGCCTTTGATGCCTTCTCAAAGGTCCCATTTTCCAGAAAGGGTCTCTTTCCTCTTCTTGTGGTAGGGCTGTGCCCTAAGTGATTAGCGTGGATGTCTCAGAGACCTTTCTAATTTAGCCAGGTGGCTGGGCACCTGAGTCTGGTACCCCTGGCGTTCCTTGTGCTTCAGCTTTGTTATGGACTGAATGTTTGTATCCCCCTAAACTTCATACGTTGAAATCCTAACCCCTAATGTGATCGTATTAGGAGGTGTGGCTTTTGGAGCCCTCACGAATGAAATTAGTGCCCTTATAAAGGAGACCTCACACAGCTCCCTCATTCCTTCTGCGTGAGGACCCAGGGAGAAGTTGGCTGTCTATAAACCAGAAAGTAGGTTCTTACCGGACATCAGATCTGCTGGTGCCTTGATCTTGAGCTTCCCAGCATCCAGAACTGAGAGGAATAAATTTCTCTTGTTTATAAATCACCCAGTCTATGGTATTCTGTTATTGCAATCTGAAGTAAGACAAGCTTTTGGAAACCATTGTTGTCTTTGTCAGTTTCTTTACATTCTTTCTTTGTCTTTTGAAATTGAGGCAAGATTTATTTCAATAAAATACGCAAATCTTAAAAGCACAGTTCCATAAATTTTGTGCAGTAAGCCACCACCACACATAATTAAGCTATAGAACATTCCATTACCCAGAAAGTGTTTGCATCCCTCATAGATCTTGTTCTGATTTCTACTGCATGGCTTTATTTTGCCTGTTCTGGAACTTCCTAACCATGGAATCCTAGAGCGTGGCCTCTGTGTTTGACCCAGTGTTTGTAAGATTCGTCTATGTTTATGGTTCCAAGTGTCTCATTTGTTATTGCTGTGTGGCACTCGTTGCATGTGACTACACAATTCGTTCATCCAGTCTCCCGTTAGTGGACATTCAGGTGATTTTGAATTTGGAGCTATCAAGAACAAAGCTATGAGCATTCTTGAAAAAGTTCTTTTTGTGGACATAGGGTTTAATTTCTTGAGGGTTCATGCTGGGTCATGGGGTAGGTGCATATATTTAACTTTATAAGAAGCTGTCAGACGTTTTCCAAAGTATCTGGAACTTTTACACTTCCTCCAGCACGGCGTGAGAATTCCAATAGCTCCACCTCCTCACCAACACGTGGTATTGTCAGTCTTCTTACTTGTAATCATTCTGGCAGGAATGGAGTGGTATTTCATTGTGGTTTTGATTTCCCTGACTACTGATGAAGTCCATGCTTTCGTGTGGTTGTTTGTCATCTTTTATTAATTTACAAGAGTTTTTTCATGCATTCTTCATTTAAAAGTGTCAGATATATGTATTGTATATATGTTCTCTTAGTCTGTCACTTGCCAATTCGTTTTCTTGAAGATATCCTTTGAAGAGTAGAAGTTTCCCATCTTGGTGGCTAGTGCCTTTTGTACCCTAAAAAACCTCGCTGCCCTAACATCATGAAGTTTTTTACTATGTGTACTTCTGGAAGTTCTATTGTTTTAGCTTTTACATGCACATCTATGGTATATTTTGAATCAATTTTTGTGCATGATATAAGTTACAAGTTGAAGTTCGTTTTTATCCATATGGACCTTCCATTTTCTAGCACCATTTGTTAAAATAAAAATGATCCTCTTCTCAACTGCATTACCTTGGCAATTTTGTTAAAATCCAGTTACCACATTTGGGTGGTTCTAATTCTGGACCCTCTACTCCGTTCCACTGATCTTTGTCCTTAGGCAAAAAAACATATTACTTATTACATAAACTATTATTTATTACATATACATATTAATTATTACATAAACTATTACTTATTGTAGCTTTAGAGTAAGACTTGAAATCAGATAGTTACATCCTCCAACTTTGTGTTCCTTTTCAAAATTATTTTAGCTACTCTAATTTTTTACACTTCCATATAAGTTTTAGAACCAACTTGCCAATTTCTATGAAAAGTCAGCTTGTCGATTTCTAATGAGATTTTGATTAGGATCGTGTTGAATCTATAAGTAAATTTGGGGATAGGGAACTTCTTAATGAAATCGGGTTTCCAATTCATGAACAGATTATACCTCTTTGTTTATTTAGGTCTTCAATAATTTCTTTCAGGAATTGTTACAGTTTCCAGTGCACAGATTTGCATGTATTTTGTTAAATTTATCCCTAAGCATTTTATGGTTTTTTATGTTATTACAAATAGTACTTTAACATTTTTTCAGTTTCCAGTTTTTCTTTGCTGGTATGTAAAACTAGAATTGACATGTTATCTTGATCTCTTGCTAAATTCACTTACTAGTTCTAGTAATTGTTTCATAGTTTCGTTAGGATTTTCTATGGACATGACCCTGTTATCTACAAATAAAAACAACTATGCTTCTTTCTTACATATATATGACATTTGTGTATATCTAGATATAATATGTGTATGCATACATACATATTTGTACATATAACTACATGATTTTTTTTCTTTGTTGCAGTGGCCAGGACTTTCAGTAATAAAGTTCAGTAAAGTGGTAGGAGTAGGCATCCTTGACCTACTCTTAATCTTAGAAGGAAAATGTTTGGTCTTTGACCATGAAGTCTGGTGTCAGCTGTAGCTGTTTTTCATAGACAGCTTTTTATCAGGTTGAAGGTGTTTCCTTTCAATCCTAATTTTCAGAGTTTTGTTTTTTCATAAATGGGTGTTGGATTTGGTCAAATGCTTTTATTTCATCTGTTGCTATGATCACAATATTTTTCTTTCTCATTCTGTTAATGTGATAAATTACACCGATTGCATGTCGAATGCAAAATCACTTTGCATTCCTGGGATTGAGCTCACTTGGCCATAATCAGTTCTTCGTATGTATTGCTAGGTTCAACTTGCTCATATTTTGTGGGGACCTTTGCATCTATGTTCTTGAGGGATACTGATTTGTAACTTTCTTTTCCCAGAATGTCTTTGTCAGGGTAACGCTAGACTCATAAAATGATGGGAAGAGGTTCTTCCTCCTCTGTTTTCTGAAATAATTGGTACGGTATTGGCATTATTTCTTACTTAAATATTTGAGAAAATTCATCAGTGAAGCTATCTGGACCTGGAATTTTCTTTATGGAATAGTTTTTAGTGAAGAATTTAATTCTTTTGATAGATGTGGAGTTTTTCATATTTTCTACTTCTTCCTGTGTAAGTTATCTGTCCATTTCTAAATTGTCAAAATTATTGAATTAACTTTGTTCATAATTTTGCCTTATTATCTTTTTAAAAAGAGTATTTTATTTATTGGGAAACCTGGGTGGCTCAGTTGGTTAAGCATCTGCCTTCAGCTTAGGTCATGATCCCAGGGTCCTGGAATCCAGCCCCTCGTCAGGCTCCCTGCTCAGCGGGGAATCTGTTCCTCCCTCTCCTTCTGCCCGCCCCCCCACCACCACTTGTGCTCTCTCTCTCTCTCTTGCTCTTTCTTTAATAAATAAAATCTTTATTTTTTTTTTAAGATTTTATTTATTTATTTGACAGAGAGAGAGATCACAAGTAGGCAGAGAGGCAGGCGGGGGGGGGGGGGGAAGCAGGCTCCCTGCTGAGCAGAGAGCCTGATGTGGGGCTCCATCCCAGGACCCTGAGATCACGACCCGAGCAGAAGGCAGAGGCTTTAACCCACTGAGCCACCCAGGCACCCCAAAATCTTTATTTTTTTAAAAAAGATTTTATTTATTTAAGAGAGAGACAGAA
>CM052889.1:55639122-55671860 GCA_028534135.1 Potos flavus | reverse complement strand
GATAATGGTAATTTTGTTAATAACCAACACTTGATTTTATTGATCATCACTTGTTTTCTATGTTATTGATTTCCACTTTTATATTTATTATTTCCATCCTCTTAGCCGTGGTCTGAATTTGCTCTTTTTTTGCTTTCTTCAGGAGGTTGTACAATCAGAAATCATAAACACAAGTATTTTTTTAAATACAAGTAGTTTTCTTTTTGACACAAGTATTTTTTCTTATTTTTTTCTTTTTAACACAAATGTTTTAAAGCTATACATTTGCTTCTAATCACTTCATTGGCTGCATCCCAGAAACAACGAAGTGTTATGCTTTTATTATTGTCATTCAAAATATTTTCCAATTTCTTTTGAGCCCTTTTATTCTTGGGTTATTTAGAAGTATGCTGTTTAATTTCTAAATATTGGAGGGATTTTCAAGATAGCTTTTTGTGATTTTTTTTATGTGATTTTGTCTCAGTGTGTAGCCTCCTTGGTGAAAGTTCCACGGGTACTTGCAAAGAATGTGAAGAATAAAACAGGGGCACCTGGGTGGCTCAGTGGGTTAAAGCCTCTGCCTTCGGCTCAGGTCCTGATCTCAGGGTCCTGGGTTCAAGCCCCGCATCGGGCTCTCTGCTCAGCAGGGAGCCTGCTTCCCCCCTCTCTCTCTCTCCCTGCCTCTCTGCCTACTTGTGATCTCTCTCTCTGTCAAATAAAAATAAAAATCTTAAAAAAAAAGAATAAAACAAATGTGATGAATGATGGTGGGAATCTGGTACGATCACTTCAGAAAAACTCTTTGGCATTCTTATAATGTTAAACATATATACCTATCATATGTCCTAGCCATTTCACTCCTACACGCATATCCAAGAGAAAGGAAAACACATACCCACACAAACAGTTCTTCGTTAACATTCATTGCGGCTTCACTAATAACAGCCAAAAATGACCCAAACGTCCACCAATAGGTAAATGGATAAACAAAATGTGGTACATCTATACTATGGAACACACTCATCAAGAAAAAAAAGAACCAGCTACTGATACACAACTGAGTAGAAGAAATCTGATGCAGGGGCGCCTGAGTGGCTCAATCACTGGGCATCTGCCTTTGGTTCAGGTCATGATCCCAGAGTCCTGGGATCGAGCCCCACATCGCGCTCCCTGCTCGGCGGAAAGCCTGCTTCTCCCTCTCCCACTCCCCATGCTTGTGTTCCCTCTCTCACTGTGTCTCTCTCTGTCAAATAAATAAAAAATCTTAAAAAAAAAAAAGAAAGAAAGAAATCTGATACAGAAGAGCATATACTCTATGACTCCTTTTATAGAAAATGCAAACTAATCAATAGTGACAGAAAGCTGATCAGTGGTGGCCTGGAGCAGGAAATGAAGGGACAGAAGAAGTGGAAAGGAGCATAAGGAAATATTTGGGGGGGTGGAAATTTCTATATCTTGATTGTTGGGATGGCTTCCTGAGTATATACATCTGTCAACACAGGATCAAATTGTCCACTTTAAATGGATGCAATTTATCACATGTAAAATATATCTTTAAAATGTTGTTAAAGTTTTTAATAAAGCTCAAACGGAAAAGCTACCCATTAGAGTGCAGGAGAAAATAAAGTGGCTTTCTGTTGGGGGACTATTTATACTATAGTTGTTGGGCATAGTGTTCTATAAATGTCAATTAGGTTTCAGTGGTTGGTAATATTGTTCAGCTCTCCTGAAATATCTCTAGTTGGGTCAGTTGCTGAGAAACAGATGTTAAAATCTCTAAATGTGACTAGGATTTGTCCATTTCTCATTTTAATTCTGCAATTCTGTAATTAAGTGCATACACATTTATGATTGTTATCCTTTCCTGATGAATTGAGCCTTTTATTACTATGAAATGGGCCTGCCCATCTTTGGTAAAATGCTTTCTCTTGCAGTCGATGTTTTTTGATATTAATATTGCCACATCGGCTTTCTTTATTTTTTTTTTAAGATTTTATTTACTTGAGATAGCTTGAGAGCAAGAGCACAAGGCGGGGGAGGGACAGAGGGAGAGAGAGAAGTGCAGGCTCCCAGGGACCCCAACGCGGGGCTCGATCCCAGGACCCTGGGATCACAACCTGAGCCGAAGGCAGATGCTTAACCAACTGAGCCACCCAGGCGCCCTGCCTCATCAGCTTTCTAATGTTTAACTTTTGGATTGTGTATCTCTTTCTATTTTCAGCTCGGATGTGTCTGTTTACCTAAACATAGACAACATATAGTTGGATTTTGCTCTTTTAAATCAAGTATGTTAATCTCTGCTTTTACTTGGAGAGTTTAATCCATGTATTTATGTAATTATTGATATTAATTAGGTTTGATGAGGTTAAAGCCTACCATTTTCTTATTTGTTCTCTATTTGTCCCATCTTTTCTTTCTTTCCTTCTTTTTTTTCCTGTTCCTCCTTTTCTCCCTTCCTTTGGGCTTATCAAAGTTTTTTTAGTATTTCATTTTAACTACTCTATTGACTTTTTAGTTGTACCTCTTTTTTTTTTTTTTTAAGATTTTATTTATTTGACAGAGAGAGAGACACAGCAAGAGAGGGAACACAAGCAGGGGGAGTGGGAGAGGGAGAAGCAGGTTTCCTGCCGAACAGGGAGCCCGATGCGGGGCTCAATCCCAGGACCCTGGATCATGACCTGAGCCAAAGGCAGACACTTAACAACTGAGCCACCCAGGCGCCCCTAGTTGTACCTCTTTGTATTGTATTTAGTGGTTGCTCTAGGAGTTTACAACATGCATCTTTAATTTACTATAATCTACTTAGAGTAGATATTGTACCACTTCACTTCACATTAAATATAAGAACCTTGCAACTGTATAAGCCCATTTGCAACCATCTTTTTGCTGTTATTACATTTTTCATTCATATGAACCCAGTTGTACATGGTTACAATCCTCGTTTTAAGTAATCAGTCTCTTTTAAAGAAAATAAGAGGGGCGCCTGGGTGGCTCAGTGGGTTAAAGCCTCTGCCTTCAGCTCAGGTCATGATCTCAGGGTCCTGGGATCGAGCCCCGCATTGGGCTCTCTGCTCAGCAGGGAGCCTGCTTCCTCCTCTCTCTCTGCCTGCCTCTCTGCCTACTTGTGATCTCTCCTTCTGTCAAATAAATAAATAAAATCTTTAAAAAAAAAAGAAAGAAAATAAGAGAAGGAAGAAAATAGCATTTTATTTTAATTTTTTTAAGAAAATAGCATTTTTTTAGTTTTATTATATTTATTTATTTTTTGAATTTAAATCCAATTAGCCAACATATAGTACATCATTAGTTTCAGATATAGTGTTCGATAATTCATCAGTTGCATATAACACCCAGTGCTCATCACATCACGTGCCCTCCTTAATGCCCATCACTCAGGTGCCCCATCCCCCCACCCACCTCCTCTTCTGCAACCCTCAACTTGTTTCCCAGAGTCCAGAGTCTCTCATGGTTCATCTCCCTCTCTGATCTCCCCCCCTTCAGTTTTCCCTCCCTTCCCCTATGGTCCTCTGTGCTATTCCTTATGTTCTGCGTATAAGTGAAACCATATAATAATTGACTTTCTCTGCTTGACTTATTTCACGTAGCATAATCCCCTCCAGTTCTATCGATGTCGATATGGTGGGTATTCTTCCTTTCTGATGGCTGAGTAATATTCCATCGTGTATATGAACCACATCTTCTCTATCCATTCATCTGTTGAAGGGCATCTCGGCTCCTTCCACAGTTTGGTTATTGTGGACATTGCTGCTACAAACATTGGGGTGCCTGTGCCCCTTCTTTTCACTACATCTGTATCTTTGGGGTAAATATCCAGTAGTCCAATAGCTGGGTCATAGAGTAGCTCTATTTTTAGCTTCTTGAGGAACCACTATACTGTTTTCCAGAGTGGCTGCACCAGCTTGCATTCCCAATTGACCTACATATTCCCCATATCCAGTAGTCTTTTTTTGCTTTCTATCAATCTGAGCTTCCATCTGGTGCAATTTCCCTCCGGCCTGAAGAACCTCCTATTGCATTTCTTGCAGTGTGGGTCAGCTGAGGAATTATTTCAGCCATCATTGAAATACCTTCAATTCTCCCTCATTTTTGAATATTTTCACTGCACATTGATTTTCTGAGTTGGCTTTATTTTTTTTCTCACATAAATTTTGTTCCATTGCTTCTGATCTCCATTTTTTTCTGATGTAAAGTCAGAAATGTGATGTGTCTTTATTCCTCTGGCATCTTTCAGGATTTTCTCTTTATCTTTGGTTTTCAAGAGTTTGACCATGATGTGCCTCCGTGTGTTTTCTTCATGTTTATACTGCTTGGGATTTGCTGATATTCTTGCATATGTAAGTTGATCCAAAATTCATTAAATTTTTGGTTATTGCTTCTTCAGATTTTTTTTTTCTGCCCCATTCTTTCTCTTCTTCTCCTTCTGAGCCGCAATTAGACTTTCTAGAATGGTCTCTCTGGTTTGTATTTCTTGTATCGTCACTCTCTGTTCTTTCTTTTTTTTTTTTTTAAGATTTTATTTATTTGTGTGTGGGGGGAGCACAAGCAGAGGGAGCAGCAGGCAGAGGGAGAAGCAGGCTCCTCGCTGAGCAAGGAGCCCGATAAAGGACTTGATCCCAGGACCCCAGAATCCCAGGATCATGACCTGAGCCGAAGGCATCTCCAATCTGTTCCTAAGATCACCTAAAGTCCATCCAACTACATTTCATTTGTTGTACTTTTCAGCTCCAGAATTTCTGTTTGGTTCTCTTTTACAGTTACCATTTCTCTGCCGAAATTCCTTCCGTTCATTGTGACCTTTTTTTTTTTTTCTTTTCTCCTTTGAGTACTTAAACATATTTATAAGAGCTGTTTTAAAATTTAATTCAATTGCCTTAGGGATGCTTTCTCTTAGCTGCTTTTCTTCTCGGCTAAGAATCACATTTTTGTGTTTCTTGCCCGTCTAGTAATTTTTTATTGCATTCTGGACATTACAAATGGCACTTGGTAGAGGCTTTGGATTGTTTTCTTCTGAAGCATGTTAACTTTTGTTTGTTTCATTTGGAACTTTTGGAAGCTTAGTTTTATATTTGCGAGGGTAGGTCAGTTGCAATTCTGCCCTTGGTCCTAATTTCACAGATCCTTTTATCCTGGGACATAATTTTTTTCTCCTAAGGCATGGACATCCTGTGGTTTCAGTGGAGAGCCCATGGTGTTTGCACAGTCCCCGTACCTTGGCTGGTCTCAAGATCCACACTCTCTATAGCAATAGCGGAAATCTCTGCTCCACTGTTCTCTTCCTACTGGACCCCTTGAGTCTCATTCATACAGAAGCAGTCCAGGAGTCAACCAAGGACTTGAGGGGAGTTTACATGCACATTTTCAGGGATTTTCTTCCTCATTTCCAGATGCTCTGACTGACCCAAACTCTGTTCCCTGGAACATCAAGCCAAAAGGATTACTGCTTTCTGCTCCTGTTTCAGTCACCCATGCCATGTCGTGGAGAGGGCGCTTGGGGGAAAAGCAGTACAAACGTGGGTCTCACCCAGTGCATTTCTCTCCTTTCAAAGGTTGAATTCCCTCTAGTTTCCACTTTTATTTTTTTGTTCTTTAGTGCCTTTGGATAGTTATCTTTTCTATTTTGTCTAGAGTCGGCCATTACTAACTCAGGAGAGTTAGCCCTGGATAAGTAAGCTGCTCAGTCATTACTCAGACCGGCCGGCCCCTCCTTATACTTACTTTATAGGCACCGATCTTGCCATGCCTGCCTTTGTGGTGAGGACACATGGTGCCTGATGAAATGCTCGGAGCAAATCTGGTGTTCCGCTCCCCTCGTGCGGCCCTTGCATGTCAGAACCAGGAGGAGGTAAGCTGAACGAAGTTGGGTCAGGTTCTAAGCCATTTTACCCCTTTCCCAAGGATGCATAGTGTGCAGAGCATAGCCCTCAGATCTTGCAGAGCAGGGCATCGTGGAAATCTTGGTACTGAAAACACAAAGATTTCATGCCGATGGTCATTTGACAGCCATGTTTTGAGCACCTATTATGTGCAAGGTGTTGTGCTGGGGACAAAGACGTGAATGAGGGAGGCTCCTCTGGGGTGAGAGGGAAACACCATTCTGTGGGAGCCCTCAGCAGGCCCCTTGCCAGGTATCAGGGAAGGCTTCCTGGAGGGGGATCCCTGCACTGAATCTTAACCGAGGAGGGGAAGTCAGCCGGGACAGAAGGGTGGAGGCCCAGTTTGGGGCTAAGGGGACAAGCACGGGCAAAGGCTTAAAGTGTGTTGTAGGAGAGGGTACGAGGCAGGAGTAAGATGAGCTCCCCCAACTCACTGAGCGCCTCCATGGCGGTGGGCCTCTGGTCTTGAAGGCAGCCCTCAGAGGCTGGGCTGGGAGTCAGGGCTTGTCTGAGCCTGCGAAGGCAGCACTCACTCACGCGGTGCCTGGGCCTCCTGGTGCAGCTTCCCACCCTGACGTGCCTGGGAGCTGCAGAGCTGATAGGTAAGCATCTTTTGAGAGCAGTAAGGTGCTGGATGGGACCCTGACTTCCCAAGGACAGGCCGATGCAAACAACACGTCCCATTTATACACCATCTCCCCTGCCCAAGACTTTGAAAATCAAATACTCCCCAAGCTATGGAAACCCAACCACTGGCTGATTGTTAGGACTTTATTATTCTAATCACCCGGCCCAATGCCAGCCACTGAGGGCAGAACAATGAGCCATTGAAGCTGCGCGGAGGTCTTGCCTCCCATCCACCCTCTCCCACGGTGGGGCTCTGGCGCTGAGGCCTTGGTGGGGGGTGGGGGGCGGGGGATGGCGGTGGGCCTGTGCCCCGGCTGCACCACTGCACCCCATGGGGACTTCTGGGGGGTCTAGGCATCGGTCTCACTCATCAAGTGGGAGGCCCCAAGAACACACATCTGGACCTTGCTTTGATCCCCTCCACATTCTGTCCCATATCTTGACCCTGGTAGCCGCGGAGCTAATTACATCTGCTTTGGGAAATGTATGGGTATGAAAAATTTTCAAAGATGCTAAAGACCACGAGGCGCCATTAGCTGTTCTCACCACACGTGGCCTGTGTGCCTCACTAATAAAGTAAAAAGAGAGACGGTGGGGTGCCCTCTGCTGGGGTGCTCACACCCGTATGCCCGGTGCCCGGTGCTTGGGAGCCCTGGCTGGCTGAGCGGCCAGTGGCGAAAGCAGGGAGCTGGGTCCAGCTGGCTCTTGACCCCCCGCTGCTATGAAACAAGGTCACACCGTCTCTTGTTTACGGTCCCACGTCAATCCCAAGCATTTGGTGTTATTTGATCATCAGTTATAAGCCAAATATCCCGATTTTATTAGGAAAAAAAAAAGCCAGTTTAATTTTGTGGAACCACGAGGCCGGATCACTGTCCTGTGAAACTCTAGAGGCCAGAAGCTCAGAGAGCTTGAGCTGGGCCTGCCTTGCCAGTCCCTCCTGTTGTTGCCACTGCCTCTGGATTTCCTGCCTGGGCAGAGACTGGGGCACGACCAGCCAGGCAGCAGAGGGCTCGGCTGTTTCCTGAGCTCCCCCGGGGTTCATCAGAGTCAGATTTTCACTCATAAGTGCCCAGCTCTCTGCCCTGTCCTAGGGGGTCAGCTCTAAACACAGTGGGCCCATGGGAAGGGGGTCCTCTTGCTGCCCGCTCGGATAGCTCTGGGACGGCTGCTGGGACCCTGACTTGGGTTTCGGGATTAGGGAAACCCAAGCACTATAAAGCACGTCGGGGCTGGGATTAGGCGGGCTCAGCTCTAAGATGCTTTGCTGGGCCCCATGGGCTGATGCCACGACCCCTTCACTGCCCTCGAAGGCACAGGTGCTTGGCCAGGCACCAGGACATCCAGGGCTCCCAGGGCCCTCGGATGGTGGGACCAGTAACCTGAGAGCTCACAAGGGGCTGTGCTGTGCAGCAAGGGCTGGCAGGTCGGGGAGGAGCAGGACAGGGAGGACAAGGTGGCGGGTCAGTCCTGCTCGGAGGGGTTCTTCAGAGGGGTGCCAGAAGCAGCATCTGTGAAACAGTCCCCAAGTCCGGTCTCCTCCCTCCCAGGGCTGCCCCAGAGACCCAGAGCAAATATGGCCTCCTGGCGGGCCCTGGCTACTTGGCAGATGGGGGGGGGGGGGTGGCATACCTATTGTCACTTTCATTCCCTGAACATCGTGTTGGTAGTCTGAGGTGAGTGCTGTCCGTGGCTGGCGGGAGCCCAGGGTGTCTGCTGCACGTCCTGGGCCTTTGGTGAACTTTCCAGGTCATGGGGGGCAGGGTCTGGAAACAGGAAGTGGTGACACCAGTCATGGCGGCGGGGCAGGGAGGCAGGCCCTGCTCCCTGACCTGAGGCCCAAGAAGTACTGGGCAGGGGATCCCTCGGCGGGGGAAGAGGGCGCATGGGCCCCGGCCCCTCCATACTCACAGATGTGACCTGGCCCATACGTGTGAAGTGACGTCTCTTTCTCCCAATTATCCATCGCCACATTTCCTGTCTCGTGATCTCCACAGCCTGTGGCTGGACATGCCTCCCCCAAGGCACCTGTGCACTTCCCTCCTTCACCAGCTTGTCTGAGGGGGGCCCCCGGCAGCTTGGCTCCCCCCATGGCCCAGCCCTTTTGGAGCTGGGACGCCTGGCCTGGGCGGTGACCCTCACAGAGCTGGTGCGTGCACAACTTTGGGGAAGGACACCCCCCCCACACACACACACCCCTGTGAAAAAAACCAGCAGAGAAGCCACTCGTGCAGAACGTCAAGCACCTCCCTCAGCCTGGGGGTGCAGATGCAGTGGGCAGAGCCTGGGTCCTGTGCCACCCCCAGTCCCCGCCCTGTTCTAGGAGGAAGGCATCGAAGACGTATATTTATTTATTGGTGCCTCTGCCTAGTATCGGACGGGCCTAAGGCAGTTTCCAGGGCCACTCAGCAGCCAGCGAGAGAGCCCAGGTCTAAGATGGTGGCCAAGGAAGGAAGAAACAAGGGCGGGTCATAGAAGGCAGCCTTAGCGAGGCCCGTCATCTGGCTCTGGGCGTTCCCTCCAAGGTAGCTGCTGGCACTGACGGAAACCTGATGAGAATGGGAGGGAAGCAGAGGGCCCGGGGGAGGGAACCAAGGGGAAGGGAAGGAGGAGGCAGAAGCAGGCCGCCAGCCCAAAGGCTACAAGGGCCACTTTCTCAGCCGGGAGTCCTCAGAGGTCCTTTGTGCTGGTGACCCCACCAGGAGGGCTTGGGGCTGTGGCGTGGGGCTCTGGGGCAGACCCTGGGGCAGGAGCAGGAGCAGGAGCAACCTCTGGTGTCAGTCGGTCAGCCAGCTCTCACAGCAGGTGGCCTGTCGGCTGAAGGGGAGGCAAAGGTACAGGGGTCAGGGCCCCAGGTGGACGGGCAGTGGTGTGAGGCTAAAGGCTGGCAGGGCTCAGGCGTGTGTGTGGCTCCTCTGGAGGGACACCTGGTCCTGTGCTAAGGATGACTACGTCTCCTGCCCTGTCCTCGATTCTTGTCTCTCCCCCAGTATGGCTTGGCCCGAGGTGAGGGCACAGCCGTGCCCTGCGTCAGGCCAAAGATCCACAGCCTGCGAGTTTGGCGCCAGAAGCAAGCATCTGCCTCTGAGGCTGGGGGCGCCCCCCGCCCCCACCCCCGGAGCCAGGCCCAGCTTAGGCCCCAGATATTGCCAAGTATGCAAGCACCCCCACCATCTGGGTCAAGAATTGGTTCAGACAGAGAACATCCTACTGCTGCCTGCTCACCTGGGGGGTGGGGGATGGGCCCCCGACCTGTCTCTGGCAGTGACCAGCCCACAGTGTCCCCTGCATACACCCTGACCAGGACCCGAGGGTGGGCCAAGTGGGAGCAGTGGGCACTGACCAGGAAGAAGGTGGGTCGGTGGAAACCAGGGCAGACTTGGTCAGGCTGGGAAGGACAAGGACAAGGCCATGGCCTGGGCCAGGGGCACTCAGGGACCCCAGAGTGGAGAGGGGTGAAGGAGTGGCTCCCAGAGGAACACAGAAATGGGTGGGAAAAGTCCGGGACCCGGGAGACTTGGCTGGATCAAGTGTGCCAGCTTGGGGAGACAGGAATGGCCCCTGGCAGCCCGGCCCCCACTCTGGCCCAGACCCCGACCGTCAGCCCAGCACCGGGGAGCCTCTCGTGATGTACTTGGAAGAGCCAGATGCCCGCATGTGCGCTTCCCGTGAACGCTACAAGCCCACGCTGCAAGGGAGCCCCGGACCAGAATGGGCCAGGCACCTGGAGCCTGAACCGGGTCTGGAGGGCTCAGTGACATGGCCTGGGGGCCCTAAGTCTCTGGAGATGGCACAGCTCCAGTCTCTGGAGATGACACACACAGGCGTCCCGGACCCCCTGTGCTGTGGGTGCTCCTGACAGCTCTGTAGGCGGCGAGGAGCCAGGAGTGAGGGTCTCAGTCCTGCCCCTGGGGCCTGCTCCAGGTTGGGTAGTGGTCCAGGGCCCAGGCCACACCTTGGAGCTGCTGTCTGAGCCGGGTGAGATGAGGCATGTGGCCGAGACACTGGGAGACGAGCCACCCCAGGGACTTCAGGGGCAAGCCCAGACCTGAGGCCACAGACACAGACACCCCGAACCGCAGGTGACACCTGATGCCAAGCTGTTTGTCACGGGGCAACCCCACCTGTGAGAGTCCCTGGCTGGGCGTAGTGGTCACCTCGCCGGCCAGGCCACCCCGGCCACGTGAGAGTACGGCTGAGGCATGTGTAGGAAGGGAGTTCCCCACTGGCTACCCAGCAGAGTTGGCGGTCCCAGCAGGGCTGTGGGATATGGGAGGGGGGTGGGAACCAGTGACCAGATTTAAAGGCCTGCAGGCTGAGCCTCTGGGCCATCTTCTGGGGGCGAATGCCCCCTCTTGCAGCCCCACCATCAACCCCAGATGTCCTCCTCAGGCCCAGGCTACTCCTCGCTTGCTGAGCCCCTCTGGTCCGGGTCCAGGCCACCATAGTAACTTGTCACCCCTTCCCTGTATCGCCACTTTCTTGGGAGCCTCAGGACCTGTAGAGATGGAGCCTCATGGGGCTAGGAGAAGGAAGGGGGTGGTAGGTGACCAGAGGGTGACCTATCTTGCTTTGCAGCAGAGGGGGAGGCAAGGGAGGGGGTAGTTTGGCCCCTGAGCGGCAGCACTCCCCCCCACCCCCAACCAACGTCATTGCGAAATCTGGAGCCATAAGTAGAAGCACGCGGGGACATTGCGGGCTAATTACAGGTTACACGAACAATCTGAGGAATTAAAATCATATTTTCATTGCACCGTAAAAACAGGCAAAAGTGGTGGAAAGGTAGCCCCGGAGCCAGGTGGAGAGCAGCCGGCCTGTGCCGCGCCGGCCCCTCCCTGAGCTCCTGGGGAGGAGGGGGGACAGGGCAGGGGTGCGCCCGGGGAGGGGACCTGGGGCCACACGGTGAGGCTGGACCTGCACGATCCCTGGGACATGCAGGACAGAAATCACGATGGCCAACACATCCGCCCTGCTCCCCACGCTCTTCCTCGGACCTGAGACCCCAGTGCATGAGCCGCTTAAGTGCTGGGCAGGGGACCCGGGCTGCCAGGCCTCCCCAGAGCGGTGGGAGCCTGGGGGGCACCCTGGGTGCCGAACCTCACGGCCAGGCAGGCATATGCTGACGCAGCACATGGCCCCGAAGGTGGCCCAGGTGATGACCTTCTGTGGCAGGCCTTCGCCGGGAATGCCCACTGTTTGCGAGCCGGGCCAGGACTCTGCCGGCGGTTTGCCAGGAAGGCGTGAGCTGCCAAGCTGGGGGAGTCAGTGGGCCTGAGGCGGGGGCTGTGAAGCCTCAGGGCCACACGGGCAGCGTCCCCGACAAGGGCTGTCCCAAGTCCCCGCGTGATTGGACAGCGAGGCTGGCGGGGCCTAGCACCATGGACGCTTCTTTCTGTCCCAGAGGAGGCATGGGCTGGGTGACTGGCCAGACACAGCATGAGAGCGGCCGTTAAGGGCTCAGCAGCTGTGCCGGAGCAGGGCCCTGAGAGAGGGTGCATGGAGAAAACCACTGGCGGTGGTGGTGGGGGGAGGCGGGTTATGGGGCCATGGACATGGGGCTGGCTGGCCCTCCGGCTGACCGGTGGGGTGGGTAGGGAGGTGGCAAGTCCTCGCGCCAGAGACTGCCTGGTGTGTGAGAGCTCCCACACAGGCATCATTTCTACCACCCCAAAAAGCAATAGAGCCATTGCAAGCTCCTCGTTTGCCCCACGGCAGGGGCCCCACCCAGCTCCAGGGGGCCCCTCCTGCCGCGCCCCCCCCAGCAGCTCAACTGCTTTAGCTGACCTCTATGGACCTCGCCCCGTGCCTGCCAGGCAGGGGAACACCTCCCCCCGCCCCGGCACAGAGGGGAGCCCGCGCTGCACCTTCCAAGGCAGGGGTGCGGCCGCCAACCGTGCGTTAAATGGTACACGGCTGGTCTCGCGCTGCACTTGTCAGGAGGGCACTGGCCCGGCCCTGCACTCGGCGTCCTCATGGGCGTCTGAGAGCTCCTGCACACGCTTCGCACCAGGCGAGCGAGCGTCTGAGGCTCCCGTAGGCCCATTAGGTGCAAAGACATTCCTTTGTTCGCTGACAAGCAGGGTCCCATCCAGGGCTCCCGGGCGGGCAGACTAAGTGATGTTTTCTTAAGGAAGACACGAGATTAACCACCGCTAAAGCCCCAGCACAATGCAGGGCCCTGCCCGTCACTGTCAGCGCGGTCTCTCTGCAATGACTGACAGGTGCGGCGGGGTGCCGAAGGGCGCTCCCGGGCCCGTCAAGCCTCAATGTGCAGGATTAGCCCGAATGCGGCAGACTCGCCGGCTGGGAGGGCCACAGTGGAAATGTAATGAGGTGCCTGATGTTTGGGGGACGGAAAGCCTCCAACAGAGCTGCCAACTCCTGTCACCGGGCCACACCACTGGCAGGTTGCTCTGGAACAAAGCCAGCAGCTTCCCGGCCCCCCGCTCCCTCCCCCTGAGCGCCTGTCTTGCTGCGAGGCACAGGCAGATCCGGCAGAGGGTCCTGGGAGGTGGGGGGCGGGGGGTGCTGGCTCTGCTCCCTGTGCCTGGGAGAAAGGGTCAGGGTCTGCTGAGGTGTGGCTGCAGGGTCGTGGGGCATGCTGACAGCTTGAGAGCAGTGCCCTGACAACTGTGAGGGGAGGGGGACAGGAGTGTATGTGACAGGCTCGGGGCGGCCAGGGCCCACCCCGACCCGGGACGTCCTGGGGGCGCGTTGGGGCCAGCACAGGCGAGGGCACGTGTCAGAAAAACACCCTCTTTATTTACACTCCAGAAACGCCAGGGGGTCTCGGATGTGGGCAGCCCACGGGGAGGGTTTCTGCGCACATCGTCATCTTCTGGCATCAGGGGCCTGGCGGGGCCAGGCCGGGCAGGAGGGTGCGTGAGGTGCGGGGCTGACGAGCCCCGGAGCCATCCCTGCGGGGCACGCGGGCAGTCCGTCCAGAGGCCACCCACGCCGACGACGTCAGGGGCTCTCCAGACAGGGGTGAGGCTTGCCTGGGCTCAGCCTCCGGCGTCCTACAAGAGTTGGGGGTCAGCATAGGGTAGTCACGCCATCCCTGCATTGGGCTGGCCATGTCTCCCGTGCCCACACACAAGGATTCTCTGGAGACAGGTGAGACACGGGCCCCAGAGAGAGCCCCTGCCCTCACCAGACTGATGCATCGCACGGAATGCTATACTGTTAAATATTTTGAGGGGTGCCTGGGTGGCTCAGTTGTTAAGCATCTGCCTTTAGCTCAGGCCATAATCCTGGAGTCCCAGGATTGAGCCCCACATTGGGCTCCCTGCTCAGCAGGAAGCCTGCTTCTCCCTCTCTGACTCCCCCTGCTTGTGTTCCCTCTCTCACTATGTCTCTCTCTGTCAAATAAATAAAATCTTAAAAAAAATTTTTTTTTTGAAATAATAAAAATGTACAGCCTGCTCTTAAAACAGCTGTTAGGTGCGACATTCTGATAAAAAGTTTCCTCAGGATGCACTTTGTTTGTCCGTATCAAGGGCAGCCCTGGCTGTGGGGGCTGCAGGACAGCGAGGTGCCCAGGGTGCCCTCAAGAGAAGCTGCAGGCCTGTGCCCAAATCTATGGGACCCTCACCTGCCATTCAGGCCCTCAGGCCCGCTTGAGGGCATCTTGGGGGGTGCTCTCTGCTCTGTCTATACTCTACTTCAGCCCTCAGGACCCCAACCCCGGGAGGGGCTGACGGCCACGGGGGCCACCCCAGGCGGGGCTGCCGGAGCTTCGAGAATGTTCTCACAGGACCAGCTGAATAGGCCCTGACCACATGCAACCTTTCAGCAGGTGTCAGGGAGGGACTCGCTAATTTCTTCCTCCTCAGAAGAGGGTTGGGATGAACAGACCCCGAGGCTTCCGCCTGGTCCCCGTCGCCGGGCCTGACTTTGCAAAGCTCTGACAGAACTAGACGTGTGGGCAGCCGCCATGCACAAGGCAGCGTCTCCACCTTCTGGGCGACAGAGAAATGAGCCGGCGCTGCTCTGAGTGGAGCAAAGTCAGAGAGGGAGGCCTGCTCCTCCCACCCAGCAGCCCCCTGAGCTCAGCCAGCGGCTGCTTTCCACACCCAGTGTCCCCCCCCCAGCCTCCCCCCAGCCCCAGGACAGGCCACCACAGTGTGAGACCAGCCTCAAGACATTTCCTGCCTCTGGGTAGCAGTGGCAGCTAAGCCAGTGTCTGGGGGTATCCTGTAGTGGGAGGGGGGGCGCCCTCACAGGGCCTCCTTCCCAGCCCTGCTGCTTCAGCCCCTGCAGCCGGGGCACAGGGCTCCCCTGTCTGAGGCGGCACGGCAGCTGTGGCCTCCCGTGTACCTGGAGAGGGCTGTTCACAGCGGCACTCCTCCATCCCCCCTACCCCCCCCACCTTAAACACGGAGCCTGCCCCAGCTGTGTACCTGGATGTGAGTCTCCGAAGAACCTGGCTGTGGGGGGCTGCAGGCGCGCCGCGTGCCCTTGGCCGGGCAGGGATGGCTGCTTACCCTCAGCAGCCGGTCACAGTGGGGTCCAGGCCCGAGCGCTTGGAGATCCGCAGCTTGGCCACCTCCTCGGCACAGGTGGGGTGGATGCCTACCGTCCGCATCACCTGTGAGTAGGAGGCCCCACACCTGCACACAGGGGGGCGGGGGGGGGTTCAGGCGATGAGTCCGCGCAGGGTGGCATGTCCACGTCATCCCGTCCCTCGGAAGACGGCACACGGGGAGGGCCCTGGAAGTCCCAGTCTCCTCGCTGCTCCCAGCCCACCAGGCGCAGGCCCACCTCGGCCCCCGGCTCCAGCTGCTCCTTCTGTGGGCCTGCTCCCTCTCCCCACCCGCCCCGGCGCGCGAGGCCGAGCCCGCTTCGATGACCCCTGCGCCGACCCAACCTGGTCCTGCTCACCGCGCTCTTCCGCTGAGCACCCAGCACTTCTCATACCATGCCCCCTGCCCCTGCGGCGGCGACCACCCACGGGCCACCGGTCCCCTCCTGGGAGGCACAGTGAGCGAGGACTCCCTGCAGGGCGCCGCCCCCGTCCGCAGACGAGGCCGCCACGAACAGCCCTCCTTCTGTCTACATGCACGTGTTGGAGTAGCGGGTGCACGAGTTCCTGACGCGAACAAGCGTGTGCGTTTCAAACTGTGGCCAAAAAGCCCCCAGAGGGAGCGTCCGGTTCACACCCTCCTCATGACTGTCTCTGAACATCGGTCCCCTCACACCACCGACGTGCTCAAACCTTCAGCGTCTCCACTACGCAGACGCTGGAAACGATCACCACCAGACCGGACGGTATCAAAGCTTTTAACCCTCACTGACCAAAATGGTTTCCTGGTGTTTTAATTACATTAAAAATTCCAAACTACACACAGCATCTTTCTACTGTTTATTTTAACTTTCTTTACCTGCGGATGGCCGGTTCCCGTTCTCTGTCTTTCTATTGGCTCTGTCCTGTGATTATTATCATTACCTGCCAGGAAGCCTGGGGTACCCCCGGGGCATCTGGACTAGTCCCTCACAGCCCCCATCAGTCTTCCCCGTATGGGCCCTGCCCCTCGAGCTCCCACCCTGTCCTCAGACTTCCTACCTCCACCAGCCTCTGAGGCTGGATCCTGGCCACGGCCCCAAGTCCCAAGCATGTGGTGGGGTGGCCCGTGCAGCCCTTCTCTGCTCCCTCAGCTCTACTTCACTTTCCACCCTCCTGCCTCTGACAGCCCCACACCCCACTGCCCCAGACAACGCCCCCCCCCAACCCAGAGCCTCCAGCAGCAAAGGCTCTAGGCAAGCCTGGGGACCCAGGACTCCGCAAAGCACTGCACATGCCGGCCCCGGGGCAGCCGGCAGACCTTGCTCGTGACTGCCTGGGTGCTGGGCCACATGAAGGAGGGCCCCAGCCCTGCTCATCTTAAGTAGAGAAGATCCAAACTGGGACCCACCCTCGCGGGCCAGGGACACGGGCCTCTCCCTTGGCTCCCCGGGTGGCCAGGCCACAGACTGACACGGTGTGGCTGGCTCAAGAGCGTCTGGCTGGAGAAGAAAGCTGCCTCTCTCGTGACGGGAGCTGGCGGGTCCGAGGAGATGCTCTGCCGAGCACACAGACGACGCTACCTAAGACCGACATCACAGCCACAGACTTCCCGCCGCGGCGCCAACTTTCAGAGCCCCGCGCGCCCGAGCAGTGCGCAACGCTGACATCCCTCCCCACTTACTTGATGCCCAGAGCAAATCCTTGAGTAACTTCGCCTGCGTTGGGGCCGAGGAAGTGCAGGCCCAGTACCAGCTGTGGGGGCTTCCGCAGGCACACCATCTGAAAGCCAGAGAGTCAACGGCCTGCTTGGCTGGCGACAGGGCCCCGGGGCTGCACGGGCGGGCCTGCCCAGGGGCACACGGGCGGTTGCAGGGAGCTTCCCCACCCCAGGGTGCCAGCTCTTTCCCTGCTTGTCACCTTCCAGCAGGGCCCAGCCCTGGGCCCACGAGGACACTCACCTTTATGTAACACTGGGACGCATCCCGCTCAGCCACGGTGAACTCCAGGGGTTTATAATACGCGTGATAAACCTAAGGGACGAGATGCCGATTCCTGGAGTCCGTAGCCTCCTGGGCTGCAGGGATGGGGTGGGGACCCAGAACTGCCCACGTGGCCTCCGGGTTGTGGTCTGGGGTAAGGACATGGCAGGGCTGGCCGTGAATGGCACCCCTTTCCCTCCCACACAAAGCCAGCCTCTGGCCGGAGCCATGCCGTCTGCAGGACAGAACCTCTCCCACCTGGGCCCAAGGCCCCCATGGACCACAGGAGCAGAGTGGGCACCAGACTGGCTAAGTGCAGCCCACTAGGTCTTGTCCCAGAGCCTGAGGCTCAGACCCCCGGAGTCCACACCAGGTGCATGCTGCAGAATGGACGGGGTGACGGCGGGTGTGGAAGGGGGTGCCCGGCTCACCCAGTGGCTCTGTGGCCTCCCAAGGGCACCCTGGTGCCGGCTGGGCCCTTACTTGAGCAAGGAGGGGGAGGCAGGCCTGGGGAGGCCCCCGGCCCACACCGGAGCTGTCGGCCAGAGGCTTTCAGCACCCGAGAAGGGCTCGACAGCGTGTTCGGGGCTGCGGCCGAGTAAAAAATGAGCGGGGGCCCTCACATGTGCTGCACAGCCATTATTAATTAATGGAACTCCAGAGAATATTGTTCTAACTAAGACAGAATTGAAAAGAAAACAAACAAAGGGTATTTGGCCATTCAACATTGTGAAACATAAAACATTATAGAATGCCATGAACATATGTCCCCATGTACTTGTGATGAATCAAACAAAAATAGCAAATAAAGTGCTGGGGGGAAGGCTGGCCTGTCAAGCCCGGCCCGTTGATGGAGGGGACCGGGGCGCTGGGGCAAGGGGCAGGCCCTGGAACCCAGTGACTCATTCCCAGAGGGCACGAGGCCCGCGGCGGTGGCCACACGGGGGCTGGTTTCTCTCAGTCCATGTGCAAGCTGCTGTGGTAGCAGGATGAAGCCATGCTGGAGGCTTCCGGCCTCCCCCAGCCTGCCAGGCCACCTGGGGTACCCTCAGGGGCCACCCCACGGTCACGGCAGGCCAGCTGAGCAGACTCAAGAGGCCAGCCTTCCTCTGGGGCGAGTACTTAAGTCTGGGCTGTGGGGGGCCTATGGGGGCTGGATGAATCGCGGATCAGGAACAGAGGCAGGGGTGGCAGGGAGGTGGGGGTACCCGAGGGCAGGGCTGGACTGTGGCGGGGGGGGGGCGCGGGGAGCAGAAGCCGATGGCAGGAGAAGGTTGGAGAGGAGGAGCCTTTCCAGGTGGAGGGAGACATGTGCCCCATGAGAGGCCACACCCCAAAGGTGCCCTGGTTTCTGGGGCTGTCCTCCAGTACTCCCGTCCCGAGTGTCCCTTCATGCCGAATCTCCGCCAGCACTCTGGGTCCCCTGCCCCACCCTGCTGAACTGCAGGCCCCGGGAAGCAGGGATGCCAATGCTCCCGATCGCCCGCCAGGCCTCAGTCCGGGAGGGGCTGTCGTCAGGGCGTGAGCGCCACACAGGCATCGTATCCTGGCAGCCGTCTGTCCTCGAGGCCCGACTTACCTCCACGTGCTCCTCTCCATGGCGAGCCACGGCCTCCTCCTCCGACAGCCCCACACAGCCATACTCCAGCGGGGTGAAGACGGTGGTGGGGACCTGGAAAGCCGGTCCCAAGTGAGGCACATCCCTGGGGACCCAACACTGAAGATCCCCACTCAGGCCAGGTCCCCGGACGTGCGGGCTGGCAGCCTGCCGGAGGAGGTGGGGGTGCACCCTCGCTTGTTGCGAGGCCACGCCCACAAAGCTAAGCCTCACTGTCCGCGCGCGCGCGCACACACACACAGAGGTGCACGTGCCTGTGCACGTGCACATAGGCACATGCATGCACACCGCCGCCCACTCCCCCACCCCCCGGAAGGGCCGCAGCTGTCTCCAGGCTGGACGCAGTGTGCTGAAGGGCAGAGGGTACTCACATTGTCGTAATCCATCACGTCTGAAGACCGACCGCACAGCCGCTGGGCCAGCAGCTTTCCTGCCATTATGGCCGTGGGTGTCAGCTCCGGCCGCCCCTGATGCGTGAGAGGAGCCTGGGGTTACTTGGGCAGGTCTGGGGGAGTCTGCGCGGGACCCCTGCCGCCGCCCATGCCTTCCTAGTGAAGCTTCTCCCTTTCCAAAATCTCTAAAGCCTGTTTGTCTCTGGGCGCCAGGGCCCTGAGCGGGTTTGCTGGGTCCTGCTTGCTTTCTTCCCCCTGTCTTGCTCTGGGGGGGGACACCTGCAGTTACGGCCCCTTCCCTGGAAGAGCAGGTGAGCTGCCAGTGAGCCCCGCCATGCTGCCCACCCTGGCTTGTGCTTCCCTGCGAACCCCTTCTTCATGTTGGTGACCTTGGAGAGCTGCCCTCAGGACAGAGCTCGAAGGAGCTCCCGCTCCTACTCAATCATCTGCAGTAACTAGGATTCAGGCTAAAACGGGCCCTGGAAGCATTTCGTGTGCTCCTGACACGCAGCTTGGCTCACACGTCACAATCCATTACAAATCCCGAATCCGAATGCCATGCTGCCGGAGGCCCCTCTGTCCCAGGGTGTGTCCCGCTCCGGGAGCCGGGGGTGCAGCCCCCTGTGTTCCTACACGCGTCGGCCTGGGACCAACTGCCAATCACCTCTGCAGCAGCAGGAAATGCAGATGTTGTTTGACATTCCAGAAATGAATAGAGATCCGCAGAGATAAACTTGTGAAAGCAGCCTGTGCATTCCACCGGGCCTGACTAAGTGCGGAAACGTCCATGCGCGCTGCACAATATGTCACCAGACAATGGCTGTCCCGCCCGCCTGTGGGACTCTTCCCCACCTCACGCCAGACCACTGGGTTCGTGTTAACTCTTTGGACAGCCCCGAAGGACCTTTCCAACTTAGTGGATTTACTATTTCAATAGATATCGCCTTTGTGGGTACTTTTTTGGCAACACAGTCTGAAATACTACGGTTTCCGCTATGTTGGCGCTCAGCTCCTGGGGCCTGCAGAAAGCCCGGTAGAATCCGCGCGGCGCTCTCTCCCAGGACCACAGGTGCTATCTTGGGGTGCAGCGCACAGGATGAACACAGAAGGGGCCACCAGAGAATGCCATGTCTCTGCCGCCAGAGATCACACGAGTGACGGCCCTGCCTGGTCCAGCGGGCACGTGAAGCCACTTGCTTCTGTTCACACCAGCACGTCAACTAGATGGTCAGAGAGAACTCGGTGGGAAGAGGGGCCGGAGCTCTGAGCACATGCTCCTGCAAGCTGTCCCCGGGGTCCTGCCTCCATTTGGTGGTCTGCTCCGCCCCCCCCCCCCGCCCCATTACCATTTCATGAGCCTGGGTCCACGGGCAGCCTGAGGGACTCAAGGGGTAGCCCCGTGGCTCACATGTCAGCACGGACCACAGTAAGGGGGTGACCCCTCTGGTACAGTGGGCACAGCAGGGGCCATGTTGTCCTAGCAGGAGGGGTCTGCGTGGAGTCAAGTATATGCAGGATGGGCCTGTGCCAGATGGGTAGGCTGGCGCCTCAGGAACAAAGGGAAGGCCCTGCCTTGCATGGGCTCCTGCCCCGGTCTGTCTCCATGAGTGTGCCGAGCTCTCCAGAAGACCCAGCCATCACGAGCTGCAGCAGAGGCTGACGGAGGGATGGTCCCATAGCACTGGGGACAACTGCCACCTGTACCCCTTCAGCTCTGGGACGCCCCACCCAGGGACCCACCTGCCACAGATACTGGCTCCCCCCACCCCCAGGCGTTTCCCAAAGTGGGCTCTGGGGCGGGGAGGGGGCAGGGCAGTGCTTGCACTTGCACAAACGGCCTTGCTGGGCCCGCCTGGGCCTCTAGCTCGCTCTGCTTCTCCCTCGGGTCTCCCTTGACCACCACACTAGGCATCTTCTGACATCTCCCTCAAACAGTTCGCTTACTCACTTGTCATCTGTGACCCAGACAAGGATGTCGCCATGAGGGCTAAGACCTTTGTCTGTTCCCACAGGGGCCACAGAACCCAGAAAAGTGGCTGATGCCGGAACACCTCACGGCGGGTTTAACGGCATCCCTCAAGTTCATGTCTGCCTGGGACCTCAGATTGGGACCTCGTTTGGAAATGAGGCTCTTTGCACGTATAATTAAGGAAAGAATTGAGACCATTTAGGATTGGTCACTTGGGGTGGGCCCTACTAAATCCAGTGAGGGTCCTGAGATGAAAGAAACAAGGGCACACACGCGTGTGCGCGCACACACACCCACACCCAAACCCACGCACGAAGACGGGCAGAGAGTGCTGTAGTTCCAAGTCTGGACTGCCTGACGGAAGACGACGTGTCCTCCCCTAGAGGCTTCGGAGGGAGTCCAGCCCTGCCCACACAGACTTCTGGCCTCCAGAATGTGCGAGAATACAGTTATGTCAATCGAAGCCACCCAGCTTGTGGTGATTTGTGATGGCAGCCCCAGGAGACTAACACGTCGATGACGCTGGCAGGACTGGCCGGCAAGAGGCCTGCTGGGGTCTGAGGGGCCTGCTGCACCTCTCAGGCTCCTTTGGCCAGGCCCCACCTGAGCCACCTTCCTTGGGCCATGCCGCAAATGTACAGGACAGGCCGACTGCTCCTGGGGCTTTGGGAAGGTGGTGGTGGTGGGGGGTGCGAGTGTCCCACAACCGACCAGGCATGACGGGGCCATGAAGAGGAGGGGGGAACTGACCAGACACCTCCCAGGCCGAGGGCGGGGCTTCCGCCAGGGACTCCCATGGGGAGGAGCCGGCAGGCCTGGTGAGCGGGGCTGTGTCCCCGTCTGACAGCCCAGTCAGGGAGAGTACTGACCCGTCCACAGATGAGAGGGTAAACTGAGGCAAGGAGGTCATGCCCAGGGCTGCAGGGCCAGACAGCCCCAAAGCTCTGCCCAGCAGCAGCATCTCCGGGGCCCTGCCAGCCCGCCTCCAGGAAGTCGAGGCCCATGTTGTGGGCAAACAGACGTCCCTCCCTCAGAGCGGACATGAGGGATTTGCTGATAGTGCTCTTTGTTTTTAAGCCTTTCCCCCTACTCCCCGCCCCCCACGGAAAGGAGGAACATTCGAGCAAGCAGAGACTGGTGCCCAAACCTTCCCAGCACTTGAGTCTGCCAGTAGTACTTGGGGTTTGGCCCAGAGCCTCTGGGAGCCTCATCAGGTCTCCGAGGCCCAGCTGGGGTGGGGGATGGGGAGTAGACACCGGGTGGCGGGCGCGGGCCGTACCTCGGCTACGTCTCCAATGGCATAAATGTGGGGGACGGAGGTGGTTTCCTGAGCATCGACCAGGATCTTCTGACTGGTGGGGCTGGTGTGCACTCCAGCCTTCTCCAAATTCAGACTTCTGGTTTCTGGAATGCGACCTGAGGGAAATAAGGAGCAAGAATGAAAGGCTTTCAACAGTTCCCACTCGGATTTCTTGGTTGACTCAGGATGCTTCTCGGCGTGCCCACTTGGAATGGGTCAGACATCAAGCACAACAGCGTCGAGGGGCTCCCAGCCTCTGCGGCCTCACACGCACGCACACACGCACGCGCTCCCAAACTGTTACTTGCACAAAGAGTCGACGAGAGGAGGAAGCAGGATGAGGAGGAACAGAAAGGAAGGGAAAGGGTGGAGGAAGCAGAAATGGGGACAAGACGTCTTTCAACACATCCTGCGATACAATTTTGGTTTTTTAATCACATACATAGTTTATATACCCAAACGACAAAAAATAAAAATGGAAAAGAAAAAAAAAAAGTCCCCGTCGTTTGTAAACGATCTGAAACCCATGGGCCTATTTGGATACGCAGTTGATAACCCAGCACAAAGATAATTCGCTTGGGAGACTATGGCAACCCGTATTTCCACTGACAATAAAGCTGCAGACAGAGCTTACAAGCTATTCAAAGACGGTTAAAACCCCGTGAAGTCACATTTGAATTGGAAATTCATTCGTTCTCCTTTTTTTTTCACTACGAAGTTCCTATGGCTCTGACCACAGAAGAAGTCTAGAAGGAGCGACGGCCCAGGAGTGTGCGCGCCCCATTGCTGGACGGAGCCAGCCCACTTCAGGCCCGGACGCCCTGTGGACACAGCAGAGCGTGATGGAAGGTCACTGTAGCCGCAGCTGTAGACACGGCATGACAGGGCCTCGCAGCCTCCAAAGGCATCGGGCCCTGAGGAGAAGACAGGGGACATCCGCAACCCGGGCCTCCCACAGAAGAAGCCTGAGCATGCGTTTCCAGCGGGGCTGGGGCACAAGTGCGTGTCTCAGTCTCTGTGGAGCGGGCCTGTGGGCCCCAAGTGAGCTGACAGCCTCCTGAGTCCCCACGTGGCCCTTCCTGGGGTAGGGAACCCTCCCTCCCACTCTCTCCGTGACCCCAGGGTTCCCATATTCCCACGGGGTGCTCTTCCCGCAGGCCCATACTCAGGATGGTGCTTCGTGATGGATTTATGCGTCTCTCCTGCCCCCAGATTGGGTCTATGTGAACAGGCTGTGGCCTTGTGTCCCCAGAGCTGGGCAGCGGGATGTCCTCCAGAGCGGGCAGCCAGAAGGCACAGACTTAGGGTCACGGGCTCAGGGTCTCGAGGCAGGCCCCACAAACCCCCTCTGGCGGTGAGTGGGGCTAGTGGCCGGCCTTGGGCAGCTCCACACTACAAGACCTTAGCTCCTCGTCTTGTGTGCCTGTGGCCACTGGCCAGCAGGCATCTCCAGCTTGGAAACCTCTAGAGCCGAGAACAGAGATGGGCCAAAAGGCAGAGCCTGAGCCACACACGACAGCCACCCTTGGGTGCAGTCATTTTTGGCCAATCCTGGTGAGCAACTCTTGGGGGCAAAGCCGGCAGGGGCAGGGGACGGTGGTGGCAGCCTCCCCGCCGGGTTTTACATGCTTCCAGACCTGGGCCTTGTCACCGGCGAGCTGCCAGCAGAGGTCCCTTTCTCCCCTAACTCAGACAGTGTGGCCTCACTAAGCCAAGGGGTGGCGGAGGCAGCTCTTCCTGCAGGGCCCTGGGAGGGCAGAGGCAGCCCCTCGGGCTCCCGGTATGTCCTGAAGGCAAAGACGAACGGTTTCAAAGGCACAGTTCCCACAGCTCGTGGTGCCTCAGATACACGAGAGGTCGGGTGGCGGTTGGTGCCAGGCTGAGCATCTGGAAGGCCAAGTCCTGTGAAAGGGAAACCTTAAGTCCCCAGCTGCTCTCCCAGAGTGGGAAGTCAAAACACAGAGACTCAACTAAGCCGTGCTTCTCAAGTTCACGGGGAGCCGGCTCCGGTCTCTTCACTGTGCTTGGCCGCAGGAATCAGGTGCTGGGCGGGCGGATGCCTGTCGCCCAGCATACCAGACACCGGCGACGCGACGTGAGGCTCTGGAGGTCCCTGCCTTCTGATGGCACCGACGCTGGCCCTCGTGTGAATGGAGACACGTGGGCGTGTAGAGAGCAACATGCCACTCTGGCCAGTGTCCTGCCTGGAGAAGGTGGCGTGGGGGCCCCGGACCTAATTCCCGAGTAGGGGATCCAGCTGGTGCCTGGGAGCTTCTCCTACACCTAGGGAGGGACTGGAAGGGGCTGCACCTCAGTAAGGAAGGAGCTGGGCCCAGCAGGCAGGCCTGGTGGGGATCTGCGGGGTGGGCTGAGAGTCTCTGCAGGTAGGGGACTCAGAGCTGAGCCCTCCGGCTCCTCCCCAGACTCCCGGTTCTGGGGAGCAGGGCCTATAGCAGCTCGCCAGGCCCACGGCCTCCCGGCGATGGCTCCAGGCTGAGGCTGGGGCGTCCGAGGACAAAGCTGGCTGCCCGCAGACCACTTTGCTCCAACGCTGGCCACACTGCACTCCTGCCTGGCCGGTCCCGGGATGCCAGGAGTGTTTCCTTGTGCCTCGTGGTAACCACGGTAACCACACACCTCAGAGATGTCAGTCTAACCACATCCAAGGTCTCAAGGAATATGAAGATAAAGTTAAAAGGCATAGCAGCAGCAGGCGTAGACAGAAGACGCCCAACTTGTGGAAGGCACTCCATCGATGCTTCTGGCCACAGCCAGGATGCGGGCCTCACTGAGCAGACGACCTGGAGAAGGGTCATGGGGGATGGAGAGAGACATCCCCCATGGCCCTCCGAGTTCTGCTGCCTTGCATTCAGAGCAGAGTCGTGTCTCCCCATAGGGGCCGGGGGCCCAGGGAAGATGGTGTGGGGCCCCCACTCAGCTCAGGTCTGGAGCCCCCGGGGAAGGCAGAGCATGGGTGCTCGCGTGGGGACCCAGTGGCCAGCCACGCGAGCAGGGCGGCTCTGGCCCCGTGGACAATGTCCCCAGTCCGGGTCACACTTACATGGCCAGAAGCAAGACCCAGGCAGCATGCAAAGCCTCCTCCCTCACCATTTTCCTCTCATGCAAAAACCAAGGTAGGACTCCTTAGGCGATTGGGGGAGAAGACAGGTGCCTCCATGGCCCCCCCACCCCCCCAAGTGCATCACCCTGTATGTCGCACACGGTGCTTTCCCACACCCCCAGCAGGCCATTCGCCCCATGGCCTGTGGGATCTCTTGCTCCCTGGGGCCTTGCTCTTTGGCACCCAGCTCCGGCTTGCCCGGTGTGGCTGAATGGCTCCCGGGCCTGGTTCCCGCATCTCTGCTCCTTGGACACCACCGGCATGGGGATGGCAGCCTGTCCGCATGTCGGTTTAGTTCCTTGGGATAGCCCTCAGAGGAAGGCCCGCCAGCCAGGTGGGGCTTCCTGGGCCCAGGGCGGGGAGCTGCACCTGGACAGACGGCCCCTTCTGGGGCTTGGTCCTCCCCTCCGGCCGACGTTTTAATTTCCACTTCTTTGACTGCCTGTACATTTACCAGTAAAACTAAGGACTTTGGGCCACGTATCCAGTAGCTGTATTTCCTTTTGTGAACTGCCTGTTCCTTGCCTTTTTTCTTTCATTTACGCACATCTCCATGACTCGATTGCCTTGTAAGAGCTTCTCATGTGATACGCGAATGACATTCATATTTACCGCAAACAACGAGGGCGTCAAGATTCCAGAAGCAAACATGTTCCCACTTCCTCCTCAGAGGCAGAGTTCAAAAGAATGTGTGGATGGGCCCTTGGAGCTGCCTCACTCACCCGGCTCAGCCTCGTCCGCTGAGTCCGTCTCTAAGGGACCATGGGACCCCTGGTGTCACCGAGGTAAGACAGTCCCAGCATCCAGGACACCTCGGGGCCCTGAAGTGGTTCAGGAAGCCGCATTCAGCCTGAGAGCTCCCCGGGGCAGCTGGACCAGGCCAGCCGTCCCCTCGCGGCACCGGAGTCCCACCAGCTGCCGCTCCCGGCCCGGCGTGAGGCAGCTTGGCCACCACACTCACCCAGCCAGCTGGAGAAGGCTGGAGAAGGCTGGAGAAGGCTGAAGGTCAAAAACTCCCCAGATGGCGGCTTTGGTCGTTCCTACGTGCTCAGCTGGGCCCAGGGACACAGGGACACAGACAACTGGACACATGCAGCTTCCTGGGCCTCTGTCTCCCCGTTAGAGGAAAACGGGCATTCCCTCCAATTTCACGCCTGCCTGGAGCACACGTTCCGACGAGTGAAGGGCAATCCGTATAATGAGGTAAGATTTAAGCGCCAGCGGGAGTATGACAGGACGAATGAGGGGCTCTGATCACACAAACGCACACGAGTGCCAGGAGGGTGGGGGTCTAGGACACTGGACCAGCAGCTTCACACAGGTTCACAGAAGGCCTAGCCTGGGCACCCCTCCTGGGGGGCACATGCATGGGCCCCCAGAGCCAGCCACTCCCCCTAGGCTGGCCTGCGGGACACCCTGGGCCAGACACAGAAGGCAGAACTCACACCTTGGCATCCCTAGTCAGATCCCTAGAGGCCTACCTTTTAAAAAGTTTATTTTGTGTCTCTTGTCATCTTTGAGACTTTAGGGTAAAGGATAACAACAGCAAAGGGCTCCTTTCATTTTCTCGAATGGCCCCTTCTACAACAGCCCTAGAACCCCAGTCTACAACCTTAAGCCCCCTAAGAACAGGGCAGAGGACCCAACCTGCTGCCCTGGGGCCCAGGCAGGGCTCAACGTTTGCTGAATGAATAAGTGAGCCTTAGCATGACCCGGGGACCTTCGCGTGACCTGAGGATGGAGGCTTTCTGTGACCACCAGCACCTGCCACTGCCCCCCAGGCCGCCCTGAGGACACCTCTCACTGCTGTCCCCTCCCGGTGAAACACATCATGGGCCTTTCCCATTCAAGCCTGTGTGCAGCACCGACAACACATAAAATAAGCTCACATGGGCTCCTAAACCCCCACGGCCAGCCCTAGAACGTGGTGGAGCCTCCAGCCCAGGCCCAGCTGCAGCTTGCGCCACGGGAACCCCCAGGAAGGGACATGTTCCCTGGCAGGTGGTAATTATTGCTATAACAATTACAAATGTCAATATAACCTTCCTGCTGGTTGACGGCTCCCAGTAGCACTTGCAAAATTTAGATAGTGCACATTAATGCAAAAACAAAACAAAACAAAACAAAAAACGATGGCTATTTACCTTTAGAAGCATTTTCACTAGGACTTTCTTTTTTTTTTTTATTTAAAGCAACTGGTTTCTACCAAGTTCTAGCCATAAATATTGAATCCAACTAGGTAAAAAGACCATGAGTGCAAAGGTAGGCTGGCCTGGGTCTGATGGCTGTGGGGGACAAGGGGACCCTGGACATAGGCAGGAGCCGGCTCGCAGGCCCATGGTGGCGCAGGGCATCCCAAACAGAAGGCAGAGGGCCAGTCTGGGAGCACGGGGCTGCTCTCCCGCTGCCCTGGCCTGGCCTCTGCAATGGGTTGGCGCCTTGGTGAGCCACAGCGGAGATGAATGACAGCCATTGGGTCGCCGGTGATGGCTCATGAGCCGGGGTACACCACGCAGGGCCACACAGTGCGGCGGGGGAAGGCTGTGGTCTCAGGCCCAGCCACTTCCCTCGGCCTGTGGGGGGGGGGGGCGGGGCGACAGGAAGAGCTCCCTGAACGTCTCCTTTCCCTCTAAGAAAACACACCACACACAAACAGACTTGAGTCTCTCTTCATGTGGCTAGTTACAAACTTGACGTTTACACTGAGATAAAAAAGTGTTAGAATAGGAGAGGCTCATGAGTGGGGCACTGCTTCCCTTTCAGGCCAGGGGAGCCGAGAAAGGTGGGCCTTAGGTGAGCCGGGGAGTCCGCGTGTGGGACCCATCACGACCCGATAGATTGCTCCGACGTCCCCCCTGGGAAGAACACGGCCACACGCAGTTTCCTACAGCCACAGCAAGACACGGCCCCAAAGAACAGGCCCGGTGGCCTTGGACTGGGCTTCTCTCAACAAGGTCGCACCCACGCTCCGCCTGCCGGCCCCTCTCCAGCAGCCCCGTGCCAGCCACTGAGAGCCTAGGCTCGTCTCACGGCTGCCGGAGAGGCACGGCGCCTGGACTGCTCCGTCCTTTTTGCTAGACTCAGAGACCCCCCCCCAACCATGAATTCCCACCCTTGGGGGCTCACTTCTGTTTTGCCTCCAGCTCCCAGTGCTGCTGCCCGGCACTCGGGGGTGGGGGGGTGGGGGATGTTCCACAAGGACTCGAAGGGGGTGTCTGTGGCACGGGGGAGCCATCGCCTGAATGTAGCTGAGCAAGGTGGCCTCCTGGAAACCGAAGCCAGCAGTCCCTGTGGTAGAGAGGGGAGCCCCGGGTTGCAGCCCACCCTGGGCAGATGCACTCCATTCCCCGGGTACTGCGGGCCCCGTCGCTGTCTCCATGGGTGCCACCACCTCCCCAGCTGTGGTCCATGGGCACACTCTGTGTAGGGGGGCTCTACAGGGAGTGGGGTCCTCAATATGGTGGTTGGATTAGAAGCTGGAAAGCTGGGGTGGGAGGGAGCCTAGGTGGCTTAGTCGGTTGAGCATCGGACTCTTGATTGCAGCTCCGATGGCGATCTCAAGGTCGTGGGATCGAGCTCCGCATCGGGCTCTGTGCTCAGCAGAGTTTGCTTGTCCTTCTCCCTCTGCTCTTCCCACCACCACCACCCTCGTGCTCTCTCTCCTAAATACATCAATAAGATTAAAAAAACAAAACAAGAGGCTAGAAAGCTGGGCCTCCAGCACCTGCCCGTTCTCTTTATGCCATTTTAGAGACTCAGAAGTTATCTGTGGATTTCACACCCAGGTGGGCAACACCAACTCCCCTGCTAAGACAAAGTCCGAGGAAGAGGAAATGGCTGATTCCTCATAGACCAAGGAGGCTGCTCAGGCACGGCCAGGATAGCCCTTGCTGGCACTCCGGACAGTGGGGACACCAGCCGTCTGGGCCTTCTGACCGTGGGCAGGGCTCCTGTGGCCCAGGGAGGGATGTGCCAAGAGGCTCCACCCTTGCGCGAGAGGGGGCCAGGAAACCTTTCAGGAGGCTAGAGATGCTGGGGGGCAAGGGACAGTTTTAGCAGCCGGCTTTCCCAGGACTTTGCTCCAGCGGCCCTCCGTCCAGCCTCTGAAACAAAGTCGAAGCTAAACCTCAGCCGAGCCCCAGCTCGGAAGCGATTTCACGCGCGAGTGTCCCCTCGGCGTCCCTGTCCTGCCCCTGCCCCCCACCCCCACCCCCGATGGCTGAGGATTCAGGCCACAACTGGTTAACTGCACAGGGTGAATTCGAGCCCGCGGCAGGCGCAGGCTGACTGTCTTCACTCAGCACCGTAATCGGCACATCTGCAGACAGGAAATCCTCCTCGCTGCGAGTTCCCAGTCTATTATCTGAGACACCTGGTGTGGGTGGGTGATTCAGAGACAAACAATGAGCCGGCCCCCTGCACAGCAATTAACTGCTTTAACTGCTAATGTGTTTAATCCACCACGTGGAGATCAAGGCTGGGCCGAGGAAGAGGCTCGGGAGTCCTCCCGGGCTTGCAGACTGTAGGGCCCACCTCGCCATCCCTGCGCAGACCGTCCTCGCTAGCTGTGACCGAGGCGCCAGGCACAAGCTCAGCCCCGTGGAAGCTCCTCGCGGCCCTTAGTATGTGTCCTCTGGACACGAGGGCCGTCCTTCCCTCCTGTGTTTCGCTCACATCAAAGCCCCACTGGCGTGCACGCAGCACTGGCTACTGGGGCAGGAGGGATGGTCTGGGAGCTGTTTGCTGGGCCAGCCCCTCGACCCCCGGGGGTGCTTTATTTCAACCTCCTGACGCGCGGGCCGTCCTTCATTGCAGGCAGAAACGATGCTTGGTTAAAGGCTTATCGGAGTAAACCGGCAGAAAACATTCCCAGTTGTTAAACTGGGAAGCAGTTCCCGATTGTTTACAAAACTTGGCCCGGGAGCGAGCAGCGAAGTCAGCACATGCCCGTACAGCCCCAGGAGGCGTGCCAGAAACCGCCGCCGCCACCGCAGCGCCGCCTCGGGAAGCAAGGTCAAAGGCCAAGGACTGTGAAAAGCGTCCACCCCCAGCATCAATCACGTCGGGCAGACTGTCTGGGGGATGCTCTTTTTGAAAATACAGAAAATAAAACGGACTCCTGCAGAGGGGAGGCCAGGCATGTGTGCTGGGCAACCCCCCCTGCCCCCCCGCACATCGCCCCCCAGGGACCTGTCTGGAAGCTGGGAGGACCTCGAGGCTTCCCGAGGGCACAGCCCCTTGCCCTCTGAGCCGCTGCCCTCAGTGCAGGCTTAGCAGATGGCATACGGGCACAGGCCTTTGCTTCTGTCCAACGGCGAGAGAAGGGATGTGGGCGTTTGGGGTCCCTGAAGTGGTATCGGGGGACAAATGAAGAGGCTGGGGGTGCAGACGGGAGGGGAGAAACTTGCCACCGCACTTTTTAGAACGGACTTTAAGATAAATGTCAATTTACGCTTCTGGACCTGAATAGTTATAGAATCTTTCACGGTGTTTGCCAAAATAAACCTATTTCGATTCACTTTTACGATTTACTAAGGCACTCTTAGTCTTGGGCAAGAGGCACTAAATGAACTGCAAGGCGTTTTCCTTGCTGCCCGTGTTGACCGCACACAAGCGAAGAGCTCCAACTCCCCCCGAGTTTATCTCGTGGTCTGACTTCCAAGCGTTCTGAGAACTCAGGAATACTAGAGGGACTTCTCAGAAGCACGGCACTCTGCGATGCAGCCCGGCTCCTCCCGGAGCCTCCCCGAGGGGGATGCCGGGACCAGGCCAACCAGGCCCCGAAGGACGCTGACGTGACAGCCCCTCTGAGCACTCAGTAAACATTCGATAAACCGACGAGGGGGCGGACGATGATTCTGATAGCTCCACGGGTTCCGAGCCCAGGCTCACGTAGGAGGGACAGTGGACCAGGCTCAGCGCAGAGGCCCCGGCGAACTGGAAATATCGCAACAAAGGAAGACCTAGATTGCTCCTGTTTTTACCATGCAAGTGGGCAGGGGCCTTGGGAGAACGAGATCCCTGCCCTCAAGGACATGGCTGTCAAGGCGGGCACTGTCCCTTAGCGGGGGTACTGCAGCCGGCCCCTCACGCCCTCCCTAACGAGACCCCACTCCCAGCCACAGGCCGGCTCACGATGGACACGGTGAGCTCTCCGCTCTTCCCACCTGGCTCCCGGCCAAGGGCACCTTTCCTCAGACCAGCTGAGGCCCAGGCCCTGGGCTCCCCTACTGCATCCCCACTCTGCATCCTGCCCCCACATGGGGAGTGCAGGAAGGAGCCAGCCCCAGACGGAGTACGTCCGGCAATGTCAGCAATGGGCTAATTCTGTCCAGCCATGCTTGCTCGAATTTCGCCTCCCCCACGGAAAGCTGGACCCACACTCTCAGAGAACGGGAGGATGAGAACACGACCACGTGGGAGCGAGCTGGCAGCCAAGCCACGTGTGGCAGAGGAAGGCCCAAGGCCTCGGCCCCATCACCGATTCCATCTTGGGAGATCTGCTGAGTGCGGCTCCCACAAAGGCCAGAGGGGCATCTACTCCTGCAGAGCTCAAACCAACGCGCTGAAGGTGATGGAAACACCTCCACGGGCTGTGCCAATGGCCCAAGAGGTGTGCTGGGACAGCTGGCCCACCCGAAAGCCAGCAGGACAAGGGGAGCCCTGGAGACAGCAGGAAGGGGGAGATGATGCTGCTGGTCTCCGTGTGGCTCACGTGTGGCTCAGCGCGCCCTTACCTATGGCCCACAGGACGGTGTTGAAGGTGCCCGTGTCCTCCTTGCCGGAGACGAGGTCCTCCCAGGTAACCCGGAGCTGGCCATCCGGGAGCCTCCGCACTCTCGAGGGGGTACAGCCTCTCAGGAACCGGGTACCCTGAGAGGCCATGTAGTCCGTGACCAAGGAAGACATTTGCTGCAAAACACAAGAGATGTGCTGTGAGGCCCGGGTGGAGGTGAGAATGTCATTCCTGATGACTGTGGGAGGACAGGACATGGTCTCCTGCTGCTTGAAAAAGCCCTAAAGGAGCCCAAGAAGGGTGCCTCCAAAGGAGGTCCAAGGCCCCCCTGCTGCTACGTGGCCTCCATCTACCCCCATTTCTGGGTCCCCTTGTTCTCCGTGGAACTGAGGGCTGAGCTGGGACAGCACCTGATGCCAGCTGCAAATCTGAGAACCTGGGGCCCTTGGGTTAGGATGCACTTGACCTTCGGGCTCTTCTCTACATGCTGATTAACTACGTCTTCACTGAAAACAATGACAGAGAAGCACCCCCTTCCCCTGGGGGCTCTGGCCTGGCTGAACGAGATGGCACTTGGCTCCATTCCTGCCACCCCTCCCCCCCCCCCCCCCCCCCCC
>CM052889.1:55362608-55639022 GCA_028534135.1 Potos flavus | reverse complement strand
TGCAGATGGGGGCTCAGCTCCTGGAGCCACTGAATGGGGGTGGGGGGGGGGCGCTTGCGCCGCCCAGAGCCCCAGGCGGACACAGCTTTCTCTTTGAAGAGAAAATAAAAGCCACTGTCAAATCCTCTGGTGCGCACTCATTTAGAGACATACGCCATGAAGAGCCCTGCCCGTTCAGGACTGTCACACCAGTCCTGGGAACACAAGTGTAGGCGGCTGCTCCCTCCGGAGGCCTGACCAGCCTGGAGTCCCTGTCACAGCCGGGGGGGGGGGGGGGGAACTACTGGGCCCCGCTGAGCCACGTGGCCAGACCACGTGCCTGGCTGCCACCAGGGCTGCACATCCTTTTGAGGCAGGGCCTGGGTCACCTGGCCTCCCCACCGTGCCCCCATGTCCCAGGGCACCCCCTCTTGTCGGTCTCCAACTTCTGCCTGGGCTGGAAGGCCAGTCTTCCGAGTGGTCCCCGTCCCTACGGGCCCCCCTGCTTCACAGGCCTTATCCTTCTCTCGGTGTCCTGCAGCGTGGCCTCATGGGGCTCCTGTCTGCTTTGCCTCTGGCGCACTCCACCCATGGCTCAAGGCACAGAGACCTTCCCTGGCTGCTGCAGCCCCGCCTGGGTAGCTCAGTCAGTTAAGGGTCTGCCTTTAACTCAGGTCATGATCCCGGGGTCCTGAGATCGAGTCCCACATCGGGCTCCCTGCTCAGCGGAGAGCCTGCTTCTCCCTCTGCCTGCCATCCTCCCTGTTCATTTGTTCTTTCTCTTTTTCTCTGACAAATAAAATCTTAAAAAAAAAAAAAGAAAGAAAAGAGCGTGGCCCTGCACAGCACAGAGGGCCCGGTACCCGCGTCCGCCGGGGGGGCTGGGGCGGGGGGCTGGACACGGCAGGCCCACTGCTTCCCCCTGCGAGAGCGCACGAGGCCAGACAGCGCTGACGGACGGGGGTCTGTCTTCCTTCTCGGGCACATAAGACAACATTTCGACATCTCGACAGTGACAGCCCCAGACTTGGGTTTTCACAGGTGACTTTTCCTTGAAGTTTTTAGTTAAAAAACAAAAACAAAAACAAAAAACAGCAAACCACATGCCCCTGACATGGATGCCTCTGCCATCAGGAAGGGCGTCTATGCCCCCGACGCGGGTCAGGACAACCTGCACTCTTCAGACCCCACAGGGTGGCCCTCTGAGCTCCTGCCACGCGGCTGTCAGGAGCGGCCAGCTGACAGGCAGGCTGCGTGAGGGGCTGGCCCCGTGCAGTGGACAGGATGGGGAACCGGCAGGGCCTCAGAGGCTGTGTGGTCACCCAGGGCCTTACCAGTCTGGCCCCTGCTTTCCAACCCAGTGCTGCCCCTGCAGAGGTGGCACCCCGCCCAGACACCAGAGGACCTCAGCAGGGGAGACGGGGGGGGGGGGGGGCAGCGAGGCGCTGCCTGCCATGCGCTTTCTGCTTACGAGTGGAGTGACTAGAAGGGTTGACCCAAGCTCGTGGTCTGTGAGGCTGGCCTGGCGTGCCCATCAACGTCCCTCTGATCCGGGGGGACACTGCCACACGTTCTGTGGGCCAGCCCCTCCTTCCACACTCTGGCAGGTGTTTTCTATTTCAGGAACAACCTCCTGACTCAACTCAAGGGCCAGTTTCAGAAGACTGAGACCTCACTCCTGGCCCACACCTGCACCCGCCTGGGAGAGGGCGCAGGGTGGCAGCCGGGGCACCTGCGGCCATACCTGGTCAAAGCCCCGGAGGGGGATGCTTCTTATCATGACGGTGGTGTCCAGTCCGAGCCCGGTGAGGAAGCCAGCACACTCCAGGGCCACGTCTGCCAAAGGCTAAGGAATGCTAATGGATCGTGACATCAGGAGCCAAGGGATGAGACCCCCCCCAGTGCCCTGGCCAGCCACCCACTCCCCCACCAATCTCCAGTCAGCCGGGAGGAGGCTCCCAACACTAGCCACAAAGACCCCCTCCCACACCCCAACCTCATAAACGCACGTCCAAGGTGAGGAGGGGACTGCGGGAGCCACGGCACGTGGGCACCCTCCAGCACCCAGGGCCCAGGCAGCTCCTGTCTCCATGGGGCATCCGTCCAGGCTCCCTGCAGTTTCATGTTAGCCTCCGGTGCCAGGCCCACCCCCCAAGGGGCCCGAGTAGCGACAGAAGGGAAGAGTCTCCTTCATGAAAGACATGGAACAGCCGCCTCCGACCCCGGCTCCCAGCTAGCAGTCCCAGCTTCCCCCTTCCCTCAGCTATCCCCTCTCCTGACCTGAGGTCCTCCCACGGCTCCTCCCTTGACCCTCTCTGGTGTTAAGGCTCCCACTGAAGGAACGGGCCCGGCTGCGGCTGCCCCCCAGGGAGCACCACCTGCCTCACACCTGTGTCCAGCTGCCCTAAAGGGCTCAGCCGTCTCAGTGTGCGGCTCAGGAAATGCCTCCAGGAAGCCCTAGCCTCAAAGGTCAGCCTCAAATTGTCCCCTGGGTGCAGGTCATCTGCCCTGAGTAGCCCTGGAAGTGCCTGGCTCCAGGCGGTGGACGGTCCTCCTGCCGGAAGGGAGGGCCGCGGGGGAGGGGCTGTAGGAAGCGGGCGTCCCCTCTCGGGTCTGTGAGCACAGCCGGCTGTCACCTGCACGCCGGCAAAGGATACAGCTGGCCCCGACCACCAACCTGTTAGAGGAACAGACACAGAGGGAAAGAACGGTGAGTCCCACATGTGGCCCGCCGTGGCCGCCGCGCAGGTGTCCTGACTGGGGCCTCTGCAAGGGGAGGGGGGAACGGGCCCTTCAGCTTCCCTGCAAGGTGCCTGGTCAGCTGATGTGTCACTGTTGATGAATCAGCTGAGGCGCGCTGTTCAAACAGGTTGTCCCAAGGCACAAAACCCACTCCCCAGAGGCTCCGACTGTGAGTCAAATGACAAACACGGTGTCGCTGAATCCGAAAATTGCCTGGTGGTGAAGGATGTGAGTGGTCGGTGACAGAATGGCGCGTGTCCCTCGAGAGGTCCTGGGAGTGTGACCGACGCAGAGTCCACGGGTGTGTGGAGAAAAAGCCCCGTGGAACGAGGGGAATGGCTTTCCTCCTGTTCTAATGTAAACTCAGCCATGGGGTTCCCTCCGGATCTTCGGCGGCAGACACGCTCTGCAGGACGGGGAGGGCAGCAGGCAGCAGGGAGGGTTCTGGGAAAGCAGCGGCTGTGGCCAGGACATCCTTGGACCGTGGAAGGCCAGGCTGCCCAGCCCCACCCCACAGGGCCAGCTCCCGGGAGCAAGGATGCGGGCACCTGGGGGGCAGCAGGAGACACAGGACACGGGGACCCAGAAGAGTCATTTAAAATATCTACCCTAGTAGCATAAGCCCTCTCCTGTGATTCAGCTCCGTTCTGCACGTGTGAACACACATGCGTGCCGAAACACACACACACACATACACACACATGTGCGTGCAGCCTAACACAGACCGAAAATTCCCGGCCCCAGTGGCAACATGTGGGTGGGCTTGTCAGACACCCCTTCAGCCTTTGAACAAGTGGAGGTGATGTAAGGATGGATAAGCCCAATGTCAGCACTAATCCCGGCAGGTACTAATGATATAATTCCATTTCAAAAAGCAGTCAGTCCCGTGGAATACTGCCGCAGGTGCCCCGCGGGAGGCAACGGGCACACGGCTTCCTCTCCGGGGGGCCGGGGACAGAACCGGGCTGGAGTCACGCTCGGGGCGAGTGAACAGAACTCGCCCCGTGAGAAAGCTGGGAGGGACACTGGGCCCTGCAGCTGGCAGGAGCATGGAGATGCTTTCGGGGCCCCATACGGGCCCGGCAATGTCTAAGAAACAGACACAGTGGCGTGGACGTGTATCCACGTGTGGACGTGGCCACGCACACCTGTAAGAGGGAGGTCTCTGCGGAGGGGCATTTTCAAAATGACACAACCTAACTTCTTTTGTACTCGATGTATGCGGTGAAAGGCACAAGCTTTTCTCTAAGACGTGAAAGTGACAGACACATCATGCAGGTACTGGGGGAGCTCCTCTGGAACAGGGCTGTCCCAGCCTGTCTTGGGGCCTTCCGGCCTCTGGGACGTGGGCCCTCCAGCAGGAGCCAGCCGGCTGCCGGCTACAGCCTGCAGGACAGCTCCAGACCCTCGTGTCACATCGCTGAGGATGCACGAGGGCAGTCTCCGGATTTTGGCATGACGTTTTGTTTCTGCCGCCCCCTGGGTCCCTCACCACCTCTTGCCCTGTGTGGATGGGGAGCTGGACATGGAGGTAGGGCAAGGGGCCACGCAGGCTCAGAACTCCTGCTCTGGGCCTCCTGCTCCCACCTCCCGGTCACGGGGGGCCCACCCTTCTCAGGCCACCAGCTCTGAGCTGCCGAAAGAGGGGACATCTGGGAGAAGGCCGGTGCCAGCCGGCTTGGCCACTCCGGTGAGTGCCCTTGACCGCATGCATAGAGCTGAGATCTCATAAACAAGCATGCGTCCTGCCTTCTGGAAGGTAATTTGGGGTCTCTTCTTGTCTTTGTAAGCAAGGATTGTCAACAATACTGATTTTCGCTCCAGCCCTGCCCCCAATTTGTCAGGTGATCATTATTCTTTGCAGAACACAGGCTCCGAGAACTCAGAGGACTCCCTTGAAATGAGCTGAAGTAGGAAAACGCCAGAGCAAAGACAGACCCTGGAGCCTCCAGATCACGAGGGGTAGGAGGGCCAGAAGAGGGGCTCTGGTTTGTTTTCATTGGTAGCCTTGAAACTGCAGACAAGTTCCTCTGGCCACGGAGGGGACCCCTGGCCAGGAAGGGGGCCTGAGGCAGGCTGCCAAGGTGCAGGGACCAGGGCCGGCCCTGGCCCGCCACAGGACAGGGATGCTGGCGGCAGCGGAAGTCAGGACCAGCTTGTCGGACCCGGGAGGAAGGGCCCAAGTGAGCCTCTGCGGGATGGAAACCCTCGCCTTGTCACTACATTAAGAGACCCGGACACAAGGGCACTGGCCCGTGTGGGCGGTCACCGCCCTCCATCCCGGGAGCCCGTAAGGCAATCGTACATGCGTTCTGGGCAACCCCGCTGTCTGTGCTCTTCGGTGTGCAAACATTTCATGCGAAGCTGTAACAACCGTGGGATTAGCCTAATCACAGGGCAGGCTTTCTTGTTCAAAATCTGAATGGAGGAGGAAGCAGAAACAAAAGCCTTAATTCAGACCCACGAAGCCCCAGCTTAAAGAGCCCTCCACCTGCCTCTCGAGTCTGAAGGCCCCTGATCCGCTCCCCAAAGGGGAACACTCACACAAAGCGAGGGCCTCGCGGCGGGCACCTGGCTCCTTGGCGGCCCCACTAGCGCAGGAAATGCCAGGCGCGCTGCCCGGCACAGGTGCCCCAGGGAGGCTGCAGGAAGGGGGGGGCCCAAGGCCTCCTCCCCAGTGGGGGCTGGCTCCAGGCTTGCCTGGGATCTGCCATCAGGGTCTGACACTGGGCCCACCTCCACCCAGCCAGAGCCTCTCCATTCTGGCCTCAAAATGTCACCCCGGGTTGTTGTCGTCCTTGTTGTCTTTCTCCTGGCAGCCCTCGGGACACACCAGGGAGAGATCTGCTCAGCGGGGCTTTCCAGGCCGGTAGCCGAGTCGCAGGCAGAGAGCTTGTCTCCCTTTTGCTGGACACAAGGTGTCCCGCCAAATGAACATGGATATGAAGCAGGAAATGAGAAAATCCGCAGCAAGGAGTTTTCCTAACCCAACGGCTATAATTCTTTGCAGGATAAAATTTATATCCTTCCCTTTTGCGCACAGGGAAGGAGAATGATCACAATACCTACTCAGCTTCCAGACTTGAAATAAGCGGTCAAAAAAAAAAAAATGCTCCTTCTAGGACCAACTCTGACAGGCAGTGTTAAATTAGCCTGAGTTAGGGGCGCCTGGGTGGCTCAGTGGGTTAAAGCCTCTGCCTTCGGCTCAGGTCATGATCTCAGGGTCCTGGGATCGAGCCCCGCATCAGGCTCTCTGCTCAGTGGGGAGCCTGCTTCCCCCCCTCTCTCTGCCTGCCTCTCTGCCTACTTGTGATCTCTCTCTCTCTCTGTCAAATAAATAAATAAAATCTTAAAAAAAATAAAATTAGCCTGAGTTACAGAAACATCCTGCCGCACAGAGCCCTGGGCTTCAAGGACAGAGGACCGGCTGTGCCGCTGTGGCAGAGAGGACACTCCTGGGCCGGCGACTGGGAACAGTGGTGTGTCAGGCCAACGTGGGGGAAGAGCTGCCCCTAGGTAGCTCCGGTCTCATTCAAGTCCTCTGCTGTCAGAGAAAGGTGATGGCACTGTGTCACCTCGAAGCTGCCGGCTCAGGGCTCAGCTGGGCAGAGAGCTGGTCTACAGACCACAGTGACCTCCGTTCCCCACCCTTAGGGCACCCGAAGAGTTGCAGGGTGCGGGGACCTGAGGATCCTGGCCCAGGCAGGCTGGAAGGCCGGGCCCAGGTCCCAGCCAGGACGTCCAGGCCCAGAAGGCCTGGAAGAGGAGGTGGCCCTCCAGCTGAGTGAGCCAAGATCACCAGGCCGTGGGATCAAAGGTGGAGCCGGATACCCCAGGGCCTGCCTCCTTGAAGGCGCCGTGGGGAGTCGGCCTGCCTTTCTCCCTTCCACCTTTCTCCCTTCCACCCTCCCTCCACCTGCCGGGGAGTTGCCAGCTGGACATCTGGGACATGCAGGGCTGTGCGCTGTCTCTAAGCCTCCCCATGAAGGGCAGCGCACTCCCTCTGCACCCCTGCTTCCTCCCCTGGCGGTCGACGGTTTCTGGAAGTGACCATTATTCCCCTGACCTTCCTTCCAAAGGGGCTCCTGCTACCTGCCCAGGGGACCCTGTTCTTCCCCCAGAATCCTCCTTACTTCTCCAACCTGTGCCAACCACTGGCTGGCATTCGGGTGGCCAAGGCTGAGAAGATGCCAATCTCGTGGTCCCACCACGGGCTGAGGGTGTGGCTCCGAGGGTCTGGGCTACCAGGGCGCCCCCCCCCACCCCGCCCAGCCCCGGCCTGGCCTCCAAGGGCCCCGCTCGCAGACTTGGGAGCTCATGCTGCGTAGGGTGGAGGTTTCCACACGTGATCTGTCACCTCGGGGTGCCAGGCCGGGCCCCCAGCCGTGTCGGGAAGGCTGTTCCACTCTTCCCACCAGCTGGGCTTGGGCTTCATCACCCCGTCTGCCACCCGTCTAGCCCTGGGCTCCCCGGACCTAGATTCGAGCAATGCAAGACGGGGGGTGCGGGGGCTCCTCACATGTCTGGGGGGCTCAACACCTCTGTGGCCACCGGGGTCCAGCCTCGAGGGGACAAAGGTGTGGAACCACACAGGAGGCTGAAGGGCCACAGGCCCCACCGAGGACTACTGGTCACCGTGCCCCACTGGGAAGCACCCCGAAAGGTCTCAGATGCTGCCCATGCCCCGTCACGGGGAGGGACGGAGGGAGGAAGGCCCTTGTGCTCGCTGCAGAGCGCCCACGGGACGCGGGGCCGGCCGTGCCCCTGGGGAGCCTCCGACGGGTGGTGAGGAGCTGGCCGGCGGGGACCGCACCCGCTGCAGGCGGAGGCCAGCTCGCTGGGCGCCCTCCGCCACCGGCCGCGCCCCCCAACGGGACCGAGCGGAGGTGCCCCACCCGGCTGCGGGAGGCACGACAGGGCCAGGGGGCCAGCCCTCAGGCCCATATTAATTTCAGCTCCATTTTAAAGGCGAGTTAAAATAAACACAGGGAATATTTATAAGGCAAATAAATCTGGCAGAAACAGCCCCTCCAAGTGTGAGCGGAGGCCTCCCCCTCGGCCCCAGCCCAAGCTGATAAAATACAGAAATGCTACTGTAGGCCCTCCGGGCTTATTTTGACTGCGGGAGAGGAATGCAGCATGTAAACAGTGCCTCCCGTATCACACTGTTACAACTTGCATTAACGGCACCGGACAAAAGCTGCATTTTCACAGAAGCATCGTACAGGGATGTATCTCCAGCTTAATTTCTTAAAAAAACCATTTCCTCACATAAATCATGCTCAGAACGAAACGGGTGACTGATACATTGCAAACACTTTTTTTTCTTTAACAATAACATACCTAGATTCCTTCTAAACGAAAGAGGTTTTTTTTTTTCTTTAAAAAAAAAAAATCTCCTAAATGTTTTTTTGCTGAAGAAAATAAACACAGCGCTTTCTTTCCTCGACCGAGAGATCTGGGGTGGTGTCTTCCCAGCCTGGCTGGCCCGGCTGCCCCGGAGCAGGGTCGCGGAAGAGGGGCCCGGGCCCTGGGCCACCGTGCTGAAAACCGGTGGCACCCTGTGCACTGGGCCTCCCGCCCTCCCCAGCCCGAGCGATGGCCCAGGCCAGCCTCTCCGCACACCCAGCCTCCCGTGAGCAGTGGTTCGAGAGGCGATCACTGCAAACTGACCCCTTCCTGGACACGGAGACGCTGCTTTTAAAGTGTAACGGGAAAATAGCAAACGAAGGAAACAACAGAAGATGTGGGAACTAATTTGACGGAAGACCGGGGTTCAGCAAATGCTGGCCTTCAGTTACAGGCAGGGGTGACTGGTGACCGAAGCGCACGGGGGCCTCGGACAGGACACGTGCTCCGGCGGCGGCCAGCGCTGTCTGAACCACGGGCCGGAGGACCACTGTGGAGAGGCTGGCAGAGCGGTCTACGTTCCACCCAGAGGAATCAGTGCAAAAGAAAACTGAGAAGATCTGAGGCACTCGGGCCGGTGATACAGGAAAATCACGGTCAGAAGCCAGAGCAGGACTGGACTCCACTTGGGGACGGGGCTTTCAGACTGGCTTGTGGGGCTGCTGGGCAGTGACACCGGAACCCTGGCAGCCCGGCCGCCACCATGCCACGCCACCCCACCACACCACACCAAACGTGGACTGCCAACACCCCAAGGACGCAAAGGAGAATCCGACCTAAAGAAGCCCTAAAGGAAAATACAGGGGCTCTTTTTTCAAAAGCAATCTTGGGGGTGGAGCAGCCCTTACTGAACATGCAATAAATCTAAAAGCCATTAAGTGTAAAGAGAAATCTAAGGTAGGTTAGAAAAAATAAAAAATAAAAAACCATTTGTACATCACGCAAGTGAAATGACATGACAAGCCCAGAAAATGTGCAATCGAAATGGCCTGGGATCACAGCCCTAGCACGCGAAACAGCCGCAAAGATAAGGAACAGATAAGAAGAAAGAAAAACTAGATAGAAAGTAGGCCACAGACCAAGCTGACAACACACACACACACACACACACTCACAGACACACTCGATTTTAAATGGCTAGTAGATACACGAAACAACGAAAAATAGCACGTGCAAATAGAATCAAGGTCACGTTTAACGCGTTAGTGAGCTAAAGATAAAAGAACAGATAACCCAGACATTTCAGCATCAAGGAAAAAAGTGATCCATGTCATAGCATGAAAATTACAAACTTCTGTATGAAATAATATCTCTGAGTAAAAAGAGAAAGCACAGCTTGGGGAGCTGGTGGAACGAGACAGAGGGATCCAAGCCGGGAGAGCTTGACCATAGTCACTGGAGGGACCACACATGCCTTGGGCAGAAACAAGTGGCCTTCACCCCCACCCTGGGAGCAGGAGGAGAGGCTCCTTCCTGTTTCACCGCTCGTGAAAAAGCCGATGGCCCGGCCCGGTTAGGGGGAAATGGGGAGCAGGCAGAGGTGTGCCTGGAAACAGGGGGCAGCCCTATACATGGGTTCTCTTACAGGAAACCCTGCAACAGGTATGTAGAACATGTAAGAAGCATTAGGACAGCAGATAAGATGCACATCAAAGGTGTTCACTGCAGCATTTCATAGTGCAGACAAAAAGAGCCTAATGAGATGCTTGTGAGTCATGGAAAGATAAACTACAGCACATCCACTCAAGGGAACCAAGCCCCGACCCCGACCAGAGATGCTTCAGGAAGTGGGAAACAGCGATAAGGAGAGCACACGCATGCCCATTCACACACACTGCCCTACACGTACACTTGTGCCCACACGCCTGTCCTCCCTGGCACGCTTTTCCACCTGTATTTTCCCAAACACAAGTCCCAAGGCAGCTGAGAGCCTGCTGACGACAAAGCCTCTGCTGCCCTCTGGTGGCCATTGCAGTCCCTGCGAGCACGGAGTCCCCTAGACGCCACTCCCAGGGCCTGTGTGAACCTGGAACCCCCCAACGGCCCCTCCGTGGGTCCAGGAAATCCATTTAGTGCATCAACCTCTGCTCAGGGAGTGTAAAACCGCTCACACACTGCACGTCTCATTTCCTGGGCTACAGTTTCTGAGAACTTTGGAGCTTTTGCTGCATTTCACAGAAGCCCAAGGTTCAAGCCAGGGGAAAGGGGATGTTTAATCAAGGCCTGCAGAGAGGCCAACGGCTTTCCCTGACCTGGCCTTACTTTCTCCTCCTTGAACATCCTCCCTCTGTGCTGTCCCTCATGGGACCCACTGGAAGGCTGGGGCTCTGAGAACCCAGTTTGAAAACCACTGCCCGAGACAGCGGCTGATGCATTTTGTGATACATGGGTCATCACTTCCAAGATAGTCAATAGCCCCGCCAAGGGGCACGAGCACCGGGCTCCCTGTCCTTCCTTCACGTAGACAGGAAAGAATGCACTAGGGAGGGAGGACCAACGTGTGGTTCTGAACAGCTCTGATGCTTGCGACCGTGAACAAAATAGGATTGTCAGGGACGCCTGGGTGGTTCAGTCATTAAGCGGCTGCCTTTGGCTCAGGTCATGATCCCAGGGTCCTGGGATCGAGCCCCGTGTTGGGCTCCCTGCTCTGCCAGAAGCCTACTTCTCCCTCTCCCACTCCCCGTGCTTGTGTTCCCTCTCTCGCTGTGTCTCTCTCTGTCAAATAAATAAACAAAATCTTTAGAAAAAAAAAAAAAGATGGCCATTAAGGCGCACATCGGGTCTTACGTTTTTCCAGGGGATTCCTTCAGCCAGAAGAGGTCGTCACTTGTAATTCCATATTCCAGGGCACCTTCGATCTATCCAGGAAAAAAAAAAAAAGGATCAGCATGAGAAGAGCATCACTAGGCCTGTCCCCAGACTTTCCCCCCAAAGAAGACGACCATTTCGTAGACACAACTCAAGCAGAACCACCCCAGCCCACCCCTGGAGGCGCCTCCCTGCTCCACACACCATTCTTCAGGTTGTGGCCTCTAGGGACAGGTGACCTGGCTTTATCTGACTTGGTGCACCATGAACCCTCGGGGCAAGACACCCAGCACTCCTTGGCTGTGCGAGGTGTCTGGGGAGCCGGCGTGGGGCCCACAGTTTTTTCCTCCCTGCTCCCCAGGGCCTTCCCCTTGATCCAGACGCTGGGCTCAGGGCGGGCAGGCGGGAAGCAGAGTGACATAGGGCGTGGAGGCGCAGGCTGGCCCCAAGGGCACTGACGCTCCTGGGCACCCTTGAGGGAGCCCAGGAATCGCACAGACTCCCCTGATTCCCAGCGGAGCCTGAGGAGGGGCCGCTAAGCAGGCGGGGGAGACCCAAGGACCAGCGTCCTCTCAGTGGCCCATGAGAGTGAGAAGAGTAAGATGTGCCAGGGGAGAGGAAGCGGACTGCAAACAGTTTATGATTCCGACTGGCAATAAAAATAAAGCCAGGAATTTCTCGGGTTTGTGCAAAGAAAACTAAAAGGTCTAGAAATCAAAGACACTAAAACCCAAGCGAGCCTTGGCAGGCACCCAGGGACGGGGTGGTGGGGGTGGCCGGTGGGAGAGGGGAGCAGCCACTGAGCTTTCCCCCCACCCCTCCCCCAGGCCAGACAGCTCCTGCTCTATCCCCCGCTGGCCTGGGGAGACATGGCGGCCTTCTAGCCGAGGTCCAGCCTGGGGCCCAGATGACCGCCCAGCTCCTGGGAGCATACTATGGCCTTCGGGGCCTTTATGCAGAACCAGCGTAGGCCTGGCTGAAGGGTGAGGGGTCCCTAATGGCCTCCCACCTCTGTCCGTTGGCAGCTACCCTGAAGAGCAGCACTCTGCCACCCCTACAGAGCCGAGTAAGCCACCCAAGAGCCATCTCTGTGCACAAGCCACCCGTCCCCTCCGGAGGCCGCTCTTGTGGGCCTGACAGCTGGAGGGAGGCATGGTGTTCCTCTGAGGACCGCAGGGTGCCTTTTCCCCCACACCCTCTTTGGTCGCCGTTTCCAGAGAAAGCACAGAACCGAAGGGGGAGGCCTGGGATTTGGGCATCTGAGGAGAAATGGAACTACTGCCTTGTTCTTCCTCCATCTGCTCCGTCTGCGCTCTGTCAGTCTAACTAGGAGGCAGACGTGGCCTCCAGTGCCAGGGAGTCTGTAGGCCTCGTGCACTTCGATGCAGCCCGTGTGGAGCCCCAGGGCTTATGCCGTCTGCTTCCCAGGGGCCCTGGGAGACCCACGAGGCTGCAGCCTCGGCCAAGTCCCCTTCTGCTTCCCATCCCCCTCTCCACGACCTTGACCATACGGCCCTTTCCTTAGCTCCACCTGCCTCGAGGAAGTGAGGGCAGAGAAGCGGGCCGCGAGGGGGACGCTGGCAAAAAACGGTGGTAGGAGGACCTCCCAGTGTTCACCCCCCCCATAGAAACAGCCAGACGACCAGCACCAACAGTCAGATTCAACTTGTGGAGAACTCCAGAAGTGAACCAGAAGCCTGCGGCAACACAGGGAACGCCTAGTCAAGAGAAATGACTGAAACTTGGGAAGAACAGTGAGTTTCGTGACGTTGTGACGGACTCTAGCCCCATCCCTCGGCACAGGCAACCTTGAGCAAGGGTGAGCAATTTAAAAAACATACTGGGCAGAGCCGAGCCAGAGCCGGAGCCCTGGCAAAGCTCCTTCTCAAGAAACAAGTCATCCATCGACCTGGCTGGGGCTTCCCCAGGAGGTCCCACGCAAAAGGCTGGTGGTCTTAACCTCGCTTGACCTGGCCCAGGCCTAGAAGCCTCTCTCCGAGCGGGATTCGTCCCATGACAGATGCCACAGCTGCCCAAGACAATGGATAACAGCAGAAGCAAGCAACACACCCGCCCAGAGCTTAAAAGGAAAAGCCAAGGAGTGAGTTGTCCACGGGGTCTTTGAAAAGCTCCCGCATAGTCCTGGGGACCTGGAAGGCCGGGTGTAGGCCGTGGGCTGTGCACACACCCTGGAAAGGCCTGAGACAGCCTGAGCTCTCACCTCTGGCTGACCCTGGGGCCCAGCGCAGGCAGGAAGTGAGGGCTAAGGCAGAGTTTCTGGTGCCTGGCTGACGGCCCAAAGCTTGCCCTCAAATGCCTACAGAATCCCTCAGCAAAGAGTGGGCCATTTCTCCAGGCGTTTCAGGAAATCTCTGTCTAGTTACTGGCTGACCACTAAGCCAACTGAGGAGAGACCCCAGTGGCCTCCCATGACAAAGAACGGACTTTAAGAAATCGCTTCAGACGTACAATAGCAATAAACAAAATCCTGCAGTGGAGAGAGATTCTGGTTTCCGGAATTCATGCATTACTTTCTTTGAACTATTCATTTCTCAACAATGACAACGAAATTATGAAATGTAAAGAACCAGGAAAGCATGACCTTCGCACGTTACTGGGGGGCAGGGGGGGGTTCCATAAAATGGTGCAGCCGCTTTGCAAAGCAGTCTGCTGGCTCTTCAAAGGGTTAAAAACTGAGTTACCCTATAGCCATCAACTCTGTTCCCAGGTATAGAGCCAAGAGAAGTGCAAACTTCAGCCCACGGAAAAACAGGTTCATAGCAGCGTTATTCACAACAGCCGAAAGCGCAAACAACTCGGATGTCCGTCAGCGGACAAGCGGACAAACAAAATACGGCCCAGTCACACAATGGCTCGGCATTCAGGCAGAAAAAGGGATGAAGCTCGGACCCAGGCTACCGCGTGGACGAACCTTCTGCTGAGGGCAGGAAGCCAGGCACAAAGGCCACTTGTTGTCTGATTTGTCTCTGCGACATGCCCAGAACGGGCAAATCCACACAGAGACGGAAACCAGACTACTGGTCGCCAGGGGCGGGGGAGCCAGGAATGCCAGTGACCACTCACGGGACAGGATTTCATCGGGGGCATGAAAATGTTCTGGAATGAGGTAGTGGAGACTGACTCTGTGAATAAACCCAAATCCCCCGAATCGTACCCTTTCAGAGGGTGCATTTTGTGGTAAGAGAATCTCATGTCATGATGTGGGGTGGGGGCAGGAAAGGGAGGCTTGAGTCCCGGATGTTCCTACACCCTGAGGCTGAGGAGAAACGGATGAATCAGCAAAGAGAGATAAAGGAGACCAGAGGCAGGGGTGTCCCAGAGCCACGTGAAGAGTGGGGGGATGTGGGGGGTTCCCCACTGGCTTTGTTTCCATAGATCGGAGTTGAGAGAGCACGAGAAAGTGACCAGAGTGAATATAGAAAAAAAATTTTTTTGTTTTTTAAAGGAAAGAGTCAGGGGTGCCACTGGTGTGGGAAGCGCGAGCCAGGAGACTGTGAATGTGCCCAGGGTGCGAGGGAAGGCTGTGTACGGCGGACACTCACGTGGGTGGGGTACCTCGGCCGCCCTCCGGTAGCAATGACGACGTGCTCAGCCGAAAGCAGAGTCTGGGAATAAACCGAGGGAGCTGTGGTCAGGCGGGTCCGCAGAGGCTCCCAGCAGAGACGCACACTCTCTAATGACAGCCCCTGCCCTGCAGTGTGGACCCCCGGGCCGGCAGCTGAGGGGTCCCTCGGAGCTGGGAGCCTGTCCAGGGTCCTCGAGCCAGGAGGGGGCCCAGCAGAAGAGGGCAGGGAGACATTCTAACTCCGAGCACCCCGCGGCTTACAGAGCACCCTGCAGGTGTCTCATCGCCTTTGATCCCCGCAAAACTTTACAAGGGTCTGATCGCCTGCCCTGTTGCCTGGCGCAGGGGGCAGCCGGGCACCACGTGCCTCTTGGTGACACGTCTCCTTGTCCGTAAAGCATCACAACCAGCCTCAGAGGGATCTGCGGTAGATTCCCGCAGCGCGCATCACTGAGAACAGCACTGAGGTTGAACAACACTGGAGTCCTTGGGTCAGCACCACCCGAGCGGAGCCGCTTGGGAGAGCCGGGCCCTCACCTCTTTCCCGCCTTTAGCGACACCGCAAACCGTGTGCGCATCGACAAAGCTGGCCTTGATGTTAAAGTACGTGACTTTTCTGCAAAATAAAAAGAAGACTGTCAAATATTTCCTCTGCAGATGAGGCGTCACCGACGGGACCAAAGAGGGAGCAGAGGGCTAAAAGGTGAGCTTGGGGCCCACAGCCTCCTGCCCCCCAGCCCGGGCCGGGGCAAGGGGCAACTGGAGAGCTGCACCAGGAAGTATGCAGGGGGAGGAGGGCCACGGATCCCAGAAACTGCCAGGACAGAGGCTGGCTCGCGATGGCCCCGAGAGCCCAAGTACAGCCCCAGCGTGTGATGACAGACGTGGCTGGGCCTCCCCAGGGTCCAGCCTTGTGACCCAGGCACATCCCAGCAGGGAGCAGAGGCCCCCGCACACACCCAGGTACCCCGCCACCCAAATGACCCACTTCCGGCTGACGAGGGAGGGTGCCCACCAGATATGCATCACCCCCTGCCTTTAGGGGACAGTAAGGCTGGAAAACAGGTATGACGAGGACAGAAGGCTGGTCAGGTGCGTGGTGTGCAGAAACGATCCACACCTTCTACTAACGAAGGCCACTCCATACAGTGGGCTCTTGGTGCCTTTGGTTAAGGCTTCACCACCTCCTCGACTTTACGTCCTCCCCACAATCATGCCCTGTGACTCCATATGCCGCCTGGGCGGTAAGAACCAAGTCCTCACTCACCCCCACGGCCCAGTAACAGCCAGAGGGCGTAGATGTAAGTTCCACACTGGCTTCCTTCTGTGGGCACCTCCAGAAGGTGGGCTTGGGCCTGCCTGACACTTGCCTGGGAGCTGCCTGGGGCCAGCGGGAAGGATGGCAGAGCCCTGTGCTTCCAGCAGACTGCCCTGGGGAACACTGAGCCCCACACAGAGGAAAAGTGACAGGATGCAGCTTAGCTCCCTGGGGGCGAGGGGGACCCCTGGAGATGCCCGGGATGGGCAGGTGGGCCCGATTCCCCGGCTCAGCTGTCCTGGGTTTCATGGGCACAAAACGGCTGCCTACTGCACAGCCCCAGGAAGACTCCTTGGAGCCTCAGATGAGAGCCGCCAGACCTCGGAGGGCACACTGTCCCCTCCATGACCTGCATGGGTGAAGGGCAGAGCTAGAGGGCCAGGAGCAAAGCCTGGCCAGGGCCGAGTGCAGTCTGGGGCACCTCTCCTTCTGGCAGCGGCTCCTCAGGGAGGATGCTTCGATGGGAGGAAGCGTCGGCATCTGGGCTGGGGGAGCCCAGAGGGCTGATGGGACCCGGCGGTTTCAGGCTAGAATGATCACGTTGGACGTGGTGGGGTGTGGGGTTCAGAGTGTGCTGGCTGGGCATCCTCTTTGCAACAGCAACGTGGGGCTCACTGGGCTCTTTCCACATCACTGTGGTTAACCTGCCAGGAGAAAGGCCACCTGCCTCGAGGAAGGCGCCGGCCACCCAGATGGGCGCCCCCACACTCCGGCCCTTGGACTCTGCAGCGCCAGCCCCGAACACGCCTCCTCCCTGGGGCAGACCCAGGCTCCGGCTGTCCCGCCGACACGCCCCTCACCGTGCACCCCCCCACCGCGACTCCAGGCCCTTCAGGGGCCAGCTTGCAGGGCGGCCTATGGTTCCCAGGGCCCTCGCCCCATCTGCCCTGCATGGGTCTGCCCCACCCTGCGGGCAGGGACTTCTTATCCTGTCACTGCCGAGCCTCTGGTGAGAGTGCCCACCAAGGGAGGAAAGGTTCCCAGAGAGGGCGGGAGGGCCGTCAGAGGCCTCAGTACCTATCCTGCAGCTGGACCCGGTGCCCCCAGTTCAGGGACTTGACGTGGTTCTGCACGGCCTCGGCCATCGTCCTCCTAGGAACACACAGGACAGGTCAGAAACCTCCACAGGAGCACCAACTGCCGAGTCCCACAACACGTGAGGAGATGCAAACAGCGAGTTAGCAGAAATCCCAAGAAACAAGGAGATTCTAAAGGTGGAAAAACGTTGGGCGTCTGGGTGGCTCAGCTGGATATTGGATAAGCGACTGCCTTCAGCTCAGGTCATGATCCTGGAGTCCCAGGCTCGAGTCCCGCATCGGGCTCCCTGCTCAGCAGGAAGTCTGCTTCTCCCTCTGACCTTTCCCTTCTCATGCTCTCTCTCTCTCTCTCTCTTTCTCTCTCAAATACATAAATAGAATCTTTAAACAAAAAAATAAAAATAAAGGTGGAAAAACGTGACATCTATGCCCACGGCCACTGTCTCTGTCCCGGGTCTGCAGCTGTGGGCCTTAGGCCTCAGGGAAAACCGGGGGCTTTGGGCCACATTTGGGCCCCTCCATTGGGACACAGCAGTGGCCCTGAGTCTCGGTCATCCAAGCACCACCGAGGGGCCTGTGTGCAGCTCGGAGCAGGCCAGGTACCACCTGCGGAAGCTGCATCGGTTTCTCACCTCGCACTAGTGGCCCCTGGGGCCGGACCGTCCTTTGTGAGGGTGTCCTGTGCGCCACAGGACCTTCACCAACGTCCCGGGAGACGTAGCAGCCCCATGACCCCGACCAGCGGTGACAACCAAAAATGTCTCCAGACTTTGCTGAATGTGGGGAAGGGGGTCGCCCCTGGGTGAGCGCCCCTGTCTGGTAGCTCGCTCTCTGTGAAGGGTAAGGGGGCAGCAAACCTCCTCCCCTGCCCTCCCCCCACCAGCACAGAAGCGCTGGGAGTGGGCGGGGCTCCTCACCAGTCGTGTGGGACTGGCTGGAGGGCCCAGCCATAGTGGGGGGCGTCTCGGATCATGCCCCCCAGCAGCGCCGCCTGGTGCATCAGCTTCTTGGGGATGCAGCCAACGTTCACACATGTGCCGCCGAGGCCCCACCTGGTACCTGGCAGGTTGGGAAGACCGTGTTTAGATTTACATTCGGGGTACCCGAAGGCTCTCCTGTTCCTCTCCAGCTGGATAAGAGGCGTTTCAGTTGTGTGTAACTCAAGCGCGCTCCAGGTGAGCCCTGCCCCGGGAACTTACTCTCCATGATTGTAGTCAGTGTGGTCTTTAAATCAGAAGAGCTTTATAGTGAGGGCAGCGGACTTGCCAAAGAGGACACTGGCCAGAGATCCTGGGCAGCAGTGGTGAGGGGTTCTGGGTTCAGCCGCCGGCCCTGGAGGTGAACCAGGCCCCCGTCCTCCTGCTCCCCCAGGACAGATGGCTCCCATGTGGGGCTACCTACCTCGGGGGGAAGGCTCCACGTAGTCTACCACGGCCACCTTCTTTCCCAGCTGGGCAGCTGGAACGACAAAATCGGGCGGGTGGGGAGCTGCTTTGGGGCTGCGGCTGAAGACCAGACGAAGGCAAGGAAGGAGCCTCCCACCAGCTCTGCACCCGGTCCCCCCACCTGTGCGCCGCCACACGGCTGTGCTGCCCTCAGGTGGGAACCCGCAGGCCTCTTCTTGACTACAACCTTCATCCCACCCACCATCGCCAGGACCTAGTGGGATGCCCTCCCTCCTTCACATGCCCACTGCCGCAGCCCTGGGCCCAGCCCTCCCTTGCCTCCTGCCGCAGCCGGTTCCAGCCCAGACATTCAGCACGAGCCCAGCGCCCACCTGGCACACACAAGCAGGAATCACAGGGCACCCACACCCCGAGAGAGGCCCCGGACTTGGAGCTTCCCCTGGCTCTCTTCCCAAGCCCTCGCAGCGGACTCACTCACCTCCTCTGGTCCCCACCGGACATCAGGGGGTGGGGAGGGACTCCCACCCAAGGTCTACTCTTGGCATTTGCTGCCTCATTCTCAGGGCGAGGGATCGCAAGTTCTGAAGTCAAATGGCAGTCCAGGGTCAGCCAGCCCCCAAAGGGGAAGGGAGACCTGGGCTCCAAAGTGCACCTCCTGCCTGGAGTCTCCTGGCCTCCCCCACTGGCTATCACCAGGTTCCTCCCAGGGCCATGAGTCCCAGGTGCTGACCCTGTCACCAATTAGCCAGGGCTAATCGCGGGGCTTCCCCTTGGCTTGTCTGGGGAGCTGCACTGTGCACCTGGGCTCTGGACTTGACCGCCCCTGAGGACGTGCCCGACTTCAACATCGTGACTCATGAATGTCGGACATACTACAGAACTCACTCGATCCATGGCTATCGACCAAGATCAGAACAAAGTTTTAGAAGCCTTCACGTAAAAACCCATTTCAGTTGACTGACCAGTAATGGGATTGCAGTGCTGGCGTTAAAAATTCCAGCCACGGGAGCGCCTGGGTGGCTCAGTCGGTTAGGCGTCTTTCTTCAGCTCAGGTCATGACCCCAGGCTCCTGGGATTGAGTCCCGCATCGGGCTCCCTGCTTAGCGGGAAGCCTGCTTCTCCCTCTCCCTCTGCCTACTTGTGTTCTCTATCTCTCCATCAAATAAATAAATAAATTAAAAAAAAAAAAATCCAGCAGAGGGGACTTTTCACACATACCAGGGTCTGTCTCCCACAGCTGACCACGATGGAGCAATAGAGACTAGATTTATCCTTGCATCCGAGACAACCAAAAATCCAGGAGAAATACATGAAATAATGCCTTCAAGAAACTGAACATCAGAAGACCAAGGAGAGTGATTCTTGGAAGACGGAAAACAAATAAGGTGATGCAGCATGGGAGGTGGCCCAGGCAGAGTCCACTGGACTCCCTGGCTGAGGAGAAGGGCTGGGAGACTGGGGAGACTGAGGCAGCCAGAGCTCCCGGCACAGAGGACCAGAGACGACAGAGTTGCACAGAACCCCAGACGGCTGATTAGTGCATGTGTGTGAGAAAACCACCTGAGGCCCGGAAAGAACCATCCAGAAAGAGTAGACAGTACTCACACAGGGCTGGAAACAGTGCCTGCTCCCAGAAGCCAGGTTAAAGAAAGCACATAATTCCTGGGGAGCTGGATGAGTATTAAGGTCAGACCCCAGTCACTGAGAATGATTGGGCCCAGCTCCAGACCCGCTGAACTAATCTTAAGTGCAAGACACAAAAGAATCCAACTCTCTTCCCTGCATCCCAGAACATGCTCGAAAATGTATCCAGGAATCTAAAAATATCCAGAAGCCAGCAAGAGAAAGCCCAAAGTGTCTGGAATTCAATCAAAAATGACCAGGCATGCAGAGGAGTGGGAAAAGATAAGACCCAAGAGAGAAATAATCAGTCAACAGAAACTGACCAAGAACGGACACAGAATTAGCAGAAAAGAAGTAAAATGAGTATTGTCACTGTATTCCTCATGTTCGAAAAGTTCAGGAGCAACATGGAAGATACAAGAAAGGACCCAAGTCGAATCTGTAGAGATGAAATTACAATACAAGAGACGAAAAATATGTTGCATAGGATTAATGGTAAATGAGACCTCGCAGAATCTTTTATTAGTGAATTTGGAAACACGGCAGTAGAAACTCTTCAAAATGAAGAGAACGCCCATGAGCTGAGGGGAAACTCTGAGCAGCCCGCATATGTGTGAATAAAGTCTCCAAAAGCGAAGGAGAAGAGGAAGGACGGGAAAATTCCCAGAAGAAATAATGGTTGCAAATTCTCACGACTTGATGAGAACGACGAACCCACACACCCAGGAAACTCAGTGAACTCCAGCAGAAAAATAATTAAGATCTACACTAAGGTGTACCCTCTTTAAATGACACAAAACCAATGAAAAGAGAAAATAAAAATAATAATAAAATAAATAATAAATAAAATCTTTTAAAAAAAAGCTATTTGAAAACATGAAACACTCAAGGACAAATCTGACAAAAGCCGTATGTTGAAAACTACAAAAGACTGTGGAAATAAATGAAAAAAATGCCTAAAGTAGAGCTAAACCACGTGACCCAGCGGCTCTACTGTAGGCATTTATCCAAGAGAACTGAAAACACGCATCCACACAAAGACACGACCACAATTGTTCACAGCAGCACCGTTCACAGTAGCCCCAAAGTGCCAACAACTCAAACGTCCTCCTGCAGGTGAGCACACAAAACGTGTATGCGCACGACAGAACACTGATCAGTGATAGTCCCTAACTCCGGACACACACAGCATCACGGATGAATCTTAAAAACAGTTAGGCTGCGTGAAAAAAGCAAGCAAAGAATACATATTATGCGGTTCCATTTATGCAAAATTTTAGAAAACGCAAACCTAATTGGCAGTGAGAGAAAGCAAATCATCGGCTCTGGGGATGCGGCAGGCAGCGGCGAGCAAGAAGGGGTTCCCAAGGTTTGAGGAAACTTTGGGGTTTGTTACAAGCTGAGTCATGTCCCTTCCAAATTCTTCCCCAGAACCTCAGAATATGACCTTATTTGCAGACAGGGTCTTGACAGAGGTGGTTAAATTAGAATGCAACCATACAGAAGGGCCCTATTCCACTCTGACTGGGGTGCATATAAAGAGATGAGATCAGGACATAGACACGCAGAGGAAAGACCATGTGAGGACCCTGGAAATGATGGCCATCTGCAAGCCAAGGACAGAGAGCTCAGAAGAAACAATCCTGCCAGCACCTTCATCTCAGACTTCCAGCCTCCAGAGCTACCCCAGCAAGCAAATACGGGGGTGATGGCTACGTTCGCCAGCATGACCGTGGTGCTTGGTTCCGCAGGTGTGTGCCTATGTCAAAGCGTAGAGCGAGTCGCCCACTTTAAACATGCCTGGTTTGTTTTACGTCAATTACAGCTCAATAATGCTGTAGAAAAGGGCCATCATCCACAGGGAGAATGCCGCTGTTCCTAAAGGCAAAGACAGACCTGGGAACCGCGGCGGGTTAACGGAGATGGGCCTCTAGAGATAAGACACTGGTGTGGATGCGACATCCAGGGCATATATCCAAGAGCGAAGGAGATATGTAAGGGACATCGCTGGGACAACTGGCTGTCTATAAACTGTTTCTTACGGTGGCTCTGTGGTCCAGTGAGATGAGTACTCGTGTCCCTCTGTGGGCTCCCATATCAGCTGGGAGACCTCCCAGGTTCCTGCCCTCCGCCACAGGCCGGCACCCTCCTCTGCTCCTTGGAGAAGAGCAGTGCACAGCAAATTTCCTTTATGTCGACTGGCCATGATTCTAAAAACCCAGGATCTGGGGTGCCTGAGTGGCTCAGCCCTTAAGTGTCTGCCTTTGGCTCAGGTTATGATCCCAGGGTCCTGGGATTGAGCCCTACCTAGGGGCTCCCAGTGGGAAGCCTGCTTCTCCCTCTCCCACTCCCCCTGCTTGTGTTCCCTCTCTCACTGTATCTCTCTGTATCAAATAAATAAATAAAACCTTTAACAAAAATAAATAAAGAAAAATTTAAAAAAAATAATAAAACCCCAGGATCTGATGTCACAGAGCTGTCCTTTCATGGTCAGGGGGCCTGCTCAACCTCCTCTTGTTAGGGCCCTGTTTCTCCCCTGGCTTCCCCCTCCCTCATCCACATCTGCCTCCTTATCATTCAGACAGGCAAGCAGACCGCCAGGCACTCCTCCTGCAGAGCGTAGAGCCCCGCAGTGAAATTCTGGGTCTGTTCCCCACCCAGATTAGGGGCAAACTGCAACGTACGGTCTCTGGACGCCTCTAGGGCCAGCCCTTTCATTCATCCCATCTTTACTGAGCACCCCAGGGTGCCCAGGCCCTTCTGGGTGCCAGGCTGAGGACAGAGAGTAAGACACAGACAGCAGGACCACCCGGGATCTCTGCGGGACGTGCCGGGGCTAAGAATGAGGACAGTGGAGCTGGGCATGGGGACCAGATGGCGAGGTTGGCGTTCTAAGTAGGGCCGTCTCAGCAGCAAAGGCTGAAGCAAGGTGAGTGGAACCCTGCAGCTAACCAGGCAGGCAAAGAGAAGAAGACCAGGCCGGGCAGACAGCCAGGGCATGGAGCAAAGCCAGAGAGACCTTCGGGAAGCAACTGCAGAACACGGAGGCGGCGAGGGGCTGGAGCGGCACAAGCGGGCAAGGCGTGGGTGGTGGGAGACATGTCGGATGGGTGGGGGCAGATCCCACGCGGCCCGGGGCTGGAGCCCAGGAGAGCAGGCTAAGACCTGGGGTACCCTCCGGCCTACTGGGTACTGCACAAACAACTGTGGAATGGCAGGGAGGAGGGCACACTGACAAGGCTTCTGGGGTGACTCTGACAGGATGCAGGACCCCAGCTACAAAGATAATGCCCTCTGCAAAGCCATTCAGGGCGCATCTCCACCCAGCTTCGAGTACAATGCAGCCCTCTTTGCGGGGGGGGAGGCCTGAAAACAGCCCTGCCATGCTGGCAGGACACAGGGCAAAGGACACATACCTTCCTTGGCACAGGCCAGGCCACCGGATCCCCCGCCAATCACCAGGAGATCATAGTTCTGCCGGCCTGCTGGGGAAAGGGGGCACAGGTGAGAGGAAGGACCAGGACAAATCTAGGGCATGGATCCCGCAAGGTGCCGCCTGATTTCCAAAGGGCAAGCAGCTCTGCCCAGTTAAATGTGGTGTGGGATCTGTGTTATTGGAGCAAAGCCCCCAGTCCGTGGCGGTCCGTGGTGACAGTGCATCCCACATCGGGGCAAAAGGCAAGCGCGGTATCCATCACCGCTGCGAATCCCGAAACCAAGCAACGGCAGGTGAGGTTGGCCCAGGGAGCATCACCGCCTTTGCAGTAACAATCAGGTCAAGAAGAAGGTAATTTAAGGACGGCTCTGAGCTTAAACTTCACTGAATGTTCTAAGCCACACACAGATTAAAACACTTTTCTTGAGTCTGTCTTTCAGTCCCAACAGTCACCTTTTGTTCTAAGTGAGGAAAAAGGAAAAGCAGTCCCTGCATTGGGCAGCACACCCCGACCTCTCAGACATTCTCTGTCTCTCTTCTGCAAACTGCTGGCAGGGAAGGCAGGCAAGGGACAGCCAGAAAGGGGGAGGGGGGGAGGAAGGGAGTGGGAGTGGTGGGTAGGGGAGAGGCAGGTGTGTCCAGCCAGTCAGAGCTCTGAGCCAGGGCCCAAGCCTGAGATACCCAGCACCAAGCACCGGCCCACTCCCTGTAAGGCAAGGAAGAAATCACAGAAAGTCATCAGTATGTAGGGAGGGCGCCAAGGGTGCCGACTGTGGCGTTGTGTCTAGAGCTGACCACTCCTCCTGGGCCAAGCACCCGGGTCCCGGGATCAAATTAGGCCCTGCCACCCAAGGCCAGCACAGCTGTCCCCCCCCCCACACACACACACACACCACGCTGGGGCCTCAGAAGTGAAAAGACTGTATCTGCCTTTGGGGCCACCTTGACCTTCCTGGTGGGCAAGGCTGTAGAGAATACTCCTGAGGTCCTGCGTCCCGAGTCTACTCCTTTGTAGGTCCCTGTGCTCACAGACTGGGGTCCAGGACCTGAGCTCCTGCAAGGACACGGGCGCTCCAGCCTAGAGGCAGCCCTGGCTTGTGGCTGACGAAGCTTGGGGAGCCGGCACCGGGAGCTGTGTCCCGAAGCTCAGCTGGCGGCCTGCTGCCACCAGGCCCACCCTGGGCTTTGTACCCACCCCATGTGAGGGCACCTGAGATGTGTGCACAGGCAAACATGGGACCGAACGGAATCACAGCTTGATTCAAAGAGCCAGCCCAAAGGGGACCCAATTCCAGATTCAACCCAGGGGGCTCTGAAGAGGCCTTGACTTTTGTCAGTTATTCTGGTGGCTTTGATCTGAGCCTAAAGAACCCCAGACAGACTGCTGGTTGGAGAGAAGCAGCTGCTGGCCCCCGGGGCACACGCGCCTGCTGGGCAGGGCAGCATCTCTCCCTTCCGGCTGCTCCAGGCTGGGGGTGGGGGGACGCGAAGCTTCTGCCCAGGACAATATCCCTACCTTCCATTGCAGGTGCCGATGCTGGTCCTTCCTGCTCACAGAGCACGGTCCCGGCTAGCTCCAACTGTCCCCAGCTCCACACTGTCTCTTCTGCCCGATATCAGGCAGAGGGCAGGGCGAGCAGCTGAGCTTATCTCTGTGGGTTTGCCCTCCCCGCCCACTGTCCATACCCAGGAGCCCTCTCAGTTGGATAGACACTTGGACGAGGGCCCTACCTTAAGGACGGGGAAGGCGGATAAGGCGGGTGCTGCTCTGAGGGGGCTGCTTGGGGACACGGCGCTCCAGTGCCAGGGGCAGTCTTCCAGCCTCACCTTCCCCACTGCACGTTCAGGGCTCAATCCTGGAAAGGCCTGTCTTCTCTTTGCTCTGAGCCCATCGTCCTTTACTTCTCTGCTCCCCGTAAGTGTGGCAAGGCTGAGTGAATGGTGCACTACTCTGGGAGGGCCAGCGGGGCTTTGCTGTGTGTCCACAGGCACACTGACCGCCTCAGGGAGCCACCTTGGGAGTCCTCCTGTGCTGTCCTCCCCACCGCACATTCTTTCCTGGGTGCCTCCCTGCTCAGGTGGAAAGCTGGGCACAGAATCAGCCCCTTGCACGCTTGTTGGGGGTTGGCACTGTGCCCAGGCCCTGTCGGCCCCTCACCACTGCAGCTAAGTAAGCTCTAGCCTTGGGGCTACTTCCCCTTGCTGCCCAAGGACCATGGGGGCAGAATCTGGTGCTGGCCAGCTGGAAACAAAAAGCTCCACCCCGCAGCCATCCTGTTCTACCGCAAGGCCAAGTTTACAGTGGCCTGAAGGGCCTTGGACTTGTAACGGCAGCAGCATCTTTTACTTGCATCAGATGGATGAGGGCCCCACTGCACAGCCGCTACCCTCAGGAACGTCCCACCTGAACCGTGCAGCAAGAATGCTTCCAAAGACTGGGGGCCTTGGCCAAGGTCCCAGGGGCCAGCAAAGCCACCCTAAGGGCAACGCTATCTCCCCTTTTCCCAGGACTCCACAGACCCAAGGCTCCCCAAGGCCACGGCAGCACACAGCTTTGCCCTTCCACATCCACTGTCAGATCCATTCCACAGCTGGCCGAGCGCCCTGCCACTCTCCCTCCCGCCACTCTCCCTCCCACAGCCACCATCTCAGTGAAGAAGGCCCTCGTCCCTTCCTTGCTCAGGCCCCTCGACACTCGTGCCCCACGGGAAGTCATCCAGGGGCCAGTCACCAAGCAGGCATGTGGTGGGGAGCACGTCATCACATGTGGGGCTGGCCATGTCACCACGGCAAGTGTGGTGGCCCTGTGACTGGCACTAGGGGGACCGTCCTGCAAGGCTGGGCATATGACCCAACACCCGCTCAGTCCCTGCTCTGGACCCTGGCACCGCCCCCTGTGCCCAGTGTTCTGATAAATGATCCTGGTTTGGTTGGTGATCCTCGGTGGCTCCAGGACAAGCCAGGTACTGTCCCCGCCCCAGGGCACCCACGAGTGCTTGCTGCCCATCAGTTTGCAAGCGTCCCCTTAGAGACTCCATGCGGTGCACGGACTGAGCACCTGCTGTGTGTGGCCACTAGGGTCTGGTGGGGAGGAGGCGGCCAGGACCGACTAGTGGGGTCTGGTAACCTCAGGAGGGGAGTCGCCACCATCATCAGGACTATAGTTAATACCGGGCGGGGGGAGGGGGGTGCGGCACCGAGCACTGATCATTTTACCCAGCAGAACCTCTCGCAGGGTCCCGCCACTGTTTCCCCAGCCGGAAAGGGGGCTACGGGTGGGTGGAAGTCGGCAGACTGCTGTCCCAGCCAACTGCGGCTCGCGGGGACACCCCCCTGTGGACAATCCCTGGCGGGTACCCCCCCCCGGCCGCCCCGCGCAGAGAGCCCCCTTCCCGCCCCGCCCTACCTGCTGCGCTCAGCGCCGCGCCCCGCACCCCGCCGGCCGCCGCCGCAGCAGCCCGAATCCGCCACCGGAAGCGCCCGCCGGGTCCCCGCAGCGCAGCCGCCATCGCAGCCATCGCCGCGCGGGGCCTCTCGGGCGCCCGGGGCTGTCCGCCGCGCTGCCTGCGCGCCGGCTCTGAGCCGGCACTCCAGGCCTGGACGTCCTTCGCCTGGACGCCGCCGCCGCCGAGGGCGAGGTGAGAGCGCCGGCGGGCCGCGGGGATCCGGCTTGCGGTGGGGTTCTCCGGACCTGGGGCGGATCTGATCTGGGGTGCGGGTCTCGGGACCTGGGGCGGATCTGATCCGGGGTGGGGGATCTGGGGATCTGTCCTAGGAGCTCCGGATGCAGGGTGGCAAATTAGAACCCGTGTGAAAGCGTCCGACTTTGGGTGGGAGTCTCTGGACAGAAAAGAAGGGGCTGGGATACCAGACTGGATTGAGGGAGTGGAAGATCTGTGTTGGAGTGTGGAGATCCGACTTGGGGATAGGGTTCCAGACCAGGATGGGGGATCCAGCCTCCCGTGGGGATTTATATCCTAAGGTGGGGGCTGTCTCCTGGGGAGGGCTTTGACTCGATGGGCTTTCGGAGTCAGAGCCTGACTCACCAAGGGAGGGTCACACTTGGTCTTTGAGCAGGGATCAGACCCTTGGGTTTGGGAGAATAGTGAGCGTCCAGGCCCTGAGGGGCTCAGTGATCTTCCCAACAAGTATTCCCCTGGAAAACTTGGGGCACCCCCAGGCTTTTGCTTTCAGGGGAATGGCTGCCACCCCAGAAAGGAAGTGACCAGAGCCCAACACCACGCAGGACTGGGTTTGGCTGGTGTGGCCTCATCCCCACGTGAGAATGTTGAGAAAAAGGAAGTTGCCCCAGAAGGGACCTGACATAGCAGCTTTTCAGGTTTTAAGAGTTAGGGACTTTTCTTGACCTATTGCCTAGGGCTGAACTTCCCTCACTGACTGCTGCATCCCAACTCCCAGAAGCCCTCTGTGGAGCAGTGCTGGGCCCCTCAAGGAGAGGGTTGCCATAGATGAACACGGCTGGATGGCAGTTACGGCAGTAAGGACAGATTTTATTCAGTAGCTAATGACAGTAGGGGAAAGAGCTGAGCTCCATTCGGATTCGTTCAGAGGCACTTTTAAAGGGAGAGTAAGTGGGGGTGGGGGTGGGAATGACAGGACTTGAGAGAGTCAGGGAAGTGAGAAATTAAGAAAGTAGGAAGAGGCGGTTTGTCCTTGTGACCCCTCATTTGGACATGCTAAGTGGTGCTTATGAAAGTTAGGCTTCCCTTGGTCGCCTGAGGCTGGGAGATGGAACCCTATCCGCAGGTGTTGGCTGAAACAGTCGTTTCTTTTGGAACCCTTGAGTTCTCTCTCATGCACCTTCAGGAGGCCAAGGTCATGCTAAGGATGCAGCCTTGAGCTGTTCGACACTATTTAGTGTTTGTTCAAGTCTTCAGAGGCCAAGTTTGAGACTGAATTGAGAATTCTGAAGGCTCAGAGGAGCCTGGATAGAGTTTGGTCAAGGAGAGAGTGTGCAGCAGGCCCCCCTCTGTGGAAGGAAAGAAGAGATCTTCCATCTGCTGAGTAATAGAAGCCTGTTTTCCATTCGATCACCTTTTGTCAAACCAACTGTTGGGACATGGGAGTAGAGGATATTTGCTGGATGATTCCAGTGATCAGGCGTTTAGTGAGGGACATTTCTGTGGAAACAGAAAGAAAAGCAAAGATGAATGGTCGGAGCTGGTTTCTGAGCCCTACGGGTGGCCAGTTGGGACGAGTTTAGACACTGATGCGGAAACATCTCTAGACTATGGGGTGAGGACCAATCCAGTGAATTTCCCAGTTCGTGGTTTGAGTGTTTGTGGTGATAGTATAGACATCAGTGTCACAGTCAAGGTTATTTCCCAGAGCAGAACATGGGAGATGTGGGAGTTCTCGTGGACTGAGGTGGCCCATGCAGCCGCAGCTCCAGGAACGAAGGCGGGCGCACACCATTGTTTGCGGTGATGAGCTCTTTGAAGGTTATATCTAGCTGTCTGCACGCTTCAGCACGAAGGGCTTTTTCAGATCCTGGAGGAAAAGGGGCGGCAACAAAATAACGAGAGTCCCGAGAAGGGTCTGGGTAGTCAGGTTTTAGTTCTCAGTGATGCCAAGTCAGGACGGAAGGAGGAAAAATTGGAAACATCCATTTGGAGAGTTGTAGCCAGATACTGGAGGAAACTAGAAGACCTGAGGGTTTGGGCTGACGAAAAGTGTCATGTGGCAGGATGGCAGTCCCAGTCACTGGTAGTATAGTAAAACCTCAAACACAATAAACAGGATTAAAATCTGATAACCCACAAGGGTGTATTATTTTTCCCCATTGAGACATAACATTTCCCTCTAGAGCCATCTCCCGTTTTGATCAAAGATAATCAAAGGAAGGGGCGCCTGGATGGCTCAGTTAAGCGTCCTACTCTTGATTTTGTCCCAGGTCGTGATCTCAGGTTTGTGCATGCTTAGTGGGGAGTCTGCTTCTCTCTCTTTCCCCTGGCCCTTCCTCTGTCTCTAAGCCCCGCTCTGGCGCTCCCGCGCACACTCTCTCTCTCTCAAATAAATAAGTAAATCTTTAAAAAAAAAAAAAAAGACAATCAAAGGAAGATTATTCTTGTTTACAAAATAATTCTGTTCTCTTTAAATCTGCCCTGATTATTTACATAAGTACAGCAAAAAGGGTAATTGACCGCATAGGCCCTGTTAAGTTTGCTTTTTGGAACTTTTCGTGGGGAATCTCAGGTTGGAATTTTAAAAACCTTTCAAGTGTAAAAACCTTTGGCTAGGAAGCCAAAGCAAGAACTTGCCATCAGACTTCACCTTTAGATTTGGGTGAATTCCTCTCTTCTCAAGGTCCCCCAAATATCTTAGGGGGATAGTGCCAGGAAGTGACCTTCCTTACTCACTTGTAAGGCTGGGAACCTCTAAGCCAAATACCACGCTGGTTTTTTCAAGAGGGCTCTGTAAGCGTTGCTCCTTGTAAGGTTGACTTTAGTTCCTCAAAACCTTCTCGTCGTCTGATACCATGCATCATTTTCAAACATGACATTGCCTGGTTATATAACCAACTTTTTTTTTTTTTTAAGATTTTATTTATTTATTTGACAGAGAGATAGAGAGCACAAGTAGGCAGAGCAGCAGGGAGAGGGAGAGGGAGAAGCAGACTTCCCGCTGAGCAGGGAGCCTGATGTGGGGCTCGATCCCAGGACCCTGGGACCATGACCCGAGCCGAAGGCAGACGCTTAATGGACTGAGCCACCCAGGCGCCCCTATATAACCAACTTTTAAAAATTATGTCCTATCACAAAGAGGACAGATTTTTATTGAACCTATGCAGATAACTATATTGCCATGAAAATAAGAATACTTGGGGCGCCTGGGTGGCTCAGTGGGTTGAGCCTCTGCCTTCGGCTCAGGTCGTGGTCTCAGGGTCCTGGGATCGAGCCCCGCATCGGGCTTTCTGCTCAGCAGGGAGCCTGCCTCCCCCTCTCTCTCTGTCTGCCTCTCTGCCTATTTGTGATCTTTCTCTCTGTCAAATAAATAAATAAAATCTTAAAAAAAAAAGAAAAGAAGAATACTCAATAATAGTTTCCAATTTTTGGAGGAATCAAGCAGGGAGGAGAAGGAAATAAATGCTTCAATTTTGTTTACAAAAATGTAACTTGCTAGAGTGGGATGACTCAGATAGCTTAATAGAAAAAAGAAAGGCTGTGTGTTTTTTTTATATATCCAGAAAATAGAACACTAATGAGCCAAGAATATTCCAGACAAAAGCCATATAAACTTATAATCATCTTTTATCTGTTCATCCAGTTCCATTTAGTTAATTCTTGTCTAGTTTCACAAGCCCATTGGTTTCTACACTAGAGTTCTGGAACTCCTTACACAGTCCCATGGGATGATCTCAGAATTATTGAAACAAGGCCACCAGAAGTCTGTACCCCAGGTACCTGTCATAGTCCTTTCCGTGGGTCTCAGAGACAGTCTCTGTCTGTTGAAGACAGAGCACTCTGGCCTGTAGCTGATTGCAAATGCTTTTGGAGAAGAATTAGAGCCAAACAAAAACTATCTGTGGGTGACAAAGACTTTAAAATGGCCGGAAGTTAAAGACTTGGTGGGAGTCCCTAATAAAAATAATACAACTGACAAGGAAACTTGGTTGTTTCTATAACATACGCACCATTTAAAGTATTAACTGGAATGATGACTGATACTATTATACCAGAATATTTCCTAGTCACTGAGGGCACTCACGAATGTATAGGAACTTTATGTAAATTCCGACATCCTGATAATAAATAACATCTACTCACAAATATAACTTTTGGAAGGTTAAGCAGCATGTCTTAATTTGACAATGACTTTCATGAAATCCAACGTGTCAATAAAACTACTTAGTTTTAGGGGCGCCTGGGTGGCTCAGTTGGTTAAGCGCCTGCCTTCAGCTTGGGTCACGATCCTGGAGTCCTGGGATCGAGCCCCTGTGAAGCAGGGGGCCTGTATCTCCCTCTCCCTCGGCTGCTCCCCTGCTTGAGCTCTCCTTCTGAAATAAATTTTTAAAAATCTTTAAAAAATAAATAAATAAAACACGAAAACTACTTAGTTTAACTCTTCTCTTTTATGAGGCGAAAGAACAAACCCTTTGAGATCTTCTAGAGGCCCTCTGGGAAATCCCAAAGCCAGTTTGAAGTCAAGAAAATAACTTCATTTGGGATTTGATTTGGGGGAGGCAGAGCTGCCAAAAATATCGAAAGGTGTGAATGCTTGGCTAAATTGGATCCCAGTTCACTGTGAAACAATTTTTTGGTTATTTATGTAACCTAAATGACAAGAAAAGATTTCATAAGTAAATATAGGCGATAACATAATTGTTTAAAAAACAAAAATTTAGCTCGGGGTTCCTGGGTGGCTCAGTCGTTAATCATCTGCCTTCGGTTCAGGTCATGATCCCGGGGTCCTGGGATTGAGCCCCGCATCGGGCTCCCTGCTCGTCGGGAGCCTGCTTCTCCCTCTCCCACTCCCCCAGCTTGTGTTCCCTCTCTCCTTGTGTCTCTCTCTGTCAAATAGATAAATCTAAAAAAAAAAAAGAAAGAAACTTGGCTCTTTTGGCAGTGAGAAGACTAGATTCTCTTATGTAATCACAAGTGTCACGGTAGTGACAACATGAAACACAGGAAATTATTTTGATAGGAGAGAACTTTGTTTCCACAAAAGGGAAAGGTTGGTAAACATTACTCAAAGGGTAAAGAAAAACCTTTCATAATCTCTTGTTATAAGCAGACCACTAATCCAAGAAGTTTCGTCACTTTAGCAGAGAGAAAAACAAACTCTAGTTTTACATTAGTGTGTTATTGATAGTAAAGCTCATTTCAAAAACTTTATATACAAATCCATTTAATCTTAGCCAGCTTTGACCTACAACTTCCTATATCCATTCAGGTTCTTGTCCTATACTTTACCTTTTTGAAAATGTAACACTAGGGGCGCCTGGGTGGTTCAGTGGGTTAAAGCCTCTGCCTTCAGCTCAGGTCATGATCTCAGGGTCCTGGGATTGAGCCCCACATTGGGCTCTCTGCTCAGCAGGGAGCCTGCTTCCCCCTCTCTCTCTGCCTGCCTCTCTGCTTCCTTATGATCTCTCTCTCTCTCTAGCAAATAAATAAATAAAATCTTAAAAAAAAAAAGAAAATGTAACTCTAGGATAAAATTACAATCCTTCCCTTAACAAAAACAAATCCTACATTCTTCGCATACTTTTCATGTGAAACACATGGTATTTTCCTCAAATTCTTTGTATACAAAGTTGTTTCCCTTCGCTCTTATTGTTCATAGTAGTTTTTTATTTTCATATACTGATTATAAATTTTAGCCATTCTCAACCTTTATCTTACAGAGAAAACTAGGAAGTAGATAATTGTGAATTATCAGTCATACACCAGCATTCTGTAATAGATTAGCAAATTTTACAAATATGCCACGTCATAATCTATAGAGGTATACACTCTGGATAGTACAAATACATTTTTTTTTTAAGATTTTATTTATTTGACAGAGAGAGAGACAGCCGGAGAGGGAACACAAGCAAGGGGAGTGGGAGAGGGAGAAGCAGGCTTCCCGCTGAGCAGGGAGCCTGACGCGGGACTCGATCCCAGGACCCCGGGATCATGACCTGAGCCGAAGCCAGATGCTTAACGACTGAGCCACCCAGGCACCCCACAAATGCATTTTTTAAAAGATTTTATTTATTTATGTGAGATAGAGAGCTAGAGACAGCACGAGCAGGGGGTGGGGCAGAGGAAGAGGGAGAAGCAAGCTCCCTGCCCGGTTGGTGGGGGGTGCTCGGTCCCAGGACCTCAGGATCACAACCTGAGCCAAAGGCAGATGCTTAAGCAACTGAGTCACCCAGGCGCCCTAAAACTTAAACTATAATTAACAATGACTGTTTCAGCACTTTATCTTATGTAGAAATTATTTACATATCCAATGAATATCTGTTGTTTGACTTAACTTGGCATAACTCTAAGGTCACAAATTACCAGAAAGATTTTGGAGACAGTTTTTAGAAGCAGATATGTATAATACAAATATATTTTAAGTAATCTCTACCCCCAACATGGGGCTCGAACTCACGACCCCAAGATCAAGAGTCACACGCTGTACTGACTGAGCCAGCCAGGCGCTCGGAGGCAGATATATTATAAAACAGAAAGATTGTTGGGTGCCTCAGTGGCTCGGCTTTGTGACCCGCTCTTGATTTCAGTTCAGGTCATGATCTCGGGGTCATGGGGTCAGCCCTGCATTGGGCTTCTAGCTCAGCGGGGAGTCTGCTTGAGGTTCTTTCTCTCCCTCTCCCTCTGCCTCTCCTCACCCCTGCGCTCACTCTCTCTCTCTCTTTCTCTCTCTCGCTGTCTCTCTCTTAAATAAATAAATAAATCTTTAAGAAAAGAATAGGAACTCAGTTTGATGAAGATCAGATTTTTCATATGTACAGTCTTAAACATTGAGTAGATATTATTTGACTAGTAGGCCAAAGTAGAATAAAAATGTATGTTTGTATTATATTTAATATTGATAACACTGAAGATATACCTGTTTCATTAAATCAACGATATTAAGCTAGTCTTATTTACTAAGATTACCCAAATTACGTAAACCTGAAAAACAGTTGAGTTGATTCTTATATTTCTGGGAGTTTGGGGAAGATTTGATTTATTTAAGTGCTTATTTTTCTCTAAGCCAATTAGATAAAGCTAGAACTACTTTAAAGGATTTTATAAATTAATTTGGTAATACCATCTGGAGATAGAGAAATACTACACACATATACGCATGCGCGCGCGCATACATACATACATAAACATACAGACAGATGCAAATGGAGATCTTACGTTTTTTATTTAAAACTTTTAGCCATGGGTGCCTGGGCGACTCGGTTCAGCAACTGCCTTCCGCTCAGGTCATGATCCCAGAGTCCTGGGATCGAGTCTCACATCGGGCTCCCAGCTCTGCAGGGAGTCTGCTTCTCCCTCTGACCTTCTCCCCTCTCATGCTCTCTTTCTCACTCTGTCTCTCTCAAATAAGTAAATAAAATCTTAAAAAATAAATAAATAAAACTTATAAAGCCATGCATCAGGCATAAATACAATTCTCTAAAACTCACTAGTTCTTATAAGAGTTGAACGTTGTCTTTGTTCCATCTTATATTTTTATCTGAATTGTGTTTCTAGCAGACGGACCGGGTTAGTTACCTGTTCAATATGAGGGCTAAAGCTTTTCACCAGTGTTCATGGAGGAGGCCTTTAAGATCTTTTTGCCCTGATATATAATCTTATGGAGGCGGTGGACTAAATGTCTGTTTCCAGTTGGCTTTTTTTTCCTTTTTCAACCTCAGGTGGTTACTTTTGGGGGTCCCTGAGTCCTTTGAGAGCCCCCGATGGGGAAGGGGGGGTCTATGTGGCAGTGACTATGGAAGCTGAGGGGCTGGAGGGAAGGGGAAGGTCTGGCAGGCTGGACAGGAAGGAGGAGGTAGGGGCTTGCAGGGGTCAGATCAGAGGATGCAAGGGAGCTGGAGGGAGAACAAAGGTGGTACGGGAGGAAGGAGGAGCAGAGGGGATGGATGGGAGAGGTCTCCGGAGCCACTCTGGGGAGATCTGCAGTTTCCCATGAACGCCGTTGAAGTTCCAAATTATCCTTAGCGAAGTCATGCGGATCGGAAAGGAAGCGGGCAGAATTAGCAGCATGGTGACACACTGTCAGCAGGGGTTCGAGAAGGGGGTTTCAGTCAAGGGAGAAGCTCCCGTGGGAGGAGCGGGATCAACCAGAGAGACAAAGAGGCCTCCCCAGCAGCCAGGAAGTACTTCCGGCCCCAGGGTACCGTTTGGAAGCCTGGCCTCTCTCCCTGCCTCTTAGAGTATATTCAGAATCATGGAATCGAGACCTGCCCTCAGTGCCGTAGTGGACGTTTGTCAGGAGCACTGGATCGGGAGTCAGAATCACCACCAGATGCCCTAAATGAGCGGCAGACCGGAGACGGAACAAAGGGCTGCCATCCAGCATTTGAGCAGTAAGATGGGGAGTCCGCATTCAGTTCGTACATGGGGGCAGGGCTGGAGGCAGACAGCTGCTGGGGCTTTGCTGGGACTGCCCGGGAGCTGCCAGAACTCTCCCAGTCCCCGGGCAGCGCGGAATCTTGGGCTTTGTCCTGGACGGACGGCCGGCCTGTGGGGCAGGTAGCCAAACATCCCACCCTGGCAGGCATCTCCTGGCCCACCCCACCCCCATCTTTTCTGTCCTCCCCACAAGGATCCTGGCCAGCCTGCCTGTTTTTGCCCCCAGAATGTTCTGTGCACTCTGAGGCCTGCCCCCCATTCAGAGCCAAGACAGCTGGCCCTGCTCCTAGTGCATGAGCCCATCGACCCGAAGGGGGGCTGGGCCTGGGGTGTGGATCCTCCAAGAAGCAGGGGACAAACAGGGTCAGATGTGACCGGGGGAGCTGGGATGCTCGGCCCTGCAGCTCTTGGTCCGGGAGGGGGCCTGAGTTCCTTCTGGCTCGGACTTTTCTTCTGTTGCTCCTGCAGCCTCAGGCACAGCATAAGCATCCCGGCCCTCCCTAGTTTCCAGAACGAGCGTGGGCAGAGACCCGCTCTTCAGAAGGAGGTGATGGCAATGTGGGCATAACCGCAGAGGCAAAGCCTCACAAAGGGACTGAAAGTTCTAGTGCATTTTCACAGGTTTTTTTTTTTAAATGAGCCTAGGAACGATGTCATACAATTGATTCATCTTTTTACAGAACTCTAAGAGTCTTGGTAACTTAGACACCGACGGTTGCTTGCAGTATACTTATGAAAAATATTTGCATTTCCTTTAGAGAAAAAAGAGTGTCATCTAGGATACGTTAAATGCGTAAAAGATCACTGACCAGCTGACAATAGGGGTAGACCATCTGACTACGAAGCAGAGAGAGACGGAAGCAACGCCGAGCGGGCCATCGCGCAGGGCTGGAGCTTAAGAGCGGACGGGGAGACCCAGCAGGGAGCGGAGCACCCCCCCGAACCACACTCACACGTTGGGGGCCCAGGCCTCAGTGCAACTGTGTCAGGCTGGATGTGGGGAAGCACTTTTGTCACAAAGGATCATGGGACTGAAGGTCCCGGGACCCATGGCTCTGGGTGTCAGGGGCCCATCCGCCTTGTCCCCACCTTGGTTCAAGGGTGGCTGGGGGTCTTGGCCCAGCTGCCAAGCATCTCGCTTGCCTCCTTGGGGTCTGGAGGACGATAAACGGTGATCAGAGTTGATGGAAGTTACGGTTTCGTGGTTGCAGGGGGGGTTAGTGAAGGACGGGCTTATGACAAGGAGGGTTTGGGGCTGGGTGTTATTTTTGCCGCGTGGGGAGAGAGGTCTGTGGAAAGATGGTTGCTGGCTCTACACCGTAGGCCTTTCGGAAGGAAGCATGCAGGGTGGGCAGACTCTGCCGAGACAGGAAGGCCCCTTCCCCTGCCTCCGAGAAGGACCAGGAATGTGGAGGCAGGTGTCCCTGCTGCACCCGTCCCGCCAGCTGCCCCCCGGGGGCAATCAGCAGGGTTAGAGCGAGAGACGCCTGAATGCCCTGGGTCCCCCAGGGAGATGGGAGCGGCAGTCGATTTTCTGGATCCTGCTTCCTTTTGGGGAATGGCCTGTCCCTTTTCTATTTTTGGAACAAGGAGGGCCAGAAACAGGGCTGTCCATTTTGTTTGTTTCCCAGTGTTCTTTTTCCTAGAGTAAAACACACTTAAGTTAGGGGCGCCTGGCTGGCTCAGTCGATGGAGCCATTCGACTCTTCATCTCGGGGTTGTGATTTCGAGCCCCACGTGGGGTGTAGAGATTACTTAAAAATAAAATCTTTAAAAAAAAATACTTAAGCTAAAATTTGCCATTTGAACGATTTCGGTGTTACACGTGTACAATTCAGTGGTATTAAGTACATTCACAGTGTTGTGTGACCGCTGTCACCATTTCCAGAATGTTCTCATCATCCCCAAAACAAACGCCATACCCATTCGGCAGTAATTCCCCGTCCCCCCTGACCCGCCCCCAGCAGCTTCTGTTCTACTTTCTTTCTCTGTGGATTTGCCTGCTCTACAAAGTTCACGTAAGCGGAATCATATAGTATCTATCCTTTTGTGCCTTTTTTTTACGTACCATAACGTCTTCCACGGTTCGTCCCCGTGGTAGCATGAATCAGTGTTTCATTGATGTTAGTGACAAAGTGCGATTCATCGTAGGGAGGCAGCACGTCCGTTCTGTGGATAGACGGGCTGTTTGTCCCATTTGCTCTTGTGAATAATGCCGCTGGGAACATCGGGGCACCGGTTTTGGTTCAAGTCCCTGCTTCCAGTTCTTCGGAGTGTGCACCCAGGAGTGGAATTGCTGGTGACAGGATTCTGTAACTTTTCGAGAAACCACCAAACTGCTTTCCACGGCAGCTGTACTGTTTCTCACTGCTGTCAGCAGCCCACAAGGGTTCTGGTTTTCCCACATCCTCGTCAACATTTGTTATTTAACATTTACCAACTTTTTTTGGGAAACGAGCCGCCCTAATGGGTGTTAAGTGCTATCTCGGGTGGTTTCAGTTTGCATTTCCATAATGACTAATGATGTTGGGCATCTTTCCACGTGCTTATTGGTCATTTGTAGATTTTTGGAGAAATGTCCTTTGCCCGTTTTCTCATTGGGTTGTCTTTTTGTTGTTGCAAAGTAGGAATTCTTTATATATTCAAGAGCCCCCCCCCCCTTTTTTTTTGAGGGAGAGAGCATGGCACGAGCAGGGGGAGGGGCAGAGAAAGAGAATTCCAAGCAGACTCCTCTCTGAGCACAGAGCCCCACATGGGGCTCGATCCCACGACTCCAAGGTCATGACCTGAGCCAAAACCAAGAGTCGGACGCTTAACTGACTGAGTCACCCAGGTGCCCCGGTATAGTCAAGGTATCAAACCCTCATCAGATGTATGATTTGCAAATATTTTCTTCCATTCTGCGGGTTGTCCTTTGGTTCTTTTGATAATGTCCTTTGATGCTTTTAATTTTAATGAAATTCAATTTATTTTTCTTTTGTTGCCTGTGCTTTTGGTGTCATATCTAAGAATCCATTGCCAAATTCAAGGTCATGAAGATTTACTCCTGTGTTTTCTTCTAAGAGTTTTATAGTTTTAGCTCTGAAAGTCAAGGCTTTGATCCATTTTGAGTTCATTTTTGTATATTGTGTGTAAGAGTCCAACTTTATTCTTTTGCATGTGGAAATCTGTTTGTCTCCAAGCCATTTAGTAGAGAGACTGTTCTTTCCTCTTGAGTGGTCCTGGCACTCTTGTTAAAAAATCATTTAGTCATAGATATGAGGGTTTATTTCTGGCCTCTCAGTTCCGTTCTATTGGTTTGTATGTTTACCTTACGCTAGTACCACTCTGTTTTACTTACTGTAGCTTTGTAGTAAGTTTTGAAATCAGGAAGTAGGAGTCCTCCAACTTTGTTCTTTCTCCAGATCGTTCCGGCTCTTCGGATTTGAAATGATCTCTTGGAGGACTTTTCCATTCCTACAAAAGATGCCATTGGAATTTTGATAGGGATTGCATTGTATCTGTAGATGACTTTCATACCAACATCTTAACAATATCAAATCTTCCAGTCCATGAACATGGGATGTCTTTCCATTAATTGTGTCTCCCTTTATTTCTTTCATGCTCTCATGATACTAAATGTATCCTCTGTGGAAGGCTTATAAAGGCCTAGCCTCTTTGGCCAAACCCTGAAGTCGGTGCACAGCTTCTCCCTGCTCTGCCACCCTGAGGTCAACAGCCGGGAGAGATAGGAGACCCAGGATCCTGCACCGAAGCTTTGCCTCCAGCCCTCAATGTGGTCAAGAAGCCACGTTTGAGACCTGCTCTGCGAGCCACTTGAAAACTCTCCCTTATGGCTTGTTTTGAACAGAAACAGAACAGAGAGGATCTGAGAATGCCCCTTGGCACTTGGCATCCGTGCTCTGGCCTCCTGGCCGGGGGGTTGAGTTTCCTTTATCCTCGTGAGGATACCCCTTCTCCCCCACAGTGGTTTAAATTCCCAGCATTGCCCTTTCTGTTTGCACATCTTTTACATAACCAGGACTCAGAGCCAAAGCAGAGCCTCCCCCCAGGTGTGGCCCCTCCCCCTGCCCTCCTGTGAGCCCCGAGGCACACGGTGCTGTGCAAAGTTATAAACAGACCGACCTAGAGATTAGAGATTAACAAGCCAGGTTTTTAACACAAGCCAGGTATTACAGAGATTGAAATTTATAGTTTATGACTCCAGGGGCTGGCAAGTAATGGGTTACCTAAGTAGGATAGTACTTCTCATTTTTGATATTTCTATTATTTCCAACATTTACTGGGTATTTTTTTAAATGCGGAGAATAAAACACAGAGCGGCCCATTGTATCATCACCCAAACAGTGCTACGCATAATAATAGTAATGACCAATAAAGCCACACGGGTGTGTGGTTAGGAAATCCTGAGCAGTAGAAGGTTCCAGCTCCTTCAGGCTACAGGGGCCTCCCCTCACTGTTTGCTGTTGGCTGTCCCCTAGAAGAGAGATACTCTGCCCTTATCCACTGTCCCTTCCCCCTGTGTTTTCCCCTCACCGGCCTCCTGGGGCATGGTGCACGCTGCCTCTCGGGGGCTCTTGCCCAGTGTGGGCCCCGGAGCTACAGCAGACGGGACCCCTGATGTGTACTCTTTCTGGCAGGGTGGGGCCCGGGGTGCACACCCCAGGCAAGGGCACTACCTCTGGTGCTGAGACCTGCCACAGCTGCTCAGGACTTCAGGCCTTCTGCTGTCATCTGTGTCCCTGGGGTCCCAGGCTGACATCTCACTACCTCTTTGGGGCCTTCGGCTCTCTGAGGACAGAAGGGTGAAGCGCTGCCCTAGGGGGCAAGGCTGGCCTGGAGAAAGCGGCCCAGATATCTGGACCAGGGTCGTTTTCAGGTTATGATTTCCGTCGGTGATATCGGTGATATCAAAAGGCAAAAGAATCCTGCACCAATTTTCTCTGCTTTGCTGCCGAGCTCAGAGAAGGAGTGCACAGACCCGCCCTTCAGCACGGAGGGCAGGAGGCGGCTGGGAGAGCGGCTCGGAAGGTCAGGGTGGCCCCTGAGAGCAGAAGAGCAAGTGTGGGCTGAGGGCTGGGGCCCATTGTGTGTGCACACTGACCCGCTGATTGAGTGTTCCGTGTCACTAGGACACATGGTCGAAAACACCAGAATCTGGGTGTCCACACTCGCCTCAGTTTCCCGTTCTTCTGCCCCATTCCCCAAACCACCACTGTCTCCTCATGGTCCGGCGTGGTGGGGTTTAGAGCCCTCAGCGGTCCTCCAGCGCTCTTCCCACCGAGGCCCCCAGCCTGCCTGCTCTCCCGGGTGTGCCTTTCCAATTCGGAGCCTCGGGGAGAGCAAGGCCCTGTGCGGCTGCTGGGGTTCCATGGCCCTTCCTTGTGAGTCACCTGTGAGCGACCATCGGCCCCGACAGAAGCTTCCCGTGTTCCTCTTTGTTTTGTCCTTTCCCATTTTATAAGGTGTCGGGCCCGAACTCTGAGCATCTTCCCAGAATAGCGTGAAGTCCGCTCTGTGCCCGCCGGGAGCCCAGGGCTGAGGGGCTCAACCTTGCCGGTGTCTCTAGGGATCCCGCCTGGCTGGATCCCGAGCTACCTGAAGGGGGCTTGCCAGGGGGACGTGGTGCCGTCCCTGTAGTTGTCTGCTACAGCTGGCGGGTCCCCCTTACCTATGGTGCGGGAGGCAGGGCTGGCCTTCACCCGGGGCAGACGAAGCACGGGTGGCTGTCCCCAAGGGGAGTGGTGAGTGGGTCTCTGCCCCTGTGCCTGGCCTGGGGACCACCTGTGTTCTTACCTGGAAACTCACTTAAAGGGCCACAGACTCTTCCTGGTGTGAGGACCCAAGAGAGCTGTACGCAGACAGGGCCTCCCCCATGCCCACCTCCGTCGGGGCTGTCTGGGAGAGTACCGGGGGAGGAGGGCTGTGACCAGCAGGTCCCCAGGCAGGACGGCCAGACCCAGCACCTGCTCTGTGCACCTGAGGAGGCAGCCCCAGGGGACAGGAGGTCTGCATTCCCCCCAGCATTGAGATGAGCCGGGCCACTGGGACACAGGGCCAAAGGCCCCCATCAGCAAAGGGGGGCAATAGCAGCATCCCCAAACTGAGGAGAGGATGGGTAAGCCGGAAGGGGCAGGTCTGCACTCGTGCTGAGGGGCTTCGAGCCCCCAAGCCGGCTACGGGGCTTCCTGGCCAGCCGCAAAGCGAGGAAACCCACTGCCCTCCGCCCGGCTCTCTTCCCCTCCCCCTTCTCTCCCCTCCTCCTCACCCCACCCTATCCCTGCCCTGTCTCAGATGCCAGAGGCCCCACCCCTGCTGTTGGCAGCCTTCTCATTGGGCCTGGTGCTGCTGGTGCTTGTCTGCCTGCGACGCTGGGACTTGGGCCTACTCCTTATCTACTGGAACGAGTTAGTCCTGCAGCCCCTCTGCAACGTGTTCATGGGGGACACCAAGGAGCAGCGGATCCTGCGCCATGTGCTGCAGCACGCGGTGGCCGGAGACCCGCAAAGCGTGCTGGAGGCCATCGATACCTACTGCTCGCAGAAGGAGTGGGCTATGAACGTGGGTGACAAGAAAGGTGGGCAGCCCGGCCAGCAGGTAGCAGGCACAGGAAAGGGGACCTCGGGGCGGGGGTGGGGTGGGGACACCCCGGCCCTGGAAAAGGGAGGCCTGTTGTCGCTGTGTTTCTGGGTGTTGGGGTGGGGGCTTGCCTAGAGCCCTGGAGGCCCTTGGAGCTACTCATCCAGCTGCTCCCCGGCCAGGGGCAAAGGCTGTGCAGAGACCCCCGACGGCCATGTCACTGTCCTGGTGGGGACGGACGGACGTTCGATAAACTGCCCAGGACCCTTCCTTGCCACACAGCAGCTTAGCTCACGTTCGTCGGTAGGCCTGGCCCTGGCATGCCTTCTGATGGAGCTGGGTGGTGGTGCACAGCAGCTGGCAGGCTCCTAGCTGGCCCTGCTGGGCATGAGGATGTGTACAGAGCTCCTTGGACTCTGCTCGGCCCCGGGGCCCCAGGGCCGCCTCCCGACCTTTGGACTCCAGCCTGGGGCACAGGCCTGTGCTGTGCTGTACCCCTGGGAGTTGGGCCCTGGGGACAGATAGGATAGCCATTGTCTGGCCCCCTTGGAGCCTCTGACAGTGTCCAGCCCAGGGGGCCGGGGAGGCCCTGAGCACAGCCCGTGGGCACAGTGGGGTGAGGGCTTCCGCAGAGGGCAGCTCTGGGTTAGGACGAGTTGGGGTCAGGAACCAGGCGAAAGAGAGGGATTAGCGTGTGCGGAGACCCAGAGGCCTGAGGGACTCTGGAAGCTCGGAGGGTGCGTTTAGCGCGATGGGGGGGGGGTGAGGGGTGGGAGGGGGAGGCAGGCATCAGTAGGGGCCGATGCTCCGTCTGGAAGGAGCAGGTTCGGGACCAGGAGTGGGTCACCTCCTCCCGCTGTGCTCACCCTCCCCTCCACCCCCCAGGCCAGATCCTGGATGCAGTGGTGCGAGAGCAGCGCCCGTCGCTGCTGCTGGAGCTGGGCGCCTACTGCGGCTACTCGGCTGTGCGCATGGCCCGCCTGCTGGAGCCCGGGGCCCGCCTGCTCACCATTGAGCTCAACCCCGACTTTGCCGCCATCACCCAGCAGATGCTGGACTTCGCAGGCCTGCAGGACAGGGTGTGTGGCCGCCCCCGTGGGAGCGGAGAATGCAGACACCCAGGGGCCAGGGGCTGGGTGCGAGGGGGAGGGGAAGGGCCTGGGTCACCCCAGCGCAGTTCATTCATCCTGTCGTACGTGGCCCCGTGGTGCCTCCCAGGCCAGGTTTCCCAGAAGCGCCCGCAGAGGAAACTCCCAAGGCCACCCTTGGAGAGGGTGCGGGCAGAGTGGGGACTCATCTCCCCAGAACCCCAAAGAAGACTGGTGATGACCCTTGAGCCAGTGTCCAGGCAGGGCGGTCTGTGAGGGCGGGCACCGACAGAGTGCCATTCCAGGTCACCGTTGTGGTCGGGGCATCCCAGGACGTCATCCCCCAGCTGAAGAAGAAATACGACGTGGACACGCTGGACATGGTCTTCCTCGACCACTGGAAGGACCGGTACCTGCCGGACACGTGCCTCCTGGAGGTGAGTTGTGCTGCTCCCTGGCCCACGTGGGCCTCATTGCGGGCTGCTGGTGCAGGGGCAGCCCTGGCTGGCCCTGCAGCAGAGGTGACTTGGGCAGGGGGCGTGGAGGGCCAGAGGAGGCCTAAAGGGCGGCGTGGAGACTGGAGGAAGGGGGCTCTAGGCAGGAGTTGGCCGGGCCCGCTAGGTGGCCTGCGCTGGGGTGACAGGGAGGGATGAGCACCAATGGGGCATCTCCTGCCTGTTTTCCCCTGAGGCTCCTTATGGCGCATCCCCTGCCACCCCTCTGTCCCTGTCCTCACACCCCATCCTGTCCCAGCCCTCAGTGCCACTGCTTGGCCAGCCCCACGTGGTGACCAGAGAGGCTGCCTCGGCCCCACGTGCGGCACCGGGTGGGCCCTTCATGAGCTGACGCACAGAGGTTAATATCGATGATCACCACCTTCCCCGACCTGGGTGGTCAAGGTCACACTTAGTGGCTACTTGGCTCTCCACTGGGGGCTCGGATGTTTGGCCCCACCACAGCCTCCCCCTGCTGGCGGTCAGCATGGAGTGATTCCGTGTCGTCTGTCCCATGCTTACCCACCTCAGTTCCCCCCACGGGCTGGCCGCTCTGCCCGATGCAGCGGGACCGTGAGGGGGCGGGGGGCGGGGGGATGCCTAGCCACCGGAGCCGTGGCTGGAGGCTGGGCAGGACCTTGCACCCAGTGGTTCTAGTACAGATGTGGAGGGCCAGGCGCCTAGACACGGCAGGAGGGAACCTGCCCTGCCCTGGGGTCTAGGAGGGCACAGGCTATCGTGGGGATGGGCAGACCTGGGGCAGTGGACCAGAGCCACACGTGGAGGGCCTTGAACGCCACACACCGAGGGGGACATGGGGGGTTTTAAGCAGGTGAGGACAAGGTCAGATTTGTCCCTAGGAAAGGTCTCTGTTGGGTGTGTGGAGGGTGGGGAGGGATGGCCATAGAGGGCGGTACAGAGACCTGGAAACTCTCAGTGCTGAGCTCGGAGAGTGGAGGGGGACGGGGGACTGGCCACCTGCTGAGACAGGTACAGGTGGTCAGTGGGGGGGGGATGGCAAGCAGACCCTTGGGTCAGGAGCCAGGCAGCTGTGGGGAGCACGGTGGGGGTGGGGGGCCCAGCCCCAGGCCGGGGGCGTGAACCTGGAAATCAGATGTTGAGGCCAGAGGCCAGGCAGCCACCCCAGCTGGGCCTGCACAGGGAGGGAGGGATTTCAGCAGCTCTGGTGTATGTGATACTTGTAGGGCCTGCCTGTATAGAAAAGTAGCAAATATTGCCGTTCAGTAACTAGGAAACTAACAGTTTTCTCAGTGCTGCTTGTTCAAAGCTGGTAATTATCTCAAAAGAAAAGAAGTCACGAATTGGGAATGGCTGTGCTTTTTTAAATACACATTCTTTAGCCCTGCAGCTGGGCTCTGCGGGCCCTCGGCTTTTGCCGGGTCAGCCCGGCTCTGTAGTGGCCCAGCTGTCCCTCTCTTGGCCGGGCTGGGAGGCTGGCAAGGGGCAGGCGGCAATTGGAAATCGGATGGCTGCTCTGAGGGGGCCTCAGTGCCGCGTCTCACGGGCTCTCCGCGGGGCTGCTTGGGTGTCCTCACACCACGGCGGCTGGCTTTCCCTGCAGCCGGGGCCGGGGGACGGAAACAGAAGGGGCAACAGGGGGCCGTGGTCTCGGAAGGCATACACCGCTGCTTCGGCCTCCTTCCCTTCGTTGGAAGCGAGTCACTAAGCCCAGCGCACACCCAGTGGAAAAGGAACTGTGGCCACAGTTTAAAACCATCTCTAGTAGAGGCAGGGTTTGGCGGGGTAGGCTTCTGGCCAGAGTTCTCCAAAGGGGTCCGTGTCCTCTGTGGGGAGGCGTGTGATGGATGGCTGGGGAAAGGCAGGATGGGGGCTGCCTTTTCCTCCCTTCTGCCCAGCTTCCTCAAGGGTGGGTAGGCCCCCGCACCCTCCAAATGTGCCCTGGAGCTGCTTTCTTTCGTTCCTTCTTTCCAGGTCAACTCACTGGTTTTTAGGGTCTGATGATTTTCAGGCCAGTGACTGTCCCATCTTGAGCTCACCCTGTCCACTTCCGGCTGGAGACCTGAGCTGCCTTTCCAGGGCCTGGGCCAGGGGCGCCTCCTCCGGGCCGGCTCTCCATTCTAGGTCTTTCTAGCCAAAACTGCTAGGGAGCTTTCTTTTTATATGAGGAAATGCTCTGTGATTTAGTCGTACTTTCTGTTCTGATTCTGGGTCATGGGCTGTCCCTGGCCTCCCCGATCTCACAGCTCTGTTTTCCACTCTGGCCGGAGGACTCTCGGCTTCCCCCACAGCCCACAGGCTGGAAGTGACCGTGGCCTCCAGGAGCACTGAGATGCTTGTAAGACTCCGTGCTAGGGCACATCCCTGGAGGGGTGCAGAGTTAAAGCCCGGGTTTTTAAGCCACTTAGAGATGCTCCATCGCTTGTGGTCCTGATGGCAATTTGAGACATGCCTGGGGTCCCTCTGATTTTGCTTCTGAGGTCTCGGATTGCTTTTTTTTTTTTTTTTTAATTTTTATGATCATGGAAGCTCTACGCTTCCAAAGTTAAATCTAGGACAAGGCAACTGGGGTGACCAACTGCCCTGGGCTGCCCCTCTCCCACAGGCAAGCATTTCCTCCCAAGCTTTCTTTCTGTTGTTTCCTATAATGTGGGCAGCCCTGCCCCCAGTGCTCCTCCCTGGCTGTGCCCAGCTGCTGCTCCCTCCTTCTGCAGAGCTCCAGGCCCAGGCGCTGGGAGAGGGGTGTCTCACCTGCCAGACTTTGGGGATGTCCAGAGCAAACCCCCCGTGGGTGGCGAGGTCTACGCTGCCTCTGCCACCATCCCCGCAGGGTCACCCTGGTCGGGCCGGTGAGGACCTCCAGCAAAGGCACACAGCGGCAGCCCGTGCACTGGGCACCAGGCATCTCATCTGGAAGAGCCCCTGTGTCCCTGGTACCGGGCGACCAAAGGACCCGCCGGCCTAGAGTCAGCCCTGTGGCCTGAATCCTGGTTCCATTGTCTCTTCCCACTTACTCCTCCGGCCAGCGTCCCTGAACAACTACTGTGTGCCTGCCACACGCTGTTCTAGGAGCCGGGGACGCAAGACCTAATGGGGAGCGGAAGAGTTTCCCTCGTAGAGCCACGTTCTGGAGGCAGGACTTGTGCTCGGCTGCCAGGGAGGAGATGGAAGGCAGTGGGGAGACCCTTGTGACCCCAGGAGCTGGAGCGGGGCTGACTTCAGGCCAGGCACAGGCCACTCCATGGAGCCACCCTCTAGCCAAGAGCACCTACCCTCCCAGTTTGGGACTGGCTTGCTGGGCCCCTGTCCCCCTCACCCCTTCCCACCATCTGTCCCCCTGCAGGAGTGTGGCCTGCTACGGAAGGGGACAGTGTTGATGGCCGACAACGTCATCTGCCCAGGAGCACCAGAATTCCTGGCTTACGTGCGTGGGAACAGCCGCTTTGAGTGCACACACTTCCCCTCGTACCTGGAGTACTCGAAGGCAATGGACGGCCTGGAGAAGGCGGTCTACCTGGGCCCGGGCAGCCCAACACAGCCGTGACTACCCACCCTGCTCCCGGATCCCTTGCCAAGCCTGCTTACGAAGGGCACTGGGGATGTGCTCCTGCCTGCCAGCCCACTTTTGCGGTTCTGGGGTCAAGTTAGCACACTTGGGGCCTCTGAGCCACAAGCCTGCCGGCCCTGGCCCCTCTAGAGGGCGACTGTGGGCTGTCACCCCTGGTGGCCGCAAGTGCAGCCAGCTCACCATACATAGTCACTGCAATACATCTGTAAAGTATGTTTGTGAATACGGGTGGTGCCCGTGACGGTGTCTCTCCGTCCCACCAGCATTTCAGTCAGTAGGGTTTCTTACACGGATGGGTCTCCAGGCATTGACCTACGCAGCAGACCCCGGAAGTGGGAACATTTGGAAACCGCTGGGCTGTGCGCTCGCAGTCTGTCCTTGAGGTTTGCTGTCACCAGGTGGCAGCAACGCCTCAGTGACGGCGCCGTGCTCAACAACTCACACCCACTTGATTCCTGGGTTCGTTCACTTCCTTTTTAAGAATGAAATGCAACTTCTTTACTAAAATCAGTTCACTATTAATAATCCTGTATACCGGTATCATGTTTAAAAGATGCTAAACGAGGAATTAAAATTTTAAATATTTACATAGATCAACTTAGTGCTTCTTTTTAACTGCTCCCCCAGCTTCTCCTTTCCTGTAGTGCTCCCCTTCACTGGGTGCCCATGCTGGCCCAGGGGGCTCATGTGGCCAGGCCGAGGTTACCCGCTGCATCCCCACGGGGATGTTGGCAGGCTGGGGTGAGCCCCCATCTGGAGGCTGTCCTGGGAAACTGGGACATGGCAGCTGGTCAGCTTGCCTGTCCATCTCTGACCAAGCAGGCACTAGGGGATGGTAGACATGGGGTCCCTGCCACAGTGCAGGGTGTGAGCTCTCCGGCACCTGGCCCCTTGGGGTCCCTGTGTGGCACTAAGTAGAAGCAACTCCTCCAGTCTGACGTGGCCTTGTTTATGGAAGACGGGGCTTGGGTTAGCTCTGGCGCTTCCATAGCCGCCCAGCTAGCAAGGGAGGTAGAATTGCTTTGCATCTGCCCAAATCCCCAGCTGCCCAAATCCCCAGTCCCAACCCTGGCCTTCTGGCCCCAAAGCCCCCTAGCTACCTCAGAGACTCCCCAGGGATCCCACTCCCCTGCCCCCCAGTCCTGGCTGAGCCCACCTGTGTGCAGATGAGTCTCTGGCCAGGACACCACCATGGGACTCAGGGCCGAGCCAACCACCCAGAAGCAAGCCCTCTCCTGTGTGTGTGCAGAGAGGGGATCGCAGTGGGCCTGGGAGGACATGTGCAGAAACCTCCCCCCCGGGGCCAGGGAGCCGAGCCCCTGAGCCCCGAGACATAGCACGTGGACACCCGGGGGCCCCCTCCACCCATGCCCCACCTGGCAAGCACGGAAGAGCAAGCAGTGGTGGCAAGAGATCTGAGCCGCAGAAGATGGGAAGTTCCTTTGTTGCTTTTTTTAATTTTTAAATTTTCTTACAAAAATTTAGGTGTTTACCAATAGTCTTATTTTGGTTTTGTTTTTAATGCTTTTTGTCAGTGTTTTTCTTCTGTTTTTCAGTCCCAAACAGCAGGCACTAGGCAGCAGTCCCCTGCTGCTGCCGAAGGTCAGTCCCAGAGCTGTGACTCGGGGCTACGGCAGACAGGGTTTGGTAGCCATGGCCAGGCCAGAGTCGCTCAGGGAAGGCTCCTGCTGCACTGGGGTTCCAACGCAGCCAAGGGCAGGGTGGGGGCAAGCACAGCCTGACCCCATCTTGCTGGCTCCAAAGCCTCTCTGCACGGGCCAGCCCCCACCCATGGTCTGCCTGCCGTGCAGGGGGGGACTCAGAGCCCAGCAGATCCCCTCTACCTTCCAGAGTCCAACTCCTTCTCGGAGTCCCCCTCCTCCCTTCCGTGCTGCCTGCCCTCAGGGCCTGCCTGCCAGGCTCCTCTGGGGCCCTGCACACACAGGAGCACACTCTTCTACACCACCAGCCCCAAAGCAAAGCTAGGTGCCCTGTCCTCCCGCTTCCCTGGGCCCCACCCTGGCAGCTCCACTGGCTTTCTTTCTCTCTCTCTCTCTTACTCACACACAGCACCATGTCAGTAAACAGCTAACTCAGCCTAAGGAGTTAGGAGGGAGGGAGCGAGGGGCGGGAAGGGTGGCATGTCCAGAATGTCCGGCCCTGGCTCCCGGGCGAGAGGCGCTGCCAACCCCTGCCGCCAGGGGGCTCCAAGCTCCACAGCAGGGTCTGTGAGGGCCGGCCCTGGAGTTCCCTTCTTCCCATGATCAGATTCCTAAGAACAAACCGCTGGGCCCGAGACCGAGACCTAGGGAGGCAGAGGGCAAGGTTAATCAGGGCAGCCCCCTGCACAGGCTAGGCCAATGAAAGTGTGGATAAAGGCAGCTGCTGTAGGTGGCAGAGGCTGACCCTAAGAATCTCAAGGGTCAATCCGACTTGCTGGTCGTTGGGGCGCACTGTGCTTGGGGCATTTATACGTGGGGGGCCCCATCCCTGCTCTGATCCCGTATGACACAGTGCCCGAGCCTGGACTGCACGCCCAGGGGGGCATGTCCGTCTCAGACCCCAGCCTGTCCCGGAGATGGGCACTTGAGCCTGCTGAGCTTGAAGTTGGAGTCCCACCAGGGAGTACCAAGGAACGGAACGTGTAGCCAGCAGAGATTAACGAGAAGCCCCTTCCCAGAGCACAGGAAACAGCTGAATGAAAAACCAGACGAGAACGTACCAGGCATGCAAGCTACACCCAGGAGTCAACGGGCTGAGGCTTAGCGTCCCCCACGGCGTCCACCAGCCTGACCGCGGGCCTGCTGGGCCCAGGAGGAACCTTCCTGCCGGGGTCGGGCTGCAGCGGGCCAGTGGGCAGTGGGCAGGAGGGCGTTAGAGGCAGAACAAAGCAGATTAGTCAGCGCTGATGTGTGGGGGCTGGGCTGCTCAGTGGGCGAGGCCAGAGCCGGAGTGCACACAGCGGGGGAGCTGAGCTAGCGTGGCTCACATAGATACACGGTGATGCGAGGACACACACAGGCCTGAGCCCAAAGCCAGGGGACTGTCACCGAACAGGTTGGCAGGTGCCGCCCTGAAGGCAGGACAACGGTGGGCCCTCCCCCTGCCCCCCCACCCCCCACAGGCAGAGAAGGGTGAAGACACGCTTGCTCAGACTCCCCCGGCCCTTGTGCATTGTTCTGGGCAGTGCCCTCTGTCCCGTGCCCCTGCTGTCCCAGTGGGTGTGAGCTTCAAACCACCTGCACCCACAGACTGATTCCGAGAATAAAGTTCCCGAGGAGGGAGTGGCCCGGGCCCCCAGGCTCCGTCTCCTGGCCCAGCTTCTCCGCAGGTGAGCCCCACCCCAGGTCAGCCATGCCCTAGGCACCTGCCTACAGCCACTTACTTTCAAGGGTTCCTTCTCAGAGGCCTCCCCTGCAGGGTCACTGCCTCGAGCCCTCCGCTCCCTCCGGTCCACAGTGGAGTATCCGTCTTGGGGTGGGGACAGGAGGGGAACTCTGAGGGGCAAGCATCGCCAGAGCAGATCTCCCCTCTCAGCCCAGACACAGGGCGGCCCTGGGACAGGGTGCTCTGGGAGACAACCCCCACCTGCCCCAGCACTGTGCTGGAGGCCTAGGTCAGGTCATCTCATGGCCCCTCCCACCATGGCGGCTCAGAACCCTCCAGCCCCCTTCAGCTGGCAGACCAGAGACCTTGGCTGGGCACTGACCCCTCCTTGACTGCCCACCCCTCACCCCAGCAGCACCCCTAAACCAAATCTCTTTTCCAACCAGCACCCCCTTGGTAGGCCTTCCCAGCACCAAACACACAAGGCAAAACCACCTGGCCCATTTCAGCACCACCGCTGCCCCCCACGACCCCCCTGCCCCCCCCACAGGAAACAAGCAGCCCCGTATCTGCACTCACCTGGGCCAAGTGCCTCCATGGGGATCACGTCCCGGCTGCCTGGCTTCTCACCATCTGCAAAGCACAAACCAGGTGGCTGGGTGGTTGCAAGAACCAGTGGGGACACTAGGACACACAAACCCACAGCAGGGCTGGCCTCTGTGACCCTGAGTACCCTTTGTCACTAATAGCACCACTCTGCCGGGCCTCTGCCACGGACACGCCCCCCCCCGCCCACTTAACATCAGTGTGGATGCCATGGGAGTAGAGGTTGTAAGAGGCTGCAAGCCAGGAAAGGAGGCCCTTCTACCCCTCACCTGCCTTGTCACGGTCAATGCACCCAGGTGGAAGAGCATCTCGTCTACATCACCGATAGGTTTCCACGCCCCAACCCCGTACTCACCAAGGCTCTTGTCCACCAGTGGCAGGGTGCTGTCGTCAAAGCCTCCGGGACTCGGTGCTCCTTTGGGTCCCTTAGCGGTAGCAGTGGCTGACTGGGGCACAAAACAGACAGGGTGTGGGGTCAGGGGCACTCCTGTGGGGGACCTAGCCTGGAGAAGAGAAGAAGGAAAAGAAAGGCCAGGCAGGCCGCACCTGGAAGCGTGCCTTGGTCCAACCATCCTTCTGCAGGGCACCACGCAGTTCCTTGTAGCTCCACACGGTCTGCAGCACGTGGGAGGCGGCCTTCGCTTCGCGTGCCGATTGGCTGCGGCCAGATCCAGGGCGGGGTCAGCACTTGGCCCTGCCCCGCCCTCCCCTCCCTGGGCCCCGCCCTCCCCGGGCGGCAAGCTCACCCACCTGGAGGCGACAAGTGCCACCAGCGCTGGCACGCCTCGGGCCTGTAGCAGTGAGCGCGCATTGTCCAGGCTGTCGGACACGATCTCGTGGATGGTGTTGAGCACGGCCACCACCGTGTCCTCCTCCAGGCGGGCACCCGGTCGCGGCGGAGCCTGCGCATTGCGCACGTTCCGCACCAGTTCCGCCATGGCATAGCTCCCTGAAGGGCAAGGACCGTTGTCAGGACACGCCTCTGCCCACCCCACCGGGAAGGAGCGGGATCCACCAGGAGAGCCCCCAAGGAGCTGCAAAGTCACCCATCGTGCACAGGGGTTAGGCCTTGAGACTGCTCGGGAGGAGCTCCAGTGGCTGGGGTGGAATGACAGGGGCAGGGCGAGGCCCCTGACCTCCTCCCCAACCTGCCGGGGGGAACCCACAGCAGCCCACCAGGTTCTGCACCCTGGCTCTGCCCCACCAGAGTCCTCACCAATGAGGTCCTTGTTGCGCCGGTCCAGGGAGAGGTTGCGCAGGGCAATGGCGACAGCACGCACCACCTTGTCAGTCTCGGACTGCAGCAGCTCCACGAGCACTGGAAGACCACGTTCCTTGCGCACCGTGGCACGGATGTAGGTGGCCCACTGTGGCAGTGGAGCGGGGAGGGTGCTCAGCACACTGGGTCCCGCCCACAAACCTAGACACTCTCCTACCTGAGCCCTGACTGTTCCCTCTGGCTGGACCCTCCTCCCCGGCAGGACAAAGCCCTACCCAAGCATCTCAACTCCACCTCCGGGGCTTGCAGCCTTTGTGCTGTGAACCTCCTGGACCTCAGGGAGGCACTGTGTCCCATGTGGTCCCCACCCCCCCAAGCCTGGGCAAAGGCAGAGGCTGGCACCAACGGGGTACCTAGGATTCTCTGTCCCCACCCTGCCAGATTCGGCTTCTCACCATCCAGTTGCCGGCGCTGAGGTTCTGTAGGGCGCCAGCGGCAGCCTCCAGGGTGTTAAAGTTCCGGCTCTCCGTGAGGAGGGAGAGGTAGAGACGTACCACCTCGGGCTGATACAGCAGCTCAAAGCCTGGGCACAGAGCACCCACTGCCCACAGTCACCCAGGCCCCCCCACTATTAACCCCTTTTCCCCCTCCTCCCATCAATGCCCCCAAGGCAAGAGTCAGCTGGGGCCAGGGATGGGTATGGTGCAGTCAAGGAAAATTTAACAACAACACATTCACCCCTTACAAGCCACCCAAGGGAGAAAGCGTTCCCATTTCATGGAAGAACAGAGGCTCAGTGAGGAGGCCGTGGGTCCAAGTGAGGTCACTGTTCCCTTGACCCTGCTGCCAAAAAAATGGTCTTGGACCTGCCTGGCAGCCAGAGCACCCAGGAGGCCTGGGGTAGGGAGGGAGGTGGCAACCAGGGCTGCTCCCCTAGCAACAGGACTCAAACTCCTTAACAACAGGGCCAGCCTTCCTGGGTAGATAGGCTGTGCAACTAACCAGGAGGAGGAGCCCTAGCAACAAGACCCATCCTTCCTAGTAACAAGGCCCTATTCTTTCCTGTGTAACTTAGGCTGTTACCAGTGCACACCCCCAGCAACAGGGCCCGCCTCTCCAGTCTGCACCCTGCTCAACCACTCCTGGTCCCCCATCAACTGAGGCCCTGGCCCCACAGTGCAGCAGAGTTGCCCTGAGGTACTCCAGAGAGGAGGGGCTGAACAGCCTTTCAGCTGTGGGCTCTTTTCCCATGGGATCCCCAAAGCCCTTCAAGCCTGCTTGGTAACACAAAGCTTCGCTACCCGGCTGGGCCTGAACTGAACTCTGCCGCCACCCACTCACCTTTGGCAGCCTCGGTTCGCTTGGGCAGGTCCAGTGTGTCAAAGTTCCGGTCCATGTCACCATCCTTCTTCCCTGGAACAGAGAAGTGGCAGAGGTGAGCTCAGGCGGAGGTCACCCTCATCTCAGATGAGGGAACGTCTTCTTCTCTGAAAGGCAGCAGAGCTGAGTTCGGAAGATCTGGGCTCCCTGTTCGGCCCAGCCTCACGGGGCCTTTGTGCGGTCCCTTTAAGCCACACATCGCCCCATTCCAAGGGGCAGACTTTGCTCCCTGGGGCCTGTGGGGACAAATACACCCAGACCCTGCCCTCCCCCCCTCCCTCGACTCTCCCTGCTCCAGCTCCAGGCCCAGCCCTGCCTGGGTCTGAGGTTTCAGAGAAACAGCCCGTTGGCCTCCCAGTGAGTCCAGGGCTGACATTCCTGCCGTTGTCATGTCCACACAGTTGTCATGGAGACGGCTGCCCAGGAAAGGGACTGGGGATGGGGCAGGGCCCGGAGGCTGGACCGCCCTGTAGTTGTCGTGGAGATGACGGCCTGGACGACAGGGTGGGCGGCACCTCCCTGGTGCCCACTGCACCCACCAGGCCTGGACAGCAGGACAAACAGGGACTCACCTTGGTGGAACCACTCCTCTGCGTGGCCGGAGGAAGCACAGGAGAGAGGAGACGAGCCTGAGCGGGCAGCACCTCCCCCCCCCCCCCCCAGTGCCCTCCTAGGAGGCCTTGACTTCCCACTACATACCCTGGGTTGAACAGATGGGCCGGAGAACCCCACCCCGATCACTGGGGAGGCCTGAGTGCCCAGCAGTGGAACAAGAAAGGGGAGGCCTGGGTTCAGAACAGATCCCCATGGGGGGGGTTGGTGCGGGCAGGTGAAGGCGGTGCACAGACGCCACCCGACAGGTGCCTGAGAATATGGATCCCGGAACCTACACCCAGCAAACGCCGGGCGGGATGGCGTGAAGGCAGGGTGGGGTGCTGCCTTCGGGCCATCTCAAGGTCTTCGGGTGCTCTGTGAACGCCGGGAGGCAGCATCGGCTTCAGTGCTTTCCAAACATGGGCCCAAAGAACTCTTCCGAGGGCTGAGGGACTGAGTCTAGGCAGCAGCAGGGACACCGTATGGGTTCACCCCTGTCCTCCCCCCGGGGGCCCCAGAGTGCAGATGAGGGATGGCTGGCCTGTGAGCCGGATGACCCTACGGCCTCCTGGGCTCCCTGCTTCCCTCACCTGCCCATCACGGGCTGACCAGGCGGTCTCTGGCTTCCGGGACGGCCGCAGGTATGGAGCCCCTTCAGCCTGGGGTAGTGGGGGTAGTCCTAGAGTGCAGTACCCCAGTCCCTCCCACACACCTTTGGCCTTCTTGCCACCGAAACAGCCGGCGTCATCCCTCCTCCGGCGCTGGGAGCCCGCAGCACCGCCCGGGGGCCCCGGCTCAGCCTCCTGGTACCTGTCGGCCCCAGGCACCTCCTTGTGCACGTGGTAGGATAGGTTCCGCATGATACACACACAGTTCTCCACCGACTGCGGGGAGAGGAGAGATGGTGGAGTAGCGCCAGGTGGGCACGGAGACTGCCCATCCTCCCTGGGGAAGCCTGAGTGCAGCCAGTGTGCACAGAAGGAACTGGGGGTGCAAAGATGGGGAGGCCTCAGCTAGGGGGCCCACTGGGGTGAGGACTCCCAGGGAGGGGCTGAGGAAGGAAAAAGGTGGAGAACACACTGTGGGTAGGAGCTGGTGGGGAACTTCACGGCATGGCCACTTCGGACTGGCCACCTTGGTGAGGCCCATGCCCAGGGTGCTGCCCCAGACTGCATGCCTACTTCTCCTGTGCTGCCCCAATAGTTTGGGGCCCCCGGGCCCAGTTCCTGCTCCGTCTCCCCAACCCTTTGGAGGAGGCTGTGAGACTCGCCCTGCTGGGACCTGCTAGGGACCTCCGCCCCCACCCCCCACCCCACCCACCTTGTTGTCCGTGTCCTTCCTGCCCACAGCGGACTGCAGGGCGTGCAATAGGGCATCCACCAGCCCCTCGCATTCCCGGAGCCGCCGCCGGGCCTCTGCGCCGTCCGAACTCACGTTCCTGGGTGGCCAAGAGCGAGCCGGGTGACCCCTGGCTCCCACGGGAATTTCCCAGCCTCCCTCCCCCAACAGGCCTTGGGGTCATGTCTGACACCCCCATTAGGGCTACTGGCAGTGTCCCAACCACTGAGACCGTAGGAGGGAGCCCTGGCCTGGCATCCGTGTGGAGCAGGCCTTCTCTGATGCCCAGCAGAATTGGAAGGGTCCAGAATCCTCAATCCACGCACACGTAATTCTGGGCTCCCCCTGCCCCAGTGGCAGTTCTGGGTTCGACGTTAGCCTGAGGCGAGGACCCCAGAGGGCCACGGGGCTACATCCTGATGGACAGGCAGGACCATGGGGACCCAGGACCCCCTGTGGGGACTCCGTCGTGATGCCCAGGGTTGGAAGACAAGGGCCGAGGTCACCAGGACGAGCGATGAGGCCTCTGAGGCAGACGGAAGATGAGGGTCCTGGCTCCCCCTACCCCGGCTGTCACGGTGATGGGAATGTGGGTCGAAGCAGAGCAGGGCTGGAGACGTGAGGTCCTACATGAGAGCATGGCAGACCTTGTCCAGAGGCTGCCCTTGGGGCTGAGTACAGCCCCATCAGACCCCATTCTCCGGACTCGGGCAGGAACTGTGACATGGCTGGGAGGCTCCTAAGACTTGGGTGGCTAACTGCCTTCCAGGTTATACAGGACACGAGAACATTCCAGGTGTGTGTATAGGCTCTGGTGCCTGGCGCCCGCCTCCTTAACCAGAAATGGTCCCGGGTGGCCGCAGAGAGAGTGCCCGAGCCCAGCCCCCACCCACACCTCAAGCAGCCCGATGTGTTCTTGAAGACTGTCGTCCACTCAGCATCCCTTGGCTTGGAATCCTCGTTGGGCTCGCGCTCCCAGCCGGAGTGGGGCACAATGACCTCATGGGTTAGCGTCTGCAGGCCGTGGTCAATGATGACCATCTTCAGGGGCTCGTAGGATGACAGGTTCCAGAGTGTGCCTGCAGGGCGCCATCAACCAGCCCATGCTCACCACACAGGCAGTGACCTAACGACCTCCCCATGTGACCTCGCTCAGGACATGCCCCGGAAGGTAGGAAGTAACAAAAGCCGTGAAAGGTCCTGGGTGCCTACTCTGGCCCAGGCAAGCTACCTAGCAGTTACCTGCTGGGAGGAAGCACCAGAGGGGCTGTGACACAGAGGAAAGGCTGGCAGGGAGCCCGTGGCTGGACAAGCAAGTGCGTTCTCTTCCCCCAACCCTTCTTAGCCACGGGGGGGAGGGGGGTGGCACTACTGCTTCAGGGGCCCACCTAAAGGTGGCCACACGACCCTACCTAGCCGATTGGCACAATCCCCCAGCACCAGCCCCAATGGAGTGTGGGACCAGGAGGCTGGACCTGGAGTATGGGGGGAGGGAGAGCGGGTAGGGGGGTGGTGGCAGGTGAAGAGGGAACATGCCTGAGAGGCAGCAAAATAGTCCAGAGGCAGAGAGACTGGGAACCTCAGTCTAAGCCTAATGCCTACCCCTAGCAGCTGGAACTCCCGACCGAATGGGTGGGTGGTGGTGGGGAGGGTCTTTCCCCCGCTGAGCCTCACTCTCCTCTCCCTGAGGGATAGGGGGAGGCCAGGCGTCACTCACCGGTGACGAGCTCTCGGACCTCGTTGTCCCGGGCAGCCCGCAGCAGGCGCACCAGGGCAGGCACACCGCCGCAGTCCCGGATGGCAGCCTTGTTGTCCGTGTCCCGGCCATAGGAGAGGTTCCGCAGTGCCCCACAGGCCCGCCGCCGCACCTCCGCCCTCGGGTGGTCCAGCAGAGCCACGAGCATTGGCAGGCCCCGCAGCTGCCGCACACGTCGCTTGACGCCCTCGTTCTCGAAGCACAGGTGCTGCAGGTAGGCGGCCGCGTTGGCTTTCACAGGGTCCACGGGGTGTCGCAGCATGGCCAGGACCTCCGGCAGTTCGGGGTCCCGCCAACGCGGCTCCTTCCGGGCGCTGTCGACTGAGGGCGACCGCCGTACCACTCGGTCCAGGCTGCCCAGGCTGCCCCGCTCCGGCTGGGCCAGGGGGGCTGTCGCAGCCGAAAACGGGGGCCGCTCCTCCATCAGCTCACCGCCATCATCTGCCACATCCTCATAGGGCCTGTGCAGGCAGGCAGGGCGCAGGAACATCTCAGCACCGCCTAAGGATGCCCACTCCAAGGCTACCCCACCGTTATCTTCTCTAGCAGACCACGAACCCATGAAGGGTGCGGATAGGTCTATAGCATTCGTACTGGACCCCATATACCGAGTGGGTGCTGTGAGTCACACCCCAGGCCAGCAAGAACTGACTCACAGCCAGTGACTTGGCCAAACACCAGCCAGTGGTTATCAGAGCTTGGATCTCGCTGAGACGGGGAGCTCACTCCCTCCCATCACCATGCAGCATTCCCCAGTTCGGAGCTAAATGCATTTCTATGAAACATGTCTGTGACTGGGGTCCTGCTTTCCTGTGAGACCCATCTCTGAGATGTGCAATCTGCCAGGATATGGGGGCAGGAGGTGACCCTCCCTGCACACAGCCATCCTGGTGGGACCATGTAAGGGGCATTTAGGTCACCAGTCCCCTGGACTATAAGATGTCCTTGTGGGATGTCACCATCAAACCTACTTCCTAGGGCACGGGTTGAGACTAGGAGGGGTCAGGGGTCTTGCCTGTGGTCACCCAGCATAATCCATACCGAGGCTGTGATCATGTTCTCACTCTACAGGTGGAAAAACTGAGGGCAGGGGTGACAGAACCAGGGTCTAGGCTGGGAAGAGCCCGACAGCCTAGCTTTTGGTTGCTTCTGTACACAGCGGCAATTGAGGCTTGAGGAAAGGCTGGAGCCTCAGACTCGGAGGAAATACTCTGAGCCTCTTGTGCTCCTACCTTTATGGCCATCTGGCTGCAGGGGTAGCGGGTGTTGGGCATGGTCACTGACTTCCCTAATGCCCCAGACTTCCAGGGAAGGAGCTCGGTGCAACTTCCACTACCCCAGAAGCTTCCCTTGTTGCTGTCCTTGAATTGAGGCTGATTCAAACTAACGTGTGGAACGAACATAGCCCCAGCAGCTAGACTTCCTGCGGAGGACTCTCTGCTGGGGGAGTGGAAGGCAGACTTCCTGGAGGTGGTGGCCAGACTCAGAGTGCTCACCTGGTACGAAGGCCACGCCCACACTCGGGCCTCCTCCTTGTGGCAGTGCTGTAGTCAGGCTCCAGCTCCGGGCCACCCTCGTCGTCAGCAGCCAGGCTGCGGGTGTCATCCTCTAAGCCATATGGCTCTGCCTGGAAGCGCTCCGGCTGGGAGCGACCGGTTGGCGGCACAGGCTCGGGGCCTGCAGGGAAGGCCTCACGTCGGCCAGGCAGTGTGAAGCAGCCATCGACGGGGCCTGGGCCAAGGGGGCCGCGTGTAGGCCGCACACCCAGCCCCCGGGAGAGACTTCCGTAGCTGGGGACATCACGGGGCTCAGGGCCATCGGTAAAGCTGCCCCCGCTGCTGAGGTAGGCGCGGGAAAGCGTGGCTGCCGGCCCGCCCCCGCGCAACAGGAAGTGCCGGTCCAGAGTGCCGTCTGCGAAGGGGCCTAGCGGGGGGCCGCCGTCCAGCAGGGGGAGGCCATCTGGGCCTACGGGCACTTGGCGCACTGTCCTCGTGGTCACTGTCTTGACCGTCTTGGTGACCTGGTGGGGAAGTGCATGGCCGGTGGGCGGGCTGGGCAGACTGAGAGGCCCGGACACCAGCCCGACAGGTGCCCTGGGAGGCCCCTCTGTACGTGGAACAACCATGGCTACACGGCCTACTCTCCCACTGCCCGGGCCTGGCCATACCTTGGTCTCAGTGCGCCGGGTCGTGCCATCTTCTGATGTGACAATGGACACGTGGGAGGTAGGGGTGCCAGGGTCCTCCTCCACTGTCACCGTCTCCTCCAGCACCTCGGGCGCCTCTGGCATTGTGGCCAGTGAGGCCTGGCTGCCCGGGCTCTGCTCCTGGGCAAGGAGGGGTGGGTGTCAGTGGGAGGACCCACAGCTCGCTGGCTCTGGAGTGTGGGTGCTAGTGCTGGCCTAGAGGCCAGGAGGGCCTTCTTCCCACCCCTGGAGCCCACGGGCCCCAGGGCCCGTCTTAGCCCCAGCCCGTTCCTGCCTCTGAACGCCAAGGGGCTGACCGGCCCTGCTGCCCTATCCCACGGGGAGTTCTGGGGGGCTAACCTCCCCCAGTCCTGGTGCCTCCTTGGGCTGAGCTGGCAGATGAAGCCTGTGACCCCAGCGGTGCAGTCTTGGGCAGCCCTGTCTGAGCTGCGAGGCCTGGTTGCTACAGGATCCTGGTGGCCCAAGGAAATTGGTGGGACCTGCAGGTCGGACTCTGGACATGGCTCACTACCCCTGGCTGGGCCCTCCCTGTGTCCTGGGCCTCCTCCCAAGAAACCCTGAGTGCAGAGGCCTCGGGGGAGCAGCTTCAGCACTGCTCGCTGACTCCCCAGGGCCACACCCAGGCCCCCACTGCTCCCAAGGCCAGCCAGATGCCCTCGCAGGACAGAAATACCTTCTCAGGATGCCCAAAATACCCTTGCTCCTTCCGGCCTGGACAGTCCTGGGGTGTTGAGCGGGCACAGCCTGGGCCTAACTCTTTTGGGCCAGCGTTTCCTGCTCCCCATTGAGGTGCTGGGTGTTTTCTCAGAGCCCCAAGATGGTGAATTCAGGCCAGGTGTGCCCAGTTAGTCCTTGATGGGAACCCTGGTGTCCCCTCCCCAACTGGAGCTCCCCTTGCCTTCATCCCTGCTCGGGCTGACCCTGGTGGAATTCCAGGCAAGACAGCTCTGGACAGAGGCCCTTCTAAGGCCCCTAAGCCTATGGCCAGACTTGCCAGTGGGGAAGCGGAGGCTCGAAGAGGACAGGCCAGTGCATAGCAGATCTGAACCGACTGTGCTGACTGGCAAAGGGGGCCGAAAGCCGACGTCCATCTACCCCTGGGCCTCTGACCGCATGGGTCCCTGCAGCACGCCAATGTCCCAGGATTAGCATCTGGCCAGCGTGGGTAGGGGCTGAAACCCAAGCTGCAGTGGGCAGGCGAGCAGGAGCACATTCCTGGGCAGCAGGGGCCAGGTCAGCAGGAGGACAGGCCCTGCTCTGTGGCCCAGATGCTGTGCCTTGAGGAATGGGTCCCCTGTCTGGGCCCCCAGGCCTCTGAGGCTCTACCCAGAGATGGAGCTGAGGCCCAGGGAAGGCCACACCCCTATGTGCTGGCCACCAGAGCCCTACTCTGCTCCTGGCCCTGGGCCTGGGAGGTGTGCAAGCCTAGGCGCCCAGAGCTGCCCTGGGGCCTGCCTCCTGAGGTCCTCGGGGTGCAGAGTCTCCTCAGGTTGGGGTCCTGTCCTGACAAAATGCGTAAGCCCCCAACTGCACGCAGCCCTGAGATTCTGGGCCCCTGCAAACTCTTTGGGGGTCCAGAGAGAGGCGTGCACCATGTTAGGACAGGCATATCCCCTGGGCTCTGGTGACACAGGAAGGAAGTCACAGAATGCAGCCTCTGCCCCCAGAAGTAGGACCTCAGAGGACAGTATGTGATTTCATAAAAAGGGAAACTGAGGCGTGACAGAAGGGAGAGGCTTAGCCAGGACTCCACAAACCACCAACGGGGGATCTTAGGCATCCACAGGGAAGGCAGATTTGCAAGGCCTTTCAGCTAACACCTTACCCCTTGCAGGCCACAGCCTCGGCTGCCACTGAGTTTGGGGTTGTAGGTAGAATGCGTGATGGGGATGTGGCCAGAAAAGAGGAACGACGTTCCCTGAGAAAGAGGAGTAAGCTGAGACCCTGAATAGGGACGTGCGGCTGGGCTGCCGGGCAAGGCGGCCTGGGCTCTTCTCTGAAGGCACCGGGAGCCGGGACCGTTCCGGAGCAGAAGGTTCAGGGAGAGCCCATCACTGCTGGCGTCTCGGCTGCCCCACCTGTATTTGGCAACTGTGGGAGCAAACGTGTGTCCGGCGCTGAGCTCTCTCTCTGCTGGGCCCTGGGGGGGGCCAGGCACGGAGGGGCAAGGGCCACAGCCTCGTGGCTGCAAGTGGAGTGGGGGGGCGAGGAGCAAGACGGACAAGAGGGGACCAGAGCACTGCCAGGGGGACATGGCCCCGAGTGGATCTGCATACATTAACACTCTCAGAGAAGAACCTCCGACTCCCTAGTTAGGGGGTGGGTTAGGGTTAGGGTTAGAGGAGGAGGAGTAAGCACACCTCAGACCTCAGTGCTACCGTGACTCAGTTTATTCTCACTCTAGCCTGTGACGAGGGTCTGACACAGTGCAGCAGAGGGGATGAAGGGATGGGGGTCCAGCAGAGCCAGGACCCCCCGCACTCCCCCAAGGCCTGGCAACCCCACAGTATCGTCCACCAATGCCCAGCCCAGGCAGCCTGGTAGTGGGATCCTGAGGCCCCAAGAGCCCCCACTGGCAAATGACCTCAGGGAGCTAAAAACAGGCGATGACTTCACCCAGGCAGGCGGGCAGGCGGGAGCGTGAGTCAGCCAGCGATCACAGGAAGGCCCGGCCCCCGTTACACACGCCTGGGCACACATGCAGATAAGGACCTGGACATGCATGCATGTACCTGGTGCTTCCAACAGGGACACATGCATAGACACAGGTGTGTGTGTGAGCACCCAGCCTGGCCCATGGGCCCAAGTGTGTCCGTCTGCATGCTGTCCTAACAGCCCCCGGTACATGGCGCCCACTGCCTCCGGAGGGACTTGCACGGGCGGACACATCCCCGACACCTCCTCTTGTCTCCCACCCCTGTGTCCAGACTCCCTGGACACCCCCTCAACCACCCACTCCAGGGGGGTCTCAGAGCTGGCAGCAGAGTGGGGAACCAAAGCCTGCAGCAGGGAAAGGCCCAAGGTCAACCACAGTTTAGGCCTCTGCAACCTGGTGGTCTGGGACTGTGGACTGGTGACCGGCACACAGATGGCACTCAACAGGGGCAGCTGACCGGGGTGCCTGCATCTTCATCTGACCTCAAGAGCATGCTCTAGGGCCGCATGTCCACCCACTCGGGGCAGCACACCCCAGAGACCCCTGGCCGTGCAGCTCAGGTCACCCCTGCATCCCAGACATGAACACCAGCCTGGACCCACAACCCCCAGCCCTTCACATCCCAAGCCAAATCCCGTCAACTATCTCTTATCACCCTTCCCCAGCCCTAGCTTCATTCTTGCCCCTCTTCCTGGGACCTGCCTCCCATCACCTACCTCCAGGGCCCAAACTGTCCCCATGGCACTCCCATCCGTGGTCTACCCAGTCCAAGGTCTACAGGCCTGGCCCAGAGTGGGGCTGCTATCCAGACAGACCTGGGGTTTTCCAGGGGCTCCCTTGAACTTGTGGAAGGGGCCTGGCCCAAGACTCCAAGCCCGGGGCCAGAGTGCCCAGTACTCAGAAAGGTAAACCCAACCAGCCACCACTGTTCTCAAGAGGGTCCCTAGAGGCAGAGAGAAAGAGGGCCTTAAGCCCTGTCACACACCTGGGGCTCAGCTTCCTCATATGGAAACAGGAAGCATCCAGAATATCACGGCCAAAGGACAAGCGGGACAGTGCCCGTCCCACCTTGGTGGCCAGATCTAAGGGACGTGGGGAGTAGAATACAAGATGAGGGCCAACGTACAGAGGGGCCGCCACCCGGGCAAAGGCCCAGAGCCACCTCCAAGGTACATGTGGGAAGGGTGGAGGGAGGGAATGGGGAAACAAGCCAAGGCATAATGGGGGAGGGGGACTGGACTGGGGTCCCAGAGGCATGGATCGATGTCACCAACTGCACTTCACAGATGAGCATCCATGGTGTGCAGTGTGAAGGGCAAACCTCGAGACAGGTGCCCCACCCTGTCCAGGGTCCCACCACACACGAAGGGAATGCGTTAAGGTAGGATCCCACGCCTGGCTCCCACAACCCCGTCCTGGCCCGCAGAGGGCACAAGACAGCTGGCACTGAATGAATGAATGAATGAATGAATGAATGAAGGGGTGAACGTGTCCCCCTATCCTCTCCCACCCCAGCACAGCCATCCCTGATAGAATCCCAGACGACCCAGGCTGGCATCTCTCACCAGAGGGCAAGCCCTCGGCCACCACAGATGCCCTCTCCCGATGCCCAGAGCCTCTGCCCAGCCCAGGCAGATGGGGGGGCTCATGCCCCCCCCCGCCCAGGGCAGCAGGCCGCCTGCCAGGGCTTGCAGTCCACACCGAGTGGCCAAGAGACCAAGGGGCAGTGGGTCCCCAGCAGACTGGGAAAGCGAGGCTGCAGGGGATAGCAGGGCTGGCTGTCACCCACCCCAGTTTCTCCAAGCCCAGCCCACATCCATCAGCTCCCCAGTGGCCCCAACTCCCCCCATCTGACCCTTACATCTCTGGGACAGTCAGTAGCTTGACCCTAGGGGCCATACCAAGGATGCCCAGCAGGCAGAAACCCAGAGAGAGGCAGGTGTGACCTGGCCCCCAATCACAAGGGGCCTGGGGCAGTTGCTCCTCCAGTCAGCCTCAGTTTCCCTGCCTGCTACTGGACCCCAAACCCTCTGAGCACGGAGGTGCTGGCCGCCCACACGCTTCCCTCCCACTCCCTCCCACCGCTGGGAGGCTGACAGGGTTTTCCTCGGAGACCCCCCTCCCGCCTCCGCACGTGGGCAGGGCCCTCCTCCACCCCTCCCCTCACGTGCGCTACCGCGGCAGACAGGGCTTCCATTAAAGCTCCGGAAGCTCCTCCGCAGGTCCCCAGAGTCGGAGCCCGCGCTAAGAGTGTGGAGGGGAGGGGAGGCCCACCGAGCCCCACCAGGGAGCTGGAGGCCTAGCCCGGCTGCCCTCTCCGGACTCGGTATCTCTCTCGCACAGAGGGGCTGCTCAGGAAGGCCCTCACCCACCACCCAGGCACCTGTCCTGGGCGCTAACCTGGGTTGCACCCACCCCGATCCCGTCCTCGCTTCCCGGCGCCGAGTCGCACCGCCCGGGGCCCCCGCGCCGGGTCCCCAGAGACCCCGCGGCCCCGCCCCGCGCCTTGCACACCCCCACGGGCGGCGCGCTCACTCTGCCGCCCCGCCCGCCCCAGGGCCGAACGCGCCGGCCCGAAGCACAGACAATAGCCTCCTCCGGCCGGCGGCTCCGCGGAACAAAAGCGGGTCCTCCAGGGAAGGCCGGCGCCCCGCCCTCCGCCGCCGGGCCCCCGGGACGGTGCCCCCACGCCTGGGACCAAGTTCCCTCCAACCTGTCTGAGTTCGGCCGGCATCGGACCGGGCTCGGGGGTGGGGGCGCGGGCCGGTAAGGACGACGGTGGCGGCGGCGGCGGCAGCTGAACCGGGCTCGGCTCCGGCGCCTCGGCCGCTCGGGCTCGGGCTCGGCGGACTCGCTCCCCGCGGGGGCGGATCTGGCGGCGGTCACGGCGAGCAGCCAATGGAGCGGGGCCGCGCCCAGGTGGGGCGGGGCGGGGACCGGCGGGGCGGGGGGCGGGGGCGGGGGCCGGCGGGGCGGGGCGAGGTCCCGCCCCCCACCCGCGCGGGGCGCAGCTGGGCTGCCAGGGCGGAGCCGGGGTCGCCCCTAACTCCCTGGCAGCCGGCCTGGACTCCTCGTCCCCTAACTTCCCCGGCGGGGCTGACATTTTCCCGCCAAGTGACTTTGGCCGAGTCTCGCTTCCCAGGCCTCATTTTGCCTCCAGTTAAGAGCTCACAGGCCCCTCCCCTTGTAGAGTTAGGGAAACTGAGTTCTGGCCGAGCTGGGGCCAGTGCGACCATCCTCTTTGGCACAGGCTGCTCACCGTGACTGCGAGAAGTTTCTCCCTGCTGTGAAATGCGGGCTGATCAGACAGTAGTTACAGAGATGTCGGCATGACAAGGCCTCTCAAGTGTCCCAGATCCGGCCCCAGGCCCTTGCCCAAAACCCAGCACGCCCCCCCCCCCCGCCCTAAGTTAAGTCCCTCCATAGAGCTCACTTGGGGCCTGCCAGATGGACCTGGCACTGATCCACTTTGTCTTGGGTTCTCCCCATCAAGAAACAGAGGCCCAGGGTTTCCCCCACCCTCTTAGGGGTGTCAGAGCAGATCAAATAGGTGCATGTAGGGGCGGGGGGCGCTCAGCAGTTGGGTGACCCTGGGTGAAAGCTCCCGAGGCCAAGAGGGCCTCAGACCCTCTCTCCTCCATGCTTTTGATCCACTCGGAAGCCGTTGGCGGTGTGGGGGAGTGATATCCCAGTGGCTGGTTAATCAGGATTTCTCCAAACCAGGGCGGAATGAAGGTACAGCCACACCCTCGAGTCTGGCTGCGCTGGATGGAAACACAGACCCAGAAGGGCTGGGCTGGAGCCCTCTTGGGTCATACCCCACAAAGGCAAGCCAACGGCTCTTGTATCATGGATAAGGAAACTAGGCTCTGAGATGAATAAGTGCAAGGGCCAGTGCAAGGAGGTTCCACGGGTCTGGCAAGAGAGAAGGGCTCCTGGCTTCCTGGGCTTCCTGCCCAGGACCCCACTGAGAAAATCCAGCCACCTCCAGCGGCTACCCTTCTTCCTGGACGTGCCATGTGCATCGGCCACGCAGCCAGCATGCTCGGGCACTCTGGGTGTCCGCTACATCCCTCGGAGCCTCCGTTTCCCCACCTGCACAGGGCTGAGTTGCCCTGACCACTGGCCCCCTGTATCTTCCATCCATGGCAGCCCCACAGGGAACCACCTGGAACAGGAGCAGCAGCAAGAGGACTGGACCATTGCCCTGAGGGAACTTACATTTCAGCTGCTTCTGCCTTCTCCCAAATTTCACCAGCTGCTAGTGCCCCAGCCACATACCCACCCAGGCCTAACCCGGGGCCAGCCAGGTCCCTAAAGGCGTCCCCCCGGCCACACACACACACACACACACACACACACACACACACACACTGCTTGAGGGCTGGTCCTGCTCCAGCCAGGTGTCTGGAGCGGGGAGCTCTTCCTGCTGAAGGATTAAAGGCAGGTGGCCAGAACGGTGGGGCAGCCTGGGGAACGCAGCAGTAGCCCCTGGCCTCTCGACCCCTTAGCCCCAGCAACCCGCCTTGCCACTGGCCCTGAGCTTCGCAGACCCCAGCTCTGACCTTGAGGACCAGCTCCAGGCAGCCCTGGGGCCTGGCAGGTAGGTCACTAGGCATCTCCTGCTGAGACAAGTCTGGGAAGCAGTTCTGGCATCAGGGCTGCCAGGCCCGGCCAGCGGATGGGGCCCCGCCTCCCCCAACGTCCCATCAGCCCTGCCAGTCCAGCCCCAGCCCTGGGAACACGCACGCTCTGCGATCTCACCCTGAGAAAACCATCTCCTCCCCAGAGACAGAAAACCAAGGACAGGCCAGGAGGACAGTGGGTGGGGAGAGGTCACAGCCTGAGGTCTTTAGTCCACAGCCCCCAGGAGGCCAGGGCAGCTCCAGGCTATGAGAACATCTTTCTGTGCGGGCACTGACCCTCAGCGGTGCCCTCTGGGCTGGAGGCTAAAGCCCTTTCCGGCCTGGGAGGGCTAGAAAGAGGGCCTGGCGCCTGAAGGACGGCCTTGAGGTCACTGACTGCCACTGTTCCCATGTGGCCCAGCTGGGCTGTTCCACTCCCCACCACATCTGGGGGTGCAGGCCTCACCCTCTGGGGTGCCTGAGATCCAGGGGGTGGTGAGGGTGGGCTCTGGCACCTGGACCCACCCTGCCCCAGTCCTGGCCTCCTGAGGACTGGCTCCTTGGCCCACCTCAGCACCCAAGGCCTGGAAAGATAGCTTCCCAATGGTGGGGGCTGCTAGTGTGTCTGGGCCCTCTGGAGACGTGTCTTTGGCTCCGACTGTATACCATGCTGGGTTGTGCGTGTTGATTGCCCACTGGCAGATGAGACCATCAAGGTTCGGCGGGGGGTCACGTGCCAGGTCCCCTGACCTGACGTCGGCTGCTGCTTTCTGAGCCCCACATGCCCTGGCTAGGCAGAGCTAGGGGTCTGAGACTCGGCAGTCTCAGCCGAGACCGATACCGTGCTCCCTCCCTCTCCAGCTACAGAGGCGCAGGCTGCCCCACGCTGCCAACAGCCTGTCTGGTTCCCTGGAGTGGGGGCCCAGTGACGAGAGCACGTGCTGGGGGACATACCGGGAAGAGGTCTGGCTGCCGGGTTTAGGAGGGCGATGGTGCCCCCCCTGCTCAGGGAGCTGAGCCAGAGAAGAACACACTGGGAGGGCCCGCTAGGGTCACTCTGTGAGGAATCCTGGGGACTCAGTAGGCCACGCCCACCTCCCCACTCCATCCCCCCGGGCCTCTGGATCTGGTAGTGAGGAGGGACAACAGTGGAGGTCTGTAGAGTGGACTCCCACCCAGGGCCCTCCCTCTCCTGGCTCCTGGGACAGCTCTGCCCTGCCTATCCCCTGCCTTGTGCCTCAGTCCGTAATAGGAACTGAAAAATCACACTAAACTCCAGGCCTCCCCTGTTTTCTTGTTCTGCCCCTCCTGCCCCATAAACCAAGTGCTTTTGGGGCCCATCCACAGGTCAGGCCCTGGGGTACAATGGCTGGAGGGAGGGGTCCAGGCCATTTACTCCTGACCTAGAGTGCTTAGGGCCTGGCCACAGAGCAGACGGGGCTTCACGCCTCTCGGGGCTGAGCAGGGGCCTGAGCCCAGTTTAAGGGTACTGGCCGGTGGAGAAACTGAGGCTCCAGGTCACCCTCTGAGTTGTAGGCAGAGCCCAGAGCTTCGCTCAAGCCTCCCCCTCGGGCTGACTCACTGATGCATGCGACAAAGGAGGATACCACGGCAAGCAGACTCCAGGGCTGGCAAAACCCTCAGTGTCACCAAGGTGGCTGCTGAGCTGCCCAGAATAGACCTTGCCCAGCTACCTGGGCTCTGAGGACTCACTTGAGCGGAGCGTGCCATTCTGAGGGTTGGGCTGTGTCCTGCCCACTCATCGCATGGTGTCCTGCACACCCAAGTGAGACTTCCAGTCCCCTTGGGATCCCACTTTCCTCCTCTCCTCAGAGGCCCCAGGATATCTTGCAATAAGCCCTCCAATACTGGCTTGTGGTCCACCAAGGCCCCTTGATTGTTTCCCTACTTGGCCATTTCCACCCTTCCAGAGTCACTGGGGTGTTACCTGCAGGACAAGTTGTTGCCAGGCCATTGGCAGGGGCTGCCCACTGCCCACACCACCACTGCCCATGCCGGGCTGCTGGGCACGCTCCAGCTGCAGGGCCACATGGCGCCGCTCCTGCTCCAGAGCTCGCGTCAGTCGCTCAAAGCGGGCCTCCTGCTCTTTCACTGAGGCCAAGATGCTGGCAGCCGAGTGCACGTTGCAGTCCTCCATGACCAGGATGCCAGCAGGCTGCAGGCAAAGCAGAGCAAGGTCAGGGCGGGGCCAGGACAGAGGCATGGAGAGGCCATCATAGGCCCCATGCCCACCCCACTCACAGATCATACGACTCACTCCCAGACCAGAGCATCCAGCTCTCCAGAGAGAAGCCGCATTGATTAAATTCTAAATTAAAAGCCATTAATCCGAGGCGGGCCGGAAGCAGCCAGCTCCCTCCTTGTGGAGTGTGGAGTTCTGAGCTGGGAGCCCCTGCTTCCTGCCAGGCCCAGCAGAACCACTGACCATGGGCATCCTGGAGCCCTCCGGGAAGGGAAGGGTAGGAAGGGCTGGTGTGACCACCTCTCAGACCGCCCAGGCCCTCTGCTGCCCACAGCACATGCCGGTTCATCCCAACCTCATGGGACCAGCACAGGCCCAACTCACGGAGGCAGTGCTCCGGCCCAGAGGAGGTAGGGAACCCACCCATAGCCACACAGCTGGTGTGGCAGAGCTGGTGCCCCCGTGGGCAGGGAGAGAGAAGGCACTCCACAGCCGCCAGGTGGGCGGGACCCCTAGGCAGGTGAGGGGATGGCACTGGCGTGCAAACCAGCAGATAGGCCTCCACTCACAGCCGCACTGGCTGGGGACAAGGGTGCTATCTACCCTCACGACAGATTAAAAATCTGGTTGAGATTCCGCACTCAGCAGCAGCCCATGCGCCTCATGCTGGATCTGGAGGGAAGGTGGAGGGCAGGGTCACAGGCATCTGAGGCCCCGTCTGTGGGGAGGGACCCAGGGGGGCGGGGAGGGGCGGCAGGGACTCAGCAGCTGCAATCACACGCCAGCACTCTCCTCGCTGTTTGCTCCCTAGCTGCCCAGCCTATTTGTTCTTCCTGAGCAACAAGAACTGGGGGAAGGATGTGGAGCACAGACCCGCACACAGCAGCAGGCCAGCAGGTGGGGTGTGGGCCACGTGGCCACACTGCTAGGCACTCGGGGTGCGGTGCGATGCCCAGCACGGCCTCCTCCTGGCCCAGCCCACACCAGCCAGCTGAGGCTGACTCTGCTGGCCCCGGGGTCCCTGCACAGCACAGGGCCTGAGTTTAGAGACCCGGCACAGTGCACAGCACCCTTGGAGGGCCAGCTGCAAGAACAGAACCTTAGAAAGGAGGGGTCAGTGCTGGGCCTGGCCACTGGTACCAGCTGAGCCAGGGACAGGGATGGGGGGCACGCGTGGACGTGGAGTTGAAGACACCATGGAGCCCAGCCCACTCTGAAGCTGGGGAAACCAAGGCCCCGTGAAGCAAGAGGCCAGCATAGGTTCCAGAAGCTAAGTTTCATTTCCCCAGCACCCATTATACAAAGAAAACTGTCAGTGTGACCGAGCAGAGGGGCAGCGAAGTCAGCATGCTGGGCTGGGAGAGGCGGCGACCATCTTGGGGGGAGGGGAGAAGCGTGGGTGGGGGAGGGGATGAGGAAAGTGAGGTATAGACTGGGTTCTGGGGCCAGCAGGGAGTAAGGGACAAAGAGCATGGCATGTCCACAGCTGTGGGCACACAGCCTCCTGGGCACACCCACTGCTACCTGGGTACGGGCCCCAGATGTACGGGGCCCCACAGCTGGTTCCGCCCAGACAGTAGAGTAGGGACTGAGCCTGGTGGCCCCAGGTAGGCATGGTGGGGTCTTCCTCCCTGGAGGGCAGCCCAGGGTGGGGCAGGTCACTCAGGCCCTTGGTCGTAGCACGGGTCTCAAGGCCCTGGGAGGTGGGGATCAGGACATCCGTGGGCCTCCTACCTAGGAGGTGACCTTCCTCCTTCCTTGTGCCGAGACATGGGTTCCCGACTGACCTCAGGCTCCCCTTCACACCAGGTGGGGGTTCCAGACCCGGGGGACAGGAGGGGAGGGGGCAGCCCCAGCCTCCAGCTTCCCTGCCCTGGGCCCTCCAGTGTGTTCCAGCTCTGGGGTCCAAGGAGCCCCCTGTAGAGGGGGCCCACTCGCTCTGGCTGGGGGCCAGCCAGGGACCCAGAGATCTAAGGCTATGGGGAAAAGGTAGCCAAACCCCACAATGACCATCCCATTGCCCAGCTCTCTCAGCTGGAGCTAAATGACTGTGTCTCTCCCAGGAGACACCCCCAAACGCCAGCTGGCTTGGAGGAAGAGTACCCTGTAGCCATCCATGAAGACCACAGACTCTGGGTCTGGGGCCCAGGCTCTCTGCCCCAGCCTGAGGGTGCACCACTCTATTTGCCTGTGGGTGGGGATGCTGGGCCTGTAGTCCACAGCCTCCTCACCTCGGTGGCCTTGAGGACAGGCCTGGGGTATGCAAGAGGCAGGCTGCTGGCTGGGGACATCTAGGAAGCAGGGAAGACCTAAGCCTACGCCCCTGATGTGGTGGCCTTCCTGGGTCCGAGGTGTATGGCTGTGCATAGGAGCACGTGTGGGCCCAGGCGAGCCAGGCCAGCGCTCCAGAGGACGGCTTTTCTGATGGTAACTCAAAATGCTATTTTTATATTAAAACAATAAATATGGGATGACATGGAAAGCAAATAGTACATGATTTTTTTTTAAGATTTTATTTATTTGAGAGAGAGAGAGTGCACGCACAAGCAGGGGGAAAGGCAGAAGGAGAGGGAGAAGCAAACTCCCCGCTGAGCGGGGAGCCTGATGGGACAGGCTCGGAGCTCGATCCAAGGACCCTGGGGTCATGACCTGAGCCAAAGGCAGACACTTAATGGACTGAGCTCCCCAGGCGCCCCTGTGCATGAATTTTTGAGACTGACTATGAGACTTTAAAGACATCATCCCCAGGGGGCATCAGGGAGGGGGGCAGTCCTGGGGAGAGCCTGAGGCCGACAGGGAAGAACCATGCTTGTGGGGGGGTCTCGGCTGACGCTTGCTCTCCCTCTGGCCAGCGTCATCACAGCTTCCATTCACCTGGCAAGGACCCCACACTGCCCATCAGCCAGAGCCCTCACGACCCTCGGCCAGACCCCAGCTGCTGCCTTTGCAGTCCCTGGTGGAGGCTGCTTCTCATCCTGCCTGACCACTCAGGAACGAATGTGCAGTGCAGACCCAGCCTCACCGGCCCGGGTAGGAATGAAGGCAGGGAACCTGGGGTAAACCTATCTTTGCCTGGACATCCCATGAGTGACCCCGGGTGGACAGAGTGCTGAGTGGATGAAGGGATGGAAGGACAAGAGGCAGGACGGATGGGGAAATGGATAGGAGGGTGAGTAGATGGTTGTGCAAGGGGATGGTGGTGGATGGAGAGGCAGGTGGAGGGTCAGATGGACAAGTAAATGAGTAGGTGGGTAGTGGGTGGGTGGAGAGTCAGATCGGTGGATGAACGGGTGGGCGGGTAGATAAGAACAAGGCTCTGAAATGCTGCCGGGCAGGGGGAGCGTGGACCCTGAGCACTCTGGGGCACAACTGTGGCCAACACTTGGGTCCACCAAGAGAGCAAAGGCACCACCAGAGGAGCCAGGGGGAGATGCCGATCCTTCCCCCGAAACCTAAACCCACATTTGACGTCTTCCTGCTGACCCAGACATTCTTCCTCATGAGGAGTCCAGCCAAACCCTGCTCCAGAAAATCAAATTATGGGGCCTGAGTCCAATCTGGGTTGAGGAATTAGAGGAATTTCCTAAGGGTCAGGCCGGCAGGGGGAAGCAGGCAGGAGGCCTGGGCTCCAGTCCCGACTCCTCGCCAGCCATCTGTCGGCCTGCTGCCAGCTGTCCCCCAAGAGGGGGGAGAGAGGACTCGCCACTGGTTGAACCTCATTCTGCTCCCCCCCCGCCCCAGCTTGCCCATCTAGATAGGGAAGTGGTGTAAGCAGCAGAATCCTGGCCTGGTGGTTCCAAAGCCCACTTTGCCCGGGAGGGCGTTGTGTCCCCCACCCTGCACACTGCCGGCATGGAGACCTACTCCCAACACTGCTGGCCAGGCCTCGTGGGGGCCCATCTTTACCCTGTCACCCCTACTGTGGTCAGACGGTGCCCACAGCTGCAGGGATAGCTTCTGGCCAGCCCACGAGGATGGGCACTGAGCCAAGGCTGGAGCAGGAGGCCTGCGTCGGGGAGTTCACACAGGGCGGAATCCACATCTGCCCATCCCCACCAGGACCACAGTGTTGCTCGGAAGTCAGTGTAGGGCCGGGGTGTCTGGGCGGGACGAGGCTGTTCTCAACCTCAAAGCAGTGGGACAAACTGCCAAGGAAAGACAGACCAGCTCAACTTTGTGAGAATGAAGCCTTTCTCTACATCCCCCCCAAAACAACGTCACAGGCTGTGGTTATGGTGTTTGGGTTTTTAAAGGGACACCGTTTACAGGAACATATGCAGGAAGCATTTCAGATGGAAGACAGGCAATGACTTTACTTCTAGACCTTGACTTCATCACAGCAGAAGCTGGTGAGGGGCGCATGGAGGGGCATCACATCAGCCCCTCTGCTGTTGTGCATTTGCAGTTTTCCATAATAGAGAGCGGGAGAAAAAGATATAAAGACAACCAAAAGACAATCGACACATAGGGATCAGGTCTTTGTGACATCCAGCAGTAAAGTGACACCCTTCATCTATAAAGCACTCTTGCAAATCCGTAAGGAAAAACCAGAACCCCAAGTCCAACTGAGAAAAGGCCATAAACAAGGGATGTGGCCAGAGATGTAAGATGCAAAGCAATGAGCGTGGAAACCAGCAAGTGTGCCCACGCCCTGAGGAAAGACTACAAGGAGACGTGTCTCAGGTCACTGGGACGCTCTGGGTGGCAGAGTTCTGCACTCACCAGTGTTGCCAGTGCTCAGGGAGGGGATGAGTTACTGCTACAGCTGAAGGCAAGGAAGAGACAGAAAAGCAGCCGCCTGCCCTAGCAGGCGGGCAAGTGAAGGAGGAGGCCTGGAATTCAGCTCCCCAGGGGCCGAGGTAGTGCCACCTGCGGGCTGAGGGAAGCAGAGGGACTTCCAGAGAGCTGGCAGAATGGTAATTGGATTCAGCCCGGAAATCAGATTTCCCCAGCAGAGGAGGCACCCCTGTTGCAAGGGACCAGACGCCGTGGTGGGGGTGGGGTTGGGGGTGGGGACAGATGGCCTCTTAGTGACCTGCCCCCAGGTTGTCCACGGGACAGCTAGCAGCACACATCTGATGATCATATGGAGGATGACTCACATGTGCGGGAGAACAGTCTGGGGGGCTCTTCCCCTGTGCCACAGGGGTGCCCTAGGCCAAGTGCAGGCCAGGTCCATGGCAGCGCCGCGTAGCCCCAGGACAGGCGGGCCGCTGGGCAGTGGGTCCAGAAGGACTGGGGCTGTGGCAGTGCCGATGTAGGAGGCTCGGGGTCAAGTCAAGGCAGGGACACTTGTGGGGTCTGGGAGCTGAGAGCCTGGAGCTGGGAGTGCAGGCCAGACGTGGCAGAGACAGGCCTCATTCTGGCAGGGGTGCAGGCAGACACAGGTGACTATCCCAGCTGCTGCCCTCTTTGGTGGGAGGCCTGAGCCACAGGGAGCCACCACCAGAGGCACGTAAAGGGGCGGCCCGAGATTCCCACTGGACAGGTCCCAGACACTTGCTCCCTGTGCCAACTGTGGCACTCCCCAAGTCTCCTCGGTTCCCTGGGAACTGCCTCTATCAGAACTCATGGGATGGGGATGGGCAGCTCTCCCCCAGGCCCCAGGCTGGGATTCAGGGCAGCCCCCTTGCTATTCCTCCTGTACCGGACCCAGATTCCAGCTGCAGCCCCAGCCCCAGAGCGATACCTTGCAGGCGCCAAGTGTGGGATATGGGCAGCAAGGATTCACCTCCTCGGCGGTCCCTGTAGCAGCCAGCCCAGGGACACCCCAAGGCCCCAAGGTCCCAAGGTCCCCAGGGCTGGGAAGCCATGGGGCTCCAGATGGGGAGGGTGGGGGCTGGTAGTCACAGTGCCCTCTCTGCTTGCACCAGCAGCCCACCCACTCCACCTCAGCCATGAGAGGCAAAACTGGGGGGAAAGGGAGGGGTCAAGCCCCAGGGCATCCTACTGTGTGTGGGGTGGGCTGGCTGGCTGCTTCCAATGCCAATGGCACCAAGATACCTTGAGTGCCCCCCCCCAGCCCTTCCAGCAGAGGCTCACACTCCCCCCACCCCCCACTCCACCTCAAGGACAGCAGAGCAGCGTGGTGGGCCAGTTCTGAGGGCCCAGGTTCAGAGCCCCACCCTACCCTACTCTGGGGTGGGGGTAGGAACCCAGGCATTCCCGAGGAGGGGGCTGAGGCTCAAAGCCAAGCCGGGACCAGAAGCAGACAGATCTGACTGGCACCAGAGCCTGGGAGCTCAGCCCCTACCAAGGGACCAAGGTGTCCATGAAATCTCTGAGAGCCCCACTAAAGCACAGCTGGGGCAGCTGTCTAGCCAGGCCAAGGGCTGCAGCAAGGCGAGTGCAGCAGTCACCCACACTGGCTACCGGCCTGTGTACGCTAGGAACGCCCTTTCCTCCCCAAGATGGTGGACCCCCTTCTTCCTGGCCCACTCTGTCACCATGGCAACACCAGGCTTCTCTGTGAGGGACAGAGCCTCTTTGTGGTGGCACAAAGCCCCTTTGAGGGGCAGTGGAGGTGCAGCCCCTAGGAGCCTGTGGCCAATAAGCCTCTGGGGGGTGAGGCAGGGCCCCTCGGCCCAGCCACCCCCCGCCTGGGTTGCAAAGCTAGGGTGGCAGAGCCTGATGATTAGCAGCTGGGACGGATCCCACCCCCCAGTGCCACCTGCCCCAGCTGCGCACAGAAGGGTCCCTGGGAGGAGCCCCAGGGCTGTCTGCTAGAGTCTGAGGGACTTCCATGTCTTTCCCATCATTTCGACAAGAAACACGCTCTGCCTAGATAAGAGGAAAAGGCGCTGGCAGTGGAGAAAACTCCCACCTGACAGGAACTGAGCCACCAGGCTCCGGACCCAATGGGACCTGGGTACAGGAAGTCCTTGGGGGACAGACAGGTCAGATGACAGCAAGTTTGCCACCAGGTCTGCTAAGGGGGCTGCGCATGGCACCAAGGCCTACCCCAGCTCGCCATCCCTCGATTCTCTCTCCTGGCTCCCGCTGCTGTGGGGGGGTCCCTGTCTTTGCCTGCCTTCCCCGAGGGAAAATGCCGCTCGCCCAGCGGTGTGGCCTGGGGTGGCCCTGCTGCAGTCACAACCTCAAGACAGACTTGGACAAGAGGAACCAGCTCCAGGGTTCTGGGGAGAGGAGACCCTGAGGGCAATGCGGTCCTGGTGATGGGAGCCCAGCACAAAGCACTCCTCCCCCCACCCCAGCAAGGCTGCCCCATCAGGGCCCTCGCTCACCCTACCAGGCTCCCAGCCCCAGAACCCCTCCCCGTCCCAGCCTGTGAGTCCCTGCCACCCTGATGACTGCTGACCAGGCACTTGGCAGTGCCCCTGCATGCTGGGCGCCCTGCCCGGGCAGCCCTCCCCAAGCAACCTCGGCCTGACCCACTGCAGCTTTGCTAACTAAGCCACTGGGGTGGGGGGTCACGGCCCCTGGGGCCGCAGCACGAGGCAGAGTGGGCCCCAGGAGAGATCAGTCTCTTTGTGGGCAGATCTACGCAGGTCCCGGGGAGGCTGCCAAGGGGCCAACCCTGACACGGCGGTGCCCCTCTGAGTCAACAAGCACCCCCTAACGCCCTCGCCTCACCTTCCCCGCCTGCTTTTCCCATCACATTCCCGCCGGCTGTTGCGGGCACCAGTGTGCCTGCACTGGCCCAAAATCAGCAATATCAGGTCAATTCTCGCCACATCCCTGGGGACATGGGGGGCCTTTAGTGAAGGGGCTCCCAACAAAGCCCAGCCCAGGTTCTTGCCATCCAGGGAGATGGGGCCTGGGGCTCAGCAGGATTGGCTTCAGCCTCCAGAAAGGGGTTCCCTGGCAAGAGTGAGATGGGTACGGAAACTGGCCACCCCTTTCCTCCGTCCTTTGCCAGCACAGCGCCCACGGCCCAGCGCCTGGGACAGGGCCAACAAGCACCACAGGTGGCCGGAAGGCCCTCCAGCTGCCGTGGGCAGAGGTGGGGTGGCTGTGGATGGGTCAGAGGTGAGTGTGGGCGAGAGAGCAGGGTACGCCCTGGGGAGGGAGGTTCCCGGCCCTTCCAGCCTTGCTCCTGGCCCGCGGCATCCAAGGGTCAGGTCTCCTCTAGTCTGCTCTTGCCCAGGGTCAACAAGCAGGTGACCACGGCCAGCTCAGGCTTCTCCCGGGCCCCCAGGCACATCCCTTCCCTTCCAGAAGCCTAGCTGGACACCAGCGTTGCTGCTCCTAACCCCCTCTCCAGGCTGGGAGCCAGCTCAGCTGCTCCGAAGCTCACCAGTGCCCATGGCAACAAGTCCAGACACCACCAACCTCCAGCCAGTAACAAACTCCTCCCTTTTACATACAAATGACTCAGTGGGAAAGGGCAGGGGGCTCCACCCCACCCCCTACCCAGCATAGACTTTAGGCCCTGCCCCGTCCCTTCTGTCTCCCCCCACCACCACCACCCACACATACCATGAGAGCCTCCCGGGAGCTGGACTTGGCTGTGTCCCGTCCCTGCCCCAAGGAGGTGGGAGCCCTGCAGGAAGCATGCGTACCGTCTGGGGACCTCCCCAAACTCACCTGCAGGCAAGTGTGGCAGCCACCCCCATGCGCACGCGCACACACCCATAGGGAGGCACGATGCCCCCACAGGCATGCCCACAGACGGCCACACTGTGTGGCCGCTGCTGAGCTCACCACAGCTGCCCCGTGGGACCTCGCCTGTCCCAGTGGAAAATGGGTGGTGGGTGGCCTGAACGTCCTGCCAGGTCCTTGTTGCGGGAGGGGAAGGGAGGATGAGTGCTCCTTGGCCGCTGTGGCTCCTGGTAAGGGTCAGCGTCCTACGCAGACCCCGTTCCTGTCCTGAACACCTGCAAGGCTGCCCCCCATCAGGACCTCGGAGGCCGGGCCTGTCCGAGACACCCCAGTCTGCACGTGGCTCCAGCCTTGGGTCCACACCAAAGCCTCTCTGTGACAGGTGAGGGTGGCTGGGCCACGGACCCTGGACAGAAGCACCCAGCCAGTGCAGAACTGCCCACAGCACACCAGCACCCCGGGGCAAACCCTACTGCCTTTGGAGGACCTGAGGGAGTTGTTCTTCGCTAACTTATATTTAGCACACTTATGAGCGCAAGCACTAGGGAATGGCCGACACATGTCCTCCAAAGGTGGGAGACGGGGTTGAACTGATGAACTGGGAACAGACCACAGTGGGAGGCGTGATCACAAATGACGAGGCCCCCATGGAGATTTAAAGAAAGCCAGGGCAGAGGCGGTGAATGGCAAACAGGACCCCGCAGCAAATCCGCACACAGGGAGGCAGCAGAAAGTAAACTCAGGCCAGTCCTTCCAAAGCCGCAGAAAATGACAAGAAGCTGATGAAAGAGGGAAGCCAAGAGATGTGGAAACTAGATCCCAGGGCGAAACCACCACACTGCAAAAATCCCCTGACGGAGAAAGAGCAGAGCGGCACCCACAAAATGGTCCGAAACCGCCCTCAAGAGAGGAGGTGGGAATAGAAGCTTTCCATCCAGAACACCAGCTCAGAGAAGCATGGATGTGTCCCTTTCTGGCATTTTACGATTCGCTCTTGGTAGGCTGAGGTCCCTACCCCCCTAGCCCCCCGCCCCAGCCCCGTTTCCTAAATACTCAAGGTCGGCCCCACAGCGTGGGAGGGAGGCCCGCCTGGCCTGACCTGCCAGTGGCGAGAACGTTCCACGGCGCACTGGTTCTCCGCCCGGCTGTCCACATCCTAGAGGGGCCGTGCACCGTCCATCCGCAGATGTCAGCTGTGCATCCTGTCACCCGCTCACTATCTCTTGTGCTGCAGACACTCGTACGGCCAGGAACAGCTGACAGCTTTGTTGGACAAGATGCCCGGCCTCCTTAACTCGAGATCACTAAAAACGTGAACCTCGCTCTGAAATTTCTTAAGGGAACTTCAGGGTGAAATTCCAAGATTTTCAGAGTCATGATCTGCCGTTCATATGATGGGTCTTTCCCTGGGAGGGAGCAAGGAGGGCTCGCCGGGAGCCCTGGACTGCCCGGAGAAGTCCCCGCTAACCGGGTATTTCAGCGGGGAGGTCACCCCACCATAGGCAGAAGTTCCAGACCACATGCCTCAGGGAGCAAGGGCTGCTGAGAGGCTGAAATGGATTTTCCAGCAAGGCCCTGATACTCTGCGTGCCTTAAGAGGACTTCAGCTGTCCCTAACCATCCTTTGCAAGCTGCCTGTGGGGAGTATTTCAGGATATCTGTGGATCTGTGGACTGATGAGTGTAAGAGATTAAGTATGAATCCATGAAACACAAAACAAAATCCAACCAAGTAAAAAACAGCAACAACAACAAACCCAATCACTACACACACAGACTCACGTCCACATACAAACTCACAAAAGTTATGACATCACAGACGTGTTCGTTAACTAGATGGTAGGGACCCTTTCACAACGTATTTGTACATCCTATCACCATGACATACACATCAAGTAGCTTACAGATTTGTCAATTATACTCGGTGAAACTGCAAAAAAAAATGAAGAAAAACAAAAGGACATTTTTAGCTACCTTAATTTTACAAATTCAGTTGCTTAAAAATAAACTTGAAAAATGTAAAAAAAAAAAACAAACCCACTCTCTTGTGTTCGTTATGTCTCTTCTCCGTATAATGTTTTAAAATTAAAAGATTATAAGATGAGGCGCCTGGGTGGCTCAGTGGGTTAAAGCCTCTGCCTTCGGCTCAGGTCATGATCTCAGGGTCCTGGGATCGAGCCCTGCATCGGGCTCTCTGCTCAGTGGGGAGCCTGCTTCTCCCTCTCTCTCTGCCTGCCTCTCTGCCTGCTTGTGATCTCTCTCTGTCAAATAAATAAATAAAATCTTTAAAAAAATTTTTTTTAAATTAAAAGATAAGAGAATACTATGATCAATTATATACCAACAAACTACATAACCTAGAAGAAATGAACAAATTCCTAAAAACTCATAATTTACCAAAAGTGGCCCATGAAGAAACAAAACCTGAGCAGCCCTGTAACCAGCAGGGAGACTGAATCAGTATTCAAAACCCTCCCAGGAAGGCCCGGGACCAGATGGCTTCACTGGTGAATTCTAACATATACTCAAAGAGAAGTTAACATAAATCTTCAAACTGTCCCCAAAAATTGACAAGAAAGGAACATTTACTAACTCATTCTATAAGGCTGGAATTACCCTGATACCAAAGCCATAAAACAAAACTATGGGTCAATAGCCCTTGTGAAAACTGATCCAAAAATCTTCAACAAAGGGGCGCCTGGGTGGCTCAGTCATTAAGTGTCTGCCTTTGGCTCAGGTCATGATCCCAGGGTTCCCAGGGTCCTGGGATCGAGCCCCATATCGGGCTCCCTGCTCGGCGGGAGGCCTGCTTCTCCCTCTCCCACTCCCCTTGCTTATGTTCCCTCTCTCACTGTCTCTCTCTCTCCGTCAAATAAATAAATTCTTAAAAAAAAAAAATCTTCAACAAAACACCAGCAGACTGAATTCAGCAGTATATTCAAAGGATTATACACCATAACCAAGTGGGATTTATTCCTGAATGCAAGGATGGCTCAACATATGAAAATCGATCAACATAATACCCTCTACATTAACAAAATAATGGGAGAAAATGATAATTTCAGTTGATGCCTAAAATACATTTGACAAAATTCAACATTCTTTTATGATATAAACACAAAACAAACTAGGAATAGAAAGAAACATCTTGACATGATAAAGGCCGTACGTAAAAAGGATATCATATTACATACGCTACACATCATATTGTACATACACCACAGCTTACATCAGACTCAATAATGAAAGAGTTAAATAAGGCTTTTCCCCTAAGATCAATAATAAGGCAGGGAAGCTGTTTTTGCCACTTGTGGCAAAAGACTAGAAGTCTTAGTTAGATCAATAAGGCAAGAAAGGCAAGAAATAAAAGGTATCCAAATGGGAAAGGAAGACATGAAATTCTGTTTGCAGAGAATATGATCTTAAATGTAGAAAATCCTAAAGATTACACACACACACATACACACACACTCTCAGAACTAATAAACCAGTAAAGTTGTAGGGTACAAAATCAATAAACAGAAATCACTCACAATGAATAATCTGAAAAGGAAATTAAGAAAATGATTTCAGTTACAATAGCATCAAGAAGAACAAAAAACTTAGAGATAAGCTTAACTAAGGTGAAGAAAGACTTACACACTGAAAACTACAAACCTTGCTGAAAGAAATTAAATATGACCTACGTACACAAATGGAATGACATTTCATGCATACAGAATGGAAGACCTGATATTACCCAAAGTGATCTACCAAGTTAATTCAGTCCCTATCAAAATCCCAACGGCATTTTTTACAGAAAGTGAAAACTCCATCCTAAAATCCACGTGGAATCTCAAAGGATCCCGAACAGCTTAAAACAATCATAAAAAAGAACAAAGTTAGAGGTCTCACACTTCCTGATTTCAAAATTTATTACAAAGCTTTAGTAATAAAAACAGTGTGGTCATGGCATAAAGGCAGACATACAGACCAATGGAACAGAATAGAAATAAATCCTCACATATATATGATCAACTATTTTGTACAAGGTTGTCAAGCCCATTCAATGGGGGAAAGAACTGTCTTTTTAACAAATGATGCTAGGAAAACTGGATATTCGCATGCAAAAGAATAAAGTTAGAACATTTTATAACATATGCAAAAATTAACTAAAAATGCATCAAAGATCTAAACATAAGACCTAAAACTATAAAACTCTTAGAAGAAAACATAGGGGGAAAGCTTTATGATGTTGGATTTGGAAACAATTTCTTGGATATGATGCCAAAAGCATAGGCAAGAAAAGTAAAAATAGGTAAATCAAACTATACTAAAATTAAAAACTTCTGTTCAGGAGCGCCTGGGTGGCTCAGTGGGTTAAAGCCTCTGCCTTCGGCTCAGGTCATGATCTCAAGGTCCTGGGATCGAGCCCCGCATCGGGCTCTCTGCTCAGCAGGTAGCCTGCTTCTCTCTCTCTCTCTGCCTGCCTCTCTGCCTACTTGTGGTCTCTCTCTCTGTGTCAAATAAATAAAATCTTTAAAAAATAAATAAATTAAATTAAATTAAAAACTTCTGTTCAAATGACACAATCAACCTAGTAAAAAGCCAATGCAGAGAATGGCAGAAACATTTTTAAATCACGTATCTGATAAGGGATTAACATCCAGAATACATAAAGAACTCCTATAACTTAACAAAAACAACAAACAACCCAGTTAAAAAACGGGGAAAAGATTTGAGCAGACATTTCTTCAACGAAGATACACAAATGGCCAAGAAGTATATGAAAAGATGCCCAATATTACTAACGTTAAGGAAATGAAAACCAAAAAGCACAGTGAAATGTCACCTTACACCCATTAGATGGCTACTCTCAAAAACACAAAATAACAAGATTTTGGTAAGGATGTGGAGAAACTGGTGCTCTTAGGCACAGTTAATGGGATGTAAAATGGCATAGTTGCTAAGGAAATCAATATGGTGGTTCCTCAAAAAATTTAAAGTAGAATTACTGTATGATCAAGCAATTCCACCTCTGGGTATGTATCCACAAGAACTGAAAGCACAGTGTTGAAAAGCTATTTTACACTCATGCTCATAACAGCATTATACACAATAACCAAAAGGTGAAGCAACTCAAGTGCCTACCAACAGATGAATGGATAAACAAAATGTGACACACGTTTATGGATCACGGAATGTTATTATCAATGGAAGATGATTCCACCTTTAAAAGGAAGGAAATTCTGACACACGACGCAACATGAGGAATCTTGAGAAATCATGCTAAGTGAAATAATCCAATCATAAAAAGACAAATATTGTGTTATACCACTTTTATGAGTCCTCTAAATTAGTCACATTCATAGAAAGACAACGTAGAATGGTGGTTCCAGGGGCTGCGGAGAGGGGGTAATGGGTTCATTAATGTTCATTAATGGATACAGAGTGTCAATTTTGCAAGATGAAAAAGTTCTGGAGATTGGCTGCACAACAGTATGAATATACCCGATGATATAGAACCAGACCTCGAAGAATGTTACAATGGTAAATTTTGTGTATTTTACCAAATAAAAATAAAAATTTAAAAAGAACCATCTTGTGGCTCTTAGAATATGCAAAACATTCTTTTAAATAAGTAGAAAAAGATAAAAATTTAAGCATACGGGGCGCCTGGGTGGTTCAGACGGTTAAGCATCTGCCTTCGGCTCAGGTCATGATCCTGGGGTCCTGGGATCAAGCCCCGCATCGCGCTCCCTGCTCCTTGGGGAGCTTGCTTCTCTCTCTGCCTCTGCTTCTCTCTCTCTCTCTCTCTCTGTCTCTCATGAATAAATAAAATCTTTAAAAAAAATTTAAGCATACAAAGTTGACTATTTATAAACAGTGAACATATATTCAAACATCATACATAAAAATATATGGGTTGTAGAATGGTGCTTGTTGGGGCCAAGGATAGGGGAAATGGGGAGATGCAGGTCAAAGGGGATATGGAAGATATCTTCCAGTTATACGATAAGTTCCAGGGATCTAACATACAGCATGGTGACTAATTGACAATACTGTATTACAGGCTTAGAAGTTCTTGTAAGAGAAGTTGCTGTGTTTAATGTTCTCACCCTAGCAACAAAATAATGGCAATTAATGTGAGATGAAGGATGTGTTGACTAATCTTATTGTGGTAAACATTTTGTAATACATACGTGTACCAAATCATCGCACCGTACAATGTAAACTCACACGGTGTTATGTCAATTATATCTCAATAAGCCGAAGGGAAATAGCCAAAGCTATACTCGGGGCAAATTCACAGCTTTAAACACTTTCATTATTAAACAGTAAGGAAGGACTATGAATACGAGTGCATCAGGACTGAATGAAAAATGCTGAAACATCCTTGCAACAAGCTCCCTGTTTTCTATTTCTAAAGCTCTCCCAGGAGTAACACCCAATTTCTAACAGAATCAACAACATAAATGATTCCAGAGTACCTTTTTTTTAAAAAAAAAAAAAGAATGACTATGAATAAACTAGGACAAACCTAAAATAGTTAGCACACAGGTATCTAAGTCCCCAAACCAAGATTCCCATTGAAATGACCGGTGTGTTTCTGAATACCTTTCACATGCCGGAAATAGAAACTTCTCATAAATGTAGTTCAGAGAGGACTGGACTTAGAGAAGGTGCAGAAAATTAGCCTGTGAGCCCAGGATCACGCTGTGAAGTGCAGTCCCTAGCTCCCCGGCCTCCGCATGGGCCAAACACCGCAACAAATCTAAGCCCTCCCCTGCCGCCACATGTGTTACCGGAGATGAGGGGGGTGATGGGGAAAGCGACCCCTTTGGCCTCTGCTGGGTTATAGGTCAGAGCTAAGTGGCCGCTGGCCCAGCATCTGGCACGCGGCAGGCACTCAATTCGTTTCTGTTGAAAGAAGGAAGCAAGGACAAACAGCCGGAAAACAGTATCTAGACCAACAGAGTATTGTGGCTCCTGGGCCTGGGCCGCACTGAGGAACCCGAGCACGCGTTCCATAGGGAGGCCAATTTTTGCAAAAAAAACTGGAGAAATGTCAGGAGAAGGACTGCCTTGGGCTCCTGAAGACTCAGGAGAATGCTGCCTTGCTGAGGGCATCTCTGCGTCTAGAACGATGCAGGGAGTTTGTCCACAGAGACCCTCGCCCAGGCAGAGCCTGCGGAGTCTAGAGGTGGGTGCAGCAAGGGTGTCACAGGAACCAGATGTGGCTTGTATCCTCGAGGATCTCATGAGGGGAGACACCAGATCAATATTGGCTGAGGAGTGAGCAAGAGAACCAGGCCCAGCTGAAGGGCTTCCCCTGCCCTGGCTCAAGCGGCCCCCACCAGCTTCAGGGAAGGGGACAGCAAACACCCCTCCACTCCCACCCAGCCCCTTGCCCCCACCCAAGGCTGCAGTTCTGGGGCCCTGGGCCTTGCCTGAGGTTCACTCCTCCTGCCCATCAACTGTGGGGTGCCCTGAGCAGCGGAGTCCCAGCAAGGGGACAGAGTCACCAGGAGCAAGGGGACATGCCAGGGCCCAGGCTTGCCACAGGGCACAAGGCTGCTGCCTGTGTCATAGTCCCAGATGGCCTCCTTCCCTGCACCATGCCCCGGGGCATCTCCCCCCCACCCCCACCCCCAGCAACACTACACCTCTGGATGTCCTGGCCCTTTCCTAAAGACAAAAGTTCGCAAGCATAAAGGCTTAATTAAAAATTAACCAATGCCCTGTTTCAAAGGTTTGGCAAAGAAATGTCTGGAATTAATTCTTCAAATACAAATACTGAAATAGTCTCGTTATAACCAAGAGCTCCCTACAGACAGGCAAATGCCAGAGAACTGTCACCGAGACAACTGGATGGGCAGATGCGCTTGCCTGGGGCAGGCCTGGGAGCAGGGCCCAGTCTACTTGCTGAGCCTCAGTTTCCCCATCATACTTCCTCACCCCTGTGCTGGGGAAGCCCAAGAGAGAAGATGGTTTTGGTCCCACACAAGTCCCTGCCCCAGCTGAGGTCCCAGCTATGGCTGGCCCTGCACCCTCTGGGGCCCTGGACAGGTCACCTGTCCCCACCGGGTGGCAATAAGCCTGCCGCTCGCTCACCCTGGGCAGGAGGTGACAGGTGAGGCTGGTAGTCTGCCAACTGATGAGGGGGGAGGGAGGGGGAGGGAGGGTCAGGAGTCCCAGAGCCCACACCTGCCCTCTCATTGTGTGCTCAGGAAAGCCCCTTTCCCAGGCTCCAGTTCTCATAAGGCTCAGGGTGCGGCCAGGGTACTTAGAACATACTATAGGAGCGCCTGGGTGGCTCAGTCGTTAGACATCCGCCTTTGGCTCAGGTCATGATCCCAGGGTCCTGGGATTGAGCCCCGCATCCGGCTCTCTGCTTGGCAGGGAGCCTGCTTCTCCCTCTCCCACTCCCCCTGTTTGTGTTCCCTCTCTCGCTGTGTCTCTCTCTGTCAAATAAATAAAATCTTTAAAAAAAAGAACACAGGGCCTGAACCTGGGCCCTTCTACTACCTGCTGGCCTCCCTCCTGACCTCAGCATCCCTGCCTCCCCCTGCACACCTGCCCTTACTTCCCCCTGCATGCCTGCCCCTCCACTCTGTACTCCCATACATCTCTGGTACCTTCACTTCCCCTGTTCCCTACCCTCTCCCTATAGCCTTGCCTCTCCCTTCCCCTGAACCCCCGCCTTCCCTAAGCCCCACTTTCCCTTATACCTCTGCCTCCTTGCACCCCCACTTCCTCTTGCATCCCTACCTGCCCTGTCTCCTATACTCCTACATCCTTGCCCTTCCTCCCTCCTGCACCCACCCTTTCCCCCACCCTTGTTTCCCTCTCAGCCCAGTCCTGTCTTCTGGACCCCATGCTGACCCATGATGGGTGAACTGAGCAGCCCGTGGTATGCTCCGAGGGGCACAGCTGACGCTCTCAGAGCCTCTGGACACGGTCCTCTGGACAAGGGTGGGGGCGCTGAGGTGCCTTGAGCCCAGGGCCTCCAGCTGTGTGCAGAGGAGACTCCCCACTGAAGCTCTGACTCTTCCTACAGAGCCATCAGTGCGCCCTCCCCAAGGGTCCGAGTGACTCACCTCGGAGGTAATCATCTGTGGGGGTGCTGGCCCTGCTGGGCCTCCAAACCCCCGGGGCATCGGCCTGGGTGTGGGGAAGTATGTGTGAGACGGCCCGGTGGGAGCAGAGGCCAAGGGGTGAGGGGAGGCCCTAGCGCCCACTGTGTGCAATGCCCACGGAGCCGGGGACCAGCGCAACCTCCTGATCACCCGCATCCCTCAGCACATCGCCGGGAGTGGTGTCACCTCACACACGCCTGCTGGGACACCCGGGCTCCCATTGCACACTTGAGGGGATAGGAGGTGAGGTGGGGTCCTCACTGGAGGTGTTCCTCCCCAGACTGTCTGCCCTTCCTGGGGCCCATCTCCTATGCAGGTCCCTGGGTGGGCTGTCGAAGACAGCGGGCCTAGCTATCTCTTGGGAGAGGGGCTGTCATGGGGCCCACCCTTAGGCCACTCTCTCAGGCCACACTGGCATCTGATGGCTCCCACCAAGGCTCTGTCCCAAGCATGAGTGTGTCTGTGCATGCACACGCACGCGCGCGCGCGCGCGCACGCACACACACACACACACACACACCAGTGCCTGTACCTCAAGGTCAAGCCCAAGTTGTTTAAATGTAGAAAAACAGCAAAATAGCTCTGGGCAAAAGTTATTTACTGCAGTGACCCTGATGGTAGAGAACTGCAAACAGCCTAAGTCCGTGATGGGATGTGCTTCTGAGCTCTTAGCTGAGGGGCGCACAGGCCCCAGGGACAGAGGGGGACAGACGTGAGTGTGTCTGCCCCCCGGAGAGGCAGGGCCAGCACAGCCAACCACAAGTACTACCTGGAAGTAGGGACCTCACCCCTTCTGCGTTGGTCTAGCATCCCAACACCAATTTGGGAGATGCTGGTGAGGTAGGGGGTGGGGATCACAACCCCCAACCCCCTTAAACACACACATGTGGAAATCGCCTCCCTGGAACCCGTGGGAGCACAGAAAGTGCTGGGCTGTACGGGTATGATAGGTATGATTTTATTTTCCTTCTTTTCTGTATCTTCTACGTTTTCTATAAACAAGCACACATTTATAATTTCTTTTAAAAAGCAAAACGGAGGGGCACCTGGGTGGCTCAGTCCGTTAGGCATCTGCCTTCAGCTCAGGTCGTGATCTCGGGGTCCTGGGACGGAGCCCTGTGTTGGGCTTCCTGCTCAGCGGGGAGCCTGCTTCTCCCTCTCCCTGCTTGTGCTCTCCCTCTCTCCACCAGATAAATAAAATCTTAAAAATAAAAAAAAAGCAAAATGGAGGTGGAGGGGTGCCTGGGTGGCTCAGTTAGTTAAGCATCTGACTCTTGATTTCAGCTCAGGTCATGATCTCAGAGTCACGATCTCAAGCCCACCCCCACAAGGCTCTGGTATCCCAGAGTATGCCTGAGATTCTCTATTTCCCTCTCCCTCCGCTCCAACCAACCTCCCCAGGCTTGTGAGTGCTCACTCTCTCTCTCTCTCCCTACCTCCCTCAAATAAATAATTAAATAAAATCTTTAAAAAGCTTAACAGGGGACTTTGGTGCCATGGTCATTTGGCATCTACGGGTTAGTCTCGTGGCCTCTCCCTTGCTCTCAGCCCCTCAGCACATCCAGGGGAGCCTGGGTCAGCAGGATCTAGAAGGCACCTCCCTTGGCCTTGATCTTGAGCCTGGAGTGACAGGAGGTGAAGTGAGATGCTGCTTTGTGAAGGGTGGGCCTTGCTGGGGCTGAGACCTCTTCACCTACACCATCCCAGACTCCTCAGCGGCCCAGGCCTCACTTTCCCCATCTGTGCACTTGGTGCCCCCCACCCTCCAGGCACTGTGGCCCAGATCCCACAGGCAGGGCCGGCCCACGGGGGTGCCAGCATCTCCCTCCAGGGCAGAAAGTGAAGGCCCTGAGAGCTTGGGGATGGCAGCATCTCGCAGCCTCATTATCTTCCAAAATGCAGAGAGCAGCAAGTACATTCAGACGAATGAATGGCCTAATTAGGATTTCACAGAGAGTGAAAATATTTTGAAAAGAAAAAGTTTAACTAAAGGCGTATTCGAAATACCAAACTCATCAGCTGCAAAGTCAACCTGGCAAGATGTGCCGCAGGGGGTGGGGGTGGGGGGTATTTCCATCTCCCCACCTGATAGTGGGAAGCCTTCCAGCGGGTGCAAGATGAGTTGGGGGCCGGGGGGCTGGGGAAACGCAGGGCTGGGGGAAATGCTACCTGGGCTTGCAGAGACCGCCCAGGAGAGCCTGTGTAGGCCAGCCCAGCGGCATTTCGCCTGGGGGCCTGGGCGACGCAGGCCTCCCTTGGTCGGCCGGGCTGCACCAGCCACACCAGCAGCCATGAATCACCGGGAACAAGGGTGGCACAGCCGGAAGCTGGTGTGGCGCTCGGGCTGCCACCGCAGCAGAGCAGCACCTGTGCCAAGCCCTTCACAAGGCCCTCGGCGAGAGCAGAGCCAGGGTCTGAGCCCAAGTCCTCTGTGTAGAATATCGTTCCTCCTGCCTCGCCTGAGAAGCATGGGCTGTGGGGGTGGGAAAGGGCTTGGGGCTCCTCGGGGCACCCGCCCACCTGGAAATGACCCAGGAGTCTGCTCCCAGGGGCCCCCGGATGCCCGACTGAGAGTCGCATAGGAGAGAGAAGAGCACCCTGCACCAGGCTCTCCCGCCACACCAGCCGGGGCCCTGCTTCTGAGGGGCTCCGCCGTGCAGGGACCTCTTTTCAGGAAACGAGGGTGCTCAGAGGGGGTGTGGACAGGCTCTCTTGTGAGAGCCCTGAAACGTGGGGAGACCAGCGGAGGACACGCCACAGACCCACACGGGGAGGGCCGACTGGCTCCAAAGAGTGAAGCCTGAGGTGAAGCCCCCAGAAGTCCCAGGGAGAGGGATCCAACAGAGCGGCTCCGGCAAGCACATGCAGGGTGAACGTGCAGAATAACCATGACTCGTGAGAACAAAGACTGTTCAAGGGGAGGCTCCAACCTGATCTCTTCCATCAGGCAGTGGGCACTGGCTAAGGGCTGGACACTTGCCATGGGCACCGCGAACCTGAGGCCACGTTACATGATGCTTCCAACTTCTAGTGATGGAAAATGTTAGTCAAGAAATGGTTCAGGGATGCCCGGGGGGCTCAATCGGTTAAGCGTCTGCTTTTGGCTCGGGTCATGGTCCCAGAGTCCCGGGATCGAGCCCCACGTCGGGCTCCCTGCTCAGCAGGGAGCCTGCTTCTCCCTCTCCCTCTGCCCCGCTTATGCTCTCTCTAATGAATGAATAAAATCTTAAAAAAAAAAAAAAAAAGAAAGAAAGAAATGGTTCAGATACAAGTGAAAAACAAAGTTAAATCCTCAACTTACACTTATGTCAAAATAAATTCTAGACAGATGAAATCTCGAATGCAAAACACTAAACTAGAAATACCTCAGGAAAAGATAGGGGCGCCTTTACCTGACTAGGTGCTCGGGAAGGACAACGGAATGACTGAAAAAGGAAAACGTTCATTGAATTTCACCACAAAATATGAAAAATTTCTGAACATGAAAAAGCGTCATAAACAAAAATAGAAAGATTGAGAAAGAACTTGCCGCAGGCACACAGAAGAGGGAATAATTCATACTTTAAAGATTCCGATCGATGACTGAGAAACACATCAAAACCCAAAATAACCCCCGCGTGGGTCCAGCGGTCACAGGCGCTCGGCGCAGCTGTGTGGAGGCTGATGACAAGGCTGCCACGGGGCAAGGCCAGGCTGGGGCGCAGAGGGGTTCCCAGGAGGGGTCCCCAGGAGAGTATCAGTGCTGGCAGGGCTGCAATGAAGGGTACCCACAGCCCCCGGGTATCGGCATCACTCCCTCACTGCCTTCCGGCTCCCCCTTGTCGGGGAGCCCCGCAATTCTCATCACCAGCTTGCAGTTCTACGGTTGGCCACTTTCTCTGTTTGTTGCTGCCTTCTCAGCCAGGCCAGGGTCTCCCCTAGGGTAGGCCTGTGCCTGATGGGATCACAACACTCAGCGTCTGACGTGGAGCTCAGCAACTGGGTACTGAATGGCTGACAGCGAGTATGGGAGATACACGGGTGCTTGCCATCAGCACCGTTCCCGATATAGTTGCCAGGTCTCCCCTGCCCCGTCTCCCTCTTGATGTGCTCAGGGCTACACCCCAGGGCCCACAGAGCAGGGAGCCCCTAGCCAGGGCCCAGGTTCTGCTTCCCGGTTTGTGAAATGGTCCCAGCCCAGAGCAGAGATGGCATGAATGCCACAGCGAGTACGCCAGTGCCCAGGGCAGACATGAACAGTCAATCGCTGAGGCAGACAAGAATAATCAATGACCACACTCGAGAAGGACAGGACAGGACAGGACAGACACAAAAGAGAGGAAAAGGCTGAGAGAGACACAGAGAAGACCACAGAGGAAAGGTGGGAGAAGACCAGGAGCAGGAGACAGAAAGGGATAAACAGGGACAGGAAACAAGCAAGCAATGCTGGGAGATCGGGCAAGAGCAGCGGCAGGGTAAGGGACACCCAGTGACCAGAGCTATCATTCAGTGTCCGGCTGGTTGGCCAACCTGAGGCATGGTGGCCTACCAGGAGATAAGGGGGTAGGGACCAGCACCCTGCCAAGCCCCCTCCCCCCACAGATACCACGTCACCCACACCACCAGCAACGCTGGGGTCTGAGCCCTGGATGCAGCCTGAGCCTCTTCATCCCACTCCAGGGGCCCCCCTGTGGCGTGGCCCAACAGCCTGCCACTGAGCTGCCTGGCCTGACCTTGATCGGCCCAGGGGGGACGCCGCCAGGTGGCAGCAGACGCACAGCTACCACAGCCAGCTGGCAGCTTCCCACGCCCACAGTCATGCGGGATAGGGAGGAAGGAGCCAGGCCCTGTCCCTCCCTGTCCTACAGCCCTCGGCACAGAACGCTGAGGAGCCTGGAGGCCTGGGGACTCCTAGGTCTGTGGCCACCGTCTTCTCACCACACAGCGTGGCATTGGCCGGGCTGGGCCATCCACACTGGATACTCAGGGCCACTGAGAATCCACAGGGCTGGGTCAGTCAACCCTCCCATGAAGACAGCACCCGGTGGGTGCTGGGGGGACTGGATACGCATACCGGAGGGACGAGAACGAGCAGAGGCAGTCTCATTAGCCATTGCCTCTCTGTAAATGCAACCATCGCAGTAAACGCTGCCAGGCCGGGGTGCCGGCAGTGCATACTTTCCCACCATTCAGAGGGACCTAGGGGACACAGGGAGCACACTGCTTCCCGACCCTGCCATACTTCCCAGGCACCACGCCTTAGCCTCGTTGGAGGAGCGACTACCAGGGAAACCTACAAACACCGGTAACGCCCAGGGCCACAGGCCAGCACCTGCCAGTCTGTCCCCAGCTGGGAGCTCTAGTCTCCCCTGGGCAGCAAGGACCCCCTGAGCTAAGAGCCAAGCTGGGTGGGCTATGCCGATGTCAGACACCACGAGGCAGGCATCCAAGTCAAGATAGGTGAAGAGCAGGTCCAGCCAATGTCCTGGGGTCAGTCCCCGGAGTGAGGCTGACCAGAAGCATCCACCACCCCGGGCCAGCCCTCTGTCAGTCACACCTGCCAGGCCCGGCAGGACACTCTCCTGTCCTATGCGAAGAAGGGGGACAGCCCCAGACCAAGCCCAGGTCACTTACCTGTCTTGAGGGGAAATCAGCATGTCCCAACGCCCATCCTGCCAGCCCCAGCTCCTGCGGGGAAACCACAGGGTACCTTGTAAGATCAACCTGTTGGGCTAAGTCCCTTCTGGATGAGGCCAGACCCCTGGTGGAGCAGTGCCATCCCAGACCCTGAGGTCATCTTGCAGCGCTCCCGACGTGGACCCACACATCCGTGCATGTTCTCTTATCCCCACTTGACTGTAACCCCGTGGTGTCTGCGGTCTATGTGCGACTATCACCGTCCCTTGTAAATGTTTCTACTGCTGTTGACCTTCAAAACTGTGACTGTTCAGCCAAAGACTGATAATAACGTCTTCCCTGTTCAAGAAGGTGGGTGTGCTTTGTCGTGATAAACAGTACAGCAAGGAGAACTTCTGCACCAGGGTCCCACTGCCCGCCCCCAACACCTGCCTAGCTCTGCTCCCTTCTCTGAGACCCCATTCCTGCCCTGTACAACAGGCTATCTGCTTCTCCTGGTGCTCCTTGGGGCTGGCCCAGAACCCGCACCCCTGTTAGGCAGGCAGCCCGGCTCCCAGACTCTGGAACCAAGTGGTCAGAGCTATGGCTAAGGTCTGCCTTACACGCAGGAGCTGCAGCCACCATGGGCTTCCTGTCTCAGCCCGTGACCCAGAGGACACATTCCCTGCCACTGTATCTAGGCCTAGAGACCAGGCCAGAGAGTGTTTGCGTCAGTAAAAATGAAAAACAGGGTGGTGGGCACCTGGCTGGCTCAGTTGGTAGAGCATGCAACACTTTTTTTTTTTTTTTAAGATTTATTTATGTATTTGACAGAGAGAGAGAGAGAACAGAGGTAGTGGGGAGAGAGAAGCAGATCCCCTGCTGAGCAGGGAGCCCGACATGGGGCTCCATCCCAGGATCCTGGGATCATGACCCGAGCTCAAGGCAGATGCTTAATTGACTGAGCCACCCAGGCGCCCCAAAGACCATGCAACTCTTCAAGCCCTGTGTTGGGTGTAGAGATCGCTTAAAAATAAAATCTTTAAAACCAGAAACCAAAGCCAGAGTGGCACAAAGAGGAGGGGAGGTCTGGGTCAAACAAATGGAAAGCCATTCTGGGGGGTCAGGGGTGATAGAAGCTCTCTCCCCTGGGCTCTACAGTGTTTTCCAGACTGTTCCTCTATCTAATCTTCCTTCGTGGATGTGGCCTGGGTGGGGGCCCTGAGGGTAGGTATCCCTCCCTCCCAGCGGCCCCTTCATCACACGGAGGGGCACTGAGTCATGGTGGGATCACGGGACCATCAGGATGCATGGGGCTGAGGCAGGAAAGAAAGTGGCCTGAGCCAGGCAGGTGTGTGTGCGTGCACACGTATGTATTCGAGCATGCTCACTCTTGTGTGTGCCTGGGAGGGCAGTCTGGGAGGGAGCCTGCCCACCCACTGTACCCGCCCCGCCCACGGCAGAGGACCTGCTGTCCCCACCCTGAAGTCTGAGGCTCAGGAAGCAGCTCTACTTGCAGTGTGATGTTTCTGGGACACTTCTGTTTTCGGCTTAAGTGTTCACATAGGTTTTGTCCCACAGAGAACCACATGCTTTTCTTATCAGTCCGGATAACTGCCAACCTCCCCATCAGTGCTGGCCTTGTGCAGAGCCTCGCAAGGCGCTGGCTGTGTGCCCTCATGCCACTCTCGCTAGGGGCCTTGGATTGGCCCAACACCCCATTTTACAGATGGGTAAACTGGGTCCAGGATTTGAACTTAGGTCTTCCTGTTCCCAGAGCCCCCACCTCAGCTGGGGATATTCGGCCACAAAAAGAACGTGCTCCCTCCTTGTGGGGCTCTGGCCAGGCTAAGAGCTCCATGATCACAGAGGAGAGAGCCAGTAGTGGACACCAGCGGGGGGAGGGTATTTGCAAGGCTGTTGGGGGTGGAGGGGACCAAAGGCTTCCTGCAGGAGGAGGGTAGGGGAAGAAGTGGGAGGCTCTGGGGGATGCAGGGTGGTGGTGGCTTTGGGAGGCATGGGTCCCCAGGGCACCTTTGTCTCAGGACACTGTGTAGGTGGGGGCAGGGCAGAGCCTGACAGGAGCCCTGAGGGAGTGGACAGAGTGAGAGAACGAGTGACAGGATTTGTGATGAGAGTGCTGGGGTTACCTGTCTCGGGAATCCCTTCCTAGCACCTACAGGTGCTACAGGGCTGATCTGTAGGTTTTGGGTCACTTACGTGGCCAAGGACCCCCGAACCAGGAGCCTCGGGGCTAAGGGAGCCACCAAACCTGCCTCTTACCGGGCTCCATCCCCAAATGGGGAGGGTCCTGAGAAGTGGAGCAATTCCACGCGGCCATACGAACCTAAGCCTATCCGTGCCATGTGCCTCCCCACACTGGAGTGCCCCGAAAATCTGTCTGGTCTTCCCCCACTCATGGGAAGGCCTGCTGCATCTCCAATGGGGGCAAGAGCCCGGGCCACCAGGGTTGTCCAACAGCCAGTCCTGCAAAGCCACGGACAGGTCATGTGTCCCTGGCATGAAGCAGCTCCATGAGCACAAACCAAGTCCAGACGAGGGATGGGGCCCCAGCTGGGTGGGCTGGGCAGGCAACTCGGGGCTATGGCAGGTGATGAGGAACCCGGGTGGGGGGGGTCAGGCAGGTCTGTCTAGGAGCCTGTTCTGCACACAAGCTCACGTCCTCATCCTGATGTGATGACAAATCCTGACGTGCCCCTCCAGGCCGCTGGCCACTCTGGGCACAACCTGAAAATGCACCAACTTCTATGGCACCTTCTTCCACAGATGAAGGGGAAGAGGCCAGCCTCCCCCTGACAGGCTGGCTCAGGGTCCGCACCAGGACCCTTAGGTGGGGGCAGGGTCAGCCTGCGGAAGCCAAGGAGTCACCTGGGGCACAGGCCTGAAGGAGGCCTCCCTCAGGGCCTGGTTTTCACGGTCCTTGCCCAAGCCTGTGCTCAATCACCCGGCCATTCAGGCCCGGGGTCTCCCCTTTGCCTGAACTAAAGGTGGTGAGGGGCTCTGGGGGCTACGGAGGGGCCTCGGCCCAGGGATCCTTGTTCCTCTCCAGCGCTGTACCCCAGAGAGGCAGTCTGGAGAAAGCAGAGCTCTGGCCTCCCCACCAGGTTCCTCAGGAAGGGTCCCAGCCCTGAGGGCCGCTGGGTGGGGCCGGTCTCGCCTGCCTTGGCGGGCCTGGGTGCCCTCTGGTGGCCGTATCCGCGAGTCGCTGCTTTCCTGGAGGCCGTTGGCTTCTCAAGATCCACTGGAGCAGTGGGGAAGAGCCTGTGCCCGGTGGGGGAAGGGATGAGGGACAGATGTGGATGAAATGGGTGTCCACCGCTCTGTGCTCATCTTCCTGACCCATGAAATAAACCGAACTGTGCGGCTGTCCCAGTCAGGAAAGCCCAGTAAGGGATTCCTGACCCCATGTTCCCTCTGGTTACTCCCCAATTCTGAGTCTCCTGCTGAGCAGCCCAAGACTTCATCACTATGCTGATGGAAGCTGGTGGCAAAAAAACAGATGCCTTGCCCCACATAAGCCGCCACTGGGAAGTCCCCAGAACCCCCTGGGCCCCCTGGGCACTCCACAGGGCTTGCTCTACCCTCCCTCCCTCTGCTGAGGCCAAACCAGCTCACAGGGCAGATGCTAGGGACTGGCTAGGGCTCTGGCATGCCTATTGTCCTTGCCTCCCAGCTGTGTGTTGCTCCCGGCTCCCCCTGAAGGTGCAGGACCCCACTGTTCATGCCCCTCAGGCCTGACTCTTGGGGTGAAGTGGGTGTGGCAAATCTACCCTGAATCTTTATGCAGCACAAACAGGGACAGAAGTCCAGCCCTGCCTTCGCAGAGCCTCAGAGAGGTAGAGACCCCGGGACCAGGAAGAGATCTGATGGGCCACCTCTGGAGGGGGCACCATGCCACCCCAACGAGGCATGGGGAAGCTAACTGAACAGGACTGAGAGCTGGCCCAGTTTACCTGGGAGGGTCGTGGTCTGCAGGTACTTGTGTCTATGCAGAAAAGACTGTGAAGAAGAGCAGGGCAGGGGCTGGCTTGGCTGTGATCCTCCTTCCTAGGCCAGGACTAGAATCCTGAGCATAGTGAACACTCTGGGCCCAGCCCCGTGCTGGGTGCCAGTGGACCATAGACTTGAGGCAGCAGGGGACAGACACAGTACTGTGGGTGGGACAGGGCAAGGCTGGGGGAAAGGATGTGCTCTGGATTCCCAGCCCCACATGCTGTGGCCAGCCCCACATGGGCCCGGTATGCTGTGCAGAGGTCTTTGATTGTCTCCTGTGTCCAGCACTATCCCAGAGCCAGAGAGACATTGAACACAAGACAGGCCCGACCTGCTCTGGACCAGCAGACCTCTGGTGGTGGCCTGTATCTCAAGTGGAGGCAGAGGGAGGGGATAGAGGCTCTCAGTCCACCTGTGGTGCATGTCCTCAAGGGGAGACGTTGCCCTCACATCACTAAGCCGCTCATCTCCCAACCCCCTGGGTTTATAAATCCTGACTTGGTGTGTCCCCTGCACAGTGATGTAGGTGACAACCGGAAGGGCTGGGAGAGAGGCGTAACCACCTGAGGTTACACCGAGCGCCTAGCCCAAAGGATGAAACCCTGTTGGAGTGATTTTTTTCTCTTGTTTCTAAACATGCCTGGGTCTAGAGGGAAAACAGCCAGAGTCCCTGAGCTCCGTTTTCATTGATAAGTTACGCACAGGTTAGAAACAGTGACATATTTTAAGCACCCAACATTTAATTAAAGATTAAAATAGGAAGGCTCGGGATCTCAGGCTGCCTGCCCTGGGGCCACACCTCAGCAAACCCGAGCTGAGTACCACCCCGAGTGGGTTGGACTCATCTCTGCCAGGGGCCCGGTGTCCCACCGAGGGGACCCAGGGGTGGCGGAACAGGGGGATCCCCGGTCAGGGAGGCCCCGTTCAGGGCACCAGGCAGGGACTCCGGGCATCCCCTCCCTCGTCCTCTAGGCGGCGGGAGCAGCGGGAGCTGGGACATCCCCTTGGCCCCTCTGTGCCCCAGCGGGTTCCACTGGCGCGCCGCCCCAGGAAAGTTCCCCGGCCCCGCCGCCCCTCGGGCCCCTGGAAAGTTTCCGTGGCTGCCGGACCCCAGCTGCATGGAGCCTGGCGTCGCGCAGCGCGGTCAAGGCTGCGGGTTCCGGCCGCGTCTTGGCGGTGGCGCGCGGTGCGGGGCGCCCTGGCCCTCTCGGCCAGGGCCCCGAGGCCGCGCACAAAGGGACCCGCCCCCGTGGTCCAGGGTCTCGCGCACCGCGGCGCGGGCTAGGAGCAGGTGGGGCGGAGCCGGGCTCCGAGCCCGGCTCCTTCCCCGGCCGCGATACCCGGCTGGACTTCGATTCCCCGCTCAGCAGCCCACCTAGACCCCGGCCCCTGCTAGACCGCAACCTGGATCCCGTCCCGGACCTCCGGCCTCGTCCCAATCCCGGCCCCGACCTCCAGACCCCGCCCCCCGGCCTGAGCCTACCTGGAGCGCGGCGTGGGCGGCCCCGCAGCGTGGCCCCCGCCCCCAGACGGGCGTCCCCGGGTCTCTCGGCGAACGGGGCGCGGCGTCCCCAGGGCGCGGCGGGGTTAGCGGTCCGCGGGGCCTCAACTTGGGCCGGTGCGGGGGCGGACCCCTCCCGGGCCCAGCGTGCAGCCCCGGGGCCAGCCCTCCCCGCCCCTCGCGCGGCCCGTGCGCAAAGCGGGTCTGGCCGGCTACGCGACCCCCCCGCCCCGCCCCATCCGAACGCGAATTTTCCCATTGGTCGGGAGACCCAGCGCGGCCCGGCAACCGGCGCCGATTGGACGGGAGCTGGGAGACGCCGGCTTGCCATTGGGCTCCCGGGGTGTCCGTCCCGACCGACGACCTGCCCCTTCGTGGACTGGCCGAGGCCCCGGCACCTGCCGGGACCGCTGCGGCGGCGGCAGGAGCCTCGGGGCCGCCCCCTCTCGGCCGCGTTCGAGGACGTCCCCGGAGCGTCCGGCCCCGAGCGGGGATTGACAGGCCCCGCGCCCCTTCCCCGGACTCCAGCTTCGCTGCCTCCATCACTGCGCCTAGCTCGCTGAGATCCTTCTCCCGCGCCAGCTGTTCGCCGGGCGCTGCCCGCCGCGCCCTCCTGTCAATATCTAACCTTATTCCGCGAGGAAGAGTTCTGCTGCCTTCCCATTTTACAGATGGGAAATTGAAGCTCAGAAAGGTTCTCACTTGATCACCGGGACTCAAACCTCCCGGGCCTGGGGGTTCTTCCACCCTCGTCTACCCGCAGTTCTCACAGAGACGCAGGGGCCCGACCTTGACTCAGCGAGGCTGGATAGGGAGCCCTGTTTCTGAGGGCAGGAAGGGCCTTTCGGTGAAATAGCGGTTTTCCTCCGCCACCGGGCCTGAATCTACGGACACCTTGGCTCAGCCCACCCTGCAGGACTGCCACAGGACTGCCCTCCCTCATCTCCTCCAGCAAATCACCACAGCTCAGGGTCTGGGAGGGGGTGAGGGGAGGAGTTTGTGGGTTTATCACCACCTCCTCTTCCTAGTGTCCCATTTCCTCCACCCTACCCGGGATCTTGGAGGAAACCCTTGGGGTGCAACCACCTGAGTAGGGTTTCACACAGGTTGCATTTTTCTGTCAGGTGGAGGAGAGCAGCCACCTGGTCCCTGCAGGGACGCAAAGCACACATATATGACCACAAATGGGACCATAATCCGCCAGCTCCACTTGACTTTGTGGTGGTGGTGGGGGCACCAGTGGGGGTGCTTTCCGTTGGGGCTTATTTCGGGGGGGTTCAGGAGATGATGGCTTCTCGGCCAGTGACTCTGGCTCACGCTTAGTTCTAAGCCTTTCCTGCCCTGGTTGCACCTGGAGACGACCAGATTCTCAGCCCACCATATTCCCCATATCCACCCAGGGAGTCACAGGCCCATGACAGCGCTAATGGGGAGACTCGACCTTCACGTCTTATCCACCCACATCAGGGGTCCAAAGTGTTCACGCCACAGTTACTTGCTCAGAACAAAGTAAGTGAAGTCACGCAAGGCCAAAACTCACCACTGGTACCGCCAGTGGGTCCCCCCGTGGTACCTGGTGCACAAAGCAAATCCACCCTAGCCTTTTAGAGCCAGGCAGCCACCACCAGTCAGTTGGAGTTGGCACTTGAGATGAGAGCCATTCAACACGCTGGCATAGTGATGTTGCTTGTAGCTCTGGGCAGATGGAAGGCCATGTCCTTCTCTGGAATGTGGGGTCCCTACAAGCAAAGTAGCTCTTGTCCTGTGGAGCCACACCATTGGTGACATTCTGAGCCAGCTGCTGTGTGGGCTGGGGCGGGGGGGGGGGTGTTCTCTTCCCTCCATTAGGAGTGGATCTCATTAGTCCAACTGTCTCTACAGATTTCTCCAGGGGCATTGGGCCCGGGTCCTCCTGGAGCCCTATTCTCATAGTGAGCTTGTGGTCTAAATTCATCCCTTCCCCACACACTTGCTGATGGTGGCAAGAGGGGCTGGATAGACTTCTGATGAGAAAGCAAAGGGGAGAATTGTGCTCCAAAATTGTCCTAGGTGAGGACTGCTTCCCTGCCCCCCACTCCAGGCAGGATTCTGTCCCCCAAGCTGGATCACCAGCCACATACAGAGGAGCAGGGTGAGCAGCGTTAGTTCCAAGAGGACTCAATGCCACCCTCTGGCAGTGGGCCCACCATGACCCAGGCTGCAGGTAGGGGTCAGTAACAGTCAAAAGCAGGGTGGAGAGCCCCTACTGGGTGACCATTGGCACAGGGACCAGTAACCTAGTCTCCTCCCTCTCTCCCACCCTCTCCACCCAGCTGCTGGACAGCTCTACATGTGAGCAAAGCTATAGGGACACAAAGGTGTCAGCTGGAGGTCAGGAAGAACTTCTCAACAGTGATAAATGTTCAGAGACCGAAAGGGTGACCAAATAAGGCAGTGAGCTCCCCAACCAAGGACGTGTGAACTCTTTGCAGCCCTGAGACCCCAGAGTTCAGCTTCCCACCCCAATCCATCTTATCTGATCTTATCTGCTCCCTAGCACTGAATGTTGTCAGCTGGAGTCAGCGGAGACAAAGACAATATATCAGAGTACCTGACATGGAATCCATCCAGATGGGGAGAGTGTAGCTAGGAGTGGGGCTGGCCCAGGGCCATATGCTTCTGTGGGAGACCAGGACTAGAACCCCTGTCCAACTGTATTCCTCTTTGTTAGCAACAGGAAAGCACCATTCTGTGTCACATTCCCCTGAGGCATGTGGCTCAGTGGTTTGGGGCAGACCACTCTGCAACTGCTGCCTTCTACCCATGGCATGGTCACACATGCCTAAGTCTTAGCACTTTCATCTCTTGGGTGGACTGAAAGGTCTGGCTGCCCCGTGGGAAATCACTGGCACTAGCCCCAAAGGATTCTGCTGCTGGATGGAGGGAGGAAGGACCATGCAACAAGCTGAGTCTGCTGCTGACTGGCTATGAGTCCTTGGACATCTGGAGTCCTCAGTTTCCAAGTCTGTAAAGGGCTCCTGTTGGGTTCCAGGAGGAACACAGAAAAGATGGCGAGAGTTGGGTGGAATAGGCATTTTGGTGGTCAGGAAGGTTTGGGATCAACTCTTGCCTTTGTTGATCACCCGTCAGGCCCTTTCACTCTCTAAACCCATATTCCACAGGGCATCAGTGCTCTGAGTCGGGATGAGGACAGTAGGTCTTCGCACAGGACTGTGGATCTAATCCAGCCACTGCCTGCCACTTCCTGACGGCGCACAGGAGAAGAATGAGGCACAAACAAGTCAGCTGCGAGAGAGATTGGGAGCAGGGGTCGGCAGTTGAGAAGACTGCCACCCGGAACAACTCCTTAATCCCATATTTATTAGATACAAGATAATAATCAATAAAGGAGAAGATTATACATTGTTTGTAGGTAAACAAGAAGGAATGTGAGTCATAGTTGATCACTGAGTTTTACAGATTAAACAAGAAGAAGAGAAGGGTATGCCTGGTCAATCAGCATGGAATTCATTGTAGGGTAAGCACACTTGCACTTAAATGGATAACCCCATCAGCAAGCTCTCCCGGAGGCAGGGGAGATAACGAAAGAGGGAAGCAGGCGGTGTTCCTCACCCTGAGTGAGCCGGGCATCCCCAGCTGCTCGGCTCCAAGAACGTATATCATCCCCTCCACCTGAGGCCTGCTGCGAGTACATGTTTTTCTCAAGGTTATCTTTAAGCATGCTTGCATGACCAGCACAACTCCTCATAGTTATATTTTCAGCAGTATATTATTCTGAGGGACGGTTACAACTGCCACTTGCCATCTTTTTTTTAAAGTGGTGTAACTGCTCTGAGCTTCAATGTTTGCATCTGTAAAATGGGGGGAATGACACCTGTGAACTGGGACCCTGGATTTGGAGTGCTTAGCACATTATTATCCTTAATGTAACTGTCATCCTCGTCACAGTTTACTGAGCGTCAACTTTGGAGTAGGCGCTGGGCTCTGGGCCTCTGACTCTCCACTTTCCCTGCACTTAGGCCCTAGACACAACCTAAAGATCACTAAAGGCAGGGAGCCCGGCAACTGCCTCTGTCCTTTTGTCAGTGCCCCTTCCCGCCCTCTTTCTCACTTGCTCACCCATTACAGCTGAGGGTGGACCCACTCTTCATCCTAGGGCCTGGGCCTGTAGGACAGCCTCCAGGTGGGCTCAGAGGCCACAGTGGCTGGGTGGGTCTGGAGTGCCCAGTCCAGCGTCTGTCCTTAGTATGGCAGGATTCGGGGGGGGGGGGGGGAGGGGGTGTGTAGGGGTGGTGGTGGAGTGGTGCAAAGGCCAGAGTGGCAGAGGCTGAACCGAACTAGGAGCCACAAAGGAAAGGGTGGGATGGCCAGGTCTAGAACCAGTAGTAGGTGTGGAACAGGACCCAGCCTGAGGGTGTTGCGGAAAACTGAAGCGACGGAGGAAACTCAAGCGGCACATGGAGCACAGTGAGAACACAGCTTTATTCACGCTAGCGGGCTCAGTGGGATCACTCCCCAAAACTGAGCAACTGACAGGGTTAGGGGTGAGTTTTTTTTTTTTTTTAAAGATTTTATTTATTTATTTGACAGAGAGACACAGCGAACAGTAAGACACGGAACACAAGCAGGGAGAGGGGAGAGGGAGAAGCAGGCCTCCCGCCGAGCAAGGAGCCCGATGCGGGGCCGATCCCAGGACCCTGGGATCATGACCCGAGCCGAAGACAGCCACTTAACCGCTGAGCCACCCAGGCGCCCCAGGGGTGAGTTTTTTTTATGGCTACAGGTGATGGGGGAGGGTAACGGGACGTTTTTGCAGTCTCTCAAGCACCTCGGGGTGCTAAATCATCCTGGGGAATTTAGGCAGTGCAGCTGGGGCCCAGGGGCTGAGAGTAGCAGACAGGAAGGGGCTGGGTCCAAGGTCTTCACTCCGCCTCATGTGCAGCTGGGGCCCGTGGGATGTGGAGAGCAGCAGACAGGGAAGGACTGGGGTCCAAAGCCTCTATTCTGCCTCAAGGGGCGGGTCCGTAAGTGGGCATCCCCCTATCGCTCCCACTGAAGGTCGCCAGGTGTTTTGGTGACCTACGGCTCCTGGAGTTCAGACTGCGGCCCTAATGGGTCCACCAAAGCATGCCCTTGGGGCAGCCGCAAGCAGCAGCGACCTCCCACGGACGTCCTGTGGGGTGGGGAGCCGGGAAACCTGGGAAAGCCGCGGGGGTCACGAGACCCCCAGACGCCCACGCAGCCCGGAGGCTTGGCGCAGCCCTGGGGGCGGAGCCCTGGGGGCGGGGCCCCGGGAGGGCCGCAGCCCCCGAGCGACAGGGCGCTCAGCCAACGGTATTCGCGGTTGCGGCGTGCCTCCCCGCCCCTGGCAGTTCAGCCCAATGGCGAGCGCTCAGGGGGCGCGGGGGCGGGGTCTGGGCGGTAGCGGAGGCGCGCGGGCGCGGCACCCGGAAGTCGGCGGCGGCGGAGGCGGTGAGTGTGCGGCTGGCGGCCCGGGCCGGCTGATTCTCTCCCCGAAGGGCCGGCCCGGGATCAGGGGCGCGGGGCTCCGGGGGCGCGGGTAGGGAGGGGAGGAGCTGGTCTGCACTTCCCCGCCCTGCCTGTTTCCCTTTCCCGAGGCGTGGAATGGAAATCATACGGCTGGGTCCGGAGAGACCAAGCTGACCCCGACGAAGCGCCCCATGTTTTACTGGAAGGCGTTTTCAGTGATCCCCGCCAGAATGGGAAGCAGGGTCCATTGGCAGGCCAGGCCGGTCTCCCTGCGGGGAAGCAGAGACTGGCGGGGCTGGGAGCTGCGTGGTCGCTGCAGGGTGGGTGGGCTAGGGCCTCAGACAGTTCTGAAGCCCTGAGTCACGGTGCCACCTCCCTGTGGCCTGTTGCGGGGCAGCCGGGTGACAGCTGATCTTTGAGTAGGTAGCAAGTGCTGGGTCATGCCTGCGCTTGGACACGCCTTACCTAGGGTGGCTCAGTCAGACCGTCCCCCCAGGGCATCAGGGGTGGGGGCTGGGCAGGATTGCACCCAGGGCAAGGGCTGGCCCTGGTGCTGGGCTTTAAGACCCCCTTCCTCGACCCCAGCGCGTCAAGTGCTATATGGGCTCCCCCTGGGCCACAGTTGTAGAGTGAGCCTTTTGCCCTTGGACCAGTCCCTGAGCCTCAACCCTTTTCCTCCAGCAGGGATATCACATGCTGGTCTCAGGCCCCGCCTGGCGACCTGCTCCCCCACCTGCTGCCTGCTCTTTAGCTGCTGCTGTTTGGGCTCAGAGCTTTCTTCCATGAGGCAGATGTGATGTGATGGCAGCTATAAGGGGCACCTACAGCTGGTAGCACTTTGGAAATGCTTTCTCGGACTTGCTTGTTAATCCTCTGGGCAACCTTTTGGGGCAAATGTTCATTGGTTGGCTGCTGTCTGCGATGAAGAAAACTCAGGCTGAGGGGCAAGTGGTGTTCCCAAGGTCACTCAGAGCCAGGGCCAGGTCCCAGTGCCTCTGCTCCACCTGGGCCACTGTCTCGGGATCCTGCCTGCTTTGGGTGACCTGTCTGGTGAGGTGGAGGTGGGAGGACACAGCAGAGCCTCTGTGCCCTCTTCTCCAGGATCCTGGTGCTCCCGTGCGGTGGCTAGGCTGCCCTGGTGCCCCCACCTGATCTGGCCTTTGACCATCAGCCCCCGTCCTGTGCCTTCATGTTACTGGCATGTCTGCAGACGGCAGACCACTCAGACTGCCTGCTCTGATGTGTGGGCGACAACAGCCTTCCCTGAATGAAGGAAACAGGCTATCACTTCTGCCCCGGCTACAGCCCGTGAATTGTTGTTATTGCCTCATGCTTCTTTTGTGACCTCATTTTGTGGGCTTTCTGATCATGTTTCACCGTGGGTGTACCTGCGTGTGGTATCTCGGGGTCTCATTTGCGTACCTGGCTTCTGCATCAGAGGGGGAGCTCTCTGGAGGCACCACGGTGCCTGCCCACAGAGGAAGTGTGCCTGTTTCTTCTGAGGACTTGTGTGGAGAAACGAGGGGCCTCCGGAGCATGTCTGGAGATCAAAGGCCCACAACAGGGAGGCCAGGAGGACTTTTAGAAGTGGTGCCGCACTTGTCATTGACGCTCCAGATGTGCAGGAACTGGGTCCATCCTTGGGCAACACGTCTGTGTGTGAGGGCATCACCGTGGAATCTGGCATTTGTTGGTCTAGGACCATGGGGTTGGGTGATGGGCTCCGTGAAAACAAGGTCGCCCCAGGTCACCAAGCTATGTTTCCAGGTTATCATTGCAGCTTTTTAAAAGATTTTATTTATTTGACAGAGAGAGAGAGATCACAAGTAGGCAGAGAGGCAGGCAGAGAGAGAGGGGGAAGCAGGCTCCCTGCTGAGCAGAGAGCCCGATGCGGGGCTCGATTTCAGGACACCGAGATCATGATCTGGGCCGAAGGCAGAGGCTTAACCCACTAAGCCACCCAGGCGCCCCTCGTTGCAGCTTTTTTTTTTTCTTTCTTTCTTAACTTTCTTTTTTAGATTTGCAAAGATGACATACGTGCACTTAAAAGTAAAAATGGCCGTCCACCACCTCTCGGGGGCTCCTGTCACTCAAAGTACATCTTGGTGGGAATATTCTGTTGTCCTTTATTAAGCATGGGGGCTGCAGGGGTCACTGTGAGGCCGGGCTGGCCCCTGGCTTGTGGGGAAGCCAGGAGGGGCTAAGGTAGAGGGGCTGCACTGTGTCCAGAGCTTTCTTTAATGCTCCTTCTTCCCCTCATTTATGTTGCTCCTTTGAATGGCAGGGACAGTGACACTTGGCGTGGAGGTGAGTTAGTGCTCCCCAAACATCGTGGGAATCTCAGAAAGGAGTAACTGTGGAAAATTGGTCACGGTGTAATGCCACTTAGTCAGAATGACAAAACACAGACTGTAGAATCCTCGGTTGCTGAGCTAGGAGGAGGGTAGGGTGTTGCAGTGGGCCGGCTGCTCAGAATATTTACAGACGTCAAGGCTTTCTCAGCCAAGGCCCCCGAACGGCACAGCGACACTGTGTTCCCATGTGTGTTTATGTCCTCGGCTGGCAGCCACCGGGAGGACGTGACGTGTCAGGCGAAAAGAGCAGCGCCCGCTTTCCAGCTCCGCCCCTGGGGGCTGCCACCGTGATAGGCCGTCTGACTCCTCAGCCCAGGCCCGTGAAGCCCGAGGGCCCCTGTCCTCTGCGTGGCCCCTCGAGACCGGATAGACAGGCTGGCTAGCCTTGAACACGTATCCCGAGTGAAATGGAGCTTCAGATTCTACCTTCACGTGTGTGGCCAGCCGGTGGGAGATGGCTGTGATGTGAACAGGGAGCCTCCCTTTCCGGGTGTCTAGGCCCGTGGAGGCCACAAGAACTCCCCATTCATTTGTGCACAGCCCTGTCATTCTTGGCTGCATTTTGAGCTAGCGCGTCTCTCCTCCATCCAGAGGCCCTTTGGCCTTTCCAGTTGACAAAGGAAAGTGCTCCCACCTAGGGGGGCAGGCCCTCCTCTCCCCTGGCATCCCAGTTGTGGTTTTGCTCTCTGCTCAGGGGCTGGTGTCATTGTGCAGAATTCTACAACAGCCCAGCTGTGCCGGGTTCTGCTTTGAAGGGTTTGCACCAGAGCTGCGTCTCCGCTCTTGGCCCGGTCTCCCATGGACAGCTTCTTTCTCGGCCTTGCTTTCCTCGCTGCGCCAGCCTGCCCGTAGAGAGCACATAAAACACGCCTGCGGTGAGAGCGCATGTGTTTTGAACGTCCAGCTCCGTGGCCCATACGGGGAGCCCAGCCACACCACTAGCATCCATACCAAGGAGGTGTGCCGGCGCCCCGCTGTCCCCTATTGTTCCCCAGACCAGGTGGCCCTGCCCTGACTTCTGTCCTCAGGGATGAGGCTGGTTTATTTCTGGCTTCGGTACCCGTGCCGAGGCAGCGTGCTCTCTCTGCCACGGTGGGGCCCCCGGGGAGCAGGGGCTCACTCAAGACTCACCAGCTTGCGGCGCTTCGTGCCCAGTGCCAGGTGTCACGAGTGGGGGTGGGGCATGGCCGAGCACCATTCATTAGGAAAGCCTAATGAATGGTGCTCGGCCATGCCCTACCCCCATTAGAAGATTCTATGAATAGCCAAGAGGGAGACTTGGCCTCCAGATACCAGAGCATGTGCCGAAGCTAAGAGGGCTGCCGTGTATGCCGGACCCCGTGGAGCCCGGTGACTGCATGTCCAGGGTACGGCTGAGGTGGGACAGACCTGATGCCTGGCACCTGGGAAGCAAGGGGGGGGCCGTACCTCACACCTCCCACCAGAGCAGGGCACAGGCTGACCTGAGAACTAAGTCAAAATACAACCATTCGAAGAAGGCAAGGGAGAGGGGCTTTCGCTTTGGGACAGGGAGGGTGGCCGCTCTGCGGTAGTGACGGGAAAACTTGCGGTAAAGAAACAGACTGTTTCCGAGGGGCAGTGCCACGGGGCAGGCTGCAAGACAGGGGCAGGAGGGGGAGAAAATATCGGCCGCCCATGGAGCAGACAGGCTGTGAGCCTGCCCACCCCACATGCACTGCCCTACAGATCAGAGCGGCAGAAGCCCAGGGTTCGATACCCAGATCGGTGATTTGTGGACGTGGGCAGGCAGGTGGCTGTAGGATGCGCGGCCCCTGGGAGTTGCCAGTGTAACCGCAGTGAGAGTGTTTCCTGCCACCCCGAGGAGGACAGCAGCGGCAGGCTGCGGTGCTGGCGCAGCCAGTGGTACCTGCACTGGATGTCTGGGGGGAGTTGGACCAGGTCTGCTCCCCTAAGAGCATCTTCCTCCGCTCAGCCATTCTGTCTCCTCCGTCTCTGTCCCAGGGAGGTCTCCAGCCCATTTGCAGAGCCTGTGCCCGGGGCTCCTCTGTGGTACTCTGCAGGGGCTAGAAACATGATGGGACTGAAACACCGAGCAGAGCCAAGAGGTGGAGCGAAGGGGGATGTCCCCCGGGAAAGCCATGCAGCAACTAGCAGGCTGGGGGGGACAGCTGCCCCTTGGTGAGGACAGACCTGCTCGGCCAGTCAGTGGGAAGACAGGGCAGCAGGATCCTGTGTGTATGATAACCCCACAGCACACGCCCATACTTTGCTGGGAAAGATCTGGAGGCGTAGCGCTGACCAGATACAGGGCTTTTGCAGAGTGAGTATACTTGGAAACTTTCCAGATGAGAGTGTGTGCTCCTGGATAACCTGACGCTGGGAACCACAACCACAGACTCCACTGGCCCACGGTAGCTGCTGCTTGTGGCCACAGGCGGCATGGAGCCTTGGGCTGGGGATGGACGAGTGGGCAGTGGGTGTGGGAGCACGGGTGGGCTGGGAGGAAGGGAAAGGGGCCGGCCTTCGTGCAAACGCTGGAGGAGATGGTGCCGGTTGGTGTGGGCTGGGCGGCGGGCACAATTGGTACGTGATGCCCGTCAGCCCCCAGGCCGGGTGGGCCAGCAGCTGGGTGGCATCTGGAGTACGCAAGAGGGACATGGGGGTCAGTGAGCACCCCCAGCAATGCTGAGGTCTCCCCATCCCCTGGCCACGCCCTTCCCTGTCTGGGCTAGTGGTGACAGCGAGGTCCGGTCAGCATGGCCCTTGGGCCCCACTTGCCTGCTCTCCCAGTGAGCCTCTGTGAGGTTGCTAGCCAGGGAGGCAGATCTTTGCTGTCAGTCCATCCAGGTGCCAGGCCTTGTCCCCATACGGCCCTCACCTGAGCCACGGCAGCCGTCACTGCATCTCTTGGCGTGTGGCCCTGGCCCATCTTTGGCCGGGCTGTCTGCCTGCCCACTCGAGTCATTTCCTTGTCGTGCTCTTGTTAGACGCCGTGTGGAGTGAGGCTTGGGGCTTGAGTCAGCTGAAGAGCCTGATTATTTTGTTTTATTTTTTAATTTAATTTAATTAATTAATTTTTTTAGATTATTTATTTATTTATTTGAGAGAGTGAGAGAGAGCATGAGAGGGGAGAAGGTCAGAGGGAGAAGCAGACTCCCCATGGAGCTGGGAGCCCGATGTGGGACTCGATCCCAGGACTCTGGGATCATGACCTGAGCTGAAGGCAGTAACTTAACCACCGGAGCCACCCAGTCGCCCCTGTTTAATTTTTTTTAAGATTTTATTTATTTATTTGATAGAGAGAGAGAGATCACAAGTAGGCAGAGAGGCAGGCAGAGAGAGGGGGAAGCAGGCTCCCTGCTGAGCAGAGAGCCCGATGCGGGGCTCGATCCCAGGACCCTGAGATCATGACCTGAGCTGAAGGCAGAGGCTTTAACCCACTGAGCCACCCAGGCGCCCCGAGCCTGGTTATTCTGCACGAGGGTGTGTACCTGGCTGCACTTGGCTGGTAGTATAGCTCTGTTGGTTCTTCTGGAAGGCAGGCCCTGGCTGGAGGGGGCAGATTTCACAGGCAGCAGCGGGGAGCAGGCAGGATGGAGCACGCAGAGACCTCTCGAAAGCCTTATCAGCAGTTGGGCTGGGAGTGCCTAGAAAGCTTCCGGGCCTGTGCTAAGAAGAGCTGGTACAGGACCCAGGACCCATTCTTCAGGTTTTGCGTTATCAGGTGCTTAGAGCAGCGGCAGGCAGGAGCTGGGATCTGGGACGACTTCCTCTGGCTTCCTCAGAAGAAAGCGGAAGCCCGTGGCTTTGGTTTGAAGTGAACTTTTTCTTTGGCCTCACACCTCATAGGTCCGGCCGGGGCTCAGGTGTGCCCAGGGACTGTAGGTGTGTGCAGGGAGTGTGGGCCCTGGGCTCCCCGTGGGGGGACCTGGCAGAGGTGCACACTCGGGCTGGGGGAGGCCACCCCGGGGGACACAGTGCTTCCTTTCCACAGAGTGTTTCTAGGCAGTCCAAGGACACCGCGGGCGTCCCAGGCTGAGTGGGCAGGTGTGAGGTGTGGCGTGGGGGTGCCGCTCTCGTCCGTGTATGTGTGTGGCCTCATGTACCTGCTCGGCCTGAGTCCTAGTCCCTGGGCTGGGGGCCTTTGTCGGATGCCATCAGAGAGAACACACTTCAGAGCCGCGGCCTTTGGTCCCCCACACACGGGCCCTACTCAATTCCAGAAAAGGCCTGGGTAGTTTTTTACAACAGAATCGTCACTGGGTCACAGAGGTCGGCTTCTCAGGTGAAATATTGGTTGTGACGAAGGTTGCCTGGTTGGCAGGTGCGGCTGCGAGAGTCCGTGTGAGTTCTGGAATGTGGCGTCGCTGGGAAGCCATGGGGTGGATGCTCCAGAGGCTGGGAGCCTGAGGCCGCCTCCTCACCAGTGGGGCCCAGCCCCCTGGTTTTCTCTGTGGAATAGTCCAGGCCATAGGAAGCGTCTCTTCGGTACACACAGCCTGAAATGATAGGCCCCCTGCCCCCCGCCCTCAGCCTCTGTGCCCTGCAGGTGTTCTGGGCACGTGTCATGACGGTTGGCCACGTCATAGGCTCCATTTTCCGCCCCATTGCTCACATGGCTTCCCCTCCTTGGTCTGGGCCGCTGTCTGGGGTCTTCCGTCCCTGCGGGCAGGTCCGAGACCCAGCTGCACCCTTGAGTTTGTGGCGTTTGTGCGGCAGCACTCCCGGCGGGACTACGCGTGGACATGGGGACTTTTTGTCACAAATCACCAGCTTTCCCAGGGTCGACCACTGAGAGAATACTGCAGTGGGCGTGTTGGCTTCTTAGCGTTTCCACGATGGCGCTGGGTGATGGCCAGAGCGGGGTTGGGGTGCAGTGCTGGGGGTGCCCTGGCCTTCTGAGTGCAACCAGCAGGCGCCCCCCACAGGCCCCTCTGTGTGACCTCAGGCGCACTGCCAAAGCTCTCTCTCCGGGAGAGGGGAATCACCCCTGTGAAGCGCCTGGCATGGGAAAGTTTTCCCTGACTGTCCTGTCCTCTGCTCTGTGGCACTGGGGGCCCGGCCTTCTCTGGTTCTGTGTGTCACCCTCCCAGAGAGCCAGATCCTGTGGCATCTGCCCCTTTGCAGTGGTGGTACTCTTTTCCATGTGCTGGGTTGCCCGGCTGCCCTCCTGGTTGCTGTGAGGCCAAATGAGGGAAAAGGAAGGAAAGGTAGCCCTTTCCATGTGGAAAGGATGGGTCTGTGACATTCAGGGGCCATCCGCAAGCCTGGGGGTGGGTGTGCACATCGCCATTGTGGCCTCCTTCACCTGCTGGGGCCCACAGCATCCTGGGCGCAACCGGCAGGGGTGGAGTGCAGCTTCCTTCAATGCTTGGATACTGCCAAGGTGTCCCCTTACCTCCCCCCGCGCCCCCGAGGTTGCCAAGGCCCATGGGTGAGGTTCCTGATCAGACCTCCCCAGGACCTTCCTGCCTGTCTCTTCCTCTAGCCGTGGGCTGGCCCTGGCCTGGGGGCTGCCATGGGCATGCAGACACTCCACGAGGGCCTGGGCTTGCATGCCTGGTGGAGGTGGGGACCAGAGGGGCGGGGATGTCACTGAGAAAACCAGGCACGCTATTGCCTGGGACGCCACCCTCCCTTATACATTTTACCAGCTCGGGTGTCCTTCCAGGGTGAGCTCCCCATGACCAGCAGAGAAGGCACCAAGCATGGACAAACCCCAGCCCCACCTGGCATGGTGGGGCCTACAGAGGCCCTTCCCCATCTCTTTCCCGCTGTGCCAGCCTTGGAACCATGGGAAGTGGAGAGCAATGCTGTCTTAGTGCCCCGAGTGGCCAGGCAGGCAGGCGTGCTGTTTGCCCGTTTGCAGTTCCAGCCCCCTGCCCGCCCTGTGCCCAGCCTGTGGGACAGTGCCTGGGACCACAGTAGCTGTATCCAAAGCTTGCTTGGGGAGCCCTGCAAGGTAGCAGGAGTGAGAGGGTAGCCCAATAAGTAGGGTGTCAGGGAGGATTTCACCAGGACCTGGGTGGGGGCATGCTGGGAGAAGGGCCCTGCACCCATGGGACCTGCTTAGGTGAAGGAGGTTGCAGGGGGTGGTGGGACGTGGAGCTGAGAAGGGGTGGGGCAGTGGGCAGCGGGCCTGGCTTGAGTGGGGGGGCGAGGGATTGGAGAGAAAGGCAGTTCCTGATGGTCTCCTCCCCAGGGGCTGGCTTTCCTCTGGTCCTTCCCTCCCAATGACCACGTCTTCACCGAGGCCGCAGCCCTGGGCTTTGTGCCCGCACCTCTGGCGCCAGGCTGCCTGGAGATCCATCAGTGGCCTTCTCTCCAACCACAGAGCCCTCCCTGCTGCCACTGTCTGGAGGGCTGGGCTGCTACCCACACAGGCTGGCTAGGATGGTGAGGTCCGGCAGCCAAGTTGGAGGGCTCTGCTTCTGGCTTGGGAGCATCAGTAGCCAGAGCTGCCCAGAGTGGGTGGCCTCGCCCAGCAGCTGGGCACGCAGCCCAGAGAGATGCACAGCAGGCTAAGACCTACATCATGGCCTCTTCCGATAACCCAGAGCTGCGTGTCCCTGGTGGGACAGCATGTCCCTGGTGGAGGAAGCCTCAGAACCATCCTCTGTCCTGGTAGGGCTGTGGGTGGGTGGGGTTTCAGAAGTGATGGCTTGGCGGGACTCCTCCCACTGACCCCGGTTGGCCTAGTTGCCATAGGCAATGCCAGTTGGCCTCTCCTGCAGTATTCTCCTTTGTGGGAGAGATCAGCTCCCTGGGAGTGAGAAGGCCTGTGTCTTCCATGCTGGGCCATGGCCGTGTGGCAGGTGCCCACCTGCTGCACCTGGTGGGTGGGGCACTGAGGGCCCCTGGAGGCCCCGTGTGCTTCCTACCTCCCTGCACTGCGTTCTAGACAGTTTGACCTCTCTCATCAGCCGAGTCTGATCTGCTCATCTTAAATCCACTGCTGAGTTTTATTTAATCCATGGTTCCTAGAGCTTCTGGTTCTAAAAGTCCTTTCCGGTGCTTTGCGGACCTCCTGGTTTCCTCTTTCTTGCATCCTTTCCCTGCAAATGTTCTCCAGCATCTTGTTTCTGCGGTTAGAGCCTGGTGGGTTTTCGAGACGTGTGGGGGATCACTGATGTTCCGCTGATCTCTGCTTATGGCGCTGGGTTTTGTTATGTGGTGTTCTTTCTGACTGTCCTGCTTTGTCCTGGAAATGATTTGTGAGACTTCTTAGAGGTCTAGCATGAAGATGAGAACTTCGGTTCTCCAGGTGCCGAGGAGCACTCTCAATCCAAGTCTTGCCATGAGGATCCCTGGACCCCCAGTGTGGCCCCTGCTGTGTTCTTGTAGCTTCTCAGGGCCTCTCCCCACTTTGTGTGCTGTCCCCGTGGCACCTGGGGGTGGCTGTGGGCAGAGCCCACCCTCACCCTAGGAATGGTGCCTTTTGGGGTCCCAGCTTCACTCAGGGGAGGGTTTCCTACTACAGTCCCATCTTGGGGCAGCCCCGGGCCTTGTCTTCAGTCTCCCTCACCTTCACGGCCACCAGAGCCCCATTTGCCCAGATGGGCCAGTGCCCCAGGGCAGGAATAGCCAGTGTACTCTGCTCCCTTTCCTCTCTGGGTTTCCACGTTCTCCGAGATACTGGCCAAATCCTGCATGACCTTGTTAGTTCTTGGCTGCTTTTAAGATGTTTTCGTATTCCTTCAAACATTTTGCGTTGTTTTTACTAGAAGGGTCAGTTCTAACGGCCTGCCCACCAGTCTTGATATCGTCAGGTAAGCCTAGGATGCTGGCCCTAGTGGGCACTACCAGGGCAGCCAAGGGTGGGAACCCAGCGTGCTGCTGTCACCTCGGGGCCCTCTTCTGCATCGGGTAGTGCCTTCGGCTCCATCTCCTGGCACCTTGCATTTCGGCAGTGGCACTGGTCACCATGGTGATGTCACCTGCATAGCTGAGGGTTTTACCAAGGACAGGGATGGGTCCCCTGGGGCATCACTGATGCCCGTACCTGCAGGGGCCAGGGGGGAACATGGGGCTGAATCGTGGGGATCCCTCTAGGGCCTGTGACAGCCAGTGGTGACAGTAGTGGTGTGGATCCCTCCTCCCTGACCCCCTCCCCCTACTTCCCAGGCCAGCCAGACCAGTGAGCACAAATGAGTGCAGGGGCAGGGAGAACATGGCCTCAGCCACAGGAAGACCTCCATGTGGCTCTGAGCTGTGGTTGTGTCCACGGTGCCAGCCTCGGGCTTCGGCCCCTCCTTGGCTCTTCCGTGTCCTGTGGCCAGATCCCCTGCCACCTGTCTACCCACCCGCCCATGCTTGGGTGCTGGCACAGCTTAGAGGGCAGGGTCGGTGTGGTGGGAACGTCCTTCCGTGAGGCCCCAAACAAAATGTTTCACTCCAGAGATCCAAGACCTGGGAGCAGTTGTGCGGGCCTAGAGGGGGGCTCTCACCTCTCCTCTGTTCGCCTGCCGCATCCCATGGCCAGGGTGCGCCTCTCTTCGGGGCTGTCCGTGTGTGGGTGGTGGGCCTCCTGGCCTGGGGCAGTGAGCTGGAGCCCCTCTCGGCCCACTCCTCCTCCTCCCATGCCTGAAGGGAGCACTGTGCCAGTGCCCCTTACAGCAGGCTGCCCCCCCCCACCTCCGTGGCTTCTCCAAGGCCTGGGGGCAGAGGTCTAGGAATGGCACAGTCTTCGTGGTTTATATTGAAACCTGGAGTGAGGATGGGCAGGGTCTGGGCATCTCACCCCACCTTCTCCCAGCTGGGGCCCGATTCACAGACCCTCTTTACAGATGTGGACCCCAAACCCTGCTCTACTAGGCACCGTGTGCTTACTCTTCTGGGGTGGGGGATGGGCAGGTTATTGCACAGACCCTCCCCCATCCCAGGGCGCCCCAGGCTAGCGCACTCGGAGCTCAGTGGCCTCCTTTAGGCACATGTGCACACACACACAGTCACACACACGCGTGCAGACCTAGGCGGGAGCACACACACGCAAACACCCACATGTAGCTGTATACTCGCATATGCGTCCAGACCTCGGGGCCTCACGTGCATGCACATCCGCCGAACACTCCCTCACCCCCCTTGCTCATGAGGCTTTTCTGGGGGCATCTTTTTGGCTCCCTTCAATACCTGAACAGCCTCCGCATTGTCTGTTCCCTGGCCGTGGCTGCTGGCTCCACCCTGCAGCTGTGCCCTGGCTCAGGCACACACGCAGGACCAGAGCCCCTCACAGTCACCTTGTCCAGGGTCGGTGGCCTCAGAATCTCATCTCTGTTCTTAGCTCGGTTGGGGGAAAAGATCTGCTGGGCCCGGGGCTTGTGTGTACAAGGGGAGGCACTTTGTCCCCGTTCCCTGGGACCTGCCTGCCTCTCCACATCACCAGCACCTGTGTTTTGCCCCTTGTGTCCACCTGCTTACATGGGCCCCCGGGCTGTGTCTGTGCTGTCACGGGTAGATGGCGTGGGGTGGCATCCCCAGGCCGGTCAGATGGGATGCAGCCCTGCCTTGAGGGGCTGGGGACTGGAATGGGTGCCACTGCCAGGGGATGGGACGGTTCGGTCTGGGTGGGGGGCCAGGCCACCCAGGTGTGGTGGGGGAGGGTGCCCACCTGCTGCCCCAGCTGCAGCCGTGGGTCTCTTTCTTGCTCCTGTGGCCACCCTGCACGTGGTGTGGCCAGGGCCAGTGAGCCTTGCAGGCAGCGGGGAACAGTCTGGCCCGTGCTGAAGTGTGTGAGCACTTGGGGAGTTGGGTGGCTGGTGCTGGTGGGCATCGCGGTGTCTGGGATATGGTTCTGCCATGCCCCGCGAGGGTCAGGGGCTTCCTGGAGGCGGGTCTGTTCTGGGCCAGGGAGCACTGTAGGTGCGGGAAGGCAGTGTTCTGTAGTCTGGCGTTTATTCAATGCATTTTTTTTTTCCTTTTCCTGCAGACTGGTGACCCTGTGTGAACAAAGCTGCTCTCAGGGACCCATGTGTATCATCTTCTTTAAGTTCGATCCTCGCCCTGTCTCTAAAAATGCATACAGGTAACCCCCTTGCTCTGTGTCTGCGGTCCTCCGCTTGGCCTTGGGGCCCCACCGTTGTCCTAGCAGCCAGGTGGGGACAGGCTATACAGGCTGGGCCTGCCCTGTCCAACGGCGGTTACCCCAAAAATGACATTTTAAACCGATCACTCGTGCAATTGCTTGGTAAGTTGTCATCATTTTAAAATCTGTACCAGAGGGACGCCTGGGTGGCTCAGTTGGTTGGGTGTCTGCCTTCGGCTCAGGTCACGATCCCAGAGTCCTGGGATCGAGTTCCGCATCGGGCTCCTTGGTTGGCGGGGAGCCTGCTTCTCCCTCTGCCTGCTGCTCCCCCTGCTTGTGCTCGCTCGCTCTCTGACAAATAAGTAAATAAAATTTATAAAAACAAATAAATAATACATTTAATAATGTACTTAATAAATAAATACAATTAAAATCTATACCAGAAATGATTTGAACTGTCTTGACTAGCTTCTTAGATTTGAGTCACCGTGCAAAATCGCACAGACACCATGCTGCCTAATTTCGTGCTGAATGAAAGTCATTCCAGGCCAGGGTTTGGGGACTGAAGAGTCCCCAGTGTTCCCATCATGTAGGGGAATGGCCGGCGGGGCCAGGCCAGGTTCCTGGAGCTGACCTGGAACGATCCCCAGCAGAATGAGCTCTTTGAGTCAGGGTGCAGCCAGTGGGCAGAATCCAGGTGCAGTGATTTATTTGAGCCAGGGAAGTGTAACATCCAGAATTATTAACGATACCAGGATTGGAATGCCCTGGGCAGAGCCCCATCTTCCACCCTTGGGCTGAGAGCCAGACCTTGCCGGAGAGGCTCGGCCGCGGTACATTGGGTAGGAAAGAAATCGCTCGGGTGCCACGGCAGCAGAACTTGCTAGAGTCTATCCTCTGGTGTACTGGCAACTGTCGCGGGAGGATCCTGGGCAAAGCTGCTGGCCACTGGGTGCATGGGGGAAGCCGTGTATGTAACAGGACTCATCCTGGGGGAGCGGGGCATGTTGCTAGGAGGAGGGGCCTGAGAAAGCACCTTGCGGCCAGGCAAAGAAGCCTGGTGTCTCTCCAACGCCCTCTACTGACGAAACTTAATACGGTACCAGCCACAAAGTTCAGCTCCTTTATCATGAGGAGGGAACGAGGGGCAGATTTGGGGCTGAGACCTAAGGGCTGGATTGCGGACACAATCTACCCCTTTGGCTACTGAGGTTTCGAGTGCACCCTTCTGTGCTCACGTGGACCCTCACGCACCAAGAAAATGACTCCGTTTTCACCTGAGAAGCGAAGAATTTCTCACACGGGGATATGCAGCCTGACAATTCCTGGGTGTGTTGCTGGCTGTGTTTACGACCAGATTTAGCCACAGACTCCCTGGATGTCCTGTTTCCCGAGGCTACCTCCAGTCTCTGTCAGTAAAGTCAACATGGGAAGAAGAAGGAAGGAGGTCTCTTTTGCTTTCGCTCAGGACCTGTGCATCACTGCCATGACCTCTCTACGACTCCTTGTGGACTGTGAGTCGAGACAGCCTTGGCGATTCTCTCCAGTGTATTCCAAAGCCCCGAGCCACAAACGGAATTTGCCACCTCTGGTGACTGACTGAATCCACTTGTTGTTTACCCTCTTGTGTGGGAGGGCAAGAGGGGCTTCCGATGGTGCTCCTGCTCTAGCTGTGGGGCTCTCTGGCCTGTGAGAATGGGTGGGCTGCAGTCCCCTGATATCCATGCTTCCGTACGTCCGTAATAGGAGAAAAGGATGGGGGGAGCAAGGAAGGGGCCGCCTCAGGAGGGACACTGCGGCAGGGCCAGCGAGGAGAGGCCAAGCCGGGGCCTGTCCAAGATTAGAGAGGGGTTCCCGGTGCCTGGAGCGGAATGGGGAGCAGGTGAGGCTCCAGGGCCATCAGTGTGGTAGGGAGGAGGCCCTGGATGGGGCCAGCAGGACCTGCCCCAGCACCCCTCCTGCTTTAGCCATCCCTGTCCTGGCCTGGGGTGCACCAGCCTCTGTCCCCCGCGTTGGCATCCACTGCTGTGTCTTCGTCTCCCCCTCCCCCACCTCATAACTGGCAAGAATAGAAGTGTGTGACGTTCTCACCATGGACAAGTGTCCATTCAGTTCAGTGGCATTAAGTACATTCACATCGTTGTGTGACCATCCGCACCATCCATCCATCTCCAGAACCCTTCATTGTCCCCAGCTGAAGCTCTGTCTCCACCAAAAACTGACTCCCCGTTTCCCCTCCCCAGCCCCTGGGAACCACCAGTCTCCTTTCTGTGACCTTGACTGCTCTGGGGACTTCATATAAGCGGAATCGTAGTATTTTTGTGTGACTGGCTTATTTTACTGAGCATAGTGTCCTCAAGGTCATGGTGTAGTAGGTGTCCGAATCTCCTTCCTTCTGGAGGCTGAGTAACATCCCGACCGTATGCAGGACCACAGTTTTATCCGTTCATCTCTTGATGGACGCTTGCACTGTTGCCCCTTCTTGGCTATTGTGAGTCATGCCGCCGTGGAGATTCGCGTACGGGTGTCTGTTGGAGTCCCTCTTTCCATTCCCTGGGGGGGTAGATACCCCGAAGCAGAATCGCTGGATCACATGGCAGTTCTGTGTGTGACTTTCTGAGGAACTGCCAAGTTGATTCCCCCGAGTGTCTTTCGAGGGCCGTGCCATAGGCATCACAAGCCACGTCAGCCCATGTCTCCGTTTGGTGGCGGAGCACGTCTTCACAGTGTGTCATCATTATGAACTGTCTAGACCAAGTTCTCTCCCACCAAGCCGGACAAGCCAGGTGCCGGGGCCACCATCCACTTAGACTCTGCTGCCCACCAAGCCGATCCACGTGGCCGGGACCCATTAAAGACCCTGCGCTCTGTGCGCTCTCTTAGGCACCCTCAATTTCATCACATGTGCAGTGGCCTCTTGACACTTGGTGTAATGGGAAGCACCTGATTTTGTTCGTGGGTTCAGCTCATCCCTGCAGTCATCGTTGCTCCGGGGTCCGATGGTTGTGAAGGGGACTTTTGTAGCTGGGATGGTGGCCATCCCTGCCACGTAAAGTTGACCTCTGAACACCATGGATTTGAACTGTATGGGTCCACTCACATGCCGATTTTTTAAAGTATGGTACTATAAATGTATTTTCTCTTCCTCGTGATTTTTTTTTTTTTAAGATTTTTTTTCCGAGTAACCTCTATACCCAATGTGGGGCTCGAACTTACAACCCTGAGATCAAGAGTCATCGGTTCCACCGACCGAGCCAGCCACCCCCTCTTTGTGATTTTCTTAATGACATTTTATTTTTCTCCAGCTTACTTTATTGTAAAAACATGGCATGTAATACACATAATACACAAATTACATATAAATTAGATGTGAATTGACCGTTTACATTATTGGTAAGGTTTGTGGTGAACAGTAGGCCAATACCAGTTAAGTTTTGGTGGAGTCAAAAGTTATACATGGATTTTTGGGGCGCCTGGGTGGCTTAGTCGCTTAAGCGTCCGCCTTTGGCTCAGGTCCTGATCCCAGGGTCCTGGAATAGAGCCCCGTGTTGGGCTCCCTGCTTAGTGCGGAGCCTGCTTCTCCCTCTCCTTCTCCCTCTGCTGCTCCCCCTGCTTGTGCTCCCTGTCTCTCTCCCTCTATCAAATAAATAGATAAGAGCTTAAAAAAAAAAAGTTATACATGGATTTTTGACTCTGGGGAGGGGGTTGGTGTCCCTAATCCCTGTGTTCAAGGGTGAACTGTATATGTAAATAATTTAAACATCTCTCTGCCCTACAGAAAAGAATGAGACATCCTCACCTTTGATGCCATGGGCAGTGTCACCCCGGCTCTGCCCTTGCCAGATGCTGATCTCATGGGAGAGTATTTTCTGGCTTCCCAGGATTCAGTTCCTGAGTGTCTCTGTCATCCCCTGCCTGGGCCCGGCCCAGCGACAGTGGCACTTGGTCTGTGGCCTGCCACTTTGCAGGCCTGCTGGTGAAAGGCGTGGCTCCTGAACCATCTTTCCTTCTCTTGGGCCTCATTCGAGCATCGTATCATCTGTTTCCCCACAAGAGAAAGCATAGCCTACGGCGGAGTATGCGTCCTGTGGTCTGTTCCCCCCAGATTTAGCAGTTGTAGTGTGTCACTGAGTGACACTCCCTGGGTGCAGGGAGGGAGGGAGCCAACTCAGCCCCTGCCCAGGCAGCGAATGTGAGCGTGGCCACTTCTGCAGAGCATCTCCAGGCCTGACGCTGAGCTCGGCCCTGGTGTCGTGGATCCCATGGTCTACACCTCCCGTCCCCCATGTCACCATCCCACTGCCCTGGCATGACTCCCCAGATGCCCTTGGGCCTCCCCATCTGTCTTCTTGGCGCTGAGCTGGCCCTGGTAAGGGCGGCTCCTTGGGTGTCGCTCCTTCTTGGGGTTGCCCCTGCCCAGGTGCCAGATTCCCCTGGGTGGTCCCACCCTCTGCCTCCCATGCCCTGGCACCTGGAACCTCCCATTTTTGGTGACAGTTACCCAGTGTGAGTATTGTGTGGGTGTCTGTTGGTTCTGCTTGTTTTAAATTTTTAAATTTAAATTTAATTTTTTATTTAATTTAAATTTAAATAAAAATTTATTTATCTAAATTATTTAAGTATTTATCAAAATTTGAATTATTTGATTTAATAATAATTAGAATATTAAATGATTATTTAAATATTATTTAAATTATTTAAATAAAAATTTTAAATTTAAATGTCTGCAGCACAACAGCGAGGAATGTAGAAGAGGAGAAATTACTTGAGCAGCCTGTGAGGTGCTGACTTAGAGCTTTTCCCTGCCGGCTGCAGCTTTGCCCCAGGGTCCCAATGACCTTGATCTGTAGAGGCAGCAGTCTTTCCCTGGGATTCCAGTTATTTCCCTGATTGCAAAGGAGTACTTGCTCTTTGGAAAAAAGTCATACCCTACAGGACAAAATGTGAGCTCCCGTAACCCCTGTGGTGGGCTGATGGCTCCCAAGATTCTTGCCCCCACTGTACACACCAATGTCATGCATTCCCCTGGTTGTGTGTGGGACTGTGGGGCTAAACGCGAAGGGATTTGGCCAATGGGACAAAAGTCCCTAATTGGCTGACTTGGAGGTAGTCAAATGGGAGCGGTCCCGGGTGGGTCCGACATAATCAGGGGAGCCCCCAGGTGGGGCCATGCCCCTCCTGAAGAGGTAAGCTGCTGTGCTTGGAGGAGCCCAAGGCCAGGAACTGGGGGTGGCCTCCAGGCATTGAGAGTGACGCCGGCCGAGGACAGGAATTCTGCAGCAACCTTGGGAACACGAAGAAGATGCGGAGCCTCAGCGACACCCTGCTGGTCGGCACCTCTGGGGCTGCCTCGGGCCGTTGCACAGAGCACCCAGCACATCCCGGCCTGCGCTTGTGACCACAGACTGAGATGAGAAGTAGGCATTGCTCTAAGCCGCTACAAGCTCATGCTATGTGTGTGGCCATTGGTGAGGCCCCATGGAAAACCAGTACACTTCCTGTCAGGTAACACCGTTGTGGTTGTCGTAGGACCACCATCTTTATCAAAATGTCTGTTTGTTTATTTATTTATTTATTTTAAAAAGATTTTTATTTATTTATTTGACAGAGAGAGAGAGGGAGTAAGCACACAAGCAGGGGGAGCTACAGGCAGAGGGAGAGGGAGAAGCAGGCTCCCCGCTGAGCGGGGAGCCCTATGCGGGACTTGATCCCAGGACCCTGGGATCATGACCTGAGCTGAAGGCAGACGCTTAACCGACTGAGCCACCCAGGCACCGTAAAATGTCTGTTTAGACTCATGAGCTTAATCTTCTTGTCGGCTCCAGTCTGGAGGGGCTGCTGGGCGAGCTGTCACATCCTTCTGGTGGCTTCCATAGGACTCATCACTGCTGGTGACGTCATGGGCCATGGCCCCGGGCACCTGCTACCTGGCGCTAAACTCTACCCCCTCAGGTGGTGCAGAGACCCACCTCCCCCCCACAGCACACAGATTCACCCCCGCAGATGGTGCACGGGCCCATCCCAGGTGGTGCACTGACTCACCTTCTAGAGGACACACGGCTCACCCCCCAGATGGTGCACAGGCCTGCCTCCCCCAGATGGTGCACTGACTTACCCCCTAGATGGTATACACACTCACCCTCCAGGTGGTGCGCAAACCCCCTCCCAAGATGGTGCGCAGACCCCTCCCCCCAGGTGGTGCACAGACCCCTCCCTGCAGGTGGGGTGCGGACCCCTCCCTGCAGGTGGTGCGCAGACTCAGTGGTGCACACACCCACCCAGTACCTCCAGACAATGCACAGACCCACCCCCAGTAGCAGGGTGAGGCATGCCCATCGCTGATGAGTCATTTGTGGTTTCAGTTATTAGAACAGAACAAAGCCATGGGTGACTTGCTGTCCTCAGAGCCCCTGGTTCGTGGGCATGGCACCTGCCCCTGGGCGCCGTGGCACAGATGGCCTTTTATTGGGGTTGCAGCACCCAGAAGTGGTGAGTGAGGGAATGCTTTCTCTGACTTGGAGCCTTGATGTGAGTACTCCTCAGGCCCACGTTTCCCAATTAGGTATTTAATGGAATCCCCAGCAAACTACTAGCAATTCAGCGAAATAGCAACTCTTTTTTTTTTAAGATTTCATTTATTTATTTGACAGAGAGAGGAAGAGAGCACAAGTAGGCAGAGCAGCAGGCAGAGGGAGAGGCAGGCTCTCCGCTGAGTGGTGCACTCAGCAATGCAGGGCTTGACCCCAGGACCTCAGGATCACGACCAGAGCCTAAGGCAGCTGCTTAACCGACTGAGCCACCCAGGTGTCCCTAAATAGCGACTCTTGTGGCAGCAATAACCCGGCAGTTAATGTTCTTAGTTATTAACAAATGCATGTCACCGCTCCTTGTTTTAAAAATAGGAGGGAGTTGAAAATCTTAGGACAGAAGGTTCTGCTCAGTCAGCTTTTTTTTCCCTCTCCCTAATTTTTCCTTTTCTGGAGACTTACGTAAGAATCAGAACCAGAAGCCAATAGCACCAGTGTCAATTTGGGAAGCGCCTCCCCGGCCTCCCCGGGTTCCCTGCCCACCCCCCCTGACCCCCCCGTACTCCCCCCCCGCCCCCTCCCACCACAGGTGTCAGGATGAGTGAGCAGAGAAGCAGTGGTGCATGTCTGAAGGAGAGCACTGTTTCCTCACCACATGGAATGACCTCCGCTCACAGGGGTTGATGGGGTCCCCGGCCCGTGCAGGCAGCCCATGGGAGCAGTGCCAGCTGGGCTGGATCCAGAATTGAGTCGCAGAAGGAAGGGACCAAGCAGATGTGGCCGAAGATAGGGGTCAGGGCCCAGCTGGCTTCTCCCTAAGGCTGTCTGCCTCAGCCTGGGGCTGGGTTACCGCAGGCGGAGCTGCAGCCCCCAGGCTGGGGGTTCGTATCAGGGACAGCGACTCCTCCCTGAGTGCCTCCCTGAGTCCCCGAGGCCTGGAGCAGCCCAGAGTGCTGTGTCCCAGGGGGATAGAGAGCTGCCGCAGGTTGGACAGGTGTCCCAAATATGGTGAAACTCCCAGGGGGCAGATCCGGAGGGTTTGACGGCCACCCCCAGTCCTTGGCCGTGTTGGTGCCTGTGGCTGGGGCTGCGTGGGGAGGTACAGAGTTGGGGGGGGCGTTGCACGCTGTGTGCACAGGACGAAAGCACTTCCATGGGCCTGGGCTGTGGTGCGGGTGCCAGTTTCACTTTCAATTTTATGAAGTTTGTTAAACTCACATTTTACCGCAAGCAGATGTTCATAGAAATTTTTTTTTTTTTAAGATTTTGTTTATTTGAGAGAGAAAGAGAGTGCATGCATGAGTGGGGGGAGGGGCAGAGAGGGACAAGCGGACTCTCCGCTGAGCAGGGAGCCCCACGTGGGGCTCGATCCCAGGACGCTGAGATCATGACCTGAGCTGAAGCTAGATGCTTAACCGACTGAGCCACCCAGTGCCCCTAAATGTTCATAAACATCTAAGAGTCAGTACAAAAATTATTTCTGAAGACTCCTTAGGGTCTGACCGTTGACTAGACCGACTTGGTTTCAGACCCAGCGGCCAAGCTCTTGGCCCGAGTCTGTGCACCTGCCCGTGCTCAGAGGGTCCTTTGGCCATCACTTCTGAGTCCCAGAGAGGTCTCGTGGATGTAGCAGTCCCACTCAGTCACTGTCTGTGTTCTTATTTAAAATGGCAAAGCCACCTAGAAACTTTGTGTTCTTATGTTAAAACTAGAGCTCTTTTGAAAACGTTGACATCTTTTCTACTTGCCAACAAAAAACTTGTTGGATTCCTAATGCAAAACACTAGAGAAGCACAGAAGTTCTCACCCTCTTTCTTCCCCTAAACATCCCAAAACGTAGGACAGCAGCCTCCAGAGAGCCTGTGCTCTGCTCCAACGCGTCCCCAGGGCCCTTCTGGTGGGCGTGCTCACATTTTCAGGAAGTCATGGGCTCACTGCGGGTGGCCTCAGGGGAAGGGACAGATGGACAGAAGGAGAACCTCTCTGCCCCCGGGGCACCTGGGACATGCTTGGTCCCAGCTGCTCAGGCCCCTCCCCTGTGCGGGTCCTGCCACCCTTTTTGGGTGAGTGGGGGTATGCAGGGCGGGATGGGATATACGTCTTTGCCCAGCATCTCCTCCTCTGGCAGGGTCCTGGGGCACAGTCTTGGCCAAAGGCCCCCTAGGAAACCCACCTGTCTGGAACCATCACTGACCTTTGTCTCCTGAGGGTTCCTGTCCTCTTTAGGACTTGCTTATGTTGCTACGGAGGCAAATTTTCTTTGTCAACGGGAGGGAAAAAATGGGCTTTTCTGTTTTCCCCTGAAACCTTTAGTCATGCTTTCTCTTTCAGGCTCATCCTGGCGGCCAACAGGGATGAATTTTACCACAGACCATCCAAGGTCGCTGACTTCTGGGGGAACAACAATGAGGTCCTCAGTGGTGAGTCTTTCCTCAGGGGCAGCCACAACATGGCGGGAAGTAGGAGCCCCTGAGGGCCTTTAACTGGTACTGTAAGTGCAGAATGAATGAGTGGACGCTGACTCGTCTCATGGGGGAGGCTCCCAGGTTGGGATCTGGGGCCAGCATTGAGGTGACCAGCCCCGAAGTGTCTACCCAGCACCGTCCACGTGGTTTCATGTGTTGTGGACTCCCAGAGAAGTAGCTGGAAGGATCTAGCTGGGCATCAGGGAAGCACAAGAGAGCCTCGCAGAGCTGACAGGGGTGCTCAGGGTCCCAGTGGGCTGAGTGGGTAGCCTCAGGGACCTGGGGACACCAGGTGTGCCCGCCTTTGCCTACAATATCTAAAAGCTGAACTGTGGAACTTCCGCGGAAGGCCTCCTGTTTAGATTGGTTGAGCGGCGGTGTGAGGGAAACACTGCCCAGGCTGGATCGTCTGGGTGCCGTGTGGGAAGAAGACAGGAGTGGGGAGACCGAGGCAGGGCAGTGTCGTGGACAGGAGGTCTGGCAGGTAGTGGGGAAAGCTGCCGTGAGGCTGTGAGGTGAGACCCCTCTTGCCGAGTGCAAGAGGTAGCGGAGGCTAGGTCTCCGGGTTATGTCTCGGCCTCCTCAGAAGCTGCGCAGGAGACCTTGGAAATGTCTAGAGGTGCGGACAGAAGTGGGGGGCAGGAGACCCCTGTTGTGTAAGCTCCAGGTACCTCAGTACAGTAACCCCCAGGGGGGCCGTGTATGTGGGGTCCTTGGCTGGGCCAGCCATGGCTCTCCCAGAGGTCGAGGGTCAGGCCTGCAGGGCTATGTGAGGGGGGCTGAAGGGAGCCTGTGGGCCTGGCCGGTACCATGGCAACCATCCTGAACTAGAGTAGAACGGAAGGGGGTCATGGGGATGGGGCAGGCTGTGTGTGTCGCTGCTACAGGGCATTAATGGGAGGCTGAAGTGGCGTGGGGGTTGGGGGAACGGTCAGGGTGGGTGGGGTGAGGGGCGAGGGCCTGAGGGCACTTCTTGAGTATTTTTGTGGATGAGAACACAGATGATGGGTTAGCCTATTTGGGCTCCTTTGGCCATCCTGGCCACCTGCTTAGGCACTCAGGCCAGCATCCTGCCCCTAAATCAGGGCCAATTTGTAGTAATTTGGAGTTGGTCTCTGGCATGCTGATATGGGGCTCCTGCCTAGTGGGAGGGTGGCCTGGCTTCACGACAGTGCTGGGTGGGCCCAGTGGCCATTGCACCAATTGGGGCTGGAAGACACTAAGATCCACATCCTCCCACCATCCGGCATCACCAAGTTGTGTGCAAAATTGTACGCCAGTGGTTCTCTAGACGTGATCTCTGAACTAGTAGCATCAGCATTTGCTTGGGAACTTGTTAGAAGTTTGGAAAAATTGGAGTGTTATTTTTTAAAATATTTTTTTCTGTGTCCTGTTCTCTCTTCTCAATCTCTTTCCCTCTGTCTGCGTATTCACACATATACTAGTTTTCCTGAAGTTGTCCCACACTTTGATGATGTTCAGTTCATTTTTTTAAAAAAGATTTGTTTTATCAATTTTTTTAGAGAGTGTGCACATGCGCGTGCGTGAATGGGGGGAGGGGCAGAGGAAGAGAGAGAGGAATCTCAAGCAGATATACCGCTGAGCGCAGAGCCTGAAGCAGGGCTCGAACTCACAACCCTGAGATCATGACTGAGCCACCCAGGCACCCCTGATGATGCTCAATTCATTTTTAAAAACCCTCTTTTCTCTCTGTTTCATTTTAGGTCATTTCTATTTCCATATCTTCAACATTCACTAATCTTTTTTTCTGCAGTGTCTAATCTGCTTTTAACCCCATCATGTATGGTTTTTTTTTATCTCATACATTGGAGATTTTATCTCTAGAAATTCAATTTTTCTATTTTACATGTATGTTTTTAACTGTTTTAGCACACAGAGTATAGTTTTTTGTTTTTTTTTAAAGATTTTATTTATTTATTTGAGAGAGAGAGAAAGTGAGAGGGAGCATGAGAGGAGAGGATGTCAGAGGGAGAAGCAGACTCCCCGTGGAGCTGGGAGCCCGACGCGGGACTCGATCCCGGGACTCCGGAATCATGACCCGAGCTGAAGGCAGTCACTCAACCAACTGAGCCACCTAGGCGCCCTCAGAGTATAGTTTTACTGAGTATCCTTGTCTGCAAAATCTGACGTCTGCGTCAGTTCCAGTTCCGTTTTAAGAGATTGATTGAATAGATTGATAGTTAGTAAGCAGGGCCGTGTTTTTCTGCTTCTTTGCATGCTTGGTAATTTTTGGTTGGATGCCAAACGTTTATGGATTTTATCTTGTTGGGGACTGAATATTTTTGTATATCTATAAATATTCCTGAGCTTTGTTCTGGGAAACAGCCAAGATGCTCAGAAACAGTTTGATCCTTTCAGGTCTTGCTTTTAGGATTGGTTAAGTGGCTCTGAAGCTATGCCCAGTCTAAGGCCAATGATTCCCTACTCCTCAGGCCAGATCCTTCTGTCTTCCCTTACCTGTGCTTGCCAGACCTTAAGGTTTTCCAGGCTGACTTCTGGGAACGGGCACTCTTCCCAGCCTTGTGTGAGCACTGTCTCCTCTCACCTTTCTGGATGGTTCTTTTCCTGGCCACGGGTAGTTTCCTCATGCACATGTACCAATCAGCTCTCTGGGGTTCTGCGCAGCACTCTCGTCTCTGATCCTCTGTGCCAGGAGCTCTGGTCTCCTCAATCTTCCCAGGCTCCCAGCCCTTCTCCTCGGCTAGGGAATCCGGTGGACTCTGCCTGGGCCTCCTCCCCACACAGTGTCCCGGAGACCCTCTCCAGTCTTGGGGTTCACCTAGTTTGTTTCGTGTCCCAGAGATCTCTGTCCTTTGTTTTTTTATGTCCGGTGCTTTGAAACCCATTGTTTCATGTATTTTATTTTTTGGTAGTTTCAGATAGGAGAGTAAATCTGGTCCCTGTTGATTGGCCAGGTGTGCAATTCTTGTTTACTTTTCAACATTTGATTTGTAGGAGTTTTTTATGCATTCTGGATTGGCATCCCTTGTTGGATAAACATATTTCCTACTCATTTTCTTAATGACATCTTCTGGTGAGCAGAATCTTTTCTTTTAGTGAAGTGCGGTTTACTCTTTTATAGTTTATTCTGTGTGTGTCTTTGCCTACCCTAAGGCCATAAAGATGTTTTCCTCTTTTTGCTTCTAGAAGCCTTTTGATTTGGGGTTTTGCGTTTAGGTCTATGGTTTATCTTACATTTTTGTACTTGGTGTGAGGTAGGGGTTCAGCTTCATATCTCACCCCCCACATCTCTCCAGTTCTTCTAGCCTTATTTGTTGAATAGATACTCTTTTGCCTATTGCATTCCTATGGCAACTTGGTTGAAAATCAGTTGAACCCGCGTATGTGGATCTATTTTGAACTCCTTTGTGTCCCATTGATCTGCTCATCTGTCCTGATACCAACATCACACTGTCTGGATTACTGCAGCTTTCTCAGCAAGTTTTGAAATCAGGTGGTGGTAAGTCCTTTAGCTTTATTCTATTTCAGGACTTCTTTGACTCCTGGCTCTTTTGTGTGTGCATAGAGATTTTAGAGTCAGCTTGTGAATTTCTATAAAACAGAAAGCTTCCTGGGATTTGGATTTGGATTGTGTTGACTCTTCTGGCCATTTGGAGAGGACTGTCATCTTAACAATATTGACTCTTCGGTTGTGGAACAGGGCATATCTATCTCTCTTTTAATTACAGCTTCTTGACTTCTCCCAGTGCTGCTCTGTGGTTTTCAGTCTTTAGGCGTTACACTTTTTTTCCTTAAATGTTTTCCCACGTTTTGTTGTGTTTAATGCTATTGTAAATGGTATTTTTAAATTTTCATTTTCAGATGTTTGTCTCTATTTACTTACCAGTTCTAGTAGATTTTTTAAAAATTAATTTATTTGGGGGGCACCTGGGTGGCTCAGTCAGTTAAGCGGCTGCCTTCGTCTCAGGTCACAATCCCACGGTCCTGGGATCGACCCCCACATCGGGCTCCCTGCTCAGCGGGGAGTCTGCTTCTCCCTCTCCCTCTGCCTGCTGCTCTGCCTACTTGTGCTCTGTCAAGTAAATAAAATCTTTTTTAAAAAATAAAAAAATAAAAATAAAATCAAATTTTTTTTTAGTAATTTTTTTTTTAAGATTTTATTTATTTATTTATTTATTTATTTATTTATTTATTTATTTATTTATTTGTCTGTCAGAGAGAGAGAGCATAAACAGGCAGAGAGGCAGGCAGAGGCAGAGGGAGAAACAGGCTCCCCGCCGAGCAAGGAGCCCGATGCGGGACTCGATCCCAGGACCCTGGGATCATGACCTGAGCCGAAGGCAGCTGCTTAACCAACTGAGCCACCCAGGCGTCCCTTTTTTAGTAATTTCTATATCCAACATGGGCTCAAACTTAGGACCCTGAGATCAAGAGTCCCATGCTCTTCTGGCTGAGCCAGCCAGGGCCCCCTAGCAGATTTTTTTTTTGAGGGGTAGGTTCCTTTTGGATTTTCTTCACCTGTAATCCCGTTGTCTACAAATAAAGACAGTTTACTTCTTCTTTTCTGATTTTTCCATCTTTTATTTCTTTTACTGTTATAATTTATTATTATTATAAAAGTAATTTAGCTGCTTTTACACCAGTCTTCAACTGAAATGATCCTCTAATCTAGGAAGACACTTTCCTGTGGCTTTAAGGGCCTCACCGACCCAGTGGTGAGGCCCCAGGGAGGACTAACCGTGGCCCAGGCCTGTGGGGTGGAAATGAGGCAAAGGGGTGGACCTGGATGTGCTCCCGGCTCCTAGTGAAGCACCCACCCTGAGAGCCTATGTATCCAGCTATGTCCTCCTGGGGGAGGACAGCCAGCAGCCCCGCACCTGATCCAGGATGTGGGCTTGGGGCCTGGTGCCTTTGCTGGGATGCAGCTGGCACTGTGCTCCCAGCCCAATGTTGATCCAAGCATCAGGATGCGTTCCACACATGCCAGGTCCCACCGCAAGCTTTCAGGGACTCCCATGGGCATCAGATGTCACCCTGGGGGCAGAGTCTCTCTCACATGCCCTGTGGGCATTGGGGCTGCCTTGCCCTGAGTAGTTCAAGGCCCTGTTCCTTAGCCAGGGCTCCTGGGCTGAGCATCTGTCTCCGCAGGACACAGGGACAGGGCAGTAGGTGCTACTGGTGGTGACGCTACCATCTGTTGCAGGGCTCGACATGGAGGAAGGCAAGGAAGGAGGCACGTGGCTGGGCATCAGCACACGGGGGAAGCTGGCTGCACTCACCAACTACCTGCAGCCACGGCAGGATCGGGATGCCCGGGGCCGAGGTACCATGGGGCTCTGGTGGAGGGGGCGGGGCAGGGGGGCGGGTTTTCCTCCGGCACATGTGGACCAGGAGGAGGAGGAAGGGGAAGCGGGGTGTTTCCGGCTCTGAGGCCCACTGGCTGGCATCACTGTGGGAACCCCCACTCTGCCTGGCCCACGCAGCCCCTGCCTGCACAGACATGGTTGGCCCCTCTCAGGGAACAAACACTCTCCACATTTGTGCCCCAGGCCAAAGTGTCATGTCTGGCTGTTGTCATTGTCCCCCCACCTGTCAGATGTTTGCAGAGCAGTATCCCCCAGGAAGACAGCTCCATGGACACGCATTGTCCCCACTGAAGATGTTTTCTTCTCATCCTGTACTTCCATTTCTGGCGTAATGGCAGAAAAAAAATTAATAAATAAAACCCAACAAAAACAGAGTTCTCGGTGCAGACCTCCTTAGCTGCCAGGTCAGTGAGGTATGGCTGGTGTGGGGGGTTAAGTTTAGCCCGCAGTGGCCCCGCGTCAGTCTCCCCAGGATGAGGGACTCCGCCCTGCCGCCTCGGCCACGTGTGTCTGTCCCCTGCCCACAGGTGAACTTGTGACCCACTTTCTGACTACAGACATGGACAGCTTGTCCTACTTGAAGAAGGTCTCTGCGGAGGGCCACCTGTACAACGGCTTTAACCTCATAGCCGCCGACCTGAGGTGGGTCTGCTGGGAGGGAGATGGCAGCCCACTGGGCACAGCCGCGGGGCTGAGCTGTGGGCTTGACAGAAGTGGGGTTCCCACTCTGCCACCCAGCTTGGGGTACCGTGGCAGCCTCACACCTGGTGGGCATGGTGAGGGTCCCCAGGGCTGACTGACTGCTGCGGAGACTCAGGGAATGGAGCCCGGGCTTCCGGTGGCCGCATTAGGGCCGCCGGCCCCCTCATGCCATCCTCTTGCCATCCCGGTGGCATGACTGCAGTGGGCATCTCCAGTCATGGGGGGCACCCCTGGCCCATGCCAGTCCCTTGCCCCTGAGGTCTCCTGCACAGGCCTGTGGCTCAGGAGTGCCCTGTGGCTGAGGAGTGGCACCTCAATTGCCCTGTTCTCCAGGTGCGCAGAGGTGCCCCAGGCTGGAGGAGGAAGGTCCCCAGCAGCCCAGCATTCCTGGCGGTCGGGTGCTGCTGAGCTCCGGGGCCTCCCGGTGGCTTCCTCAGGGCGGTGTGTCCGAGCACGTGGCGTGGCTCATCTCACGTTCTGCGAGGGGCTCAGTGGGCAGCTCCCAGGGCCTGCCTGGAGTTGTCAAAAGGAGCGACAGAGCTGTCCCAGCTGCCCATGGGCCCCCTTGCCAGAGTACACGGAGGCTGTGCTGCACAGTTATTTGGGGGAAGTCTTCTCCTTCCTGGAGTTGGGTGGATAGGCAAGGAGCAGAGGCAGGAGGAAGGGGGGCCCCAAGAGGCCTGGAGCCTCAGGGGTGCCGGTGCTGGCTGAGAGTCAGGAGGCAGGTGGCTGGAATCTGGCAGGGTGCCCGTGGCCAGCGGGGTGTTGCCAGGCCCCGTGAAGCGCAGGGGTGCAGCAGTAGCCAGCAATTACCCGCATGGCCGTGTGGGGGCGGATGCCGGGCCCTTCCTGTGCAGCACCTGGCACATGATCACAGCCGCCCTGTGTGCACCTGCTGCGGCCGAGCTCCGAAGGGCCGCTGACGTAGCTGAGACCCTGCTGGTGTGTGATGGGGCTGGGGTCCCCTGGTGCTTCTCTGGGCTACTGGCTCGGGTCCAGCTGCCCCTGGAGATAGTAGCCCCATCCCACCAAGTGGGCACCAGGTTGGGGGCACTGTTGACAGCCTTGGTGCGTAAGGCAGATCATGGCAGGTGGGAGAGTGGCAATGCCATAGCCGCGAAGGGTGGCCAGAGTGGAGAGGCCCTGGCGGGGTGTCCTCACCTCGGGTGCCCCAGGGCCCATGTGCATCTCCTAGAGGAGGCCCTCACGGAGTGGCTCATGGATTCAGGCATTGGGTGGGAACAGCCTGACTAAGGCAGCCGGGGTGGTCTGTGCTCCCTCCCACATTTTACTTTTTTTTTTTTTTTTTTAGAGTTTTATTTATTTATTTGAGAGAGAACAAGCTGGGGAAGAGGCAGAGGGAGAGAGAGAAGCAGCCTCCCTGTGAACAGGGAGCCTAATGCGGGGCTCAATCCCAGGACCCTGGGATCACGACCTGAGCGGAAGGCAGACCCTTAACCGGGTGAGCCACCCAGGTGCCCCCTCCCACACTTTACAGATGTGGCCTAGGAATTGCAGGGGTTTTGTGACTTTGTCCTTCAGTGAAGTGAGCATCCATCATCCTGCCCTCCTGCCCTCCCCTTGTGCACCCCCGCTGCCGATACCCCAGAGGTCAGCGGAGGTGGTCAGCTTCCACCGTGGGAGGTGGTCAGTACCCTGCGGCGGGCACATGACCAGACACCTGGCCTGAGCCTACCTCCTCCCACAAGGAGCCCCAGGCCCACTGTGCCTGGAGTGTCCACCGCATGTGGCTCGCTCAGCCCCACTCCTGCTGCATGGATCGACGCATTGATGTGGAGGCCACAGTGGCCATGGGAGGAGGTGGGCGCTGGCATGGGCATTTGCTGCCCCAGGCCCTCTCCCCCACACCACGGGCAGCTTCCGTGCCCTCCTTGCTCCCCCTGTGCAGGGACCACCTTGCTTGTCATTCTCTTACATCTGACCCGGTCTGGGAGACCAGTAGCCCAGCAGGACTCAGTGCTCAGCAACTGTGTCAAGTGGCTGGGTGACGAGGGCCGTGTGCTCTGAGTGGACACCTGCACGGGCACGCAGCTCCCACAGGTGGGCTTGGACCCCTCCGTGCCTGAACAGTTCTCCTGGTTCCTGGGGCCTCAAGTTCAGAGCCTGCCTCCCTAGACACAGCCTTCAAGGACAGCTGGTGGCCAGGGCAACCGAGGGAGTCGGCAGTGAACAAGCAGCCCCAGTGGTAGGTGCCGGAAGGAAGTCAGGGTCAAGAAGAAGAGCGTCTCATCGCCGTCATGGCCGGTCCCTGACCAAGCATGGCCGGAGTGGGTGTCCAATCCATGGGTCTTCACGCTTTCTAGCTTTTTGCCTATAAACAAAATTTCTGAAGTCATTAGCTAGTTATCTTAAATGAGCCAGAGGCTGTGGGGAGGAAGAACAGGAGCAGAATATGAAGCCACCTGGGGCGCAGCCGGAGGGACTCCCTGGCCGCCCCACCCGGCCTTTTCATTGCAATGGTTCATCCTGGAGGCTCTCAGGTCCCCATGTGGCGTTCTCTGCACCTGCAGGCGGGAAGGCGGCTCACAGCAGGAAGAGTCCTTCTCTAGTTTGCAGAGAAGGCAGTTTCAAGGAAGATTTACTATGGTATTTACAAGCGGGAACGTTTTCAGCTCCGAGCCGTTTGAACTATTTTTAAATGCACACTCAGCACATAGAAGTAGGCAAATGGGATCTTCGGTGCTTTGTTCAGAAGCCTCTGCCCTGGGGGATCCCAGTGTGTCTGGAGGTGTCCGGAGATGGGCTGTGGGGGTGGGCACTGGTGTCTGCGGGCACAGTGAGGTCATTAACGCATGAGGCCTGCACGGGGACATGCATTGAGGCAGGAGGGTCTTCTAGACGCTGCCCCTCCCAGGCTGCTTCCAGGCTGGTGGTCTCTGTGGTGAGCCAGGGGTCTCAAAGATCCTGTGAGGCCCCTGGGAGGCTGGGGCCCTGACTAGCTCCCATTGTGGTTGAAGCGAGCCATGGGCCCTGTGCTGGGGATGGGACTGTGGAGATCGGGCTGTGAGAGATTTGGGCGCCCCATGGCTCCCATCTGACCCTGTCTCTCCTCCTGTCCACAGCACAGAGAAGGGAGATGTCATTTGCTACTATGGAAACCGAGGGGAGCCCGAGCCAGTCGTCCTGGCCCCAGGTAAGCCTACTCTGGTGGGCGGTGACAAGCTGGGGGTGCTTCTGTGGGGACACTTCTGTATTTTTCAGGGCCTGGGGCCCGGTCACATTTCTCTTTTGGGATTATGCTCCTTGGCCATTGGTGTGCTTTACACCCTCATAGTGGCCGATGGCCTACACCTGATCCACATGTCAGGCTACCCACAGCCAGAGCCACATTCTCCTAGACCGGAGCCCGTGACTGCCCAGGGAGAATTGAAAACTGAAACTGTGTCCACAAAAAGACACAGAGGTTCCTCCTACCCCCAGTTTTGTGTGTTGGCCCAGAGGCCTTTGTGGAAGCATCTGGAAACCACCCCGGTGATGCCCTCTCTCAGTTCTCAGTACTTGAGATCCTGTGACTGGAGATGCTTGTTTCCTGCTAAAGGGAGGAAGGAAGGGACAGAGAGAGGGAAGGTGGAAGGGAGGGAGCAAGTTCGTTTCAAATACGTCAGGTCGTTTCTCTGAGCTTGACCCTGCCTGATCGTGTCACTTTTTAAAAATAATAGCTTTATTGAGATGTAATTCACATATCATACAATGTACTCACTTACACTGTACCTTTCAGTAGGTCTTAGTTTATCCACAAAGGTGTGCATCTATCATTGCTATGGAAGTCACCCCAAAAAGAAGCCCCTGTCCCCATTAGCAGTCACCCCCCATACACGCTCCACCCCTCAGTCCCAGACAACCACTAACCTACTTTCAGTCTCTGTGGATTTGCCTGTTCTGGACATTTCGTACAAGTGTAATCATCCGATATGTGGCCTTTTGTGACTGGCTTCTTTCTTTCTTTTTTTTTTATTAACATATATTATTTATTTCAGGGGTACAGGTGTGTGATTCATCAGTCTTACACAATTCACAGCTCTCACCATAGCACATACCCTCCCCAATGTCCATCCCCCAGCTACCACATTCCTCCCACCCCGCTCCACTCCAGCAACCCTCAGTTTGCTTCCTGAGATTAAGAGTCTGTTACGGTTTCTCTCCCTCTCTGGTTTCATCTTGTTTTATTTTTCCCTCCCTTCCCCTATGATCCTCTGTCTTATTTCTCAAATTCCTCATATCAGTGAGATTGTACTATAGTTGTCTTTCTCTGATTGAGTTATTTCACTCAGCATAATACCCTCTAGTTCCATCCACGTTGTCGCAAATGGCAAGATTTCGGGATTTTTGATGGCTGTATAGTATTCCATTGTGTGTATATATATATATATATATATATATATATATACCACATCTTTTTTGTCCATTCATCTGTTGATGGACGTCTAGGCTCTTACCATAGTTTGGCTATTGTGGACATTGCTGCTATAAACTTTGGGGTGCACATGCCCCTTCGGATCACTACATTTGTACCTTTAGGGTAAACACCCAGTAGTGCGATTGCTGGGTCATGGGTAGCTCTATTTTCAACTTTTTGAGGAGCCTCCATACTGTCTTCCAGAGTGGCTGCACCAGCTTGCATTCTCACCAACAGTGTAGAAGGGTTCCCCTTTCTTTGCATCCTCGCCAACACCTATTGTTTCCTGACTGATTAATTTTAGCCATTCTGACTGGTGTGAGGAGGTATCTCACTGTGGTTTTGATTTGTATTTGACTGGCTTCTTTCTTAGCATCATGTTTTCAAGGTCTGTCCTTGTTGTAGCACGAATTAGGTCTTCATTCCTTTTTACAGCTGAATAATACTCCATTGTCCAGATAGTCTACATTTTGTTTTTCCATTCAACTGGTTGATGGAACCTTGGGTTGTTTTCAGCTTTCGGCCATTGTGGATCATGCTGCTGTGAACATTTTTTCTAAGTTTTTTGGAGGGGACCTGTGTTTTCCTCTCTTTTATGCATATACTTAGGAGTGGCTGTGCTGGATGGTAAGGTGACTGTTTAACCCCTTCGGGGAACTGCCAAACTGTTTTCCAAACCAGCTGTACCATTTACATCCCCACCAGCAGCATATGAGGTTCTAATTTTTCCACATCCTCACTAGCAGTTATTATTGTCTTTTTTTTAAAGATTATTGAAATTAAAAATAATAATAATCTTTACACCCAATGTGGGGCTCAAACTCAAAACCCTGAGATCAAGGGTCTCATGCTCCCCCGATGGAGACAGCCAGGCGTCCCTGTCTGTCCTTTTGATTACAGCCATCCTAGCAGGTATGAAGCGGTATCTCCTGGTGATTTTGCTTTGCGTTTCTCTGATGGCAAATGATATTGAGCATCTTTTCATGTGCTTATGGGTCATTTGTATGTCTTCTTGAAAAAATGTCTATTTAGATCCTTTGCCCATTTTTTTAAAAGATTTTATTTATTTATTTAACAGAGAGAGATCACAAGTAGGCAGAGAGGCAGGCAGAAAGAGAGAGGGGGAAGCAGGCTCCCCGCTGAGCAGAGAGCCCGATGCGGGGCTCCATCCCAGGACCCTGAGATCATGACCTGAGCCGAAGGCAGAGGCTTTAACCCACTGAGCCACCCAGGCGCCCCGATCCTTTGCCCATTTTTAAATTGGGTTGCTTGTATTTTTATTTTTGAGTTGTAGTTCTTTTTCTCTTTTTTGAGATTTCATTTTTTTATTTTGTTTTTTTTTTTTAAAGATTTTATTTATTTATTATTATTTTTAAAGACCCTATTTACTCATTTGACAGAGAGAGATCACAAGCAGGCAGAGAGGCAGGCAGAGAGAGAGAGGAGGAAGCAGGCTCCCCGCTGAGCAGAGAGCCCGATGCTCGATCCCAGGACCCCGACATTGTGACCTGAGCCTAAGGCAGAGGCTCCAACCCACCGAGCCATCCAGGCACCCCTAAGATTTTATTTATTTAAGGACGCCCGGTGGCTCAGTCGGTTAAGCATCTATCTTCAGCTCAGGTCATGATCCTGGAGTTCTGGGATCGAGTCCTACTCAGCGGGGGCGGGGGGCTGCTTCTCCCTTTCCTTCTGCTGCTCCCCCTGCTCGTGCTCTCTCTCTCTCACTCTGTCAAATCAATAAATAAAATATAAAAAAAAAGATTTTATTTATTTATTTGAGAGAGAGCATGAGTGGGGGGGAAGGGGCAGAGGGAGAAGCAGACTCCCCGCTGAGCAGGGAGCCCGATGTGGCACTTGATCCCAGGACCCTGGGACTGTGACCTAAGCCGAAGGCAGATACCCAGGCACCCGTAAGATTTTATTTTTAAGTAATCTCTGTGCCCAACATGGGGCTGGAACTTAACAACCCTAAGGTCAAGAGTCACTGGCTCTTCCAACTGAGCCAGCCAGGTGCCTCAAGTTGTACTTCTTTATATATTCTAGGTACCAGTCTTGTATCAGATGTATGATTTGCAAAAATTATCTCCCCTTCTGTGGGTTTTCTTTTCACTTTCTTGTTGATGTCTTTTGAGGCACATCATTTAAAATTTTGATGAAGTCCACTTTATTTCTTTTCTTCTGTTGCTCATGCTATTGGTGTCATGTTTAAGAGATCATCGTTTAATCTAAGGTTGGTAGCTTTTCTCCTATGTGTTCTTATAAAGGTTTGTAGTTTTAGGCTTTATGTTTAGATCTATGAGACATTTTGAATAGATTTTTATGTATGGCGTGAGGTAGGGATTCCACTTCATTATCAGCATGTGGTTACCAGGTGCCCAGCACCACTATTGGGTAGTCTTCCCTGCTTCTCTTGATGGATGAAGCACAATGATACCCAGCCTGGTGGCCCAGCAGAGCCCAGGCTGTCTTCCTTGGAAGTGGCTGCAATCACCTCAGACTCAGTCAAGATCCTCACCCTGTGAGGAGCAGCAGCAGAGGGTGGTGGCTTCCTGTCTTCAGTGCATCCTTCGAGGTGCCTGACTCCAAGTTCACCTGCCACTGCTGCCGGAGGCTCCAGGGGCACCTCCACTTCAAGGCCGTGCCTCTCCTTTTTTTTGACATGAGAAACCCTTCTCTTTTTTGTCACACATTCTTTTAACTCCCTGAGAACATGTTCTGAGAAAGTTGTGCTGAGACCCTATGGTTCCCCAGGTCAGGGTCCTGGCCAGTATAGACTAGAGGTGGGCCCTGCCCCCTCCCACTGAGTTGAGGCCATTCTGATGTTGGCAGACTCCCTAACCACTGACTGATATCCAGCAGGTACCCCTCTGGCCTCAGGTTGCTATTCTCCCACCCTTGACCTACTCAGGCAGATCCACACCTTACAGCTTTTTGCTAGCTTAGAGATGGGAGTGAGATAGGGAGGTGGTTCCTTCTTGAGGTTCCCCTTTCTTTTGCCTTGTTGGAATTCAGGTCATTGATTCCCTATTATTCTGTCCATCAAGCCTGCTTGGCACTTGTGCGTCAGGTCTCCTGTGAGTGTCCTGCTATGCTCAGTTCTCCACCCCTCACCACACAGACGGGACAGGAATGTGCATAGAGAAGATGCTAAAGTGTGGGGTGGTCTGGGCCCCTTGCCCAGTGCTGGGTGGGTGGGTGGGCTGGCAGGCACTTACCCTGAATTCCCGCAACGGGGCCTCTGCCCTGGCTGGGCTGTCCCCTCCCCTGCAGGGACCTATGGACTAAGCAATGCGCTGCTGGAGACACCCTGGAGGAAGCTGTGCTTTGGGAAGCAGCTCTTCCTGGAGGCCGTGGAGCAGAGCCAGGCGCTCCCCAAGGATGTCCTCATTGCCCAGCTCCTGCATGTGCTCAACAATGACGAGGCGTGAGTAGGCGGAGCCTGCTGGGGCGAGCAGAGGGTCTCTGTTCTTCTCTAGCCCTGGGACATAGAGGCAGGCAGGCAGGCTGTGCTGCCCTGCGAGGCTTGTGGAGGTGACTGGGGCCAGCTCCTCAGCCAGGGGGAGCCTGATAGGCATACTGTTTTTTGCTCCTCTCCTAACTACTCCCCTCCTGGGCCAGTGCGCTTGGAAGCTCAATGCTCTCAGAGGCTTGATGTGGGCCTGTGTGGGGCAGAGAGTAGCTGGAGATTCCCCATGTCTGCACAAAACTGGTGAGATTCTAGAAAACTCCAGGTGCTTAGCAAACCACAGAAGCAAGCAGCCAGCATGGGAGCTCCTGACCCAGCTTCTCTAAGGTACCTCCGTGGCCTCTGCACATAGTACCTGCCTCAGAGATGTCCGTTCTCACGCCCCCCCCCCCCCGCCCTGGTGTGTCCTGACCATCCCACCTGGGGGTCAGAGGTGCTAGCAGGCCAAGCTACCTTCCTCCCATGCTGCAACATGGCCCATACTCAGGCCAGTCCCCTATCCTGCCGAGATGCCCTGGCAGCCCTTCAGAGAGCCCCCACAGGCTGCCTCCCACTCCTCTCTACTGGAACCCTTCCCTGCCCCTCACTTACTCTCTCTCTCCTTTTGGAATCACGAACCAGGGCACCTTCAGCCTCAGCATAGCCACCCCTCAGGGAAGCCCTACTTGGGCTGGTCCAGCATCCTATGCTCAGCTGTAGGTCACGTGGCCCTCGGTCCCTGTCACCCCCGCTGGCCAGAAATGGGGTCCTGGCCGCTTTGACAGCTGTGGTCCCAGCGCCAGCTTCAGTGGCCGGTAAGCTACAGGGCTCAAGTGGGCTCCTGTCACGTGGAGAGATGCCCATAGGGTACCTCTTGGGGTAGGCAGGGAGTGTGTGTGGCCAGGGACCCCTCAGCCAGGCCCCTGCCCCACAGCGCCCCAACCACATGGACCTCACCAAGACAGGAAAGTGAGTTTGCTCTGAGAGATTGCTTCTGTCCTTCCTTGGGGTGGGGGCCCTGCACAGCTCTTACCAGATGGACCCCCCAAGCCCCCCCCAGCATTTTCAGATTCAGCAGAGCCTTCCCCAGTGCTGAGCTCACAGGTGCTCCTGTCCCTGGGTCCTGGAAAAGCTCCTGGGGGCCCTGGTGGGGGGAGTTGGCCTGGCAGTCCCTGTCTGGCAGCCTGGGCCCAGTGACGGAGCCCTAAATAAAAGACTGGACTGAGATTTGAGGCCTTCAGCAGAAAAGTGCCCAGAACAGCCCCTGTGGCTCCCCCAGACCGCCTTGTGAGGCTGTTCGGCTCCTTGGGCACTGCAGGCGTTGAGGATGGCAGGTGGGGCTGTGGGTGGGTGGTAGGGGCTGGCGGTGACTCCTCCTCTGTTCTTCCAGGCAGCTGCCAGACCCGGCCATCGAGGACCAGGGCAGGGAGTATGTGCAGCCCTTCCTGAGCAAGTACTCAGCTGTGTGTGTGCGGTGCCCGGGCTATGGCACCAGGTATGAGGGGCACCAGGAACGCTGGGTGCGTTCAGCCCTGTCCCATGAGGAACCCGGCCTTCCCTGAGCTTTGTGGATCCCAGAGCCTCTGCCCTGTCTGAAGGCAGCTGCCATTTCAGCTTGGGGCGGGCGTGGGGGGGCTATGGGACCAGCAGAAACCACAGTTGACGGCTATGCGTGAAACGCTCGCAGGCTCCCAGGGACACTGCAGAAATGGTTCCTGGGCTGCTTCCTGCTCCCTCCGCAGCCATGCTGGGGCTGGGATGGCTGTGGGCGCCCTCGGGTTGCCAGATCCCTGTGGGCCCAGAGGTCCCACCACCTGGCTCTTCCCCTCACTTGCCCTGTGTCCTTGGGTCTGTTACATTCTGTGTGTGACCAGGGCAGGAATTAGGTCATCTCAGCCTGGGGACATCACCCAAGAAAAGGGTAACTTCTGGTCTCAGCCACAGGGTGGGGGGGAATGCCTGGGAAGGAGAAGCTGTTGGCACAGGTGTCTGCTGTCCCAGCAAGTTCCTTCTTGGTCTCTCTCCTTCCTGGGCAGAGGAAGATTGGCTCTGTGTGTCTGGGAGGCCCAGCCCATCCCTGTGATTCTGTCTGGGGAAGCCTACCTGCTGTACTTGGAGGTGGGTGGGCTGCTGGACCAGCCAGGATGCCCTAGGAGTGCTGTTGTGCACCCGGCCCACCTGGCCTGGAGGCAGATTGTGGCCTTGTGCAAAGCAACATCTTCCTGGATTCGGCTTGCACCAGGCCCCGCGGGGACCAGCCTTGTGCCCGGCTGGTGACCTGCAGTGTGGACTGTGATGGATAGGCCAAGCTCTTAGGGGCCTGTGGCCACTAAGGACGCAGGGATGGGGTGCTTGGGTGGTGACAAGTGCTGAGAGATGCCACGATGATATCGCATGTACCCTGGGTACATGGTGAGGTCACACATAATGCTTGGTTTTCGAGTTCAGGTTGGCCTGAGTCTTCCATCCTCCAGGAAATGACAGCTTCGAGCCCTCTAGCTGGGGGATGGGATGGTAGGCAGGGCCAGGGTGGTGTCAACGCCCAGCACTGATGCTCCAGGGCCCAAGGGTTGTAAGCCTGAATGGTGGCCTTTCCGTTCTCAGGCTTTTCCCTTGGCAGGTGGCGGGGCATCCGTTCTCTCAGGCTTCTCCATCACAGACGTCTTTTCTCGACTAAATTACATGCTCACGTGTACTCACACGCATGAGGTGGAGTGCCAGGTCTGCTCCCTGGCCAGGTGTGTGGCTGCTGGGTCCAGCCCCGACTGGCATCCCCAGTCTTCGGCATGCATGTGCCCGCTCTGGGTGTCAGCCTGCACTGGGGCTGCTTGGGGACCTGGTGCCTTCCTTCTCTCGGGGTGAGACAGGTGCTAACAAAGTGAGGACTGGCCTTGGGGACGGCTGGCAGGAGGAGAGAAGGTGCGCTGAGTATTTGGGATGGGTAGTGGGGGAGGAGGACAGGAGAGGATTCCTGGTGACAGAGGCCCCATTTGGGGCTCTGCCAGGCAGGCAGGGGGCTGAGGGCAGAGGGCTGAACATGGGCCCCCTGCTCTCTTTCAGAACCAACACGGTCATCCTCGTGGACGCGGACGGGCACGTGACCTTCACAGAGCGTAGCATGCTGGACAAGGACCCCTCCTGCTGGGAGACCAGCACCCACGAGTTTAAGCTGCAGAGCTAACCCCTCTCCGTGGGTGTGGCCATTGGGCTCCTGGAAGGCCATCTCGAGGACCAGTGTGGATAGGAACCTTCTGTAGCTACACGCACCGCCTGCGACTTGGCCAGCATCCCCCAGGACCAGGGCCCTCTGGTGTTTCCGTGACCTGTCCGTGTCCAGCTCAGGGTCTGCCCTTACGCCAATGGGAGCAACAGAGTCCTGTAGCCAGGCCTGGGGCAGGCCCAGGTGTGCTGTGCGTGTGTGAAGGCACCTGGGCCTGCCCCCTGTCCAGGCACAGAGGCTCACACTCAAGCACATGCTTCCACGCACGCCTGCAGGTGCATGGGCACACGCACACACATGTACAGGTAACAGACGGGCACGCACATGCTCAGTCGCACACGCCATCCCTAGCATACACGCGTATGCATGCCAGGCAGGCAGATGTGCCTCTCACATCCGCAGGTGCTGCTGGCCAGTGGGTCTTTGCTTTGATCAAAACAACAGGGTGTAGACTTTTGTTTAAAACTGGCTCCCTCTCTCCTGGGCCTAGTCCACTTCTGGACAGCTAGACTTGCTCTTGGAAAGGGTGCTGAGGGATGAGGAGAACCCCAGAAAAACCCACTGTCCTAACAGAAGCACAGGCTGGTTGGTGGTCCTTCGTGCCCTTGGGGGTCTCCTGTGTGCATGGGGTGGCCCTGTATGGGGAGGAGGGTGGTCCTGCTTGAAGCACCAGGGGTCCTGTGTATGCGAGGGCACCTTGGTAGGCTCTCAGGCACCTACCTGCCCATTGGGGGTCATGGGTCTTGGGCAGGCCCTCTCAGTGAGAGGACACAGCCAACCTTTGCTGTTTCCCTTCTCCTTGGGGAGTCAGACTTCATAGGAATCTGTACTTGAACGTGAGACCTTGATAATAAAACTCTGAGGCTGTGGTGAGTCAGTGCATTTCAGGTCCTTGTGTGATGGGGACAACTGTGCAAGGGGTCAGTAGGGCTGCTCTCCTGGTCTGCAGGAGCTCCCAAGGCACACTTACCGGAACAAGCCTCTTCCCACTTTCTTCTTTTGCTCAGCGGTCTCTGAGCACCATGATGGAAACCCGAGGGGCCATCGGTCTGTCCATCTGTCTGTCCTTGGGCAGAGGCTGGGGTTCGAGAGAGCCTGTGTGCATGGGACACAGTGGGTGCCAGTTACAGGGCCTCCTGAGCTGGGCCGAGGGGCCAGGGACTCATCTGTGTGTAGTGAGGAGCCCTTGGGGACCTCCCCAGGGAGTGGTGTGGTCAGGCCTGCACTTGGGGTAGACTCTGGAGGCTAGGGGTTGGTAGGAATGGATGGGTTTCAGCGCAAGGGGGCAAGTGGAGTCTGTCTCAACCCCAGGACCCTGGTTTGTGGCAAGCACTCAGGAGTTCCTGTCCCTAGCCCAGGCTCAGCATCAGGGGGTCCCATGTGTGTCCAGGGCTGAGACCCAGGCTTCCATTGGCCTTTGCAGTTGACCCCCCAACTTGGGGGGGGTCAGTGAGAGCTCGGAGTGGGGTGTAGACCTGCACCCGGCCCCACTTGCCTTCTCAACCCTTCCCTCTTCCCACCCTGAGCACCCCTCAGGGGCCTGATGCCCTCCTTGGCTCACTTTGAACTCAGAGGAAAAGTGCTTGAGCATGGGCAGGTTTGAATGGGGCCGCCCGTGGTGGCATAGCCCACACCCCCAGGCCCAGGGGCAAACACTTGTTGGCTGAGCCACACCGAGCCAGTATCTCAGCCCAGGCACTGCCGATGCCATTCATCTCCCTCAGTGCCCCACGCTAGCATCTACCCTGGCCAGGCATGTCTGCCCTCGGGGGGACCACTGGGCTGGTGCAAAGCCATCTGGAGAGCTTTCCCTGATGTTTGTCTCTACCCCAGGGACCGGGCCTATACAGGGATACCCCAGCCCTCAACCTGCCCTGGGCTCCCCAAATGCCTGAGCCCCCTGAAGAAGGGGCAGCCCAAGACGTAATTCTATTGTTATGCATTGAGTTGTGCCCCCCAAAAGATCTATTGGCATCCTAGCCCCTGTATCTCAGAATGTGACCGTATTAGGGTCTTTACAGACGTAATCAAGATAAAATGAAGTCATTAGAGTGGGCCCCAATCAAGTATGACTGATGTCCTTATAAAAAAGGGAAAATTTGGACACGGGGACACACATGCATGCAGGCAGAATGCCCTAGACCGGAGCTATGCTCTCCCATGCCAAGAAACTACCAGAAGCTGAGAGAGAGACCTGGAACAGGTCCTTCCTTGGTGCCTTTACAGGGAGCGTGGCTCTGCCAACACTTTGATCTCAAACTTCTGGCCTCCAGAACTGTGAGACAATAAATTTCTGTGGTTTAAGCCACTCATTTGTGGTACTTTGTTATGGCAGCTCTAGCAAACTAATACCTTTGTGACCTTCATTTTACAGATGAGGAAATTGAGGCTTGGGGGGGATACCATAACAGTGTCTCAGTCCCTGGGGACCTAGGGAGGCAGAGCCATGAGGCCAGGAAGGAGCATGAGGACAAGGCGCGTCTTGGAGTGTCTTCCCTTTTAGGCTCATGGTTCTCCCATGTTGATTTCACCTGCTGCCCTGCACCACCCCCCACCCATCACCTCATTTATCATGCTTCTGCCACTGCCCTTGGTCGTGCTTTCTGCACAGCTTCTGCCCCAGGGCCTTAGCACTTGCTGTCCCTTCTGGTTGAAGAACACTTTTCCTTATATATCTAAACCACACTCTCCCTCACATCCTGCAGCTATTTAGTAAAGTCTTGGGGAGGCATCCCATCTGAAGCTGCAGTCTGCCCGGCCTTGGTCCCTGCTCTGTTTTCTGTAGCAGTTAGCACGGTGACATGCTGTGTGTTTTGCTTGATTGTTTCTTGTGTGTCTCCCTGTCAGAACAAGAGATTCAGGAAGGCAAGGCCATTCTTCTCTTGTCCATCACTGTATCCCGATGCCGAGGCCAGGTAGACATTTGAACCAAAAATGACATAGCTGGCACTTCCCAGGCCCCCATTTATTTAGGCCTTGAAGTGAGACACTTACGTGGTTAAAAGGTACCCTGGGAAGCTGTGCCTTCTAGAAGTGCTTTTGACATGCCACACAGAAGGCCTAGACCTGACCTTAGCATGGCTTAGCTAGTCCTCAGATGTGTTGGATCCTTGAGTCCCCAACATGGCCCTCTTTTCCCAGATGGAGGGGGAATTCATCTCCTTTTCAAGATTTTTTTTTTTTTTTTAATTTGACAGAGAGGGAGAGATCACAAGTAGGCAGAGAGGCAGGCGGCTGGGGGGGGGCAGGAAGCAGGCTCCCTGCTGAGCAGAGAGCCCGACACGGGGCTCGATCCCAGGACCCTGAGATCATGACCTGAGCCAAAGGCAGAGGCTTTAAACCACTGAGCCACCCAGGCACCCCTCACCTCCTTTTCAGATGCCCCTTCCTAGATGAGCTGCTTCTGCTCTCTGGCTCTAAGTCAGCCAGTTGAAGTATGTTGGCATGGAGGCTGGAGGTATGGAGCTGACTGATATGGAAGCCAAGTCTGAGTAAATACGACCAGCCCAGGAATGCAGCCTGGCCTTGAGGCTTGTCATGGCAGGCCTGAGCTCCTGGCCTTCGGCCTGCAGAAACACCCCTCCTCCCCACCCCACCACCAACCAACACCTGATCTTTCGGTCTCATCTGCCAGCAGATAGCATCATCCAGGTCCTTTAGCAGAGACCTGGCTCATGGGTGAGCTGGGCTCAGGTGGAAACATAGGAGCCCAGAGGGAAAAGTTTCTTCCCTCAGTTTGGGTTAGAACTTCAGCTTCTAGGCATCCACCTGAGGCTGGAGTCAGATGGGGATTGTGGGAGGTCATGTGGGAAGGCCATGTGGGAAGCCAGCTGTAATGTGTTGGTCTAAGGTCTCAAGTCAGAGGCAACTCACCAAGCAATAAAGTGGAGAGTTCGCTAAGGCTGGATGGTGGCATGCTAAGGGTTCCGATGAGCTCTGACCACTGGGCCAAGGAGAGCAGTGGGCCCAGCCACAGGGAGGCTGGCCTCCTCTGGCCAAATCCAGGAGCTAGAACCTCATGGGGCTTGGTCACATTTTTATTGTGAAGTGCCTGGTGCTGACTACTGGGGCAGCCGGGTGAACAGAAATGGGCAGAAAGGGAAGGGCCTGGATAGGCCTCTAGCTTCCTCAACCTGCAACACTCTCTCACCACCTTTTTTAACCTTTTCATTTTGAAATGATTTCAACTTACTAAAAACTTGAAAAACTAGAACAAAACATTCCAGTGTCCTTCACCCAGTCCCCCCAAATGTTAACACCCCACCTCTAGCTATATAGTAAAATGATTACAACCAGGAAATTTGCACTGATACATCACTACCAGCTAATTTACAAGCCTGATTTGAATTTTACCAGTTGTCCCACTTCTATCCCTTTCCTGAGCCAGGTTCCAGTACAGGGTCCAGATCCCACATCGCATTTAGTTGTGTCCCCTGTAATTGAAGACAGCTCCTCAGTGTATCTTTGACTTGAATGATCAGATCCCACATCACATTTAGTTGTGTCCCCTGTAATTGAAGACAGCTCCTCAGTGTATCTTTGACTTGAATGATCTCGACCTGCCAGTTTTTTGGTAGAATGTCCCTCATTTGGGTTTGTCTGATCTTTCATTCAGGTTTTGCCTTTTGGGTAGAAATACCAATAAGTGATGCATGTCCTTCTCAGGAGGCCCACAATATGTCCCTTTACTGGCGCTGACTTTTGTCTTCATTTTTATTGAGGTATAATTAATATACTATACAACAAACATCTTCAAAGTATAAATTTGATAAGTTTGGATGTGTATACATTTGGTGGTGAACTCGATCACTTGGCTACCTGGTTGTCTCTCAGGTTTTTCTCCACTGCAGTTACTATTTTAGGTTTGCCATTACCGTCTTGGGGAGAAATTTTGCAACTCTGTAAAGCAACAAAAAAAGCCTGCCGCCAGTTTTCATACTTGTGCCCGCTATTTTAGGCATCGGTGATTTTTGTCTGCATCAGGTTTGTGCAGGCTGCCAAAAGGGAGATTTCCTACTTCCGTTATTTCTTCCACATTTATTCACTGGAATTCTGGTCTAAGGAAGAGCTGTCTCTTCCAGTTACTCATACCCCCCCTTCTCTGAGGTTCATGGCATTAGCCAGGGGAAAAATGCCGGACAGTTTAGCGTATTTGTCCTTTTTTCCTACTGATTATGCTAATGCTTTTAAGTGGAAACGTAATGACTGTATATACGATATCACCCGCACCACATAGACCGCGGAGGCGCCCTCTGCTCCCGGCATTCCCCGCGCCGCCCGGTTCCCGGCGCTTCCCGCGTTCTCCAGTTCCCGGCATCCCCTGCGCTCCCCCTTCCCCGACATTCCCTGCGCTTCCCGCGCTCTCCTGTTCCCGGCATCCCCTGCGCTCCCCGTTCCCGGCGCTCATCGCGGCCGCCCCTCTCCGCGCGGCGAGCCCCGCCCCGGCGGCGACGGTTAGCGCGGCCGCAGCCCGAGGGCCTGGTCCCGCCCACGCGGCCGCGCTATTGGGCCGCGTGCCGTGGCCGCGAGCGCCACGCGCTGCCGATTGGCGGCCTCCGCAGCCGCTCCGCGGTTCCCCCAATGCGGGGCGCCCGCGCGCAGGGATTGGCCGCGAGCCGCCAAGGCCCGCCCTCCGTTCGCCCCGCGCGGCAGGCGGGTCCGCGGACCGGAGAGAGCTTGGGAGGCCTTTCTAGATGGCGGCAGCGGCGGCTGTGGCGGCCGGGCCGTGAGGGTCTCCCTGCCTTGGTCGGGCTGCGGGCAGCTCGGGCAGGCCGCGGGCGCCGGAGGTAGGTGCGGGGCGCGAGGGGCGCCCCGCGGGCTGGGCGGGCGGGCGCTGCGGCCTGCGCGAGGGCGCGCCCTTCCCCTCCCTCCTTCCCGGGCCGAGGGCTGAGGGCCTGGGCGGCGGGGTGGGGCGGGGCGGAAGGGCGCGAGGCGGGGCAGCCACGCGGAGTCCCGGCCTTTGTGAAGCATCATGGCCGCGGGCCTCGGAGAACGCGGGGCGGGGGTCCCGCCGTGGCGGGGCGTGGGGGTGGGGTGGGGGCGGGCCCCAGGCCCAGGTGGCGCCGACGCGGGTCGCTCTCTGCCCGGGTAAACAGCCCGAGTGTAAAGAGGCCCCTCGCTCTGGGGGCCGGAGCCGTAGCTTCGCTTTCAGGCGGGAAAGGTATGAACCCGGGTAGTGCTCGCCCAGGATCTTGGCGGGTGTAACAGTTTGGGAAATCTGAGAAGTCGCCAAAGTCTTTTTCTTCGCCAAATGCTCGTGGATTGAGTGTCACTTAGATAAGCGGAATGTGGTTTTGTTGTAACAATGGTCGTGGTAGAAATAAATGGAAGGTGGCAACCTGTTGATAGTGATACCTGTCAAGTATCATTCGATGGACTTGGGTTGCTCATGGTAGGAAATTGATTTGCTGTTCTGCATGCTTGCATGTACCTTGATACCTGATGCACGGCAGTCCAGGCTAGGGCTGGTGACTGTGAGGCCAGCCCAGCAGGCGGAGACTCTCTCTTTCCTTGTCGAAGCCTGGACTCCCAGTCAGAGGCCTTGCGCACAGTGGCTCAAACCCTGCCGCAGGCTGTCACTCACCAAAGGGAGTGAATGGCCAGTTAGGAGTGCGCCTGTGAGTACAGGATGTGAGGCCCGTTGGAGGATGACAAAAGAAATGGATGAGGTCATACTGCTGCTGGGTTGGGCGGGAGGCTGCAGTGTGAGAGGCTTGACCGAAAGGCACCAGCCCCAGCACTGGACATGACAGCCAGCGCCTCGATGCCAGCTCAGCAAGTGGACTTCAGTGAAGGGCGCTTTCCAAGCCTGTTGGTTTTACCCCATGTGCCAGGGATCCAGGGGAGCCTGCTGAGAGTCTGCTGCTGGCTTACAGTCCACTTGGCAAGCAAGGTTTGCATCCTTGTGTTCATTCAGCTGCTGCAGCAGTGAGGCTGATGGTGGGAGAGTCACTCTTTGAGTCCTTTATGGCCAGGCACTCTGTAGGGCACTTCCTGGGGATTGTTTTATAATCTGTCCATGACCTTGGTAGTAGAAAACATGAATCTCCCTGGATTGCCTGGTCTTGGTCCCTCTTAGTAGCTGCCCTTCCCTCTTTGATGGTCTCATCCAGCTTCCCGGCTTTAATGCCCTCTCTCCTTGACATCTCCCATTGCCTTCTCCAGCCCTGGCCTCCCTTCTGAGCTGCTGTCTCTTCGGTATCTCCATATGTTACTTTGATGCCAGGTAGCCATGGCCAAACCTAAATCCTTATCTTCACCCACCCCACAACACTTCCTATGCTGCCTTCACCACCTCAGTGCGTGACAGCTCTGTTCATGAGTTTAGAGACACCTGGATTCCTCAGGCCTCCATGCAACACTCAGGACCATTTCTTACCACCTTCAGCTTAACATGCTATTCTGAACTGCCTGGTGAGCCTCTTAATTCTTCTCTTTGCTCTTGCCCCTCCCCCCCACTCACCCATGATAGTTTTTCTAGACACGGACTGATTCTTTTAAACTGTAAGATAATGTAAAACCAAGAAAGTGAGGAGGGGAGCCAGCTCGCGTGGTGGTAAAGCAGCGTCACTGCTTTCTAGCTGTGTGACTTTGAGCAAGTTGCTTAACCTTTCTGTCCTTAACCTTTCTCTTAGTGCTGTGTGAGAACTGGTGAGTGAAAATGCATGACACTCAGAGCAGGGCCTGGCCGAGGGTTGGTTGCCTCTGCTGTCCTCGGATCATGCAACCTCAGTGCTTAGACCTTCCTGTCCAGTGGCCCATCTCTTAAGAGCCACAGTCCTGGTCTCAGTCCCCCTTAGTGTGCTGCTTTCACCTGCTGTACTGCCCTTCTACCCCAGGGCCTTTCCTCTTCTGTCACCTGGAATGTCCCCTCCTCCCACTCACCCAGCTCACTCTCTTCTGCCTTCCGATGGACTCTAACTGTGTAGTCTTTGCTCTCTGCCCTTTCTGAAGCTGAGCCCCGCCCCCAACTCCTTGCTTTGTTTTCTCTTGAATACTTCTGAGCTTTTCTTAGTTGTTTCTCCATCTCCTGCTAAAAGTGAGCTCTGTGGGGTAGGGATTTTGTCTGTTTTGTGTCCTTAGCATCTAGAATGGCACATGGGCCATGTGGGAAGCATTCAGCAAGCAACTTGTTGAATGAGTAGAGCAAGCTTACAGGAGAAAGTAAGGAACTTGCCCAGGATTGCCTTACTGCGGAGCTCGAGGCCTTGAGCTGCTGCCCCCTGGGGCTGGGCAGCCTTTCCTGATCTCCCAGGGAGAAAGCACACTCTTTTTTCTCTACAGCTCCCTGACCCCATCTCTTCCAGGCCTTCCTGCATTGTTGTCATTAACATCTTTGCTTTGTGCTTTGGTGATGGCAGCTGCTTGGTCTTTTAACATAGTGGCAGTTGTCCCCATCCTGTACCACCCTTTGTTTTCAGTCCTCCCCTCCTTTTCAGTCCCCAGAACCACGGATTGGCTCTTGGTAGTGTCTCCACAGACCTACCAGAAGCTGAGGGGTTTGGTCCTGATTTTTCTCTGTGTTCTGTAGCACCGGACATGCTGACCTGTCTGTCCTTCTCTGAAATGATCTTTGTTGGTTGCCAGGAGACTGGCCTTATTTCCCTCAGTTCTCCTCATGCCTGTTCAGCTGCAGCCTCCTTAGCGTTTACCTCAGTTCTGAGTCTTGTTATCTGTATGCTGTATTCCTTTGATCTTTAGCACCTTTGACAGATATACCTTTGGGAGAAGTATTGTGGTAAAATTCCCATTGCATTCAGAAATGTAAGGACATTTTAGAATCTCAGAAATAGAGTGACAGCACAGTGGTCATTGCCCTTCCAACTCTGTTCAGGTGTGGGGACCTTGTGTCTTGCTCATAGTAGTACATCCCTTAGAGTAGAAGGCCAGTGAATGAATATTGGTTGAATGAATTAATTAAATCTAAATAGGTCTCTGATGTTTATGTTGTGTCTCCTTGAAAGTACAACCACGATGCTCTACTCCTTCACTGTAAACTTCTTAAATGTGTGATGTCTGCTGTCTTCTGTTCTATCCATGCGGCCAGTCAAACCTGCCCTATGTGGGCATGGGCATGCATGTGCGTATCTGCACCCGTGTGCATGGCATGCTCTGCGTGTGTGTGTCTGCATGGTGTGGGAGTGTGTGCACATACACATTTGCATCTGCACGTGCTTCTCCTGCTTTGATGCCCGGCCCCCTTGCAGACCTCTGGGTTTTTGGATTGTTCTTCTGACCTGCCTTTTCACGTCATCCCTTTTGTTGTCCTTTCTCTGAAGGGAAGCTTCCCAGAGTTGCATCCTCAACCCTCTTATTGGTCTGTGTTGCCTCTCTGGGCAGCCTCTCTCCTGTGGTTTTAGCGACTATCACCTCGCTGATGTGTTCTGGCCTTCTGTTTTGGGGCCAGTCACAGCTCCAGAGCTGTGGCCTCAGCACCTGTTGGACAGGTCTGCTTGGAGGCTCCATCCATTCTCCTCTGCAGGCTCCTGCCTGAATGCTGGAACACGTGTGTCCCTCCAGGGGAGAAGCCTCATTCGCCTTCAGTTCCCTCTTGTCTCTGCTCTCCACCTCTACCCGGTCAGCAGTGTGGTCAGTTCTGTGTCTTCACTGTTCTTGAGGGCTCCAGCCCCGTCAGCAGAGCCTCTTTCACACCTTTGTGCTCTGGCCTGGAGCACTGACTGCCCTCTATGCCTTGGGCATAGGCACTGGGCCCTGCACAGCTGTCAGTCTCCCTTTTCAAATAGGGGCTGAATTGTGGCATGGGAATCCCTTCACCCTTGGTGGCTCCTTATTGCCCCCAGGAGGGAGCCAGGCTCCAGATGGCACCCAGGACTTCCTGTGCCTTGGCTCCAGCTGCCTCCTGAGGCTCCCCCCACCAATCCTGGCCAGGTTCCCTTCCCCACAGCCACCACCCCCTCTCTGCTGGGAACAGAACCACGCCACCTCTGGCGACCTCAGCACGCTGCATCACTGTCTCGGTCCACGTGCCACCTTGTGGGCCCAGGAGAGCCCTGGGGTCCCTGGGTAGCAGAGCGCCTGGCCGTACCTCTGAGGCCCTAGTGCCGCAGAGTTGAGCTGAGGGTCTCGCACTCGCCCTCGCCCTCTGACTGACCCAGCCCTAGCAGGTGAGTGGATCCATGTCACTCTGATGGCCAGAGGGAGGCCACACACCTTATGTGTGTTCTGGAAAGGGCAGCCTTGCACCGCGAGCTTGCTTACCTAATAAACTGAGTTAGGGGAATGCTGCGGTGAAGCTCAGCCTAGTTTTTAAAAAAAATTTTTTGAGCCTTAAGAATACTACTATTTTTGTGCTTTTGAAGTAGGAATTACAGTGGACAATTAATAAGGTATTTAATTTTGGACTTAAATGATAATTTAGGTTCTGAAGGAAGAATGTAGAGCTAGTTTGTTTTGAAGCCTAGAAGGTTCTCTTAAGGCAATAGTATTTCAAGTTCTTTACTACACTGTTAATAGCACTTGACTCTCAGTACCAGGGAAGCGGAAGGTTTCTGTCATTTTGTGATGATGTTTTTAAATCTCTTTGCAGGTGGAAGAAGAAAGGTGCCACTTTGGCATGAAGACAGACTCGCTTAGTCGTCAGTCATTTAAGCTGAGTGCATTGTGATTTCCAATAATTGAGGCAGTGGTTCTAAAAGCTGTCTACATTAATGAAAAGAGCAATGTGGCCAGCTTGACTAAGCCGCCAGCGTGTGCAGCGCGGGCAGGACGGCACCCGGGTCTCAACGGACTTGTGCATGTTAGCTGTATAGATTTATGTAAGGTTTTTTAAAACTCTGGTCTTTTAAAATAGTCTTAACCACTTTTACTATGGAGACATATGAGAGTCCCTCTCCTCTCCCGCGTGAGCCCGCAGGAGAAGCGGTGATGGAGAACCGAGCTTGCCCCCTCCAAGCGCTGCCCCGTGAACAGTCTCCACCACCTCCCCTGCAAACGTCCAGTGATGCAGAGGTAATGGACGTTGGCTCTGGTGGTGATGGACAGGCCGAACCCCCTGCTGAGGACCCGCTCAACTTCTACGGAGCTTCTCTTCTCTCCAAAGGATCCTTCTCTAAGGCCCGCCTCCTCATAGACCCGAACTGTAGTGGCCACAGCCCACGCACCGCCCGGCACGCACCTGCGGTCCGGAAGTTCTCCCCTGACCTTAAGTTGCTTAAGGATGTAAAGATTAGCGTGAGCTTTACCGAGAGCTGCAGGAGTAAGGACAGGAAGGTGCTGTACACAGGAGTGGAGCGTGATGCTCGCGCAGAGTGCGGTCTGGCCCTTAGCCCTGTCAGTGGAGACATGCATGCTTGTCCCTTTGGTGGGAGTGTTGGGAATGGGGTAGGTGTAGGGGGTGAGAGTGCTGATAAGAAGGATGAGGAGAATGAGCTGGATCAGGAAAAGAGAGTGGAGTACGCAGTGCTCGATGAGTTAGAAGATTTTACTGACAATTTGGAGCTAGATGAAGAAGGAGCAGGCGGGTTCACGGCTAAAGCAATCGTGCAGAGAGACAGAGTGGATGAAGAGGCCTTGAACTTCTCCTATGAGGTATGTCGGCGACCCCTCCTTTGGAGCACTCTTAGCAAAACCCAAAGAGGTGTTGGGAACTGCGGTATCTTTTGAAAGCCGATGTTGCAGAGGAAAAAAAAAAACCCAAAAAAACCCATATGAGGTGGAATAATGTTAATGTGGAAAAGAAAAAGCTGTAAGAAGTCCAAGTTTTTAAAATTTCTAGAGAAAGGTTTGGCTGAGCAGTCGACCTTGTACCCTTTATGCAACCTGAGTTGGAAGGTGCTGCTGAGAAGCTCTTCCTGGTGGCGTGTGCACCTGTGCCAAGTGTCAAGTGTGTTGGTTGCAGTTGTCAGTTTCTTCCTGTTTGTTTTTCAGATGATCACACTACATAAAGGCATACCTAGGCCCCCACTTGAGAGTGCCTCATTTCTGTGTCTGTTCTCACTAATGCTGTTAAGCTTGCCTACGGTACAGGAACACAGGCTCCGGGGGCCCTGGTGTCTGAATAGCATGTTTTGCAGGATGATTTTGACAACGATGTTGATGCTCTGCTGGAAGAGGGCCTTTGTGCTCCCAAAAAGAGACGAATGGAGGAGAAGTACGGAGGAGACAGTGACCATCCATCTGACGGAGAGACAAGTGTGCAGCCAATGATGACCAAGATTAAAACTGTGCTAAAAAGTAAGTCAGCCAGGCAGAAGGTAGTGTGTTCGTGGGGCGTTAGAAGTGCTGGTTTGTGAGCTCTTGGGTGCCAGGCAGTGGTCTGAGCAGTGGGCACACGTTTGAGGGAGGACAGTCACGTGTGATGAAGGGGAAACAGACAAGACACAAGGGTGCACCAGATGCACGATGACCCAGGTGCAGATTGTGGTGTCGGCTGTGATTGCACACCAGAGCGGCTGGTGGTGTACAGGGGAAGGGGGGGCACTTCTGATGGGGTGGGAAGGGGGGGATGGTGTTGTTGCTGGGAGATGACAAGATGAGCAACTGGAGGATGCGAGGCTGAGGCCAGAGGTGGGTGCAGCACTGTGGCAGGTGATGGTTGCTGTCTGGGTTCTGGATTCTCTGCCAAGTGTTGGGGGAAGCCACTAGAAGCAGGCAGGTGTTGTTAAACACTTTTTGTCTAAAAGCATAGCTCCTATGGCTGCAGCATGGTGCGTGTGCTTCAGGTGGCCAGGGTGGGAGCTCCTGTGGTAGGGGTGAAGGCGTTCCAGAGCGCTTGGATTTGGGGATGGGGGAGAGCAGTCGGCCTGGAGTTGCCTGTGGGGCTGGGCAGTGGGAAGGTACTGAACAGATGCATGGGGACTCCAGCACACAGTTGAGACTTTAGGCTGAGGGCATGGGTCTCACACTCACAGGCTGTGTGTAAGCTGCACGTGAGCTCTTCAGATGGCTGGGCCAACTTTATGACTGCTACTTGTCACAGATGAGTAGCCCAGGTGCATCTGTGTCCCATGCTGTACTTTGCTAGCATTTTGTTTGTCTCTCTTTGTCCTGAGTCAGCCCAAAGCTGGTGTAAGGCAGCTCCTTGGCTCTAGCCTGGGTACGGGAGAGTGCCTGACTGTCTGTGACCTCTGACCTGTAGTGCTCCCTCCTGGGGGCCATCCTGGCATCAGCCATCCAACCAGTATTGTTCTGTTTTGTTCCGATGTCAGGCCAGGGCTTAACACTGCCGGGTGGGGACCTGGCACTAGGACGACCACTCCCTTGTCCGTGGGAGTCCTTCATGCCATTTCATTATGTCTGTGTTTTTAAATTTTCATTTGCTTTTTTCTTTTGTCCCGAAATTACTTGCTCCCAGTTCCTCTAAGAGAATTAAGTTTCAGTTAAATCTTTGTACTTTTCCTATTCACCGGGGCTGTCAGTGGCAGGTATCTAGTGTGTAATAAGTCTTGAGCTTTCTTCTATGACTGCCTGTAAAGCAAAGAAAGGATTGGGAGTAGTGTATTAAAACATTTAGAAATGTATGAATTGGAAGTTGTGTTTCACAAGCTGGTGAGAGCGTGCAGTTCAGGTACAAGGAACACTTGAGCAGTGGTCGGCAGACATGCAATTTATTAGCAAAGCTTACTCAGTCGCTGGGGTGCGTCCGGCCACAGCCAGGGCAGGCAGTGAGGGATTGATGGCCGTGGTGCCCACAGCTTGCAGGCAGCAGCTGAGGCTAGGACTCGTGCCTTGCAGAACCTCATCCCAGGCTCCTTCGTGCACCATGTGCTGTTCTAGGCCCAAGAGTAACAGCAGTGAACAAGGTGGACAGCTTCCTGCTGTTGAGCAGGGACTTAGATTCCCTGGGTTGGAGCCATATAAACAAACACAACGTTGAGAGCAGAGTTCATGCATGGGTGGTGCTGAGTGGCAGGCAGGGCTGGGGTAGGCTCTGTCTGGTGGAGGGTGGGGTACTCCCCTACTCCCCTAGTTCTTAGAAGTTCTTTTCAATCCTCGGTTGACTCTACTATTTTTATCTGCCATGTGTCATAATTCTGAAGCCATCTCTACAACCCCAAGTGTTTTTGAAGCGATTGTGGGATGCTCTTGTCTTCTGTGCAGGTCGTGGCCGTCCTCCTACAGAACCGCTGCCCGACGGGTGGATCATGACATTCCATAACTCCGGAGTCCCGGTGTACCTGCACAGAGAGTCTCGGGTGGTTACCTGGTCCAGGCCGTACTTCCTGGGAACAGGAAGCATACGGGTAGGGGGTGCATCAGTCATGAATTTAGTCTTGTAAGTCTGCAGACTGAACACGCCATGCTGTGTTTGTATGGTAGCCAGGCAGGGGCAAGTGGAAGGCTTCAGATGTTCGGAACTTCGGGGTCATCCTTGTAATCTGTGTTGCAATTTCACTCTCCACAGAAACATGATCCTCCTCTGAGCAGCATTCCCTGTCTGCATTACAAGAAAATGAAGGACAATGAGGAAAGAGAGCAAAACAGTGAGCTCGCCCCCAGTGGGGAAGTGTCCCCTGTCAAGCCCCTGAGCCGATCTGCGGAGTTGGAGTTCCCCCTGGAAGAGCCCGACTCCATGGCAGCTGACTCGGGGGCCCTAGATGAGAAGGACCCACTGGGGGCTGAGGCTGCTCCCGGGGCCCTGGGGCAGGTGAAGGCCAAGGTTGAGGTGTGCAAAGACGAATCAGTTGGTAAGTTTCTGGGGTGAACTTCCTTCCTTCCTTGCTGGCTGGGATCCATCTGCAGGGATATGGCCGCACTCCACGCCTTCCCCAGGGTCACATTCCTCCTGCTGAAGGCCACCTGTTCCTGCTTTTGTTTGTGAGGAAGGGACTTCTGGGGACCTCTCTCCACTCTTATGTGGCGGGAAATGCCTGTCTCTCTGATCTTAGGACCTGCCTGGGTCTGTGGGCCCCACACGGTCGGTGCTGCCATGGACAGGGCTACTGTCAGTACAATTTGGCCTTTTTCTCTGGTCACTTTTGTGACCTTTCCTGGAATCTTGGTTTTTCAGTAGGATGTGCTCATGTGGCGTTGTTTTGATCTATCTTGATACACTCACAATGAATTTCTTCACTCCACAGACTCAGTACTGGGAGACAGCCACTATTCTGTGGCTGTTTCCCTCCTCAACCCCATGATTGCTTTTGGCTATGTGTCGGTGTTTCTCTTCTCTCTTCTGTGTCTGTTAGCTTAGGCCTACCCATGCAAATGTTAACTGCTCTACAGTGGTGGCAGACCTCTCGGCCCACCTGCTGAATCTTTCAAAGAGGACTTGGTCTTTTTAGGGGTTTTGGTTATTGCTATTGTCTGAATATTGCTGCCCAGCCTTCCTCGTAACTCTTAGGTGTGAGGAGCCTAGAAAAGCTAGGGCGGCAGAGTGGGGGCCGGGGGCAGGCGCCACTGCTGAGGGAGGGGCAGCCTTGGTGGAGAGGGCCGGTTGGAGCCTTAGGCATCTGGGGAAAGGCAGAGTGTGTCACTGGCCCCCAGCTTCCCCCACGCACTGCCTGCCTTCTCCCCCCGACCTGCCTGCCTGTTGGCTTCCCTCCCCATCGCGTCAGCTTCCCCTGTCTTGTGTCAGGGTGTTGGGGCTTTTCTTAGGACCCAGCTGGGCAGGAGCTTTTGCTTTAAGACCTCAACGTAATGGTTTCTTTCTTCAAATCCATCTTTTATACACACATAACACCTGAATGTGTTCTTGTCTTTCGGAAAACACCTGCCTTTCACATCTAATTTTAGTCCCTTGGGAGAGGTGACCCTTGTACTTGTTTCCAGACTTCCTTCCCTGCATTCACATGTAAAGAAATCCGTGGTTTAGGTGTGAAATTAAGTGAGTACAGATACATTGTTTCACAGCCTTGTGTTTTAACCATGTATTCCTCGGTCTAGCACATGAAACTCCTCCCTCTGCTTCTGCAGGTATTGCTCTTAGGGCTGGGTGGGAGCCGCAAGAATCCCTGCCTTGGGGCTTACACTTGAGTAAGAGACCAGTGAGGGTGACGTGAGCCTCTAGGATATCCTGGGAGAGAGACAGGTAGTGGGTGCAATAGTAAAAGCAGGAGGCCCTGACGTCACTGACTGGGGGTGGATGGTGAGCAGTGGGACCAGGCCGGTGTCTGTGTGGGGAGGGGCATGACAGGTGCCAGGGCCCGAGCTGCCTGAGTGTGTTGCTGAGTGTGCAGGCAGCCAGGGTGGCGGGAGGGGAGAGCGCAAGGTGCACAGTGCACAGTGCTGCTGTGGTACTTGTTTTGATACAGGGAGAAAAATCTTGAAGGCCTGCTGTTTTGTTTTGTTTTGTTTTGTTTTTTAAAAAGCTTTTTTTTTTCTTCCTGTTCTTGTTCCAAATAGACTAAAAGAGCATCTCAGAAATTTGTCCATATGGGACCTTCCTGAGTAATTTGAGTGGCAGGGCCTGATTGAGGGTTGCCTGGGTGGCTCAGTCGGTTAAGCGTGTGCCTTAGGCTCAGGTCATGATCCCAGGGTCCTGGGATCGAGCCCCATGTCAGCGGGGAGCCTGCTTCTCCCTCTCCTTCTGCCCCTCTCCCTTATTTGTGCTCTCTTGCTCTCTCTCAAATAGATAAATAAAATCTTAAAAAAAAAAAAAGATAAAACAAAGGACCTGATTCTTTGCTTTCCTTGCCCTTCAAAAGGAAAAGGGAAAGGGGAATGGGGAATGGCATGGCGGGACCTGTTTGATGGGCAGCCCAGCACCATCCTACTCACTGGACGGAGGAAACGTGACTCTTAGGTTGGAAGTTAGCAGTTTTGTTCTGTGGTAAATCCACACAGATCTTGAGGAATTTCGGAACTACCTGGAAAAGCGTTTTGACTTTGAACAAGTCACTGTGAAGAAATTCAGGACTTGGGCCGAGCGGCGGCAGTTTAACCGAGAAATGAAACGGAAACAGGCTGAGTCCGAGAGGCCCATCCTGCCAGCCAATCAGAAGCTCATCACCCTGTCTGTGCAGGATGCACCCACAAAGAAAGGTGAGTTGGGGTGTGTAAATTTCCTCTTTGGCAGATGGGTTATCCTGTTGTTTTTCACTTGATGGTCTTAGAACAAATGCTTTGTGTGTGAGTTGCATTTACTTCCAAGCTTATGTTTACCGTACGGATGCAGAGGTGCACTACGTTCACGGTGGTGAGCCCCTAATTCAATGAGGTGCTAACGTGGATGGTGCCAGGCCCCGAGTGCTAGCTTGCCACAGGTCCTCATGCCGTTGCTGAGATAGGCCTTCTTGTCACAGAGTTTGTCATTAACCCCAACGGGAAGTCCGAGGTCTGCATCCTGCACGAGTACATGCAGCGCGTCCTCAAGGTCCGCCCCGTTTATAATTTCTTTGAATGTGGTAAGTTTGACCTCCCCTACCTCAGCCCTGAAGAGTCCCAACACCTCGCTGGGGTCATGGCTGGGGAGGCGGGAATTGACCATTCACTCCACTCTGCTGGGAGAGAAGCGAAAGGGCATGGCAGGGAGAAGCGCACTGCAGGGGGGTGGGTTGGTTTCCCAGCTGTGTGCCCCTTCTGAGGGCAGATGCCCCCGCCTCCCCCTACCTTCATCCACACTCCCCCCAACTCCCGCCTTCCCCTCCTCCCTTGCTCTGAGGAAGGCTCTCCCACTGTGTCCCCACCCGCCCCCAGATGGGTGAAGGGGCCTCAGGCCTGCACTTCCCACCAAGTGTCTCCTGTCACCATCCGCATCACACCTTTTTGAGAACCAGTTTGTCTTCCCCGCGGAACCCCGAACCCAGGAGTCACTCATTGTTTTCATGTCGTTCCTTGGCTTCCTGCGTCTGTACGTCTCTGCTCTTCACAGTCCTCTGTCCGTCTTTCACAGACATTGTTCCCTGTCCCTGGTGGCTTGGCCTCTGGCCTCCTGTTTCCCCTCCAGCTTACTGGTCCCCCATTTCCCAGTTTTCCTGGCATGCTCTCTGCCTGACCAATCCTTGGCCCTGTCTCCATGCTTCTGGGAGCGCCCGTCTCTGCCCTCCAGCTGTAGCCCCTACCCTGCCTTGTCCGTCAGTGCTAGCAGATTGTATATGTGCATGTGTGCGTGCTTTCAATGTCTCGGCAAGTATTTTTAAAACCATAATTTTAATTTTAAGAGAACCCAAGTGAACCTTTTGGTGCCTCGGTGACCATTGATGGTGTGACCTACGGATCTGGAACTGCGAGCAGCAAAAAACTTGCGAAGAATAAAGCTGGTAATGTGCCTGCGTGGATGTCAGAGACCTATGCTGCCCACAGTGTCCATGCCTCCCCTTGGCTAGGGAGGGCTGGGGATGGGGCAAAGCCATTTGATTTATGTAATCCTCTAATTTGATTTTTTTTTAAAGTATGTGCTCGAAAAGACTCAAGTAGAGGAAGTAAAATGTGAGAAATAAAACTAGAGAACTCAAACCTTCTCTGCTCTGTGGCAACTGGGCCAGAATCTCCTGCCCTTGTCCCCACTGCTCACAGAGCTGACTGGGCTGTGGTGAGCACACATTCTATGGGTTTGTATGTAAACCAAGCAAAACGTGGGCGTGCTCGATGCCAGAGAGGTGGATTTTCACACTGTTGGCATTCCTGAGTGGTTTTGAGTGTGTGAGGATGATTTTCTGAGTCCTTCAATCTCTAGATTTGGGACTGAATGTAGCCTCTCTGGTCCCCGGGAAGGCCTATGTTTTCCAGTGAAAAGGGAAGCCATTCTGCTTCACCGTCAGGGTTACTTGGTCTCTTATTGGAAGCGGAGCACATTTTAGGATGCGCCCCAGGCCTGGTGCCCACAGTTCGATTCTTAAGGTTTGTACCTCTGCTGTAGTGTCTTCCAAAGCAGCCCTGCCCTGTGTCCGCGGGAAGTAGGTCAGTTTCATCACATTCTTACTGGGTCTCAGGGGTGGTGAAAGTGCTTTCGTTCATGTGAGTCTACCTTGGAGTTGCTTTCTTTTGTGGTGTATGCTGAGGATGATCAGGAGGCTGTGTTACTTTTTGTCCTTTCTGTAAGGCTGTGCTGGGCTCACGCGCTCCACCCCTTCTCCGGAAGGGCCTGCTGTCCATTTTAGAGAGATTGTGCCAAAAGGCTTTTTCAGCTCAACGAACTAGTGCTACCAAGGTCATGGGGCAGAGAGCTCACACAGTAGGGCCCACTGTGGGAGTGGAAACGTCCTGCAGTAGGGCTCTGCTCTCCCCATGTGTGAGGATCCACTTCCTCTGCTCAGACCTCAGTTGCTGTCTAGACACCTCACTTGGATGTCTTGCCAGCACCTACGACTCTATAGGGTCAGGTTGTTACCCCTCCCCATTGCCCAGCAGCCCCCACTTCCCCACCCCAGTGGTGAGTGGCGGCCCTGCTCATTCAGAAATCTGTGCTCGGCACTGAGCCATCCCTCTGCTCCATCCCGCAGACGCTTTCTCAAGAGTATCCGTCCAGTCTTGCTGCTTTTCCTTCCCACACTCACTCACAGCAGCCTGCTCAGTCCTCAGGCCTCGCTACTTGGCCTGGGTCCTGGTGAGCCATTTGCCTGCACGCCACCATCGTGACTTGTCTGAACCATCTCTCCTGCCTTGCCTGCTACAAGTGCCTCAGGGCAAGAGTACATACAGCTTTTGTGGCTTCTGAGGCTGCCCGCAGCCTAACACTTGCCCCACTGCATCCTTTGCTCAGGATGTGCTCCTCCAGCCTCTCCTCTGCCTGCCTCTGAAGCGCTGCTGCTGCCCAGGGTCCTCGCTTCCCTCTGAGCCCTGGGAACCTCGGCCCTGCACCGGAGCCGGCGTGCAGCTTGCTCTGGAGTCTGGAAGCTGGGCCCAAGCCCTCACCCTTGGGGTTTTTCTTTTCATAGCCCGGGCTACGCTGGAGATCCTTATCCCTGACTTTGTCAAACAGACCTCTGAGGAGAAGCCCAAAGACAGTGAAGAGCTTGAGGTGAGTGTCCTAGTCCTGCTCTGTCTAGAGCTGTGGCTCCAATGCGGGGTCTGCGCCACTGCCACACCCCCACCCCCCAGGCTAGGGCAGGCTGTGGATTCAGTCATCCCAGCTCCAAGTGATTTTTGTTTATTCATCTTTCATAAAAGGAGAAACTTGTTTGTGTTTGTGCAAGTAAGGAGGGGAAATGTCATTTTTTTCCTGAGGCTTTTGTTCTCTGTGTCTTGCAATGGGTGGTAAAGAATGGGCAGCGGCAGCTCTCCCCTGAGTGTAGATCCATGGTGGGAATCTGTCTTTGAGACAGAATCTGTAAGTTATGTTGTTCTTTGTATTAAGAGCTGTTAGGGCTTCTCAAACTCTGAAGAAGTCATTCTTTTTTATAACGGCTTTATTGATCTATATGCACCATAAATTTTGCTCGTTTAAACTATACCGTCGAGTGGATTTTGTATATTCAGAATTGTGCAATCATCGCAACGGTCTAATCTTAGAATATCTTTTTCATCTCTCTAAAAGGAAACCCTATACCCATTAGCAATCACTCCTAATTTTCCCTGTCCCCCAGCCCCTCAACCCCTGGTAACCACTAATCTCCTTTCTGTTTTGATGGATTTGCCAGCTCTGGACACTTTGTATCAGTGGAATCATATGACATGTGGTCCTTTATTGACTGGCTTCTTTTTAAACCATGGGGTGTTAGCTCTGGGTTTTATCCGATTGAGGAAGTTCCCTTCTGTTTTGCTGAGAGTTTTTTTCAGGAATGCATGTTGGATCTTGTCAAATGTTTTTCTTGCTTCTATTGAGATGATTGTGTGGTTTTTGTCTTCTACTTTACTCATATGGTGGTATATTGCATGGGCTTTGAATATTAAACCAACCTTGGATTTCTGGGACAAATCCCACTTGGTTGTGGTGTACGTAAGTTTTATGTGTTGCTAGATTTAGCATGCTGGTATTTCGTTAAGGACTTCTGCAGCTATATTTATAAGAGATACTGGTCTGTAGTTTTCTTGTGGTGTCAGTGTTGGGGCAATACTGTCTTTACAGAATGAGGTGGAAAGTGTTCCTTTCTCTTCTCTCGTGTGGAATAGTTTGTGAAAGGTTGGTATTAATTTTTAAGCATTTGGTAGAGTTCACCAGTGAAACCATCTGAGTCTAGGCTTGACTTTGAGGTTATTTAATTACCGATTCAGTCTTTTCACATGTACTTCTTTTTTTTTTTTTAATGTTTTATTTATTTGACAGAGAGAGAGCGAGCACAAGCAGGGGGAGCGGCAGGCAGAGGGAGAGGGAGAAGCAGGCTCCATGTTGAGCAAGGAGCCTGATGTGGGGCTTGATCCCAGGACCGGGAGATCATGACCTGAGCCGAAGGTAGACGCTTAACTGACTAAGCCACCCAGGCGCCCCTCATGTGTACTTCTCTTCAGATTTCCTGTTCCTTTTTGAGCTGCTTTGGGGACTTTGTGTCTTTATAGGAATTTTTCCGTTTGATCTAGGCTGTCTCATTTACTGACATACATTCTTTCATAGTGTTCCCTCATGACTCGCTTTATTTTGGTAAGTTTGTGCTGCTCCTGTGTTCATTCCTGATTTTAGTAGTTTCAATTTCTTTTTTCTCTTGGTCAGTCTGAAGTTTGTCACTGTCATCCATCTTTCAAAGATCCAATTTTTGGCTTTGTTTTTTTCTTATTGGCTTTTTTTATTTTCTATTTCATTTCTGCTCTAGCCTTTGTTTCCTTTCTTTGGTCATCCTTAGGTTTAGTTCTTCTTTTCTATTGTCTTCAGGTTAGGGTATTGATTTGAGGTGTTCTTTTTAAATACTGGAATTTATGGCCACAAATTTTCTTATGCAGCCCATAAGCTTTAGCGTGTTGTGTTTCTGTTTTCGTTCATCTCAAAGTATTTTGCTAATTACCCTTGCGATTTCTTCCTTGAACAGTTGGTCATTTTACTTTTCATATATTTGCGAATTTCCCAAATTTCCTTTAGTTTTTGGCCTTTAATTTAATTCCAGTGTGGTTTGAAAACATTGTTTGTATGATTTCAACCAGTCCTTTAAAGTTCACTGACGCTTGTCTTAGGACCTAACATACGGTCTGCCTGAAGAATGCTCCCCGTGCGCATGAGGCGAGTGCACTTCTGCTGTTACTGGGTGAAGCAGGTGTTGGTTAGGTCCAGTTGGTATATGGTGTTTGTTCTTTATCTTTGTTGGTCTTCTGCCGTGTTCTTCTATCAATTTTTTTGTCCTTGAGAAAGAGAGAGTGAAAGCGCTCGTGGTCATGCGCCCATGGATGGGGGGCAGAGGGAGCCGGAGAGAGAGAGTCCCAAGCAAGCTCCATGCCCAGTGTGGAGTCGGAGTCCGACTCAGGGCTCTATCTCACGACCTTAAGATCTCAACCTGAGCAAAAATCAAGAGTTGGGTGCCTAACTGACTGAGCCACCCAGGTGCCCTGTCTGCCTTCTGTCTGCTACTGAGAGTGGGTTTTGGAGTCTCCAGCTGTTATTCTTGAATTATTTGTTCCTTCAGTTATGTCCATTTTTGCTTCATGTATTTCGGGGCTGTGGTTAGATACACACGTTTGTGGTATTGTGATATCATAAGAAATGTATGTTTGGTCTTTGTTCTTGGTTCCTAGTGCAGAGCTTCTACAATGTATTGTTTGTTTTTTGTCCCCAGTTCTTTAAAAAGCTGCAGGTTGATGAAGGTGAATGGAATGTTTTTTCTTATTTTTAATCTCTCTCCCTCCCTTCCTCTCTCCCTCTTTCTTCCTTCCTTTATCTATCTTTCTTTCTCTTTCTTTTCTTTTCTTTTCGTTTTTCTTTTCTTTTCTTTTCTTTCATTTTATTTAAGTAATCTCTATACCCAACGTGGGGTCAAACTCAAGACCCCAATATCAAGAGTTGCATGTTCCACCAACTGAGCCAGTCAGATTCCCCTAACACATCCCTTTCAACCACACCTGAGTTCATGTTAATAAAGTGACTTGGACCATCCCTTTGAATGGGAGCTGGTTGCCTGTGGAATCTACCATATCAATGGAGGGTTAGAACTTTTAGCCTCTGCCCCCCACCTGCATGTGTGTAGTGTGTGTGTGTTAGGAGGCAGTGGATGTTGAGCTAATCGCTAATGGCCAATGATGTAATCAGTTATGCCTGTGTAGTGAAGCTACACAGGCTTGTTTTTTAAAAAAAAAACCAAACTGAAGGGGTTCAGAGAGCTTCTGGGTTGGTGAACACATTGAGGTGCTAAAAAGATGGCATGCTCAGAGAAGGCGTGGAAGCTCTCTACCCCTTCCTTTATACTTTGGCGTATTTATCTTTTCCATCCAGTTGTTCTTGACTTCTATCCTTTGGTAATAAACCAGTTCTCTAGTAAGTGAACTGTTGTCCTGAGCTCTGTGAGCTGCTCTGGAAAATTATTGAAGCTGAGGACGGGTTGGGAACTGGCATTATACAGCTGCTCAGTCAGAAGCACAGGTGACAACGTGGACTTGAAGTCAAGTGGTGGCAACAGTCTCGTGGGACTGAGCCCTTAACCTGTGGAGTCTGCTCCCGCTCCTGTTAGCGTTAGAACTGCCCAGTGTGGAAACCCACTCACTTGGTATCACAAGTGTTGACACTAGAAGTCGGTTCTGTTTAATGTTTATAATAGTTATGTCATCTTGATGGATGGCCCTTTGTCATTACTAAATATCCTTTATTTCTAGTAACAGTTTTTGTCTTAGAGTCAATTGTCTGATATAGTCACTCCTACTCTCTTAATTACTCTTTGCATGATATGTGTTTCCATCTTTTTACTTTTAGCCTCTTCGTAACTTTGAATCCAAATCATGTCTCTTATAGACAGCATATAATTGGGTTTTGTTTTCATCCTTCTATCAATCTCTGCCTTTTGATCAGAGGGCTTAGGCAATATTGTTTTGTTTTGTTTTTTTTTGGAAGGTTCATTTTATTTTATTTTTAAAGAATTAATTTATTTGAGAGAGAGTGTGAATGAGAGTGGGGGAAGGGACAGAGGGAGAGAATCCCCATGCAGACTTTTCTCACTGAGCGTGGAGCTACCCTGCTCCATCCCACCACCCAGGAGACCATGACCTGAGCCAAAATGAAGAATTGGACACTTAACTGACTGAGCCACCCAGGCACCCCTAAAAAATTTTTTTTAAGTAATCTCTGCACCCAACATGGGGCTTGAACTCAAAATCCTGAGATCAAGAATTGTATGCTCCACTGACTGAGCCATCCAGGCACCCCTTTTAATTTCAGTTTATTGACTTTGTTTTGTTTTTTCAGCGGGGGCGGGGTGCTTAGTCCATTGAAATGTAATTACTGATAAGGTAGAATTGATGTATGCCATCATAGTGTTTGCTTTCTGTTTTATGTCTTTTTGTTCCTCAGTTCCTTCATTACTGCTTTCTTTGCCTTAAATATTTTCTCAGTGGTTGTCCTAAGGAATTTCAGTCACATCTAAACTGAAAACAGTCTGGTTTGGACTATTGCCAGCTGACTTCAATCATATACAAAAACTTTGCCGTTCTGTAGCTCTATTTACCCTCACGTTTATGCTTTCACGGTCACAAATGACATCTCCATATGTTGTGTGTCCATAAACATGGATATATAATTATTGCTTTACGTAGTTGTCTTTTAATTAAGGTAGAAAAAAGGGGTGCCTGGGTGGCTTAGTGGCTCAGGTCATGATCACAGGGTCCTGGGATCGAGCCCCACATCAGGGCTCTGCTCAGCGGGGAGCCTGCTTACCCCCCCACCCCACCTGCCTCTCTGCCTACTTATGATTTCTGTCTGTCAAATAAATAAATAAAATCTTTTTTAAAAAATTTAGGAAAAAGTTAGAAACAATGTGTGTTTATACTGCCTTCTATGTACTGTAGCTACCTTCACCTTCTGTAGTGCCCTTGGTTTAACAGTCTGTAGTGTTGCTTTGATTTCGGCGGGAAGGCTCTCAGTATTTCTTGGAGGGCAGTTCTACTAGCAGTGGATTCTCTCAGGTTTTGTTGATTTGGGAATGTCATAATGATTCCCTTTTTTGAAGTGTAGTTTTGTTATAGAATTCTTGGTTGACATTCTTTTTCTTCATGGTGGGACTATGTCATCCTGCTGCCTTCTGGCCTTTGCAAGGAATGAGAAGTCAGCTGCTCATCTTACTGAGAGTCACGTTATTGATGAGTTGTTTCTCTTACTGTTTCCAGGGTTTTTTCTTTGGCCTTTGACAGAGATGTTTAGGTATAGATTTCTTTAGCTTGTTTTTTTTGGAATTTGTTGAACTTCTTGAATATGTAATGTTTTTCATCTTTGGGAAGTTAGAGCCTTTATTTCCTTGCATATATTTTTTTGCCCTTTTATTTCTCCTCTCTTTCTGGGACCCCCATTGTATCTAAGCTGGTACATTCCTACAGTATCCCACAGGTCTCATAGACACACAGAACTCACAGTCACTGGTCTTTTTCTTTTTTTTTTTTTTAAATGTTTCTCAGACTGGATATTTTCGATTTGCCTATTTTTTTTTTTTTTCCTTCAAGTAGGCTCCATGCCTACCTAGCATGGAGCCCAACCAGTGCTGGGCTTGAACTCATGACCCTGAGATGGTCAGAAGCTTAACTGTTTGAGCCACCCAGTACCCCTTCGATTTGCCTATCTTAAGTTTGCTGATCTTTCATCTGACTGAATCTGCATGAATTTTTTATAATTTCTATGTCTTTATTGATAGTCTGCTTGGTGAGATAGTGTTCTTGTGCTTTCCTCTAACTCTTTACTTAGAGGAAAACATGGTATGTGTTTTTTTTTTTTTTTTCCAAGTTTTTCGAGCATATTTATTATAGCTGTTTTAAAGCCTTTAGTAAGTCCAGTTTCCTCAGGGATGGTTTGTATTGACTGCTTTCCCCTATCTTGTAGGGCATATACATTTGTGTTTCATTTCATATCTTACGATTTCTTTTGTTGAAACCTGGACATTTTAAATAACGTGGCAACTCTGGATATCAGATTACCTCCCCTTCCCAAGATTTATTGTTTTTGCTGCTGTTGATTTAGTGATTTTGTTAGTTTGCTAGGACTGGCATAACAACATACCACAACCTGGGTGATTTAAACAGAAATTTTTTGCCTCACAATTCTGGAGGCTAGACATCTAAAATCAAAGTGTCAGCAGGGTTGGTTCCTTCTGGGGGCTGGGAGGGAAGGATCTCTTTCTGGCCTCTTCCTTCATTTGGAGATAGCTGTTGGAGATAACTGATAACAGGCTTTCTCCCTGTATATGTATTTGTTTCCAAATCTCCTCTTTATGACAGTAGTCATATTGAATTTAGGGCCCACCCTAATGATCTCATTTTAACTCGATTACCTCTATAAGTACCCTATCTGCAAAAAAGGTCACATAATGGCAAACTGGGAGTTAGGATTTCAATATGTGAATTTGTGGGGAGACTTATTTCAGCCCATAACAGTGACTTTTCTAGACTCTTCTGTGAAATCCAGATAGCTATTTCTTGACCTAAACCAGTAAGTCTCCTTTGCCAGGGGGCGTTTTATGCATGTTGGGGTCACCTTTAGTGCTCTAGTAGTTGACGGCTGTGTCTTAGCCTTTATTTTCCACTTGCACGGAGCTTCTGAGTCAGTTGGGTGAGAGATTTGGGCCTTCTTGGGTTTTTCCTGGGCATGTACGTGGCCACCCAGACAAGTTGGAGATTTTCAGAGTCCCTTATGGGCATCTGTCTCATTCTCTAGATTCCTTTTTATGTTTTCTGACCTGCCTCTTGCTTGCCAGCTGGTATCCCAGCCTCAGGCAATTGCAATAGGAAACAGTGGCCACTGATTATTTTTGACAAATTTCCTGGGAAGTTGGGCTGTTTTCACTGAGTGAGCTCTGAGTTGGGTCACGCAAAGGCAGAAATTTTAAAGTGGGGCTTTTCTGTAGACCTGCCACCTGGGCCAGATAGCGATGGTTCTTTGGGGTTGGAGAGTTGGAAACCATTCTGTCTTCAGTGGCTGTGGGGTTGCTGGTTGCTAAGGCTACCATAGAGCTGGGAAGAGGAGACGGGAATGGGCCAAGTTAAAATGCTGCAAAAGTCACTGTCTTACCAAGATTCAGCCATTTTTCTTGAATAAATGCTACTTAGATTGTTGTCTTTGTTTTATTTCCAGAATTCTGAAAAAGTTGATTCTGACAACTCTCATTGATTCAATGGAAGAGCGAGTTTCGGAGGGCCTTTATTCTGCCACTCTAGAAGCGCTTCAGGATACATTTAAATTTTTTTTCCAGTCTTTTTTAGACTGATACTATTATAAAATATGGCAAAGTGCCCATGGCAGTCCAATGTCTGTATTTTCTGCTTTATTGTCATAGACTGGCCACAGAGAGGTCGCAGAGCCTAATCACCAGACACAATCTGAAAAGGACTAGCTACTCCAGGAAAAATCACATCTTCAACTTTATTTCTGAGTAACCCAGCTGTGGTGTTCAGGGAGGCTTTCGGGGCATATTGGAGAACCTAGTATCTAGGCCCCTCCCCACAGCCCGCCAAGGCCCTTAGGACTGGTTGTTGCGGTTGGTGATGCATGCGCTGTATAGCTTGCAACGCACTCTGATACAGGGTAGCAGAAACCGGCAGGGTAACCTCTGTTCTGGTGCTGGGAGTCGGCCTGGCCTAGGCAGGCAGGGGATATGTGGCTCCAGCAGCCTTTTTGGAGGATGGAACTTTGCTTTGCCACAGCAGCTCATCTGAGCAGGTTCTGCTGTTGACCCCCAGTGGGGAGCAGGGGATGGGTGGATGGGGGTGCAGGGGAATGGGGTGTCTTGCAAGAATCATATCCCCTTGCCTGTGGCTATTATTGTGGTAAAGTTTAAAGTAACTCAGTAAATTGCAGTTGACCTGAGAAATTTTTGACTTGTTGAGATAATGAAAAATTCTCCAGGGTTAGTAGAACAAGGGTTAGGAATGCCTGGTTTCAAGATAACATCCAAGACAGTCTGTCTTTAGTGTTGTAGCCTTTAAGATACGAGCATCTTGCTTGGTTGGTGGTCGAATGAATAAACAGCTCAGTCCAGTTTTTAATCTGAGAGTCTCTGTGGTTTCTCTGGCTTCGGTTCACTTGCCTGTTTGGCACTATTGTAGCTCCCTAAGCAGGGACCGCCCAGTTTCATTCTGGCCAGCACAGGGACCCAGGGTGTGTTCTGTGGGTCCTCCAGCCTTGGCAGGATATGTGTGGTGCACAGTGTCTAGTTCCCTGCTCTGTCCCAGCTGCCCTTTGCAGTCCTGCCACCTGCATTGTGGCCTCCTCACATGTGGCTGTGCAGTGGGTGTGCACCTGGAGGGCTGCAGGCTCTCCCTAGACTGTACCATCAGCCCTGTCCCTGCCTCTCGCTTGGTGATCAGAGTCCTATGGTTACTTACCTCTTCTCTGTTGGAGGTACATGGTTTTGATGATGACCAGCTGGCAGTCTTTGTGCTCTGTTCTTTCGTCCTCCACCTTTCCTCCTGCCCTCAGTCTGCAAGGTCATTGTGGCTGCAGCCTTTTCCTTGGAGCTGGTCCCATCAGTGCCTCCAGTGAGGCATTTGCATTTGCCTGAGGCATCTGCTGGGACAGTTGCTGTGGGTTTCTGGAATTTGTGCCTCAGGCTGTGCTGAGTAGTAGTAAGATTCAGGTTCTGGCCATGTACTCTGGGGCTCTTCTGGAAAGTGAGGGATCTTTCCAGAAATGACATCAGAAAATAGCCTGAGAAAGAGGTTTCCCTAGGTGAGGAGGCCACATGGGCAGCTCGGAAATCCCAGGTAAAAGTTCCCTTGTAGGGGTGGCTGAGTGGCTCAGTTGTTAAGCGTCTGCCTTCGGCTCAGGTCATGGTCCCAGGGTCCTGGGATCGAGCCCCACGTCGGGCTCCCTGCTCAGCGGGAAGCCTGCTTCTCCCACTCCCCCCGCTTGTGTTCCCTCTCTTGCTGTGTCTCTGTCAAATAAATAAATAAAATCTTTAATAAAAAAAGTTCCTTTGTACACACCAGGGGCTTTTCCGTGTCAGTCCTCCAATTCTCTGACAACAGCTAGGGGTTTACAACTCTGCTCAGTTCTCACACCATCTTATCTACGTGGAGTTGGCTCGGTCCCAAAAGACTGCACACTTCACACTCCAGCCACCAGTGGGGTGCCCTGGCCACCCACACTGGCCAGCCAACTACAGATTTAGGTTCCCATGACTTCCCTCGGGTTCATTAATTTGCTTGAGTTAGAAATTTTTTAGAATCTGTTCTCAGAACTCAGGGAAACACCTTATGTTTACTGGTTTATTATAAAGGATACACATGGACAGCCAGACGAACAGGTCCTTAATCGTGTTTGGTCTTTCTGGTGACCAACCTGGTCATGAAGCTCCCATCATGAAACTGTCTAGGGTCCCCACCTACCCCCCCATTCTCCTCATTAGCATAAACTCAGGTGAGGGCCAGAGGGGCTCATCTGAAGAACAAAAGATACGTCTATTCCTCCAGAAATTCTAAGGGTTTTAGGAGCTCCATGCCAGGAACTGGATACAGGGACCCAAATATGTGTCCAGTGGCCAAAAATGTTCTCATTCTCTGGAGAAGTCTTTTCACACTTAGAATTTAATTATATATGTGTGCGTACATACACATTGTATTTTTCCCTTGTTTTAAAATTTGTCAGAGAAGAAAGTAGCTTCTCTGTCAGGTTGGATGTGTTAGAGCAGCTCAGTCCTGACTGATTTTGCTGTCTTGCTCCTAAAAAATTGTGACAGTGTTTCTGTCATATCCTTGTGAGTAGCTTGGTAGGTGGTGGCCCGTCTTTCCCATGATGCCTCTGTGGAGGTTTGGTGCCAGAGCTCGGGCTGTGGGGTCAGCATTCCCTTCTGTGTGGACTCTGGGGGACGGGGGGACGGCAGGATGCCAAGGTGGGCTGGGGGGGCCCTGGTTCTTTGGGAGCTCTCATTGTGCCCGTCTGTCCTTGAGGTACAGTGGCACGAAGTCCACATGCAATGGTGATATGGATATAGAACATCCAGAGTTTGAGAGCTGCCGTGTGGGCAGGGCGTGTTTGGTGTTGGTTAAAAAGGCAAAAACAGGGTGCCTGGGTGGCTTAGTCGTTAAGCTTCTGCCTTCAGCTCAGGTCGTGATCCCAGGGTCCTGGGATCGAGCGCCGCATTGGGCTCCCTGCTCAGCGGGAAGCCTGCTTCTCCATCTCCCCCTGCTTGTGTTCCCTCTCTCGCTGTGTCTCTCTGTCAAATAAAGAAATAAAATCTTAAAAAAAAAAAAAAAAAAAAAAAAAGGCAAAAAAACAGGACCAGAGCTGGCACCATACCCACTCATAAGACCTGGGGTGATTTTTTTCTCAGTATATTATTGCTCTTTAGATAGCTGTGGGTTCTGGTTGGTTCATGGTTCTAGAATTTAGGTATCAGTGACCTGTTGTTTTTACCTTTTTGGTTTTTTTTTTCCCCCAATTTACTTTTTAATTTATAGATAGTTAAATGCACTTTTTGGTACACTTTTGTGAGTTTCGAACCATGCCTGTAGTTTTGTCACGTAACCCATGCACAATCAAGACAGAACATTTTCAAATCTTCTCTCCCTCCCAGTTTTCTTGAACTGTCCTTTTGTAGTCAGAATTCTCTCTTTACCCTGCTTGGCACTGAGCTGTCTCCCTAGGTTAGCCAATTCCCAAATGTCTTATCAGAGGAGTCACAGGGTAGGTAGCCTGGGAACCAGGCTCCAACTCAGTGATGCATGTAGGATTCGTCTCTGTTGGTGCCTGTGTCGATGGTTGGGTCATTTTTGCTGCTGACTGTGCCCATTACAGGGCAGTGCTGGGTGCCTTCTTCCTTCCTTCTTGATTGAGGGGTGTTGAGCACATTTCCAGTTTTGGGTGATTAGCACTTGGTTGCCACGAGGCTGTCCAGGTTTCCATGTGAGCGTAGTTAAATGAACAGCCGAGATGACCTTGCTGGGCAGTAAGGTAGATGTGTTTTCAACTGGATGCCTTTGCACATCTGTGGGGAGCAGCATGTATGTGTGGGTCTGTCTCTACATTTGGTTGTCTCCTTGGTCTGTATGTCTGTCCTTTCACCAATGCCACACCTTCTTGATGACATGAATTTTCTTTCTTTTTTTTTTAAGATTATTGGAGAGAGAGAGAGCGCGCGACTGCGGTGGGGCAGAGGGCATAGTATCCCAACCACATTCCTCACTGAGTGCTGAGCCCAACGCAGGGCTCAATCTCACGTCCCTGAGATCCCGACCTGAGCTGAGACCAAGAGTCAGATGCTTAACCAACTGCGCCATCCAGGCACCCCAATGGCATGAATTCTTGAAATCAGATAGTGTGAACCCTCCAACTTTGTTCTTTTTCAAAAGTACTTCCATACCATGCTCCTTTGCCCTTCAATATAGAAGCAGTATGTCAGTATGGAAAGTTCTGTTGAGATTCTGCTGGAATTGTGTTACATCTTCAGAAAAATTGGGGAGAATGTATTTCCTAACGGTATTGAGTCTTTCTGCTCACGAGCCCAGTGTGTCTCCCCATTTATTGAGGTTTTCTTTCATCTCTTTTATTGTTGCTTGGTCACCTCTAATATGCAGATCCTGCGCTCATTTTCTTAGATTTAGACGGAAGTATTTCATACGTGTTTTGGAGCTGTTGTGAGTAGCACTTTGGTTTCAGTCCCGACTGTGGATTGCTAGTGTAGAGAGACAGGATTTACTGTCTGTATGTTGTCTGTGTATCTTGCAGCTTTGCGAACTTTTAGAATATTAGTTATTCTAATAGTTTTTCTATTTTCTACACAGATTTCTTTGAAATTCTGTGTACAGACTAGGTTGTGATTAAAGATCGTTGGATTTCTTCCTTTCCAGTCTAGGTGCCTTTTATTTCTCTTGGCTCGCTGCTCTGGCTAGAAGCTCCATTACTTGTTGAGTAGCAGTGGGGAGACTGGACATCTCAATCTTGTTCCGGATCTTAGGCGGGAATGATCCCGTCTCTGACCACGGAGTTTGACGGTAGCTGTCAGTTTTTTGTTGGTTCCCTCTATCAGGTTGAGGAAGGGTTCTTCTATTCTCGGTTTGTTGAGTGTTCTTACCATGAAAGGGTCTTGGCAGTTTGTCAAATGCCCTTTCTGTAGCTATTGATATGATAGACGTTTTCCTCTTTAATTTGTTGATAGAGTGAATTTGGTTGATTTACTTTTTAAAAACTGCATTCCTGGGATAAGTCCTACTTGGGCACGGTGTATATTTGTTTCTCTGTGTTACTGGTTGTGAATTGCTGAAACTTGGTTTAGGATTTTTACACCTGTGTTCATGAGGGATATCAGATTGTAGTGTTCTCTGTCAGGTGTTAATAACAAGGTACTGCTAATATCATAAAATGAATTGGCAATTATTCCTCCTCTTAAGGTTTTTTGAAGGGTCTTCTAGAATTGGTGTCTTTTTTTTTTTTGCTTTCTCTCTTACATGTTTGGCAGTTGTCACCAATGAAGCCATCTGCATGTGCAGTTTTCTCTGCAGGAAAGTTGTAACTACGAATTCAGCTTCTTGAAAAGGGCAATTTGGGTAGTTTGCATTTTTCAAGGAATTGGTCCATTTTCTCTAAATTGTTGAATTTATGGGTGTTGGGCTGTCCGTGGTGCTCCCTCATGGTCCTTCAGTGTCTGTTGGACACTGATTCTCCAGGCTTCTTCCACACCGTTGTCGGTGGGTCACTTCTGCCCTTTGTGCTGCAGTTCCTATATGCCCCTCGCAGGTTAACCATCAGCCAGCCACATGTGGCTGTGGCGCCTGGTATAGGTCATTGTGGCATGGGCCTTTGCCAGCGGCTGTTGGGTGTCTTTGGGCTTCTGGGTCTGTGTTCTCCAGCTGTGTGTGTGTGCCTCGGCTCTTTCGGGAGGATCCCAAGCACACAGGTTGTTTTCCACCTGCTCAGCCTGGTCTATAGCCCAGGTGCTGGCTGCTGGTTAGAGACTGGTCCTCATAGGCTCAGTGAGAGAGCCAGCCACCGCTGATGGTTTGGCTACCTGGCCAGCCACTGAGGATGGGTCCAGGGCTTGACATCCTGGTGAATAACTCCCTGGAAACTGATCCACGCTGATACGGACACTTGTAAGTGGAGGTATCTTGTGGAGACCTGTTGGAAGACAATAGCCAAATGAGAACAGGGAGATTTTCAGCTCACCAGAATCAGGAATCCTCTTCAGAAATAGCAACTTGCTTTTCTCGACTCAGTCACAATGAGTCTGCTGGTGGAGGGAGAGGAACCCCTGCCTCCTTGCCTAGAGCAGCAGTGTTATGTTCTTATAAGCAGAGGGAGGGAGATGGAGAGAGGGCCATGTGGAGATGGGAGTGGTGCTGCCATAAGCCAAGGAAAGCTTGGGGCTGTCAGAACCTGGGAAAGCCAAGGAAGGATCTCCCTGAGAGGTTTCAAAGGGAATGTGGCCTGCTGACTCCTTGCTTTTGGACTTCTGGCCTCCAGAATTGTGAGAAAATAAGCCACCCACTTTGTGGTACCTTGTTGTGGCAGCCCCGAAGCCCAGCAGTCCCCACCAGGGAGGTGGGCTGTGCTGAGTGCGTTGGCCATGGCTTCCCTTCACTGGGGGTGGCTCAGCAGAGGCCCAAGCGTCAGGGTCAGAGCCACTTCCTGGCTGCCGCCTGCCTCTGTTGTGCCGAACTTCCCTTTTTTCCCCTAAAAAATGGGTTAAGGGGTGTCTCGTTATCCTTTCTTAGTTGTTCTGTTCTCTGGTCATAGTGATTGGTTTCAGAGCCAGGACGGATGACTTTGTGTTTAAAACGGGAGCCAGGCCAGGCCTTTCGCAGCTTTCAGGAGGCTTGTGCTTTTTTAGAATACACTGCTTTTGTCTGACTTACTGTCTCTCTTCTATAATCTCACGAAGATCTTCACGTTTTTCTCCTAAGGTTGTCTGTCCATAGATTTTTGACTAATTGCCTGATCACACTTAGATTCAGAAAAGGCTCCCAGGCTGCGCCAGGCTCTACTACCCTGTCGCAGCATGTTCTCCCCCAAGCTAGCACAGCACTGCTCGTCCCGTCTCGGGTGGGGGGGGGCAGCTAGACGGTGAGACGGGGGTGTGACGTGCTCCTTGAGGCAGTAAAGAGGACAGGAAGCTTCTTGGGGAAGCCGACAGCGTGGGGAGCAGCTCTGCGTGTCCAGCAGGCTTGGTCCAGCACTTAGGAGTGGCTTCCTTGTTTTGCAGTATTTTAACCACATCAGTATCGAGGACTCACGGGTCTACGAGCTGACCAGCAAGGCCGGACTGTTGTCTCCCTATCAGATCCTCCACGAGTGCCTTAAAAGGTAGGGCGGGTGCTTCTCCTCCCAAGAGGGATCATGGGGCTTCTCTTTTGGTGCCCAGTGTCTTTACTAGCCATTTTTCCTGGCTTAAGAGGTGCTGTGAGAGGCCGAGCCGTCACAGGTGTTCAGTGCGTGCACAGAAGCCCCTCATGCCTGGCAGTCGGTCAGAGCCTGTGAGATCAGATCAGGCGTACACGAAGACTCCCCTCCTCAGCTGAGAAGCAGTTTGGGGAAAGGGTTGGCTTGGTTTTCATCAAAGAGCCTTTCAAGGGCTTTCCTGAAGTTCTTTCCTCCCTTCTCAGCCGATGTCACTCGTTGTCTCTGTTTTTCTTAAAGAAACCATGGAATGGGTGACACATCCATCAAGTTTGAAGTGGTTCCTGGTAAAAACCAGAAGAGCGAATATGTCATGGCGTGCGGCAAACACACAGTGCGCGGCTGGTGTAAGCGCCCCCCACTTTGCGCCGCCCCATCAGTGTCCCGTGACTGCTGAGGAGGGGCCACCATGCCGTGTGGCCTCTCTGGTGTCTTTCCCGAGCTCCTGCCTTGGGTGCTCACTCACTGGGTGTGTCCAGTAGCGTCTCCTCTCGACCTCTGAAAGCCAGCCACCTGAAGGCAGGACTGTGGGAGTCCTGCCCGCACCATCCCTGTCCTTCTGGTTCCTGGGTTTGGGCTGGTCGTTTGGGTTAGACCCTGTGGTCCCGGTGGCAGGAGGAGGGGTTTCCTGGAATGGCAGCAGAGCCGCCGGCCTGCCATAGTCTGTGTCCCTGTGTTCCGGTGTCTGTGTTCACCGCCTGCACTCTAGCGAATTTGGTTTTTGGAGTAACCACTTTTTAAAACTTAATATTATTTTAAAAGAAAAACCTTGTATGACTATCATGAACACAAACCCGGTGCTCTGTAGATTGGAAGGTAACATACCAGTTGTCCCTGGGAAAATTGCAGAACCGCTTACAGACCCAGGTGTCCCCGTGATCCAGCAGACACCAGTCCTCACGGAGCCACCTTCTGGAGCAGGCAGGCGGGGCGGAGGAGGGATGCTGGCACCACTGACACCCCTGTCTGGGAAGCGTGACCAGCCTTGCTCTGCCTGGCCATAGTGGCTCCTGGCACTCACTCTTCTCCAGACCCACTCTGCTCCTTGGCCCTGCCTTCCCTGTGCATAGAAACCCCTCCAAAGTGCATGTACCCTCTGCAAACTCCTCTAGGCTCTCTGGCGGAGTCTCTCCCCTGTGCTTGCCGACACTCACTGTTGCTGGTCTGTTTCTCTGGAAGTGTGGGGTGTGGTGGGAGGGAGGCCGTGTCAGCTATGCCTTGGGCCTATGCTGATTTCCTGAAGCCTCTGAGGGGCTCTTCTGCAAAGTGGGGGGCGATGGCTCCTGGCCTCAGCTTTGTGAGACCCGGTGCCCAGTGCAGGGCTAGAACACGCCTCTCCTCCGTCTAGTAGAACATACCCTCAGCTGGGCCGGGGGCACGGCAGGTGCACTCCTGTTTAGGAGAGGTGGCCGTGTGCACAGCTGGATGTTAGGGACTCCCTCTCCACATTTCGTCTTCCTCACAGGTAAGAATAAGAGAGTTGGAAAACAGTTGGCCTCTCAGAAAATCCTTCAGCTGCTGCACCCACATGTCAAGAACTGGGGGTCTTTACTTCGCATGTATGGCCGCGAAAGCAGCAAGATGGTCAAACAGGTAACTGGGCCCCTCCTCTGGGCCTAAGGCAGCCTCCATGCTTCTCATCTGCCCTCCACCGTGGAGCACCCGTTTGGGGTCCCGCTGTCCCAGGGGCGAAGTTGGGCAGCTCTGCTCTTGTTCAGTGCTGCCTCTTGGGCCCTCTGCTGACCATGTCCGTGACCTTGGGGTGGGAGGTCATTTCTTGCTGTGTCTCCCTCCCTGAGAAGCCTGGGCCTGGCACTGGCTGTGTGGGAAGGGCCTGCCCAGCAGGAGGTGCAGGTGGTGAGTGCTGCCAGCCCAAGTGGAGAGGAAGCTTCTCAGCTGAGCCCTGTGGTCCTCTCTGCTCCCCTGTACAGGGCTGGAAGCCCTTGGGTTAATTTGAGGACCCCTAGGAGCTTGAGAGAGAGTAAGAGATGCAGGGCTGCTTTTCCTGGCTACGAACACCAGTTTACCTTTAGCTCAACAGCCTGTATGTCATCTGGTTAGTTGCTGCTGTTTTGCTGAGTTGTTGAGATTTAAATCAGTACCCTTAGGGTGTGCTTTGTGAGGTGGAAGGAAAAACTGGGAGGCGTTTGTGGTTTTTAAGTTTTCCCCTGATGTTTCCAGAAATAGTGTGGATTATTGGCACCCCAGTAAGGGGAGAGGTGGTCATTGTGGCATCCCTGAAGAGGCCCTCGTTTTGGACTTGACAAGATGGGGTGAAGGAGGTGACACTGGGCCCCTAGGGTACCTTGAGGAACCTCAAGTTAGGAGTTGCTGAGAAAACTCAGATGCAGTGCAGATGAGGCTGACTTCTGCCTTTACGTGCCTTCCTTTTGTGCCACATCTTGGTTGGACTGAGATTGAGAGAGAGAAAGCCTGCTTTGGCCCATGAGTGGAAACCCTCCCAAGGTGGGAGGGTGAGGGTCTGGTCTGGGCACAGCCCCAGCTTGCATCTTTTGGAGGACAAGTGGAGCCTGACACTCCCAAGGTACAGCAGGCGTCCTCAGGATGGCCACTTCACCCAGGAAGGGCCTCGGGACAGCTTGGTCCTGTGCTGAAAGTCCTAGGGCACGCAGACGTGTAGAGAGCCCCGTGTCTAGGGCTGATGGGCTCCCAGTGCCCGGGGTGTGTCCCGTCTGGCAGCATGCCGTTGCTGCTGGCTGAGGCCATGCTCTCGCCATTCTGTTCTGAGGGTCTGGGCAGTGCGAGTGCTCCGCGCCGATGGCAGGAGTGGAGGCAGCTGGGTGCCAGGGTGCTTTTGCCTTATGAACAGAAGAGGCCATAGCTTCTTCCTGCTGAGGGTGAGGCAGAAGCAGGGGTGGCATGGTCAGAAAGTGAGCTGGGCAGCCGTGGACTGGTCTCTGCTCTCCACGGCCTTGTCAGCCTGCCGGCTGGGGTTTGACAATGGGGCAGCCTGGGTGGGGTCATGCAGCTGTGGCTGCTGGCCACAGGGTGTCGCTGAGGCCTGCCCTGGGCACTCCTGAGAGCAAGGCACTGTGCTCCCCCAGGAGACCTCGGACAAGAGCGTGATTGAGCTGCAGCAGTATGCCAAGAAGAACAAGCCAAACCTGCACATCCTGAGCAAGCTGCAGGAGGAGATGAAGAGGCTGGCCGAGGAGAGGGTGAGCATACAGGCTCGGCCAGCGCCACAGGCCACGGCCCCTCTACTCCCTCATCCCCTTGCACTCAGAGGAGGGGAGGGCTGTCGAGTCAGGGTCAAACTGGCAGCTGCGGGGGTGAAGTCAGCCTGCAGGAACCCATCCCTGGCTCCTGATGCCTGTGTTGTGCTCCCTCTTCCCAGTGAGCCCTCAACACTTCCAGAGTAGATTTCCTTTTCTTGGTGTTTCAGCATTCATGACACTTGCATCAATCACTTCATTCTGCAGTTGCATCCTAGAGCTCTCAGCCCTGGCCTGCGGCTGTGAAGGGCCTAGCTTCTGGGTGTTTCCACTCAGTACCAACTGTTTGAAGGCAGGGGCAGTGCACCTGCCAGGCCTCCCTTACTCAGGGTCCTGTGGGCGACAGACTGCCATCACTGATGGACCTCTTCCTCAGGCCCTTGGCATTTCTGGGAGAGAGGAGCATGGTTCACAGAGCAATTGGACCCGGGTAAGGCTCGGTGCTGGTGAAGCTTCCTAAAGCCACCCACCCGAGGGGCTTCTAGGCTAGGACCTTTTTCAGCTGTGGTATTTGCCTGGGCCTGTATAAAACCCTGAGAAGGGGGTAGCTGCTGTTCCGCCTTTCTGGTGCAGGACATGCCTCACCCCTGCTCTCAGGTTGGAGTGGGGAGGGAGACCCAGCCATGTGGCTTGTCCTTGGTGGCTGTAACTTCCTTGGCCCTTTACTTCTGGGTGTATTCTGATTCCCAGGGAAGCACCAGCACGTAGTGCTCAGAGGTGGCATCCGGGGAGACCCAGCCAGCCTCCCATCCGGCCCACTCCTTTGGCCGAGCAGTGGTGCCCTCCTACTCTAGAGGCTACCTGGCACTAGTGTGCAGAGCTCACCGTCCCCCTTCCCCCACCACACACGTCTGCCCCCTGCCTTGGGCACCTCTTGCCTGAGGTTGGGCTGGGCCCCATGTTCCCCCATCACTGGCATCCCTTACCTTTGTGTTCTTCCAGGAGGAGACTCGGAAGAAGCCCAAGATGTCTATTGTGGCGTCTGCCCAGCCTGGCGGCGAGCCCCTGTGCACTGTGGACGTGTGAGGGAGGCAGCAGGGTCAGGCGCGGGGACTGCCAGCTCTGCTGCCAGGGAGACCACGCGCCACTCGCTCTGCAGCCTCGGGCCTCTGCTCTGAGTTCCTCCCCTGCGGCCAGGCATCTGAGGCTGGGGCCAGAGGGGTGGGGCTCTGGTGCACAGGGACGGCAGGGCCACGCAGCTCTTCCTGGGGGGCCGCCCGCAGGTCTGAGGGGACGTGTTCAAGGACAGACTCGGCTTGCCCACCCGGTGAGAGCCAGGAGCTTGGCGGTAGCTGTGAATGACCTCTGCCTCTGGGGACTTGCTGCAGACTGGTTTGATGAAGGTTTTCCTGAGTGTCAGTACGTGCACGCACAAGAAGTGACAGACTGAGAAAGTGGTGGCCAAGTCCTGTGGCACCCTGTGCCTTGGGCTCTGGCAGGCCACCGCAGGGGTCTGGTCAGAAGGTGCTCGCTGGCACCCCCGCCCCTTCCCTGCCTTTGTGTTTTCCCTTTTTGTCTGAAAAGGTTATAATAGGAAGGAGTATTTCAGACCTTTTTGGCTTAAAATAAACACAATTTTAGAATCAACTATTTTTCAGAGATTGCAGGCAAGCCCTCAAGGTGATCCTTTTCCACCCCTGAAACCTGTTGCCAGTGTGAGTATGAAGTCTGCTGGTCTCCGCCTGGCTCGTCGCCCTGGCCCTGGGCTGGCGTGTGGGCCATTTCTCCTGAGTAAGTCTTAATGTCCTAAAAACACGCCTTCTTAGACACCGAGGCCCCCTTCACTGGCCTCTGGCAACTTTTTACTAAAGATTTTTGCACAGTCAAGTCCATCTGTCCACCCATCAATTTTTAAAGCTTTTATGGTATTTTAGCATTTGGGAAGAAACTTTTACAGTGAGAGTAGGAGGTAGATTTGGAATCACGTAGCAGATATAAACAAGTTAAGCATTTTAGCACGAGGAGTTTAGAAGAGGCAACCAGGACTGTTGTGTAGACCATCCGTGCTCACAAAGTGGCGCTCCTGCCAGGAGCTGGCACGAGCATGTGGAGGGCAGAGGTCTTGCCCGTGACGGTGGCTGCCCTGGATTTCAAGGGCACCTGCCTGCGTAGCCAGGCCTCACGGCCACCTGTTCCTTTGACCAGCAGTCAGTGCTCTCCAGGTGGCTCCTGTGGACAGGTGCAAGGGTAGGTGTGTCCCTGCCCTGAGCTCCAGGACATGTGGGTCTGCTTGGGGCCCTGGGTTGTCCCCATGTGCAAGGTAGTGGTGGCTGTCCACTCCCTGTCCCTAGGGCCTGTTCAGGGGTGCACTGTCGGCTGCAGGGGCCCACTGCTGGGCTGCATTGTCCACGGGTGTGCCTATTTTCCATCCTGTCCCCCATGGCTGGTGTCGATGGCATCTGTTTTCAGGAATACAGAATGTCTGTCTTGCGTGCCACCCACAGTGTATTCCTCCCTTACCACCTATGTGACTGAGGTTGGCTTCTCTGTTGACCTTTATAAAACAAAATCTTCAAGTCGCTGTAATTAGACACTTGCTTCTGTCTTGCCTCCCGTCTGCAGCTGTGAATCATCATTTGACTATGACTGTTTGCCCTCAGAACAGCCAGATGCACCATTGTGAACCAAAGCTTTGTGCACACGTGTTAGCTAGAGGCAGTGAGCCTTGCTGCAGCCTCCCCATGTCCTTCCTCTGTGTATCCCCCCCCCCATGTGGGTGTGAGTGTTTTGTGCACACAGCCATGCCGTGGGGGCGGAGGGCAGGGGGAGCCTGTGCTGATGGCATCTCCACTTGGCCACTGGCCATCGTGCACCTTCCAGGTCGTGGCTAAACTATGGCTGTAAGGGTGAGCCTTGACTGTCTGAATGCATAAAGCAAAACTGTCCCAAAAGGAAATGACTGGTGTTTCTTTCTTCTAAGCATGTAAGGCTGTGGGGCTTGTGGACCCTCAACTCACCAGAAAGACCCCCCCTTTAGTCTGTGCCTGGTCGTACTTTTCCTACAGCAGCTGGGCAGTGTCCGGTCCTGATCCCAGCTCCAGTGGCTTCCCTTCAGGGCTAGGGTGGGGATGGAACCTCACCTCACCAGGCACAGGGAAAATAGACCATGGGGCCTACCAGCAGTAGCCAGGTTGGCCCCTCGCTGTGTGCTCTACCCTACCATGTACAGCCGGCTCTGGGCCCTGAGATCTCTGCTTCCCCAGGGTTAAGCATAAAACCTGATGCCGTCAGCATCCTCTGCTGTGACCTGCAGCCATGCAGGGGGGCCGGCAGTGTGCTAGCGGGAGTGGAGGCTCAGACTTAGGCTGCTCAGGGTGCCCTGGTGACCTTGTCCCTGGCACTTACAGTGGGGGGGGCAGCAGAAGGGAACCCCACGTGCTAACGAGTTTTCATCACGATAACATCAGTAGTTGAGCAACTCTTTATTCTAGCCCTCTATCCCAGCTAACCTGGAAAGTGGGGGCGGGAGTAGTAAGGGAAAGGCTATAGGAACCTAGGGTCCACAAGGACAAAAGAACTGCCAAGTCTTGTGCCTTCTAGGTGCTGCCTGAGCATCCTGAGGCAAGGACTTGGGGAACCCCTTGGCTGCTGCCCTGGTAATGAAGACGGCCCCATTCTGAAAGGGCAAGGTTCTAGTCCTCCAGGGACCTAGCAAGAGGCAGCAGCCCTGGTTTCTTGGATGGTGTCCTCTGGGGGCGCTGGTGGGGGCTGGGCTGGGGGGTCCTGGGGTGCCAGGGCCCCTGCGCCATTTGGGTGCTCCACCCTCTCAAACAGAAGCAGCATCTCACAATGCGGGGTCTGCGGGAACAGGTCCACAGCCACGGCCCTGACAGGCCGGAAGGGGGTGCCCTTCACCCGGTTAGATGGAGCCCTACAGAGGCTGTGGTGGGAAAGGAATGTCAAGGTCAGCCATATGAGTCCACTGGGTCCCCAGTCCACCCTGTCCCGGGGCCACCCCAGGCCCCCCACCTCACACTCACTCTACAAAATTGCCCATGGCTGCCCGGGGGTTGCAAGAGACGTAGAGGAGCTTTTTGAGGTTCTCAGCTCTTCGGACAGCCAGGATCACTTTGGAATCTGAGGAGGTTCCCATGGGATGGGCATCAGGCCTAAAGCTGTGCAGCCTGGTGTGCCACCTAGCCATCCCTGCCCCCCCCTTCCCATGACACCTCCCAGATGGACGCCACTTACGCAGGCCAGCACGGGGTGGGTCCAGGATGGCAACGAGCTGCTGGGAGGTCAGTCTGCTCACCAAAGCAGGCACCAGGTCCTCGGCTCTCCCGCAGTGGAACTCCACATTGCTCAACTCTGGACGTGGAACCACAGCACTGTCACCGGGGGACCCAGGACACCCTCTCCCCATACGGTCTGCCTGGTGTCTTAAGTCCCTGGCCAGAGATGTCTCAGAAGATCTGCTGGCTAAGGAGCCTGCTCACCCTTACCCAGCTCCGGCGTCCTGGGCACACAGTTCAGTCCCCACAGTAGGAGTTCTATTGCACTCTGCCCCTCACCCCACCACAGGCCCTAGGAACCACCGGCTAGGTCCCAGGCGCTGTGGAGGTATGCAGCATCTGCCGCCCACCCACCGCGTGGAGCGCTGGCTCTCACCATTGTCTTGGGCGTTCACCCGGGCATCTTCCACGGCCTCCTGGCACAGCTCAATCCCCACGACTCTCTTCACCCTCTGAAGCCAGGAAAGGACAAACTCATGGCACCCCACCCCAGCCCCTTAGGGAGAGGAATGGCAGGAGGCATTTGGGGAGTCACAGAGGATCTGGAATAGGCTGGGGGGGGTCACTGGGGGTCATGAAGCAGGTGACAACATGGGTGGGATGGGGAGAGGGTGTTCTCAGCGGGGAAGGAGGGCTCACCGGGGCCAATGCCAGGCCGATGGTGCCTGTGCCGCAGCACACGTCCAGCACCGTGCTCTCTCTGTCCAGCTGGGCCCAGTCTTGGATAACTGTGTAGAGCACCTCAGCCGCCAGGGTGTTCACCTGGAGAGCAGGCCAGCAGCATCCAGGAGATCAGCGGAGCCTTGCTGCCCACACTGGCCTCCCCTCCCACACCGCCCCCCCCAAGCACTTGCATTCCCTGGGCATTCTTCCTGCCTGGGGGCCTCCGTGGCCCCATCCTTGGGTCACTTACCCTCTTCGCAGGTCTCTAGATCCCACCTCTTCCCCCCATCAAGCCGTCTGAGTGCCAGAGGCCCAGTCCTCCGAATGACCCTCAATCCCATCATGCCTGGCAACTTCGCCCAGTCTCCTGGCTTTCAAAAGTAACGATGTTGATACCCCACCCCTCACCTCTTTTCTGAGTGCCAGAGCTCACACCAGAGTCCTGGCATCACCCCAACTCCTGTTCCTACCCTCACATATGGCCCCCCCAAAAGGTTATCCGAGAACCTAACGGCAAATGATCTTTTTCCTACCTTACAATGCTTGTGGCTCTCTTGCCTGGACGTTCTCCCTAGGTCTCCCCAGGCTAATCCCTTATCGCTGCCCTAGCCCACTGTCCCCATCACATCCTGACATCATGTCAGGCCCCCCTCCATGTGTCCTTGTGATCCCCAGAAACTTGGGGCCACCTGGAAGAAGGCATGAGGAGAGATTCTGAAAGTCAACCCAAGCAGGTCCTCGTGGATGCACCGGTCTCCAGCCACATGCTCCAGGGGCAGGCCCTCCTGGCTGGGAGTCTTTCTGTGGGTGGTAGGGTTACGTCCGTCAGTGTTGCCAGCCCTTGCAGGGACCCGCCCCACCCCTACCCAGGCTCCTCACCGCTGTCCTTCCTCTACAAAGTAGAGGCAGGTCACCCCAGTGGCCTTGCCTGGCCCCGCCATGAAGTGCTGCGCCAAGGAGGCCTTCAGCCCGGCCAGTTCCTCAGGGCCCAGTTTCTGGGTAAGCAGTAGAAAAGGCCTTGTAAGGCTGCGCCATAGCTCGCTGTGGCCCAGACACCCTCCCCCAGGAGGGCCACCCCGCCTGAGACCTGGGGGTGGAAGTAGACAATGGCCATGGCTTGGCCACGGCGGCTGGTGCGCACAGTCAGCTGCTTCCAGTGGCCTGAATACGTCTCTGGGTTGTACGCTGAGTATGGAGTGGACCTGTGGGAGCCATGAATGGCCCTGAGTCCCCAACATCTGCCAACCAGGACTGGGTGAGCAGCATCCCTGCTCTCTCTTCCAGCCGCACCCGCCAGATCACAATCCCGAAATCCCCCCAGGCAGATTCTCTGCTCCCAGACCACCCCAGAACTACTTGGGGCCCCCAGTCCAGCCATAAGCCCTCACCGGATGAACTCCTGGAAGGCCTTCACCACCTGCTTGGTGGCCCCAGGGATGTGCACGGTGTCAAAGGGGGCGGCCACAGCACACGTCCCGCCCTTGTACTTGCCAAGTCGACAGCCGACTGTGTTGTCTTCCCCATCCACCCCGACACCGACCAGAAACTCACACTTATTACGATACTCGGTCTGCAGAGAGGCAGAGAGACATGCCTGACCTTACCCTGGCTATCCAGGGGATGGGGCTGACGACAAGTAACAGTCACATGATGAATACCAAGAGCAAACACAAAGCAGGAAAAGGGATGGCAGAGATAAGTGAGAAGAGCTCCTTTAAGAACATGAGATGAGTTTCTGGCCACACCAGCCGGGCCTGACCTGCTGGGGTGATGGCCTGACCCCCTCCAGCGGGCAGCAGGCCTTGTTGTGCTTGTGCCTCTGTGAGAGTAGCCAGGGCAGCAGGGCGCGGTTGGTGCTCCCAATTTCCCTGTAGGATGAGGTGGGGCCAAGGTTGGACTCAGTCTGCTTCCCCTGCAACCATCCCCAGCCATTCTCCAAATGCCCAGGTGCCTGGGCCCCTCCCTCAGGACCTCACTATCCACACTGATTATACATGGGTTTTACTGGCTAACTACCCAAGAGACCCTGCAGACCCTGAGGATGTCTGTACAGGGCACAGGATGGGCTGAACAAGCACAGATAGAGCCGAGCAGAGCTCTGGGGCCAAGGGGGTGCTCTGCACCCACACTCACTTGGCGAGCTTCTGTAGCACCTGCTCACACTCCAGCCGCTTCCGCTCCAGCTGCTCAGCATAGGGCACGGTCCAAAGAGGTGTCACTACATCTGCGATGCATGTGGCTGTCGGCTCACCCTCATCCTCGCGCCGCCTCTTCCTGGCCATAGGATCAGCCTTGGGCCTGGCCAGGCGCACGCTGAGTGGGCGGCCCTTCCAGAGGGCACCGTGCAGCACACGCAAGGCCTTGTCCCGCTCAGCAGCACTGCGGAATGTCACAAAGGCGCAGGGAGGTTGCCCAAAGAGTTTGGTCTTATGAGGCTGCAGGCCAAAGCGGCCCAGAAAACGACGGACATCACTGAAGCTGGCGTGGCGGGGCACGTTCTGCAGCTCCAACTTGAAGATCTCGGAGGTAAACAGGTCGTCCCTGATGTAGCCGTACAGCCCAGGCTGAGGCACAGACTCTGCAGCCGCCCCAGCGCCCCCTTCCTCCTCCTTGTCTTCCTCCTGGGGGGCTAGCGCTGCAGGGCTACCCTGGGCACTGCTGCAGTCTTGGCCACAGCCTTCCATGGGCACAGGGCCCTGTGTGGAGACAGACAAGGACTGGGCTGAGGGCTGGACCCTAGAACGTGAACGCCCCAGGGCCCCTTGACCCACACCCCAACCTCCATTAGTGCACCCTACACCCAGCCTTACCCGCGTTTCCTATTCCCCTCTCCCAATTATCCCCCTGTCCCGTTTTCTCCCAGCGGTTTCCTATCCCGCCTCCATCTCCATCTCCCCCCCAACACCCTTTCCTCCTCCATCTCCTCCGTCTCCCATCAGGATCTCCCTTCACTTTACTTCGTTGTCGAGCTTGTCACTCATCGTCTGGTCGGTCCGCTGGCCGGACCGGGGCCGCTCACAAGAGCCGCCTCCGCCGCCCGGTCCTGGGCCTGGCAAGGGAGATGGGCGCTCAGAGGGAGGCTGCAACGCCGAGAGATCGCGCGCCGGCTCCGCCCTGGGCGGGGGCGGGACTCGAACCCTCGGTCCTCAGGTTCGGGTCTCGGGTAGAGGGTACGCCGCCCGCCCGCCAGGGGCCCGCGCCGGCCACTCGCCGTGCTGGCCACTCTCCCGTCAGCCAGCGCGTGCAGCCGAGGCCGCGAGTCTCTATCATCCTGGCTTCCGGTGACGTCATCGCCACGCGCCAGCTCCGACCCCCTGCCCTTTCGCGAGCTCGAGGGGTGCGCGCCGCCGCGGGACGGAAGTGAGCGCTAGGGCCGCCGGGAGTGCACGCTCCTCTGGCTGCCGGGCGGGCCGGGCATGCGCCGCGGGCGTTTTGGCGGGAAGCGCGGGGCGGGCTGGACAATGAGAGTGTCCACAGTGTGAGCCAATAAAGCTGCACTGGTTTTGAATCGCGTCGCGTTTCCCGCCGCCGGGGTCAGGGGTCGGGGTTCGGGTCGCGGGGCGGAGGGAAGAGCGGGAGGGCGGGAGGCGCCGGCGCCAGACGCGGAGGAAAGGAGCTACGACCAGCCGCCGAGAGGCCGCGGAGCCAGCGACGACCGAGCCAGCCGAGCCGCCGCCGCCGCCGCGCCCCCATGGCGGCCGCCAAGGTGCGGCCGGGCCCGGACTGGGACTGGGTGGGGGCCGGGAGGCCGAGGCCGCTATTGGCGGCCACGTGGGCGGCCCGCGCCGCCGCCGCCGTCAACCCCCGCTGGCTTGCGGGCTCGGTGCCTGCGGGGCCTCAGTGGCGCGTGGTTGGAGCTTTGGGGAGCGTGGCCTGGGGCCTTCGGGGCCAGGGCTCGCGATGCCTGGGGGCGCGCGGGCTCGGGGGCTCCGGGGCGCCCGCGTGACCTTGGGGCGGTCCCAGCTGGGGCCCGGAGCTCCATCGGGGCGTGGGGCGGCCCGCCGCCCGGCTTCTTGCTCTCTAGTTCACTTCGCTGCTAGCCTGAGACGAGGGGCGGGTGGCCGGTTTCCTCCGGCTCGGCCCACTTGCAGCCTTCCCACCAAAACCGTGCGTCCCTTCCTGCCGTCGCCTACGCAGCACTTCATTCATTCTGTTCTCGTGTCTTGAACCGCCACAGGCCTCTGTCGCGGAAGCTCTGTTTCCAGCCGGCTGGTGGGGTCGTGGCCGTAGCGACCCAGGGTGGGGGCGGCTTTGTTGACTGCGGGCATTTACTTGGGTTGAGCTGGCCTCGGCGGAGCCGCAGTTGCTGTTCAACCAAGGAAAGCAACGAAGCCTTATATATGTTCTTTTTTGGCTCGAGTTTGGTAGTAAAGTCTCCCAGCTTCTTATGGACTACAGATCACCAAACCACGTGTTTTGTAAGACTTGAACCTAAGACATGATCCTTTGTGCTCTGTAGTTTTCTAAACTGGATCAGGATTTTACTGCTCTCATTTGTGCGATTTCTGTCGAAGCATCAACTTTCTAACGTAAGATAAAGTTATTGACAGAACTGTGAATTCCATGTAAATACTAACGGTTGGGTAGTAACTTTTTTGCCCTGTTCAGTAACAGGAGCACTGATTTTGTTTTTTTTCAACCCGTAAAAATTCAGAGGGTTGCTTTTTGCTTAAAGGGTGGCACTGTCCTTGAGGCTCTCTTCCATCATTGTGTCTTTTAATCTTCACTTAGCGCTGTCATTATTCACATTTTACAGGTAAGGAAACTGAGATGCAAAGTGGTGAGACAGTGTCTCTTTGGCCAGTAGGGGGCCCAGCTTTAAGGGGCCCTGTCCGATTGTCCACACATGGGATTGATGCATCTGGGGAAGGTGCCGAAGTTCATCTTACTGCACTCTGAATGTGGGTGCAAACCTCTCTTTGTATGAAAGACTGTGGGCTTAATCTCTTGCTTTGGGATGAGACTGTTCGCTAGGAGGGATTGTCCACTGTGGGCACTGCTGAGCTCTGGGTGGGGGGCCAGGCTCCGGGGCCAGCAGAGTCACCTCTCTGCACCTCAATCCACAGGACACCCATGAGGACCATGATACCTCCACTGAGAATGCAGACGAGTCCAACCACGACCCCCAGTTTGAGCCTATAGTTTCTCTTCCTGAGCAAGAAATTAAAACGCTGGAAGAAGATGAAGAAGAGCTTTTTAAAATGTAAGTAAGCTCGTGTTGCTCTATACATAGGAATCTTTAGTATAAGATTGAAGTTATGGTTTTTATGGGTGTCAGGGTCTTGGCCTGACTTTTAATTGGACTGACGCTTAAAGAAAGGGCTTGAAATTGTGTGACGACTAATCGTATGTGGAAATCAAGGCTGCTGTTAGAATCCATTCATTGGATAACTCTTTACTGGGCAGTGCTCTGGAGAGCACAGGTGCTCCCTGGTGTCCTGTCCCTGCTGCTCTATCCACAAATGTGCATCTGCACAGCCCCCTGTCCTTGCCACCTTACAGGCTTATTATCTCTAAGACCCCCACGGCACCCTTCCTCTGGTTCAACAAAGAGTCTCCTGTTATTGTATTTTATTTTTTTTCTTTTGCACTATAGACTCTGGCATCTTGAAGTTTGGGAACTCCCAATTCAGCGTTTTTAATGCACAAAATAACACCTGGAATTATAAGTGAAAGTGGATAGTGTTACACTTACCAAGATTACTTTCTAAAAATTATTCCACACGTGTTTTTTGGCACCTCCAGTAAGAAGCTCCAATGGCAAGGGACATTTTTAAGTAGTACTGGCACCAGCTATGTGTGGATGTTTGCGACAAAAATCATCACTGCCGAGACTCAGAATCACAGGAAACACTAGGCTCTGTTACAAGCTAATGGAAATAGGCTGGAGTGTTTTTCCTGTCCAAGCTGTGGAGTTCCCTCACCACCCCCCCACTTCAGATTCTATTGAAGAAGCCAGATGAGGGTTTGAGTGCTTTCCTGTGAGTGGGGGGTGGGAACAATGACCCCTCCAAGGAAGGCCGACTGGGGAGACGAGCCCCTTCCCACCACTCCCAAAGGTCTGGGGAGGGAGAGTCACATACATCCCTTTGGTCTCAGAGAGTGATGGGCGTGTCTCTGAAGACACTGGTTCTTCACATCTCTGCTTTGCCCAGAACTGGTGCGAGATAGCCAGGGACTGGTTCCTCCCAGGACTGGGGACTGCTGCTGGTGCTGTTGCTCACACACACACACACGCACACACACGCACACACAGGGCTGAGAACTGCTCCTGGCGGTCCTGGACACAGGCCCTTCCTGAGGGAAGTGAGGCCAACAGGTCAGGCCTTTACATCTGGGCCCTTGAGCTCCAGGTGAAAGCTCTGGTGGCAGCCTTGTGAGGGTACTGTCTCCCTTAACGGAACTGAGCTTAGGGGAGAGAACAGAGTGTTGTGCAGGAAATGGACCAACAGGGCTTGGGTCAGGTGGGGAAGGGAATAGAGGGCACCATTGTAAAGTCCTAAAGGCAAGACCACTGGGTTCACCATGTGGGCTTCAGTGCCTGGCTGGGTGGGGGGCCTTGGCTGGGCCCAGTGTGGGGTGCTATTCTGGGCAGGAAAGCAGGGTGTTGACCAGAGCCTGACAGCCTGAGCAGAGGTCTGCAGCCCTCTGGGTTGGGGGGGCCAGGGAAGCAAAGGAGGCATCTCACAGCAGAGGGAAGGGCTGGCCCTTTGGAGGGCAGGGGTCCTTGATCTCACCTGCTTCCGTGTTATCCCTGTGGCCCTGTGGGACCCCAGGGGCTCCCCTGCACTCTGATCATGAGCAAGCTTGGCTACTCGGGGGTATCTTTGCTGAGAAGTTGGGTCTTTATGTTGGAAGTCCCCTTTTTTCCTCATTTCATTGTTCTAAGTAAAAACTTAAAATTTGTTGTCTCGCTCTTTTGGTAATTTTTTGACAATAGTCCTAGACGTGCAATGAAAGGAAAGGGTGTCTGTAGAGACGCCAGATCAGCCATTTGTTCAATGCACAGAAAACAAGTGTTCTTTCCAAGCCAGTGTTTCACTACTTGTTCTCCTCTCTGTCCCATCTAATCTCTCTCTTAATGGTTTTTCTTGAAGGCGGGCAAAGCTATTCCGATTTGCTTCAGAGAACGATCTCCCAGAGTGGAAGGAACGAGGCACTGGTGACGTCAAGCTTCTGAAGCATAAGGAAAAAGGGACCATCCGCCTCCTCATGAGGAGGGACAAGACCTTGAAGATATGCGCCAACCACTACAGTAGGTGGCCTCTCGGGGGGTGGGTGTTTTTACGCTGACTAATGAGGATGCTTCAGGTCTTCAGGCAGGTGGCCCTCAGTGCTGCACTGGGAGCCCGGGAGTGCACTGTGACATGGGGTGCATATTCGTGGTGTGTTCTGAACTTAGAGTAGGAAATGAGGTGTTCCCACGTGCTCTGAACTTGGAGCAGGCTTTCAGAGAAGTTTCCGGCATACGGGGTGTGGAGTCCGGGCAGATAGGACATGACGGGGTGGACACAGAGCCCCAGTGTGGGCTTGGGACCATGAGGTTGTGTGTTGTGAGGACATGTGCTCACATACGTATTTGATGTGCCCAGTAGGAAGTCTTCCCACTCTTCGGTGTGTTTTGTCTCTGCGGGGTGTCCCCTAAGGAGGACACAGAAGGGAAAAAGGGTGGGGGGAGAAGGTGGCTACCTTATTCTTGTGCCTTTGAGACTGAACAGGTAGTGGGTGGTGCCAGGCTGAGGCCTTTGGACAGCTGTGATGCATCATCCTTGGGCTCAACATGGTGGGGGTGGGGCTGGGGTCTGGGAAAAGCCACCTCAGGCCCGGCCTGTGAAGGGGCGACAGTAAGTTCCCCACCATATCAGTCTCTTGGCTTCTGGGTTGTTCTGCTGTGCTGTATGTATTGGGAAGCAGACATGTTTGGGGCTGCATTCCGGATCCAGGGCCGTGTCTGCAGTCCTGGGTAGAATGCATGTCTGGCAGGGCAGGGCCCCTCATTGGGGCACACGGGGTGACCAGGCAGAAACCTGAGCATAGCAGCCCTTGAGGATGGTGTGGAAGGATGGGTGGGTTTGCAGAGGCCCTGAGGGGTGGTGCAGAGGGGCTTTCATGCCTTTCCTTTTTTTTTTTTTTTTTTTGTTTTGAGATTTTATTTATTTATTTATTTATTTGGCAGAGAGAGAGAGAGAGAGAGAGAGAGAGCGCGCGCGCACAAGTAAGCAGAGGCAGGCAGAGAGAGAGAGGGGGAAGCAGGCTCCCTGCTGAGCAGGAAGCCGGATGTGGGGCTCGATCCCAGGACCCCGAGATCACGACCTGAGCCGAAGGCAGAGGCTTTAACCCACTGAGCCACCCAGGCGCCCCTTCCTTTTTTTCTTAAGATTTTATTTACTTATTTGAGCGAGAGAGAGAAAAAGTGAGTGAGCACAAGTGGGGGGCAGAGGGAGAGGGAAAAGCAGATGCCCTGCTGAGCAGGGAGCCCGATGCGAGGCTCAATCCCAGGACCCTGAGATCATGACCTGAGCTGAAGGCAGTCGCTTAACTGACTGAGCCACCCAGATGCCCCTTTCATGCCCTTCTTAGGGGCCGCTTGGGTATCCTCTTGTGAACCCCACCCACCACCCCCGCCTATCTGCTCTGGTCCTTGGTCTCCACTTCAATTTGAATCACTCCCCGGGGGTCTTCCTGACACCCTGTGCTTCTTCCAGAGCCTTGTCAAGTCACTGGGTTGTTTCCAAGTTGTAGGTGAGCTCTGGGCCTGCTACGTGTCCTAGACCCTTAATGTGCCAGGGGGGTGGTGGCAGGAGGAGGCAGTGGAACCTCTGCGCTCTCTACAGCTCGAGGGCTTGCCAGGTGTCGAGATGGTGTGACTGTTCGCGGTTCAGACGGTCCTGTGTGTTTGGGGCTCGGCATGGGCTGGCTCACATCCCTGGAGACCTCTGCTAGGGGCGCAAGGGCATACCGGTGGGGGCGGCATTGGGGCTGCTGTTGTTCTTTGCACAGCCTGTCTTCCTTTTCCGCCTTGGGGCTGTGCAAAGCCTGACGACACCAGGGTAGCTGTGCTCATTCCAGGTCGTGGCTTTGTCTTCATGATATATTTCATAAGCCCCACGGTGTCCGCTTCTGGTGGCCTTGTCCCCCTAGTCCCTGGACAGAGTCAGAGTGGTTGCCCTGGTCCTACCCCATGCCCTCCCAGGTGGTCACCCCTCATACAGTTTCTGCCCCTCCCCCAATGGGCCAGGTCTCTGATGGTGTGACTGAGCGTGGACGTAGCCATGGGATGGGTGCTCCACAGGGAGGGCTAGGTGTGAGCGGCTCTGCTGGTGTTGGAGCCCTTGCTCCAGGGGAACCGGACACGCTGCCGAGGTGTTCTCGGGTCAGGGAGCAGGCCACCCTGTTTGCAGGTTTAGAACAGTCTTGGTTTTAAGTGAACACAAGGCGTTTGCACAGAAACGTGTTTAAGATCCGCATCCCACGGGACTTCGTTTAGGCCTGGTTGGTGGACCCCAAAGCAGGACCTTGTGTTGGCAACCAGGGCCTTTTGTGGCGGAGTGGCCTCGCCGCAGTTGACAGGACTCTCATGTGGCTCCTCTTCCCCAGTCACGCCGATGATGGAACTGAAGCCGAACGCAGGCAGCGACCGTGCCTGGGTCTGGAACACCCATGCTGACTTTGCCGATGAGTGCCCCAAGCCAGAGCTGCTGGCCATCCGCTTCCTAAATGCTGAAAGTAAGCAGCAGGGTGCCGGGCCGCGGGGACCGCCTGGCAGTGTAGCTTTGCGGGGAGAACTGGTAGTGCCTGGGAAGTGTGTGGTAGGGACTGGCCCGCCCTGCTGTCTGGTGCTCCCCTGGGCGCGGGATGCAAGCCTCAAAGGGGGCTGTGCATTCAGTCTGCCCGGGGCAGGCATGTCCCTTTCCAGCCCCGACTGTCAGAAGTGCCCAGTGGGGCTCGTCTAGCAGCTGCTCTGACGTGAGTGGAGAGCAGAGTGCCTGGCAGGGAGGCTCCTGCCCTTGCTTGTGCATGGCCGCCAGTGCCATGAACTGCTGTGCCCAGATTGTCACAGAGTCAGACGGAGGGAGCCAGCCCAACATAGCCACCAGTCTCAGGAGGGACTCGAGAAACAGTTACTGCTCGGTCTGGGTGGGAGTGAGCCCAGGGCTGTGTCCTTAAGTCCGAATTGGCCATGGGATGAGCCGTCGGTGAATCTTGACTCTTCAGACCCTCTAGGATGCGTCCCTTTCACTGCTCAGGTATCTTAGGAAGTCTCTTCTCTTCTTTCCACAGATGCACAGAAATTCAAAACAAAGTTTGAAGAATGCAGGAAAGAGATCGAGGAGAGAGAAAAGAAAGGTGACATGGTGTCGTGGGTCCCTGGGGACTTCCTCGCAGACTCACTCTGCATCCGGCTGCAGCCCCAGGCGGGTGCTTTTTCCGTCTGCCACAGAAACATCCCGGGGTGCTGTGACCACCTCGACCTGTCAAGGGCGATACAGCCGTCTGGGGACACAGAGTGCTTCTTGGGGAGTGAGCTGGCCATCAGGGCCCCACGCACATGCTCCCTGGCCTGGCCTCACAGCTCCCAGCCTGGGGGTCCAGTGACATCTGGCTAGAGCCCACGGCTGAGGGGGCCTCAGGAGGTCCTCGCAGTCACCTGCTTGCTTGGAGCCCGATGATGGCTGCCATAGCAAGTGACCTGACATAACTGAGCTCCCTGACTCCCGTCCCCGGCATGAGCTCCTACTCGTTTGTGTGCCCCTGGAGGCTGGCTTGGCCGGCACGTGGTGAAATGGCCTGTCTTTGCGCCTTCGCCCAGGGCCATGGGAGGCGGGCAGGCTGCAGAGAGCAGTGCTCAATTTCCTTACTGTGTCCCTCTATGTCTTAGCAGGGCCGGGCAAAAACGACGATGCTGAGAAGGTGACTGAAAAGCTAGAAGCTCTCTCCGTGAAGGAGGAGAGCAAGGAGTCAGAAGACGCCGAGAGCAAGGCTGGAGCGGAGGAGGAGCAATAAGCCGCCGCCCCTTGTTTTCTCTTCCTTCCGTTCTTTTCCTCCTTTTTCTTTTTTTAAATTTTGCCCTGCCCCTTCTTTTCAGTTTGTTTTTATTCTGTTTTGTTTTTACAAGGGACTTTATATAAAGAACTGAATTCCAACATTCAGGTTGTTTTTTTCTAAGTTTCTGCCCTATTGAAGACGACTTCAGAAAATCCATTCCCCAGTCATGAAAATGTACTGTGCTCACTTTCTTTTCCATAGTGGAAACACTTATTTATAGTCATCAAAAATAGTGAATAAACGACACATTCGAAACCTGCACGGAGGGCAGGACCGTGTGTGCGCCGGCCCTGTCCTGGGAGCAGTGTGGGTGCCTGCTGGCTCCGGGGGTGCTGGGGCAGCACTGCGGGGCCCACTCACCACCCCCGGCTCCGCCTCGGGCTCGGGGCTGCTGCTGGCCTCGGGCCACGCTGTGTCCAAACTGGGGCAGGGGTGCTGGCTGCAGCATGTGCTTCTGCCTTGTGGCAAGGAGTAGGTGGGCTTCTGCCGGGTCTTGCTGTTGTTTTTTGCCTCTGGGGGAGGGAAAGGAAGAGCACCGGAGTACCCTGGCTTTTCACATGGGAAGGCCAAGTAGGTTTCCAGGCTTTGGCCAAGGCTGCGTTTGGTTGGCCCTCAGCCCTGGCGGAGGGAAAAGCTGATCCCCTAGCACACTTGTCCCATCTGGTGCAACGTGTGAGGGGGAGCTCGGCCCCACGGCCCTCTTTGGATACCCCGCTGCCGTCTTCAGAGAAAACTGGCCTACCTGCTCACTCGTGGCATCTCCATCTCGGTGGGGTTGTGGACATCTGCAATAGCTTTAAATAAAGGGCCGTTGTCAAGAATGCAAATGGGTGCCATTTGGGGGCTCATCTTGTAAAACGGTGTCTGAACCATGTCCTAGGTGGGGGGAGAGAGGTTTTTGGTGCACCGGCCGACTTTTCAAAGGACGTGGTCACATGTGGTAACTGTCCTGGGAGGCCAGTGGGGCTGCGGAGTGCGGCCATGCTGCCCTCCAATGTTGGGGAGGTTGGGGGGAGCAAGTTCTGACCTGGCCCTGGAGTGGATTACTGTCACTCAACATTTGGTCATTAGCACCTGCTGGAGGCGCTTTACAGTGTGGCCAGAGTCTACCAGCTGGGCCCTGCTCCATCCCACCTCTCCGTGTGCTGTGTGTGTCTGTCCTGTGACGTGTCTGGTTCCAAACCTCAGGGGGAAGCACCTCCAAAGGATGCTGCTCCTTTTTTTTTTTTTAAGCCAAACCAAAGACTTCACTGGCCAGCACTGTTGTGTCCTGGCAGCCTTAGGCCTCTAGAGGCACAGGTCTGGGTGCTCTTGAAGTCAGTGTTGGCACAGAGGCCCTTCCCGCCAAGGAGGGACACTGAAGCTTGTGCACCTTGCCCGTCTTGATGAACTGGAGTTTTGACGTAAAAGACAGCTGTTGCTTCCTCGTGGGCTTCCAGATGCATTGATGTACGAAAGTCTGGCCCAGACTCGAGCCTTCAGGGAAGGGCAGTCAGACACCCCTTGCACTTAGTACAGAATGGTGGCTGAACATTGTTTTTGCTTTGGGCTCTAATACAAGATGAATCCTACTTGGTGTGAAACCCCAGGCTGACTCCTTTCCTCTTGGGTGATGAGTTGTGTCTCCAAGCAGGGGGCGGGGGGAACCCCAATGGCAGGGTAGGTCCCTCATGGTGGCTGGGGAATAGAGTTGCACTGTGACCAGGCTACTTTACAGGTGGCTTGGTGACACTGCAGAGTGCTGCAGAAAGGGAGACGGGTTGTCCCGACATCCAGTCCCACTGGGATGAGCAGGGATGCCAGTGGGGCCTCTCCCAGGCCCCTCAGCCACCGTGTTTTCAGGGGGGTTCCTCCCTGTGGCACAGAGGCAATGGTAAGCCATAATTAGGGTGCTGATGGTATTGGGGATGGAGTGAGAAGTGAGTTGATACTCATTTCTGTTCCAGGTCAGTCCACTGGGCAAACTTTCTGCTCTGCTTCCTTTTCCCGGGGATCTTAACTCCTTAGCAGGGGAGGACTCCTGGGCCGGAGGCCTCACTGGGTCTACCCCTGCTCTTCTCCCCTCCCCCCACCCAGGACTCCCCTCTGCCCAGGAAGTCTGCAGGGACCTCACCAAGGAGGCACCAAGCACCCCTTCTTCCCATGACCAGGGCTTGGTCACAGCTCTCAGCTGTCCTGGTGCCCCTACACAGACCTGGAATCAGACCTGGGCCTGAGTCACCATTTGGGAGCCTGTGGGGAGGCTCCCCATGGGTGGGCCTGCATCCAGAGTCTTCCGGGGACCTGGGGTCCCAGTGCTAGGTTGCAGAAGGGCGGGAGCAATGGCAAAGCCGCGGGTGGGGCATCTTTTGGCTACAGTCTTTGTGAGGACCCTGGACCTTGCATCTCCAGGTGCTGAGGCACCGTGGGCAGAGGTAAGGAAGCTCTTCACTCACTTTTGTGCCCCGAGCCTGCCACTCAATGCCAGGGTGCCCCCCCAACCCTATGCTGGGCCCCCTGTAGTGGGCTCCCCACTGGGCAGAGGCTACAACTGGAGTGTTACCGGAAAAAGCCCACGACTGTTTCTATTGTTAAGCAGCTGTACTAATGCCCCAGTTCCGGCCCTCAGCCCAGGGTCCTTTTAATGGTTCGCAGCCAGCAGCCTGCCAAGCTGGGGCTGGGGCCCTCACAAGGCCCACGTACAGGCAGGGAGGGGCTTCCAGGCCAAGAAGCCCCAGGGCCTGTGGCGGCATGGCCTGAGAAAGTGGCCCCTGGGCAGCAAGGGATTCTGGCCATAGAGGAGCAGGTGCCTAGGGCCAAGGAGGGTGAGGACCCCCCTTCGAAGCCCCAATGGATTCCCACCTGCGGAGGGCTCTGACGGGTCTTGGTTTCCAAGCAGAGGGCCCTGGGGCGGTGTTGGAGGGAACAGAGACTTGCTGGTCCTCACTGTGGATGCTTCAGAGCTTGACCCAGTCCCAACCTCCCAGAGGTTCTGCACGGCTCTGCCTGGCTGCTCAGCCTGTTCTGTCCACCCTGCAGCCAGGCACTGAAAAGGCACAGGTCCACCTTAAGCGGGCAGCGGCAGCGGAGCTGGCGGGTGGGATTTCCTGCAGGAGGTGGGCCTGCCCACAGGCCTATCCCAGGCAGGGGCAGGATGCCCCGTGCTTCCCGGGCTTCCCAAGGGGCGCTCCACCCTGCCTCTGGGTGGCTGAGGGGCTCACCCGACCCTAGCTCTCCCACCTACACACACCCTCAAACCTGCAGTTTGGGCCAGGAAGCCCGAGAATACCGCACCCCCTGCCCTCCTTACACTGACCACCGAGCGCTGTGAGATGGGCAAGAGATAAACAGTGTCACAAATTCCCCCCTCCCCCCATGAATGCCAGGGGGTCTCCAGATGACAGGGGTCTGGCCCTATTCGGGAATAGCATGAAGCAGGGACATCAACTTGACCCCAGGGACGGGCTCCGAGATGTCGAGGGAAAGGTCTGCGCAAACAGAGGTCCGGGAGTGGACCAACATGCCCCAGCGCCAGGGCCTGCGGGCTGGGAACAGGGGGCCTGGCGTTCTCCGCGGTGTCCACCCGGTGGGCCAGGACTGCAGGTGTGCGACAACGGCTGCGTGGCCTCAGAGTGCCGCGGGCACTCGCCTGGCCAGGGCACCAAGGCGAGATGCGGCCGCGCCCGGCCCAGGGTCCTGAACGCCGCACCAGACGCCAGCGCCGGCGGGGCCCAGTGAGCTCGGCGGGGCCCATGGAGCTCGGCGGGGCCCAGTGAGCTCGGCGGCTCCCCAGTCTGGGCGGCTCCCGCACCCAGCGCCCCCGGAGGAGGGTAGGGGGCGGGGCGGGGGCCGGGCGCGTCCGCGAGACGTCCCAGCTGCGCCCCGGCCCCGGCCCCGCCTCCGACCCCGCCCCCTCCCCCGCCTCTCCGCCGGGTCCACCTTAAGGGGCGCGCTGACATCAGCGCGCCTCAGCCGCCGCTACCCGTAGGGTGGGATTTCCTCCGCCGCCGCCGCCGCCGCCGTCGCCGCGGGTCCTGCGCCGCGTCCAGCCCGCCCCGCCCGACCCCGGCCCGACCCCGGCCGGCCCCGCCCGCCCGGCCCCGGGGAGGGATGCGGCGGCGCGGCGCCCAGGATGCCCCGCAGCCCCGGGACGCGCCTCAAACCCGCCAAGTACATCCCGGTGGCCACGGCCGCCGCGCTGCTAGTCGGCTCCAGCACCCTGTTCTTCGTGTTCACGTGAGTCCCCCGCGTCACGGGGGGGGGGGCACAGGCGGCCACAGCCGGGCCAGAAGGGCCAGGGGCCGGTACAGCGGGGGATGCAGCTTGGCAGGCCTCGGGGGGGACAAGGCCCACGGGCGGGGCAGGGCAGGGGGGGCAGGGGCTGGGAGGGAGGGCTGGGCACGGCAGGGCTGGCACCAGGGCTGTGGGTGACATGAGCCCCCCACCTGGGCTGAGGAAGAAACAGTGAGTGTGCCTATACTGGGGCACCAGGGACAGGTGAGTTCCCTGTGTGGGGACACTAGTGCCCGGTGGGCACCTCATGGTTGTGCCAGGCCCTGGGTGTCTGTTGCTGGGCCCAAACAGGGGAGTGTGTGCAGTGGCCGCCCAGGGTGTGGCTGCAGCCCTCCCCTCCGCACAGGCTGCATGAGTGGGGGACGTGGGCTGCTGAGAGCCACCAGCCCCTCCAGCAAGGAGCTGTGGGTGGCTCTTGGGTCCCCTCCTGGCTGTCCAGCCCAGGGCCAGAGCCAAGTTGTTCCCGCGTAGGTGTGGCCTGGCCAGGCTGCCACGTGCCTGCCCCAAAGCCACCCTTGGTGCTGGTCTGGCAGTGCCCTCCACCCTCCCTTGACCTTCTCAGAAAGGCTCGGGGTCGCAGCTGCAGGGCCCAGGCCAGACCACACCCAGGGACACTGGCCATGTTGGGCACTGGGACCCCTGAGACAGAGGGCAGGCAGGGCCCGGGGCCCACGCAGACAGAACTTCTTCACCTGAGACAGGCCGCCTCGCACATAAGCCTGCTGACAGCACCATGGCTGTGGTGCTCCCTGCCCCAGGGCTCCCTCAGGTACAAGGAGGGGTGGGGGTTCCAGGCTCCAGCCATGCAGATCTGGGACCACCACTCACTTCCCCGTGCTGAGAAACAGCCTAGGTGACTACAGCAACGACCGCTCAAGCCTTCCCGGGAACCTGAGGTGTCGCCCACGGCTGTAGCCCGCGGGAGCCTCTGTTCCCAGGCAGGTCAGCCCGACTGTGAGTGAGCCTGGGGTTGGGGGGAGCAGGAGCTGGGTTGGCACCCTTTCTCTGCCTTAGCGAGAGTGAGGGTAGCCACAGTGAGGACGGCGAGCCTGCATTGGGTGCCCATTAAGGCACAAGAGCTCCCTACCTGGAGGCCGGGGCTGGGTGGGCGCCACAGGCTGCCAAGAGCGGGTTTAAAAAAGGCCTGTGTGGACGGGCTTATTTCTGGCTTTGGCAAGCAGGCGTGTTCTTGTTACTCAGATGCTGCTGGCCGTGGGGCAGAGAGGAGAGGGGCAGGTGGGCAGCGAGTACAGGGTCTTCTGGAAGGGTGGGCCCTGGCCCACTCCTGGGCCCGGGGTCCCCCACACCTAGCCTCAGGTGTGCTTCGTGGTAGCCTGGCCCCCACTTGCTGGTCCTGGTTTCTCACTCCCGAAGTGCAATTCAGTGTTTTTCCTCCCTGACGTTAAAAGTAATACGTGTTCTCTTTCAAGAACTTGTGAAATACAGGGAAATAAATCTCCCAAGAAATTGAAACCAACCCTGCTCCAGAGAGCCTGGCTGTTTCCTCTCCTCTCCTCCCAGGCTCACCTGAACCCCGCTGTAGTGTGCTTGTCATAAGCCCTTGGCTGTGATTTCGGAGGGCCCTTACACAGCTGTCCTATGAACTTGACCATCCCAAGATGTGGGCGCTGAGGCTCTTGCACCCTGCCAAGTTCTTCCTTCCTCAGTTCTCAGAGCTGGGGTTCTGGGTTCAGGGATACCAGCCCATCGAGGGGCAGGGTTCGCTCAGGGCGCTGCAGGCCTTTCCCTGTGTCCTGCCTTGTGTGTGACCCACTCTGCCTGAGAGTAGGTGGCATGTGCCTCTGCAGCAAGCAGGGGGTGCCCAGGTACCGGCTGGGGGCCAGGCGCAGGGACCCTCTAGCCAACGGAGCCTTGATCACCCTTAGGACAGGGCTCCCCGAGCTGCTGAGACCACAATCTCTGGGCCAGAAGGCCAGTGGGGACCCTGGCCTACCCTAACCCTGGCTCCACCGGGGTCCCCCAAAGCAACTGGGTTCCTTTTATTTTTTTTAGCAACCGGGTTCCTAAAAAGGGGTTCTGTGGGGTGAATCAGGCCTACTGACACCCCTCTCAGTGTGCCGAATTCCAGGCAAGCAGGGGTCCCAGTGGTCCCCTCCTTGGGATAGGCCTCTGGTCATCTGAGCACCCACACTTTTACCCTTTTCCTGGGTCCAGGCCTGCTGCAGACTTAGACATGTAGCGAGGAGGGAGCAGCCCACTCCTGTGTTTTCTCCACCCTGCCCTTGGGGGCCCCATGGGGATCTCTCTTCTCTGCCGTTACCCCTTGAACTTGATTGGATGCTGCGTGGCCCCGGGCCCCCTCTCTGCTCAGTAAACACGAGTTGCCTCTTTTGGGGCAGGTCCACGCAGGTAGCAGCCCCTGACATCATGCAGGGTGGGGAGAGCCAGGAGCCTAGAAGACCAAGGGCCCTCCCTCAGCCCAGCTCACTGAGGGGCCTGGGACGAGCAGGATATTCAGACATGTTACCAGGAGAGGCTGGGCTGTAGGTAGGATCACCAGAGGTCGGGGCATCTCCCTCAGAGGATGAGGAGCACCCTGAAGGGCAGGTTCCCAGAGGCCCTTCTCCTCCAGGAAGCCTTCCTGGGTTCCTGGTACAGTCGTGTCCCTTTGGGCCCCAGAAGCCCTTCACACTGTGGCTTAGTGCCAGGCTGCGTCAGGTGCCGAGTGGGTTTCCAAGAGCCCCCAGGCCAGGCCTCCACCTCAGCCCCTTCCTCCTCCCAGAGCCACTTTGCAGAATGATATGAAATCTGGAAACATCAGAAAGCTAGGGCTGCTTTTGGATTACCAACACCTGGGGCCAGGCTAGGCCATCTTGTCTCTGTCCAGGACCAGGAGGCTGACTTCTGGGATGTCACAGTCTGTCCCCAGGATGGGCCTGAGCGCTCCCCATGCCCAGAGGCCCAGGCAGGCTGGAACGCCCAGCATGGGATGGTGGAAGGGGAGGTCCAGGTAGACAGAGCCCCTGGCAGGGGCCACACAGGAAGGAAGGAAACTGGGGGTGAGCCCCCTGCCAGGCCTCACTGCCTATGGCCTACGGTATGTTTGGCCGCCTGAGCCGCAGTTTCCCCATCTCTCAGGTGTCTGCAGGGATGGGATGGGTGCAGGAGGACAGAGGTCCCTGCCTAGCCTGGTTAGAGCAGAGTGGCCACAGACCCTCCGGGCCCAGGTGCCCCTGGGCGTGAGCATCACTCTTAAACACAAACGGTATTAATGAAGAACCCGATTTAAATGAAAACGTCTGAGTTAAAATTTTCCATTCCACATTTAGCTGTGGCGCGCATACTGGCCCTGCGGAGCCCCCCCACCCCCACTGGGTGGTGTCTCCCCGCCGGGCTAGGCGGACTTGGGGCCTCAATCTGGGTGGGGCCCATGGCAGTGGCATGTGGCCCTAATGCTCAGGAGGCGGGGGCTGGATCAGGAGGAGGGCTTCCAGCCCCAGAGCTGGGCCGCCCCTCCCCCCCCAGGCCCGCCCCAGGCTTCACAGCGTGGCTGCAGCCAGCAAGGGGTGGCCAGCGCTGGCCTGGAGCACACCAGCCCCTGGGTGGGAGTGAAGTGTTGTCCCTGTGGGCGGAGGGGCCCCTCTTGGAGCCTGGGACAGACTCGAGGTGCCCTGAGCATTTCTGCCCGCCAGGCCTTGCCCACAGAGCTTGCATGTCCTTACACGTCCTCCCACTTGCCTTGTCCCCGGAGAGATGGAGCACATAGACAGGGGGTCGGTTTGAGAAGGGCATGGCACGTCTGCATCTGTGTGTGTTCGCATGTGCGTATGAGTGTGTATGTGCATGGACGAGGGTGCAGGTGTGCCTGTGCATGCGTGTGTGTGTGTGTGTGTGTGTGAGGCACATCTGTCCTCACAAACATTTATGCACATTTTGCTTGTCAACACACGTTAGTGTGTGCTCATGTCCACGTGCCTCTTGAATGTGGTTGTTTGTGCACGTGTGTCTGTGTACGCGCATATCCACAGGTGTGTGTTCACACATGTGTGTCCTGGAATGTATTTGTGTGTGTGTGTGTGTGTGCATTGGACATGTGCACGTGCATGTGTCCCTGCCTGCTCGTGGGAACACGTGTCTGTGCGTGTGCCTGTTGGCTCTGGCTGGGGAGCCGGTCCTCATCAGGCATGACCAGGGCCTGGACCCTCCTTCTGGCGTGGCCTGGGCGTAGAGGCCTCCTGAGGGCGGATGAGGGGTGCAGGAATGCCCAGGACGGCCCGATCCTGGGTCAGAGTCGAGCCTAGGGGCCTGGTGATGGTGGGCAGATAGGGCAGTGGCTCAGGTCCCTGTCAGAGGCCCGCACACCCCAGCCGCAAGCCTGCCCAGCACCAGCTAAGGCCCCAGCCCCCTCTCCCCACTGTGTGTGGCCAGGCATGCAGAGGGCTGGTGCCCATAGAGGACAGACGCTGCCCGCCACCTCGGTGCAGACATCGCCCTGTCACGTTACAGATTCCCAAACGTGGCCCCGTTGCTCTCCAGGTGTCAGCCCCACTCCCGTCTAGCCCTGGGCATCTCGTTCAGGGCAGCTGTTCAGCCCATACAGCCAGGGCTGGGAGGCAGAGGTGGCGGTCATTGAGGTTCAGGGAGGACAAAGCATTACAGGCCCCCCGGGCCGGGGGAGACTCCGGTCACTGCGGGTGTTGGGGCTGCCCGTGGGGTTCAGTCCCCGCCTGGCTGCGTGAGAGTTTGAATCCCAGCCCAGACGTGGACTCACCCCCAGGTCTAGGCATGTGACAAGCTGTCCCATACCCACTCCTTGTCTGTAAAATAGGGAAATAGAAGCACCCACTCCCTGCAGCTGGAAGGGCGGCTTCTGTGGTTCACTGCACTGGGCAACTGGGCAGCTGGGCAGCAGGCTCTCAGTGTCCACCGGCAAAACCCGGACGGCGGGGACGGACCCTCTGACCGCCCCCCCATCCCCGACCCCGCGCCGGGTCCTCGTGCCGGCCGTGCCCACCCACCTGCTGCAGCTCGTGTGTGCATGTCTGCCAGCCCCAGAGCACCTCAGGACCTCTCCGCCCCTGCCTCCCCCAGGGCGGGCTGGCCCCGCTGGCGCGGGCTGCGCACATACACAAGAGCCCACCCTTGCCTTTAATGCTCTGCTGTCCCGGACTTGGCATTCTTGACGCTTTTTAAACACCAGGCCCGCATTTTCACTTTGTGCAGCTCACATAGCTAGCCCTTCCCAGAAGGCACCGTGGGGAGCTGGCTTGCACCGCCTGAGCGGGGCCCGTGGTCCCCTGCTTCTCCCGGGCTCCTGGTTCTCCAGAGCTGACAGCTCCCCCTTGCCTGGAGAGCCCATCTCCACTGGCGTTTTGGCTTCTGCCCCGCCCCCCCCCCCCTTGCCAGGCAGACGGGCCTCAGGGGCCCGCTGTCACCTCGCTGAATGGGATTGGGTCAGAGACTGCGACATACATTGAGCACCGGCTGTGTGCCGCACTTTAGCTCGCAGAGCTGGGGAATGTGGAAGGCATCGACTGGTGGGCACTCGGGGCTGCCCAGGCAGGGGGTGGTGGAGGACCGCCCTCCCTGCAGAGGGAACCCGTGTCCTCAGGGAGCGCGTCAACCTCCACAGCAGGTCCTGGAGAAGACGAAGGGGTAACTTGCGGCTCCTGGCCCGCTGCGCCTGCTGCCGTGGGAAGTGGAATCTTTAAATAGCCTCTCGCTTTCCACTAAAAATAGCGAAGTTCTGCTGCCATGGAGGTGGTTGCTGGGGTGGCGGGGCTGGCTTCTGGCCAAGACAGGCGTGGGCGCACCAGCGTGGCCGGCGTGCGCTGGGGCGGTGGGCAGGGCCATGGGCTCTGCTCACCCTGCTGGAGGCCACGACGCCCTGTTCTCTAAGTCAGGGCTACTGCGGGGGATCCCCCCAGCCCTCCACTTGCGCAGAGGGCCTAAGTATGGGGAGGGGAACAGTCCCCAGGGGCCCCCCACTTGTCAAAGCAGCCAGGAGCCATGAGAGAGATCAGGAGCCTGAGGCCAGAGGAACTTTGTGGAAGCCAAGTGAATGGACTCGGACCCGCTGCAGGGTCGGGGCAGGGGGCCACAGGTTATGTGCCCAAAGACTGGCAGATCTCCACAGAGAGGGCTCTGGTCTGGTCCCTAAGGGGCTGAAGAGGACGCTCTCTGTGGCAGAGCACCCATCGGGGAGGTGTGTGAGATCCTTGTAGGGTGCCAGGAATCTGGGAAGGCTTCCTGGAAGAAGGTGCAGCCTTGGAGCCATGGGTGCGGGGGTAGTAAGAGATGGTGAATGGCGAGGGGGTACCATGCTCTTCTGGAGTCTCTGGGTGTTCCCCATTGTCAGATGGATAGTAAGATGACAAATTAGAAAGAAGGGGCTGTCTCGATGCAGGTGTGCCCAGTGGCCCAGAGCCTGAGACTGCACCCCTCGGGGAAAAACAGGGGTGCCACCCACCATGCATTTCCTGACTGAGAATTGGAGCTCCCCATGTCCCAGATTTTCCCTGGCAAAGGGGCCCCGCTGGGCTGGGGACAGGTGTGCATGAGGACCAGGGCTGCCTCTGTGTATCATAGCACACAGGCAGAATGGGCTCATTTCTCATCGTGGACTCCTGTCTCCAGTCTGCCACCCCTCCTAAACGTGGGAGCCCGGGCCCACAGGCCTCTCTGAGCCTCAGTGTCTTCAACCGAGAGTTGAATTCCTAATAGTCACCTGGACGGTTGCTGGAGTCAGTGTCGGCGTGCAGGCAGCCCGCATACCGGGCACGAGGCGCCCAGCCCCGATTGTTGAGGAGAGAAGCAGCAGGCTGATGGGCAGGGGTCTCCCGGCGGGGATGTGGCGGCAGTGGCCTCCCCGACTGCCATGCTGAGCACCGATGGTGGCCTTTGATGGCCCAGCCTGCCTACGTGTGGCCATGCCTAGTTCATCTGTCCCCACGCCCCATCCCCGCCCATCTGCTGCACCCCCAGACCCAGCTCTGCCCTGCTGTCCAACGCAGGTGCCCATGGTTGACTCGAGCTGTGTCCCCAGCTGTTCCTGTCTACAATGGCATCATCTTCCTCTTTGTCCTGGCCAACTTCAGCATGGCCACCTTCATGGACCCTGGCGTCTTCCCCCGAGGTAGGGCCCTGTGCCAGGGCACATGATCGGCTCACTTTCACTAGAGTGTGAGTGGCTGACATGTGAGAGCCTTTCGGGGGTGGGTCCTGGTGGGTGGGCTGGCAGAGATGCGGGAAGGACTTTCCTGCCAGGGAAGTCACTTTCCTGCCACCCTCCCCTGGCCCTGGCTCACAGCGGATGAGGACGAGGATAAGGAGGACGACTTCCGGGCCCCGCTGTACAAGAATGTTGATGTGCGGGGCATCCAGGTCCGTATGAAGTGGTGCGCGACCTGCCACTTCTACCGCCCACCTCGCTGCTCCCACTGCAGCGTCTGCGACAACTGCGTAGAGGTGACCGTCCCTCCACCCTGTCTGCCCCCTTGCCCATGTCCCTCCCCTCCCACCCACCTTGTGCCCTGACTCACTGCTCCCGCCCAGGACTTTGACCACCACTGCCCCTGGGTCAACAACTGCATTGGGCGCCGCAATTACCGATACTTCTTCCTGTTCCTGCTGTCACTCAGCGCACACATGGTGGGTGTCGTCGCCTTTGGCCTGGTCTATGTGCTGAACCACGCTGAGGGGCTGGGAGCTGCCCACACCACCATCACGTATCCTTGGCTGGCCCACAGAGGCAGTGTGGGCTGGGGACACACTCCCCAGGGGAAACTGAGGCTCGGGGGAGGGTAGGGTGACTGCCTGGGAATCCCCAGAGGGTGGGTCGGCATCCCTGGCCGGGTGGCGGTGCAAGTGGTCTGTCCACAGGCGCCAGCTCCGTGTTTCCGCCTATGGCCATTGGCCTTAACGGGCCAGCATGGCTGTCATGTGTGTGGCTGGCCTCTTCTTCATCCCTGTCATCGGCCTCACTGGCTTCCACGTGGTGCTGGTCACTCGGGGCCGTACCACCAATGAGCAGGTGCTGACCCGAGGAGGGCCCCTGCAGCGATGGGGATGAGGGGGGTCCCCTACGGGCCAAGAGGGCCAGGGCTGCACCAGGACCGTGTGGGGTGGTGTCAGGGAAGGGCTGCTGGAGCTCTCCGCTTCCGTAGGAGGGGGAGACCCTGGGTGGGGCATGGAGTGTGGGGCCGCACCTGCGCTGACCGCCCCCCACAGCTCACTCCCACCCGTGGATACCGCAGCCCCCAGAAATTCAGGGCCCAGAAATTCGGCAGCATCCTGCAGGGACTGTCAGGGGGGAATGGGTGGGGGGCACCCCTGGGGCTGACCCCGCCCAACCTGCCCCCTGAGCAACCCCAGCCGTCCCTGCCTGTCCCCCTGTCCGCCTTGGCCTGGACCTTGGGTGGCCAGGCTCGCTGAGGGGGTCCCATGTCCACAGGTGACGGGCAAGTTCCGTGGGGGCGTGAACCCCTTCACCCGAGGCTGCTATGGGAATGTGGAGCACGTGCTATGCAGCCCTCTGGCACCCCGGTGAGGCCTGGACGGGGTGTCAAGGGGCCTCTGCCGGGTTTGGGGTGGGCAGGTGTGGACCCTCAGCCTGGTCGACCTCTGCCTCTGGCAGGTACGGCCAGCCTTGCCTTTGCTGAGCGTTCGGGCTGGGTCACCCTGGCCATTGACCCCTCTGCCCCCCCCGCCCCCCCCCCCCCGGCACAGGTACGTGGTGGAACCCCCTCGGCTGCCGCTGGCTGCTCGCCTGAAGCCACCCTTCCTTCGGCCCGAGCTCCTGGAGCGAGCTGCCCCGCTCAAGGTCAAGCTTAGTGACAACGGGCTGAAGGCTGGCCTGGGCCGCAGCAAGGTGGGGGCCCTGGGGTCAGGTAGGAGATGGGGTAGAGGGCAGGTAGAGGCCTCGGAGGCAGGAAGCAGCTCTGTTGGAAGGGGCCTAGAAGTGGAAGGGGGAGGAATTGGGTAGTTTCTGGAGAAGGGTCTAGGGCCCAGGGCCCAGGGAGGAGTCTCCAGTTATGCCCCACCCCTGGCCCACGCCCTACCCACCACTGACCACGCCCCCTCCCAGTCCAAGGGCAGTCTGGACCGGCTGGATGAGAAGCCGCTGGACCTGGGGCCTCCACTGCCCCCCAAGGCGGAGGCCAGCATGTTCGGAGGTGACCTGCAGACCCCACGCCCGAGCAGTGCTGGTGAGGTGGGGGTGGCCAGACAGAGGGAGGGACATGGACTGAGCCCAGCCTGACCGTGGTCCATCTCCCCAGAGAGCGCCCTGTCGGCGCAGAGGACCAGCCCCCCGACACCTGCCATGTACAAGTTCCGGCCTGCTTTTCCCTCGGGTCCCAAGGCGCCCTTCTGCGGGCCTGGTGAGCAGGTGAGGAGGCCTGGCCCTACCCCAGGAAGTCCTGCTCTCCCCCTTCTGGAGACCCTGTCCCCAGAGGCCTCAGCCCCGAGGTCCCACTCCTAGAGGGCTCGCCCCAGGAGGCCCTGCCCCTGGGGCCATAGGGTCAGAGAGAGCCTTGCGGGCGCCAGCGGGACCTCACCCTGTGGGAATCCCGGCTAGGCACGAAGGAAGGGGTGGCACAGGCCGTCCTGGCTGGCCCCTTCTCTGTGGCCGGTGGCGTTGCCCGCTGGCGCGGTAGGCGGCTGCCCCCGGGAACAGTGTGTGCCAGGATGCCTGGAATTCCACTGTTAGTCACTCTGTAAGGCCCACGGGAAGGCTTCAGAAGAATTTGAGATTGTTTAAGAAAGCGCATTTATTTCTTCTGAGTTGTATAAGTACGATCGCTGCAGAGCAGTTGGCAACCCCGGACAGCCTGAGGAATGACCCAGAACCCTGAGCATTCCCAGGCTTCCCACCGTCTTTCGTGGCCGTCTGAGAGGCGAGCCTGTGACGGGCCAGTATGCTCGGACCGGTCGGTTGCCTTCCCCCAGGACCGATGCCCTGCTCGACCTGGCATCTCTGGACCCTCTGGTCTGGGCAGGGAGTCTGGGCCTCCTTGCCACGGTCCTGCCCCAGGAGGGGTGTCCATCAGCCCTTCTTGGGAAGGGGGGTGCTTTAGGCGCCCTTGCCTGCCTCATCTTGCTGGGATTGTCCTGGGTCCCACAAGGATTCTAGCCCAAGTACCCTGAGGGCACGTTTGTCCCTTCCAGTACCCCCTCTGGGTTTTGAGGTTCTGCAGGCTCTCATCCCCAGCCCAAGCCCGTGCCCGCATGCCTCAGCTCACGGAGACTCAGAGGGGCCCCTCCTCCCTGTTGCTGTGGCTGTCCCCCCGGCCCCTCCCCAGGGGGTCTTGTCCCATGTGGGCTCTGAGGGGCCTGCCCTGGGTAGACACGGTAGTCAGCTCTGCTCTTACGTGGCCGCCACTGCAGTCCTCAGCCGTGACGTGCCCGGGAGACATCTCCTCAAGGCCCGGCTCCTGAGGCTGTCCCCACGGCCCCCTCCTCTTCTGTGGAGAAGTAGGAGCAGGAGAAGGGTGCCTAGGTTTCCCTGGGGAGTCAGCGTCTGAGTGCTCTTCTCCCCTGTCCCCACTTCCTTCTGTGGTGGGCAAGGAGGAGATGGTTAGGGGATGGAGACCTTCCAGGAACCGCTTGTCGGTTACACGTGTCACCGAGATTGTAGCCTCTGGGGGGAGGGGGGCACAGAGCACCTGGTGGCCGGGCCGTGGTAGATGTGTGCCGTCTGTCCCCACAGGTCCCCGGTCCTGACTCCCTGACGCTGGGAGAGGACAGCATCCACAGCCTGGACTTCGCGTCAGAACCCAGCCTGGACCTCCCTGACTACACGTCCGGAGGCTTGCACGCCGCCTACCCGCCGTCCCCGCCACTCAGTGCCGCCGACACCTTTTCGGGTGCCCTGCGCTCCCTGAGCCTCAAGGCGGCAAGCCGGAGGGCCGGGGACCACGTGGCCCTGCAGCCTCTGCGCTCTGAGGGCGGGCCCCCCACGCCCCACCGCAGCATCTTCGCCCCCCACGCACTGCCCAACCGTAACGGCAGCCTGTCCTATGACAGTCTGCTCAACCCCGGCTCGCCCAGCGGCCACACGTGCCCAGCCCACCCCTCGGCCGGCGTAGCCAGCTACCGCTCGCCCTACCTGCACCCGGGGGCAGTGGGTGAGCCGCCGCGGCCCCCGCCCCGTAGCTTCAGCCCGGTACTGGGTCCCCGGCCGCGGGAGCCCTCACCTGTGCGCTACGACAACCTGTCCAGGACCATCATGGCCTCCATCCAGGAGCGCAAGGACAGGGAAGAGCGGGAACGGCTGCTGCGCTCCCAGGCCGACTCGCTCTTCGGCGACTCGGGCGTCTACGACGCGCCCAGCTCCTACAGCCTGCAGCAGGCCAGCGTGCTGTCCGAGGGCCCCCGCGGCCCCGGCCTGCGCTACGGCTCCAGAGACGACCTAGTGGCGGGGTCTGGCTTCGGCGGCGCCCGCAACCCTGCGCTGCAGACTTCGCTGTCCTCGCTGTCCAGCGCCGTGAGCCGGGCCCCGCGGACCTCCTCCTCCTCCCTGCAGGCCGACCTGGCCAACAACAACGCCCCCGGGCCTCGGCCCGGCAGCGGCTCGCACAGGTCCCCGGTGCGCCAGGGCCCCCCCTCCCCACCCAGCACGCCCCGCTCACCCTCCTATGCAGGCCCCAAAGCTGTCGCCTTCATCCACACGGACCTCCCGGAGTCGCCACCCTCGCTGGCCGTGCAGAGGTGGGTGCTGGGGGCGGGGGGCTTCCCGGCACAGATCAGGTGTCCAGCCGCCTGTGGGGCCTCTTGGCTGAGCATGCGGGGGTTGTCTGGGAAGCCAGTGGCTGCCTCTGGGGGCGGGGTGGGGGCCTCACCCTCTTTGGAGGCTCCTGGCCAGACTGTGTGAGGGTTGCCCAGCTCCAAGGACACTCTGACACGTCCAAGGATGGCTGGCCAGGAGGATTTGCACCTTGAGCCCAGGGCTGCACATTCTCCTGCAGCTGGTGCAGCCGAGCGGAGGGGGTTCCCCGGGGCTTCCTTCCCTGGAGACGGTGTTGGTCCAGGAGGCTGAGTCTGGGGGATATCATCCCGCAGCAGGACGTGGTGGCCTGGGAGCTCATAGCCCCAGGAAGTAAGGGCTTCCTTGCTCAGAGATGGGGAAACTGAGGCCCAGGGGGCAGGCTGGTTCCAGGCTCCCGGCAGGTGGGTAATAGGAAGCTGGGCTGGCTGCCTCACAGGGTCAGGTCCAAGTATATGAGCTGAGCGCCTGGGGTGCGTGGCTGTCGTCAGGGCATCCCCTCTGCCGCCTTGAGCACCGACTCAGCGAGGAGGCCCCTGTTGAGGCTGGAACTGGCCCAGTGGGTGGCAGCTGGACAGTGAGGTGGGATGGCAGCCGCAGGAGGGATGGGTGTCCATCCTCGCGAGTGTTTGGGCAGCAGTGGATGTCAGAAATGCTGTTGGTCAGTACTGGGCAGGCTGGAGGACAGGAAGACAGCCTCTCGTTTTCCTAGGAGGGAGCAGGGAAGGAGCCACAGAGTCACCCCTCGTCTCCCCAGCTTGGGGCACCGGGACAGTGCAGGGCCTGGGGGCTCGGCCAGTGTCCCATCCGGCCTCCCTATGCTCTGGAATCGGTGTCAGTGGGAGGGACTGAGGGACCTGGGAGGGGGATGATGGCTGTTCTGACATCTGTCTGTCCTGTGGCAACATAGCCCCCCCCCCTGCAGGCTGTGCACCCCCACCCATCGTCCGGGTGGGCCCTTCTGAGCTCAGAGGCAGGGGCCGCCCCGGGCTTTGTCTGCGTCTGCGTCATCTGTGCCGTTGCCTCCGCTGGCCTCTGTCATGCCATGGTCCCGCGTTCACTGTGTGCGTGTGCGTGTGTGTGCTTGTTTTGATGCAGGGACCACCCTCAGCTGAAGACCCCCCCAAGTAAGCTTAACGGGCAGTCCCCGGGCCTGGCCCGCCTGGGGCCTGCCGCTGGCCCCCCGGGGCCCTCCGCCAGCCCTGCCCGGCACACACTCGTTAAGAAGGTGTCCGGCGTGGGTGGGACTACGTACGAGATCTCAGTGTGAGGACTGACTGCCATCCGTCCGCCGTGGAGCCCCGGGGACCAGGACCCCCAGCGGCTGCCCTCCCCTCCCGACTGCTCTGGCCCGGGAGACCAGGAGGCCCAGGCCTGGTGTGGACACGTCAGCGGAAGAGACCACGCCTCCACAAGCCTGTCCCTCTTCCTCCGCCTGTCCATCCACCCATCCGCTCGGCCGGGCACAGCCGGGCCTGGGGCCGCCAGGCCGCGGGATCTGTGTGTCGGTGCCCCGGCTCCCACAGTGGGGGGCGGCTAGGGGGTGTGGGCCACGTCTGCCCCCGCTGCCCCCAAGGCTGTCCCCAGGCCGGTCCCCACCTACTCCCCTCACAGACGGGTCACCGTGGCCCAGAGATGGACAGAGAGGCCTGGGTCCCTGGCTGCATTGGACCGAGGCCCCCCAGGCCCCACCCCCCGGCTGCTCCTAACTCGTTGCCTTTCAGGGACCCGCTGGAAGCTTGTAGCTTGGCCAGGCCCGTTCCTCTTCGGGGAGCCCGGCCCCAGCCTACAGGCACCCAGCTCGGGGATTGGTCTGGGTTCTGACAGACAGGTGGACGAGGCACAGCCAGCCAGCCAGCTGTGGGTGGGGTCCTGGCTCCGTGTGTCCTGTGTCACCCAGCTGGTGGGTGCGTCCCCGTTGTCTGTGCGCTGAGCTGCCATGCCACGTCCCATGTGTTAACGCTCGGGCCCCCGCTGCCCCCACTGCCGGGAAACTCGCTTTCATTGAAGCCTTAACCTCTGCTTTATGCTCTTGTGGGAGGCGACCGGGGGGCAGGTGGGAGCAGGCACGGGCCGGACGCTGCCACAGGGGGCCCATGAGACCAGGAGTCCTCTCCCCTGCCAAACTGGAGATTCCCTACCCCAAGACATGCCAAGTCCAGGCCCCGCAGGAGCCTCGGCACCCTCGTGGGAAGCCCACGGGGGCAGGGGTCAGAGTTCCGCCTGGCGCCAGGGACCCGAGAGTAAGCACACGACAGCGTCCGCTTGCGTTGTGTCTGTTTTATGTTTTTATATCTACATCTATATATCTATAATTTTATTAAAAAAAGAAAAAGAGTCATTTCGATCCTTTCCTTGAGCAAGGCTAGGGCTGTTGCTGCACTGCGGGGGCTCCGGGGGCGGGGAGCAGAGTGGGTCAGGCTCTGGGAGAGGCGTTGGCCAGAGATATGGGCGTTCTTTGTGGGTTTTTTTCACTGACTTAAGTGGAGTTGGAAGCTTGGGAGGTGGGGGCTGGCCGATGGGTCTTTGGCTGACAAGCATGAGGCTCCCGCGGCTCTGCGGCATCCCTGCTGGTTAACAGGGCATTTGGAGAAAGGTTGGGGTTGCAGCCGCTCCAGGACCCCCTGGGAACCCAAGAGCTTTTGGGGGAGATGGGGTAGGAGGTGCCTAGGGGGCCATCCGTTTGCTGAGGGCCCTGTGGGGGCTGTTGCCGCCTCCTGCAGCTGCACTCACGAACTCACCCTCTTGGCCACCTGAGCCTCCCCTACCCCCCACCCCCCGCTGCCAGACGTTGGGAGTGGGGGCACTGGGAATCCATGGCTCTCTAGGGTTGAGACGGCCAGGGCAAAGACTGGGGGTCTGGGGCGGGGGCTGGCTCAACACGGGAGGCTAGCTGGGCCTCGGACCCTGCCCTGGGCAGCTCTGCCCCCATGCTGACCTCCACCTTTCTGCTTCTCTCTCACGGGACGCTGCGGCCCCCAGGGGGCGGATCGGCACCTGCAGCCGTGGATGGGGCCGGCGTGGCCAGCCCAGGGTGCCCCCCGGCCTGCACCTATGCCACCTTGGCCTCCCTGAGGACCGCCCGCCGCTGCGGGCCCCCTGGAGCTCGGCCGCTGGGGTACCCCCCCGAGGGGCTATGTGCCGCCTGCACTCAGCTGCCTCCAGCCTTTTCCCCAGTCTCTCGGGGCCTGAGCGGGACACCAAGTAGGCAGCTCCGGGGCCCAAGAGGACAGCCCAGGAAGCCAGGCAGCCACAGACCCTGGGCCGGGGGCTGGGGGTCCTCTCTCCACCAGCCACACCTTGACTGACTCCCAGCCCGCTGGGGCTTGTGATCCTGCGCCCACCCACCTCAGGAAGTCCCCACCTGCTGCAGGGGGTCCCCACTCCCCAGGCAGGGGCCCCGGAGCTGCTGGGACCAGCACCCCACCCTCCCCTGCCTGACCGAGCACTTTAGACGCCACTTCCTCCCCAGGGAGCCCAGGCCTCTGCGGGTTGGGCTGGGGTGGGGGTCTCAGGTTGCCCCTGCAGGTCGCTGCACTCCCTCCTCCCCACACCCAGCACCTGAACAGATGCCTTAACCTCTTGGAGCCTCCGGCCTGGTGAGCCATCCGGGCCCTGCCAGTCCAGTGTTCCTGGTGACCGCTCTGCCCAGCCCTGTCCGGCAGTCTTCGCTCTTTCACTCCGAGGTGCGGCACCTGGGGGAGCTCAGAGGGCCCCGCCGCCCCTTGCCCTGCAGTCCCTGCCAGCCAGCTGGGGCCTGGATGCCCCCAGGGGCAGGGCGGGGCTCTGGGCCGGCCCTTTTTCTGCCTGGGCGGTGCCTCTAATTCTCCCACTTGGGGATGAGCGAGCCACAGGGCGATTCTCTATTGTTCTCAAAGGTATTTCCCCCGCCCCAATTTAATGCCCTAAATAAAATTTTTGGTGTTTACCTCCACAGCTCTGTCCACCAATGTGGTCCCCCTGTCCTCCGAGCCTTGGGGCAATGCCAGGAGGCTGGACTGGACAGGGATCCTAGGTTGTGGAGGGGACAGGAGTGGGAGGTGGGGGGGTGGCGGCCGGTGGAGTGTGGGGAGGGTGGGGTGGTTGGCCAGATAGGGACAGAGGGTTACGCGAGGGGTGCGAAGTCGGTGGGCCAGCAGATTCAGGGCTGAGAACCTGATCCCCGAGGTCAGCTGATTGGGCCCATCCCCAGGGATGAGGCCCGAGGACCCCTGGTCCTCACTTCCAGTGGAGACCGCCCTGCGACACCCTCTGCTCAGAGCCCCCCCCTGGTGGCCCGGGGTGGGCTGGGGGCTTCCCGCGGAGGGGCTGCCTGCCCAGCAGGCAGATGGGGCATATGGGCGCTCAGGCAGGGGCACCCCCCCAGGAACCCTCGGTGTGAGATTGGCCTCAGAAGGCGGCAAAACCTCCTGCCCGTGCCCCCCCCCCGTTTCCATGGAAATAAGCTCACACGCTGCCGTGTGTGTCACGACTATATGTCCAGCAGCAGGCCCAGCCCTCAGGACAGACCCCGCCTTCACCCTTCTCCACAGCTCCTGGCGGGGACGGTGCGCGGCAGTGCTGTGGGCAGGGGCCGGCGCGGCCGCTGGGCACCCGGGGCAGTGCCGGCCACTTGGCCTCCTCCTCGCTGGGGCCGCTGGGCCTCCGGCCTAGAAGGGCAGGAAGTCGTCCACCTCCAGGCGCAGGAATGGGCCCAGCAGGGCCCGGAGCTTCCAGACAGCGGCGCGGCTCAGCAGGGGAGGCACTAGCCCCTCGAAGGGCGCGGGGTCCACCACGTACACGTAGGCGGCGGTGCAGGCCAGCAGGGCGCCCAGCAGCAGCCTCAGGGCCAGCAGCCTGCGGGCGGCGGTGGTCAGGGGGCGGGGGGTGCCCTCGGGGACAGTCCCCGGGGACTGGGCTCGGCCCGTGCACTCACACAGCCACCTACCAGAGCTGGCCTTTGAGGCCCTCGGAACATCCCAGCTGCTTCGGCCTTGCCTTCTGCAGGGGAGGGGCTGGGTCAGAGCCTGCCTCCATGGCGGGGAGCGGGGGGTGGGGGTCCCTGTGCTGTGAGTTCTTACCCAGGACGAGCACCTGCAGCCACGTCTCAGGGATAACTGGTCACCTGGCTCCTGCTGGGGCGCCCGCCCTGGGGCCTCCTCCACTGAAGCCCACATCCCCTCCCCTGAGAGGGGCCTCCAGGGAGAGGCTGGGGTGTGGGCAGGGGGGCTTACCGCTATGCACGCCATCTGCTGGTCCTTCCTGGCCTGGGTGCGGCACTGGGCCCGCTCCCTGGATGGGGGGAGAGGTGCACAGTCAGGGCCATGTGTCCCCCCCATGTGTCCCCCCCACCCCGGCCTGCACCGCCCTCTGGGTGTGATGCAGTGGAACTGGGGGGGAAGGGTCCCGGATTGAGCCACCCCATCCCGGCCAGGACACCTGCTGCCCCTTTCCCAGTTCAGCTAGGCCCCCCGGGCCCCTGACCCTGCACATCACCCCAGAATCTCCAGCTGAATGTCCTCCATCTGGTCTAGTACTCCCCGGATGTCCTTCTTGAGGTTCTGGGGGGTAGGAGGGGTAGGACAGGTCCTCTCGCCCTAACTCCTCTGCCGTATTCCCCTGCTTCTCAATGCTCCCCCGCCCTCCAGCACCCTCTGCCGACTCCCTGTTCCCCTCAGCCTCGGGGCTCACCCGCTGGGGACCTACCAGGAGCCCCGTAGCCTGGTTGTTCAGCGCCATGTGCACCTCGGCCACGCCGTCCCACACCTGGAGGGAGGGGGGGTGGGTCACGCTCCAAGATGTGTCCCACCAGGTGGGTCCCCCCGTGGCCCGCCCACCCCAGCCGGGCGGGCACCTCAGTAATGGCCATCTTCTTCCTTTCGAAGGACAGTCGGATCTGCTGCAGCTCATTCTAGGGAGGGGCACGGTGTGGGCACAGGCAGGGCCGACGGTGAGCGCCCTCCCCTGGCTCGGCTCCCGGGGGACCCACCTGCGACTGCTGCACGAAGGACTCCTCCCCCCGGCACAGCTCCCGCCGCAGCAGCTGCAAGGGCGCCCTGTCCTCCAGGGGCCGGGTACCGGCCTGCTCGGGGGGCTGTGGAAGAGCCCTGGGGTCAGCCCCGAGGCGGTGGGCAGCACCTGCGGTCGTGGACTGCTTGAGAGCGGGGGTGGGGCTGTGGCGCATGGAGTCACAGGGTCATTCCTGCCAGCTGCCCTCCGTCCTGCCGTGCACTTACCCAGGCCAGGGCCGTGCAGCTCGTGTGCTCCGTGCACAGGGGCAGGAACTGCTGCCCTGGCCCCAGGAGGGCCCCCAGCTGCTCCCGCAGGTCCTGGTTCTGTCTTTTCTGCGGGGTTGGTGCGGGGGGGCAGAGAGACGGGCCTGCTTGTCATAGTTGCCGACAGCTGTGAGCCCATTGCACAGATGGGCTCTGAGCCCGGGCTGGCCCCACAGCCTCAGGGGGGCTCCGCACTCACCAGAGTCTGGTTTTCTTGCTCCAGCTGGAGGAAGGACTGCTCTGCAGGATCCAGGGGCATGCTCTGGAGCGAGGAGGGGGCTGCCCTGGGCGAGGCCGGGGTTCCTGACCCCGTTGGCAGGGGTGGGCACGGGCAGGGTCTGGGCCCTGAGCTGGGGGACCCCCCCTGCCTGGGCGCCCCTTGCTCTCGTCCGGAGTGCAGGGGCCAGCCCCACCCCAGCCTTGCCTCCACTTGCGCTTGTCTCGCCCCCGCTGGGTCTCTCGGTCTCTGTCGCTGCATCTCGCCCTCTTCGCTTGCCATAAAGTTCCCAGGTACCTCACCCCCGACCCTGGGCCCCCCGCCCCCTGCCCCCGGAGGTGGGAAAGGCCTGGCAGACTCTATGGAGTGAGTGGAGCTGAGAGGCACCAGGCAGGGCCACCTTACAAAGCCCTGGCAGGGGGGATCCAGGCATCCTCCGTGGCTGCTGGAAGCTGATGGCTGGGGGCACGGGGGGTGGGAGTGGCCACAGGGGCCCAGGGTTTTGGGGCCCTCCATACCTCCCTGTAACCCCTTCCTTACCCCAGGTCCAGGCTCTAGCCTGGCCCGACCTGCCACCCTCTTATTGAGGGCCCTCTAGGTGTCATGGCTCACAGGTCCGCCTCAAGAGTGCCTGTCACAAAGGCCTGGGCACAGCCAGGGAGGTCACAATGGGCTGGGGAGGTGACCAGGGCTGGTGGGGCCCCTCCCACCAGGTCCCTGTCCCTGAAGTGTCCTTCTCTGCTCCCCCCCATCCACCCCCGTGCATCTTCCCCACCCCAGCTCCCCCACCTGCATTAGCTATTTTCTGAAAATATAGCAGGTAACGCAGACGCTAGGTTAAAACAAAATCAAATGCCAGACGCAGTATCCAGTGCGGTCCTCCCACCTCAGTTCCCACCACCCACCACCCCCAAAAGCCTGGTCAACCCCCTTCTGGGGTTCGGCTGCACATTCTGCCCAGCTGGGCAGCACCTTCCCCGCCCCGCCCCCCCGCCCTTCATGCAGAAGAGCTTATCCCACAGCCCGGCTTTTGTACCTAACCGATCTTTGGGATTTTATTTTTTAAAAAATCACTGAACATTTACTTTAATGGTTCTATAAGGATGATACTCATCCTCTTTATGGGTGGGGTCACTCACTTTTCCAAGGTCACACCGCTGTTAAGTGATGGAACCAGACGCAAGCTCGCTCTTCAGTGTTTCAGAGGCCTTTTTTTTTTTTTTAATTTTAATTCCAGTGTCGTTGACATACAGTGTTCTAATAGTTTCGGGTGTACAATATGGTGATTCAACAATTCTACCCGTTACTCTGTGCTCATCATGACAAGTGTATTCTTTTTTTTTTTTAAGATTTTATTTATTTACTCATGAGAGACAGAGAGAGAGAGAGGCAGAGGCAGAGGGAGAAGTAGGCTCCCCTCTGAGCAGGGAGCCTGATGTGGGACTCGATCCCAGGACCCTGAGATCATGACCTGAGCCGAAGGCAGCCGCCCAGGTGCCCATGACAAGTGTATTCTTAATCCTCTTCACCTAGTTCCCTCCCCCGCCCCACCTCCCCTCTACTGACCGGCCCTTTGTTCTCTGTAGTTAAGAGTCTGTGGTTTTTTTTTTTTTTTTTTTTGGTTTCTCTCTTGTTTTCTTTGTTCATTTGTTTTGTTTCTAAATTCCATGTATGGCTGAAATCCAATGGCATTTGCCTTTCTCTGGCTGGCTTATTTCACTTAGCATTATACCCTTTAGCTCCATTCGTGTTGTTGCAAATGGCAAGATTTCACTCGTTTTCATGGCTGAAGTAATATTCTGTGATATATACATACCACGCCTTTTTTATCCATTCATCTGTCAATGGACGACTGGGCTGCTTCCCTATTTTGGCTATTGTAAATAATGCCAAGATAAACATAGGGGGCATGTATCTTTTCGAATTGGTGTCTTTGTATTCTTTGGGTAAATACACAGGAGTGGAATTACTGGATCATAAAGTAGATCTATTTTTAAGGTTTTGAGGAAACTCCATACTGTTTTCCACAGTGGCTGCACCAGTTTGCATTCCCACCAACAGTGCATGGGGGTTCCCCTCCCTCCCCCCTCCCCCCTTCCTCCCTCCCTCCCTCCCTCCCTCCTCCCTTCCTTCCCTCCTTCTGTAAAGATTTTATTTATTTATTAGAGAGAGAGAGAGAGAGAGAGAGAAGGAGCAGGAACAAGGGCAGAGGGAGAGGGAGAAGCAGACTCCCCACTGAGGAGGAAGCCTGATGCGGGACTCGATTCCAGGACCCCAGGATCGCGACCCGAGCTGAAGACAGACGCTTAATCAACTGACCGAGCCACCTAGGTGTCCCACAAGGGTTCCTTTTTCTCCACACCTTGCCAATGTTGGTTAGGCATTCCGACAGGTGTGAGGTGGTATCTTGTAGTTTTGATTTGCATTTCCCTGATGAGGGATGTTCAGCATTTTTTCCTGTGTCTGTTGGCCGTCTGCATGTCTTCTCTGGAGAAATGTCTGCTCATGTCTTCTGCCCATTTTTAAATTGGATTATTTGGTTTTGAGGTGTTTGAGTTTTAGAAGTTCTTTATATATTTTGGATGCTAACCCTTCATCAGAGATGTCATTTGCAAATATCTCCTCCCATTCAGCAGGTCATCTTTTAGTTTCGTTGGCTGTGTCCTTCGCTGTGCAGAAACTTTGTACTTTGAAGTAGTCCCAATACTTTATTTTTGCTTTGTTTCCCTTGCCTCAGGAGACCTATCTAGAAAAATGTTGCTGTGGCCAGTGTCAGAGAAATTACTGTCTGTGGTCTCTTCTAGGATTTTTGTGGTTTCAGGTCTCACACTTAAATTCTTAATCCATTTTGAGTTTATTTTTTGAGTATGTTGAATCTGAGTAAGAAAGTGGTCCAGTTTCATTCTTTTGCCTGTGGCTGTCCAGTTTTCCCAACACCGTTTGTTGAAGAGACCGCCTTTTTCCCATTGAATATTCTTGCCTGCTTTGTCCAAGATCAATTGACCATATCACCATGGGTTTATTTCTGGGTTTTCTATTCTGTTCTATTGATCTGTGTCTATTTTTGTCCCAGTACCACACTGTTTCCATTACTATAGGTTTGTAGTAAATCTTGAAATCTGAGATTGTGGTACTTCCTGTTGTATTCTTCTTTTCCAGGATGGCTTTTGGGCATTCAGGGTCTTTTGTGGTTTCATGCAAATTTAGGATTATTTGTTCTAGTTCTGTGACAGAGGTCTTTTTAATGACTACTGAGCACATAACCATGGCTGGAACCAGATTCAGTCCCCTGGTCTGTTTCTCCTCCCTTCTTTCCAACAGTCCATGATGTGGCCTGCACTGCTGCAATGCTCTCCCCTCCCCCAATGCCCCTGGACATCCTGGGTCCACGTCTTCCTCTTCTTCAGTGCCCTCCCTTGTTCTGTGGAAGCCCATCCTCAAGTAACACTCTCAGAAAGGTGGATTCAAGTCCTTGCATGGTAGAGACGGCCACAGATCCCTTTTCTCCTAGTGCCCTTGCCCCTCTGCAATATGACTTTGTCCCCTTCACATCGAGAGACAGGGTTCCTCTCTTCATCCTGGATTTCAGACCAACCTTGAGTATCACTTGGGCATGTGTGCTGGGCCTTGACATCTCTCTCTTGCTGCCCTGTGGACCCTCTGCCATTAGGGAGGCATGGCCTTGCTATCAGATGAGAGGTCATGGGGAGAAAGAAGCTTCTGTCATTCCAGCCTGTCCCCAGAGGCCCACAGGGGCGGGCAAGCCCAGTGCGCCCCTCAGAGCATGGTTCTGAGGGACGAGCCAAGTCCCCAAGCTGCAGGCTACGTCATGATCGTTTTAGCCACTAAGTTTTGTAGAGTCCTATCACGTGAGAATAATGAGATACCGCATAGGTCTCCAGAAAGCACCTTACTCTGACCTCAGGCTTTTTGGGTGTGAGGCTGGGGAGAGAATCAGCTCAGAGGCCGTTTCCCGTGGGAATTTGAGGAAGCCCTCAAAGGGTCAGGCCAGGGACGGCTGGCGGTCTTTTGAGTGTCAAAAATCATGTTTTAAATTGCCAAGACATCGTTATTGTTCTTTGAATGCTCCCTATTCTTTTTCTAGGACATCCTGCTCTGCTTTAGGGATACAGTGGGTTTAGAAGGGAGGGAAACTTTTTGCTTCCTGTATTTTCCTTATTCTCTTTGTGGCTTTTTTTTTTTTTTTTCTTTTTGGTCTTGGGACCTCCTATTAGACACTGATTTTCTTTTTATTCTACTCCTGTGTATAAAGGAGGCAGGAAAGAGCTGACGGGCACGTTTCTCTCCCCATTAACTTTAAGAGCTGCTGGAGTATCTTAATGTCAGGCCCCGGGAAGGCGGCCCTCATGTCTCTGAGCGAACATCTACCCGCCGCATTTCTGTGGTCTGGAATAGGGGATGGTGGGGGGAGTCCCCGGGTCACCTGCTGTCCTGCCATCGCGATCAGTAGAGCACCGTTTGTCTCCCCTCCGTGTTGGATGGTCATCCCGAGCTGTCCCCTGGGAAGCTCTGTTTTCCTGCTTGTTTCCTCCCTGGGGGGGCCACTAAGCCAGTCCCCACTTCCCGTCGGAAGAAGTTAGTCAAAATCCCTTGCGTGCAGATGTCTTCCTCCTGTCCTCTTTGTCACGTGGGGCGGATATACCGCAGGGGCTCCTGGTGGGGGGCTCACGGACAGAGGAGCCGGTGGGCGCCATCCACAGGCTGGAGCAGGCTGGACACGTGTGGCCCCGGCCCCAGGAGGCCCCTCTGTGATTCTAGGGTGTGTGTAGGGGGGCGTCTGTGCAGCCTGTAACAACAGGTGCTGCGCGGGGATGAGCTGGGAAGGATGCTCCTGGAGCTGCCCCCCCCAAGCTGCTCCCCCCAAACTGCGAGGCAAGTAGTGCGGGAGGTGGAGGGCTGCTCAGCCAGCAGAGGGAGGAAGGAGCCTCCGTCCTATAATTCCTCTCTGGAATCTCATGCGTGTGATGGTTCAGAGTACCCTGCAGGGGGCAACTTAAGTGGAGGGCCCAGGAAGTCTTCTCGGACAAAGCCCCACATGGTGGCCGCTCTGGGGGAGGGGCAAAGGCGGGGGGTGGGCAAGGGGGTGCAGCATCCTGCCTCAGGGTCCCTTAGCCTGCCAGGTGCCTGCAGGTGCTCAGGAATGTTAAATGGGGGAGCGAGAAGAGGTCCTCATGGAGACTGGTGGTTCCGGTGGCTGTCTCGTATGGAAATGCCGGATGGGGTCCTCACGTCTCACTGTGGGCACCCTGGCTGGGCTGTCAGCCCCAAAGGCAGTGGCAATCCCTGAGTGGGTCTGAGGAGGTCTCAGAGCACCCCGTGATGACACAGGAGCTCTGGCTCCCCTGCCTGTGACCTTGAGGCACCTCACTTCCCAGCCTGGGAACCCCACGTTCCCTGATGCACCCACGCCTTCACTCAGGCTGTGCCCCTGCTTCGCTGGAGGCTCAGACCCAGCAGACCCCAACTCTCTGAAGCCTCCTTCACCCCCTCCCTCTGGTCCTGGCCATGTGGCCCAGAGCTGAACACTCTTAGGGGTGGGGGTGCTCTCAGAGGGAGAGAGGAACCTAGGATCCACAGTTGGGATGGCATTCCCATGAATGGGCACAGATATGCCAATGCCTTTAAAGAACCCTGCAAACCAGCGTCCTGGATTCCGGTGTCTGGGGGTTCTGCAGCAAGTCTGGGCATCAGGATGCCCACGGGAGGGCAGGGCGTGAATCCGTATCGGCTCCCGGCCCTGGCCGGAGTTCCTGTCCACAGGCGGGAAGGGGGGCTCTAGTGCATTGGAGGGAGCACCGGGCCGTGGCCCCTGTTGCCAGGCAGTGCACCTCCCTGGACGCCAGTTGCCATGGCAGCCGCTTCCTGCCCAAATTGCCATGATGCCCAGTGGCCTCAGGGAGCCTGGAGCCTGGGAGCAGGGGTTGGCTAGGGAGGAAGAAGAGGTATGGGGGACCGCGCCCTACCTGCCCTGAGCCAGGCCAGGGTGCGCCGGCCTGGCCTGGGACTTCGAGCTTCGATGCCCCACATTCCTATCAAAGGGTGGGAAACAGGCCTGGAGCAGATGGAACTCGGGGTACTTGGGCCAGTGCAGCCCCTCAGGGGGAACCCCATCTCCCCCCTAATCCAGGCTCCTGGCCCAAACCCTCCCTTCTCCTGGCTCAGAGCCACCCTACGTGTCCTTCAGGCCCTGCAGGCTTCCTGGAGCGGCCCCAGGCTGCAGGTTACCCTCTTACCTGGAGGGGAGGGATCAGGTCACTCTTGGCTCCTTGTTTCCCTCCCACGGCCTGGGAGGAGGTGAGCTCTCCCTTGCTCTGAGCAGGTAGCTCATGGCTGGGGCCCATGGCGCTCTGAGTGTGGTCTTGCACTGGGTGTGGCCGTGTGAGGGGTGGGGCGCACTGGGGAATGACCCCCCATCCCAGGGCCAGCAGGCACACTCCAGGCAAGTGCACGAAAACTGCTGAGATAGGCTCTTCCCCTCCCTTCTCCAGCCTGTGGGGGCAGCCTTGCTAGACAGAGAATGGACTGGGCCCTAGGATGGGGTGCAGGTGAAGGGCAGGGAGGGCACTGGGCGGTGGGGGGAGCCTGGGCCTATGAAGTCCTTCTAGGATGGTCCCATTTCAAAAGTCGAGGCTTAGGGGTAGAAGGGAATGCTCTTCTGTCTGTCCTGTCCCTGGGCAGTGGCAGGCCATTTGTCTTCCCTTCCAAGGCGACTCTCTGGACACCCGCTGCTCACATTTTTTATTTAAGAATCGGAGGGATAATAAGAATGTCAAGGGAAATCCTTTCAGGGATGCACAGCTCCAATAAATTACTATCGGCCAAGGCATTGAGGGCTCCGGGCTGGGGAGATGGTCATTCTGGGGGCTGCCGGGCTCTGCGCTCCTGGGTGGGTGAACTGGCAGTGCCTACCCCTGCCTGGGCCCAGAGACTACCCCCGCAGAAGATCCCGTCCAAGCCAGGCTCACCCCTTTCTTCGTAGTTCCATGACCGTCTGCCCTGCTAGTGGGACAGTGGTGCCCAGGGAGTCAGTCTGGTCTGAGAGCCTGATGGCCAGGGCCAGGGTCACCTTGCCAGGTCCTCAGCAGAACCAGGATCCGGGGTGCTTGCCCACCTTGCTGTCCACGCCCTGCCTCTGCCTGGCTTTTGCTGGGAGTAGACGGGCCTGGGCTGTGAGCTCCTGGGGCCCGTCGCTGCACCCAGGCAATGTGCCTAAAGGATTTGAGTGAGAAACTGGGGGTCTGGTGAAGTGGGGAGACTTGGAGTGGTCACAGGCCTGGCTAGTATCCCTGGGGGGGCCACGGTGCTCCCTCTCTTTGAAGGATGCCCTCAACCTCTGCCAACCGGCCAACGTGTGGGGCCCAGAACTGACCACCAGATGGCGCCACAACCCTGCAGACGGGCTGAAGGTTTCAGGGGCCACTGCCTCCCCTCCCCCAGGCCCAGGGCAGGTGACTGCCCCTGGGGGAGGAGGGACAGTGCTGGGGCAGAAACCTCGTCCCTACTCCAATCTGCGGCTCCGTCTTGACCTAGGGCAGTGACTGGCTGGCCATTCGGATCAATATCCTTTCCCAGTTCCTCCCCACCGTCCACACCTAAATTGCCCTGGGGCTCTTGCCAGGTGTACGGACTCAGGGGTCCCTCACCGGCTTCCTCCCAAGGGCCCAGGACTCCCGTCTGTGGGCCTTCCCCAGGTGGAGCCCTCCTGACAGCCCCGGGCTGGCCCCACGTTGCCCCCTTTGTTAGCAGGCAGCCTCGGCTGGTGTGAGGAGGGCCCGGATCCGCAGTTGCGTCCGGCCCGAGCTCGGGAACTTCTGGGGCTTGGGGCTTGGCTAGAAAGGGGCTCAGGGGACAGTGCTTCTGGAGGGAGAGGGACAGCGGAGCCAGTGAGGGTGTCAGGATGGGAGTCACCTATAGGACACGAGAGCAGCAGTGGTGGCGTGTGGGTGGGTAGGACGCTGACACTCTGTGCCCAGAGATGCCACCGTGGGCCTTGGCCTGCGTGGAGGGCTGGCCAGGTGGCTGGACACTGCCACTGTTTTGGCATGGTACGTGACTCAGAGGGTGTTCCCTGAAACCCTCTGCCCCTACCCCCCCCTTATTTTCTCAAGGGAGACACCCCAGCTGTTTACTTGTGTGCTGGGACAGGGTTTTGGGGGGAATTCTCAGTGCAGGCTCCCCAGCCCTGGGTCTGGACCCCCAAGGCCTCACCTCCCAGGTGATCCAGCCCTTATCAAGGCTTTCTGGGCCCTGGGAAGCCCCATGGCCCTATGAACCCCATTCTTTAGGGCCAGGCTAGGGATCTGGGCTTTGGCATGGTGAGATGGGGCCCTGGGGCATGGGGCTGAGAGCTGAAGGGTTGTGTTTGGCCCTGAGGGCTCTTGGCTGGGCCTGGCCAAGATGAGGTAGGGCCTGTGATGTTGGAGGGAAGTGGGCAGGGCCTGGGGGATGGGCTAGGGGTTCATGGGTTGGGGCATGGGGCTGCAGGCCAGAGAAGGTGGGGGATACAGGCTCTCTCAACCTTGGGCTTTTGGAGCCTGAGCCCAGCCTCGCTGTCCCTTGCAGCCCCAGGCAGACTATCCCTTGAGCTGTAGTTCCCACTTGGCTGGGAGTGTGTGACAAGGGGGCATTGGGGCTGCCCTCACTCAGGCCCAGGACACTCATGGCAGGCCATGGCTGGAAAGTGGACTGAGGTCACACTCTGCCACCTGACCATGGGGTTTCAAGACCAACACTTTGCCAGAGCCTCCAGATACGCTCCGGGCTGCAGGGCTGCCTGTGGGGCTGTGTGGGGGATAGAGAGATGGTGGGTAGGGTATAGGACATCTAGTCCTTTCCTGGGGCTATCCCCTCATCCTCCCCGGCCCGTTCCATTCCTGTCCCCTTGGCTGCTCTGCCAGAGGGCTTGGCCCCAAGGCCACCTGACCTTCAGAGTTAGCATATCCCAGTCCCCTGGTTGTTGTTGTCCTTGACCCGAATACACACAGATGTCCTCAGTGGAAAGCCTTACGCCTCCTGTCCCCTGAGAGCAGAGAGAGAATACTCCCCTCCGCCTCCCCCAACTCGGCTTTCTCAGGCCGGCGGTCCCGACGTCGGGTCCTTTGTTGGAAGGGGAGATTGCTGAGTGCAGCCCGCAAACACTTGCCGTAAAAGCCATCCACGGTCTGCGGGCTTCCACTTTCCCACCACCCAAAAGGCCGCCCACCCACCTGGGCAGCAAGGGCTTAACTCACCCATTAGCTGGCTGTGACCACCAAACCCACCAAAGAACTAGCTTACAAGCCTACCAAGCATTCAGACAACTGGTCACCTGCTCCCTGCTCCCCATGGGCACAGACCCGCCCTCCCTGCCCCATGCCCCTCCGGTGCCTGACCTTGAGGTGCCACGAGACCCCTGGGCGCCCAGCCCAGCCCAGTGGGCAGTTGGCTCCCTGGGGTCAGCTTGGGTCAACAGGAGGGGGCAGCCTTGCTCACCGCTGCCCCTCCCTCACCTCCTCCCTCCCTCCCTCCAGCCTGGCTTTCTGGGCAGCTGGGGCTGCGACACCGGTGATCCCCCCCAGCCCCCCGCCCCGCACCGACCACCCACATCATCGAGCCAGATATCCGGCAAAGGGGCTCGGGCCCGCGCCGTGGAGCCGGCAGGCACCTCCCGAGAGGCAGCGTGAGGCATTCTTCTTAATAAGGCCCCACATTGATGATAAAGGGCAATATCATCCCTCGATGATGGGCCGCGAGCGGGCTCGCCATACAAGGAAGACGTTTAATTTATCTCAGGAACTGGGAGCAAGTTATAAAAATGGTAATTTCTTGGAGATTCAATTACGTGTTTTCATTGTTACCCTCGGTAATCAAGGAAACGATTTTAAAGACAGGGTTGTGGGATGAATCTCTGGAGGACGACGGGGCCAGCAGCGGTTTGGGACCAGGAGAAGGTGGGGGCAGGCAGAGTGCGGTAGGGCTGAGCTGCCTGGCCTCAGTCTTCCCACCCAGGATGGGCCCATCTGGGACTCTGCCGGCTGGTGGGGGGGGTGGAGATGACATCGTGATCCAGTGGCTTCCATGGACACCCAGTTCCCTGCCCAGCACCCCCACTGGGTATCGCTTATCTCCTGAGTGGGGCTCCTGGTGGGGTTTGGACCTGATTTTTCCCCGAGCGATGTCTTGGCTCTAAATAACATTTCCAGGATTAACGGCGCTGGCAACCAACAGCACCAGGTGATTGGAAGAGGGTTTTATGGCCCCGCGGGTGAAATTGAACTTGCATTGGATGTGTATTTCTGAGATGGGATTTTCCTCTCTGGCAAAGGCAGCACGTTTCCCGCTAATTACAGCGGCAGCTCCTTGCAGCTGGTCACCGGTGGCTGTGCATGCGTGCTGGGGCAGGGAGCTGGCCCTCACAGCCTGGGGTCACCTCAGAAAGCCCCCAGGGTGGGTTCTGGGGGTGGCGACCTCCTCCAGCCCAGGGGCCACGGAGAGGAGAGGGAGCCTCTGCGGGAAGGTGAGGCGGCCTGGCCAGGTCACAGCAGGGAGGGGCCTGGAAGGAGGCCCCCAGGTGGGGGTGGGAGGTCTGCCTGGGGCCAGCACTCACAGGCCCCCGGGAAGCAGACTTGGGGCAGGGGCTAGCCTGTCCTGGAACGGTTGGCCTTGTATCTGGTTCTGAAAACCAGATCTACCCCCTGAAGACCCCTTTTCTTCCCAACTCCAGGCTGTCCAGTGCACAGCAAGGGTGGGTAAGTACTATCCTGCTTGGGGGGCAGGGGAGGGCTCCAAGGCTCAGGGTTCTGTCTTAGAATGACACTGGGGGGCCCCAAAGGGAGGTGCTCAGGGTGAACCTCTTGGGCTGGGTTGGGGCTTGGGGAGGGAAAGCAAGGCTCCCCTGTCTACACAGCAGACGGGTCATTGTCACAGACCAGAGGCTCCCTGCCTCCGGCTATGGGGATGCTGATCATGATCATGGACCAGCCCCTGATGGGGAAAGCTGCCTCATCACCCAGTTTCCAGGTGAGGACACGGGCTCAGAGAGGTGAAAGTCTTGTCTGCGGTTGCGCGGCACGTGAGCAATGAGTGGGTGAGTCAAAGGTCTGGGGATGGCCGGAGCCCTTGGCTTCTGCCAGGGGCTGGGGTGTGACCGTACCCAGGCCTCCAGGGGGCCATGTGTCAGGACCTGGCTGACAGTCAAGGTTCTGGGCCGAGGAAGAAGGGGCAGGAATGCGCCCCTCGGGAGAGGTTGGGTGATCCTTCCCTGCTCCTTCCTCTCGGGCCCACGTACTGACCCCAGCTGATACTTGGGACCCTGACAGGAGGGGGATGGTGCCCAGAATCCTTAAAGAGGACTTTTCCCAGAGTAATTACCTTTGATTCACTTGCAGTAAATACTAGGCTATTTTTTCCCTTTCCAATAATTGAACTTATTTATTTTTAACTAAGATTAAATGTTCTCTGTGAGCTCAAGATATACCACTCTCTTGTCAGGTCTGGTCAAAGCTCTCCCTCCTCTTGCCTCCTGGGGCAGCCCACCAGGAAGGAAAGGGGCCAGCAGCTGGGATAGGGGGTGGAGGCAAGGATGTGGCTCTTTGGAAAAGCTCTGGACCATGGAGAATCAGTTTTCATCAGCGACTGCTGTCACCAGCAACATGACTGCCATTGCCTTCACCTACATCATCACCTCCACCACCACCACCAACCATCTCCATTACCATTACCATCACCAACATCATCACCTCCACCACCACCACTACCAACTATCTCCATTACCATTACCATCACCTACATCATCACCTCCACCACCACCACTACCAACCATCTCCATTACCATTACCATCACCTACATCATCACCTCCACCACCAGCACTACCAACCATCTCCATTACCATTACCATCACCAACATCATCACCTCCACCACCACCACCAATAACCATCTCCATTACCATTACCATCACCAACATCATCACCTCCACCACCACCACCAACAACCATCTCCATTACCATTACCATCACCTACATCATCACCTCCACCACCACCACTACCAACTATCTCCATTACCATTACTATCGCCAACATCATCACCTCCACCACCACCACCATCACCACCTCCATTACCATTACCATCACCGTCATCATCGCCACCCCTGCCATCATTGCCATCATCCTCACCATCTCCACCATCACCATCACCACCATCACCACCACCAACATCACCATCTCCATTACCATCACCATCACTGACATCATCACCTCCACCACCACCACCATCACCACCATATCCACCGTCACCACCCTATTCACCCCCATCACCACCACATTCACCACCATCACCATCTCCATTACCCTTACCACCACCATCATCATCGCCACCCCTGCCATCATTGCCATCATCCTCACCATCTCCACCATCACCATCACCACCCTCACCACCACCACCGCCACCATCACTATGATAACTATGCCGTCACCACCACAGCTGCAGCACCACATTGACAAACTCACACAGGTTCAAGGCCGCCATCACTCGGCACTGATCACTTGGTCCCATGTAGGAACCTCCATGCTGTTCTGATTGCCATGGAAGGGATGTTAGACATGGGTTATTTGAGGGGGAACACTTTGCAGAAAGGGAAGAGGGACAGGCTCAGGAAGGTCTTGAAGGACTTAGGCCCTCAAGAGTCCACAGTTCGAGGACACTGCCAGTGCCCCCTCTTGTCTCAGCGCCGACCCGAGTTCTGTCTTTGACTGTGCTGCGGCAGAGAGAGCTGCGATGGCTGGGAGAATGGGCAGAGGAACCTCTAGTCCTTCTGTTCATCCATACCCACGTCACCCAGGCCAACACGTAGCCTCTGCGTCTTTCCCAGAGCTGGGGAGTGCCTGGATGAGATGCCCAGCCATCCTGTCCTCCACAGACCGCCCACCGCCCCCCCCAGCCAGGGCTTGAGGAACCGAGGAGGTGGCTTGGGGCAGCAGAAGTGGCCTGGAGAGCGTCAGCTGTGCAGAGCCTGGCTGTGCTAGTCTCCTGGCTCTGAGCTTTGGCTTATTCTTCTGTGCGATGGGGATGCTGCAACACATTCTGCGAAGAGGGCCACGAGGGCACAGTAAGGCGATGCCCACGAAGGACCATAGAGCACTGCCAGATAGGAGGGGGGCCAGGGACCATGGGGCCAAAGCCAGAGCTCCTGGAGATACTGGAGATGGCAGTGGGGCTGAGGGGTCAGTGAGGCCTGTTGGGGGCACACAGGCCTGGAATGGGCAGCTGGGGGGCGATTTGGGGACATCGGGGTCATTGGTGGGCATCTGCCACATGGGGGGCACTTGCAGTATCCCCGATGCAATCTTCCCAGTAGGTCTTGGTGCCAGGCCGTGTCCCAGCTTGCGGGCCTCATGGAGGTTGGTGGTTATGGGGCTGGGTGTGGATGCCGGGGAGTGGGCCATGCTCCTCGGCTGGAGTTGGGGATCCTACAGATCTCTAGAGGGAAGGTTGGGTCATACCCAGGGCCCAGGATGCCCTCCTCGGAGAGCAGCCCTTCCAGGCAGTGCCATTGAGGGCAGAGCCTGTCCCTGCACCAGGGAAGGTGCCTTCTGGGGCCCAAGGGGACCTCCCCCTGCCTCACCTCGGGCAAAGAGAGAGGTGCATTAAGCCTCCCTTGTGTTTGGGAAATAGTATTAACAATTAAAAATCTTAAATCTTGATGACATTCCCAATGGCCAGATAATTAATACAAGAGCAGATATAATTACTTAATGATTAATAACTAGACTTAATAGTTTTCAAAGGAATGTGATAATGTTAAATGGCTGATGTCCTGCCTGGTGCAGACACCTTGGGGCTGGGGTGGCCAAGTCACGTGGGCCAGGATGTGGCTCCGCTGGACTCCTGTGTCCCCCCCACCCCCCACCTGCATAGCAGGGTGGGTATTATCCATACACAGAAGGTGAGGACTCCCACAACTACTTGCAGATGTAGGGTCTTTCCCAATCGCTGGGCCAGTGGGTGGAGCCTGTCTCCTTCCCTGGAAGATTCATGGAGTGACCGTGAGATTGTCTCATTGGGCCCAGAAGTCATTGCCCCATACCTGCAGGTATTCCAGGTCTCAGGGCTAGTAGGCAGGGACACCCTCTTCCCCCCGGGCTAGTCCTTGGTCCCTTCATTGCCCACAGCTCCCATTGTCCACAGCTCCTTTGGGCCATGGGAATACACCTCCACCATCAGACTTAGCCTGTCATGCTCCTGGGATCTGGACCAGGACTGCTCCATCCATCAATTCTCACTAAAGTGTGAGTGGTTGCTCAGTGCTGCCCTAATTCTCTAGGTCTATAGTTTTGTGCATCTAGCAATGTGAAGCCTTCAATTTCAGGAAGAGGAAGAGGGCAATTCCAGGCAAAGGAGGCCTGGCACTGGGTGCCCTGAGACTGGTCTCTGCCACCCCCTGGACAGCAGCTTGGAGGCTACCAGGAGCCCTGCTTGGGGCAGGACTTGGAGACCGGCTTCCCTTTACATGAATCATTTTTTCTGATCCTGTTTCCAGGCCCCACCTGGCCAGAGTCCTAGCTGACGTCGCTGTGTAGTCCCTTCACCTGGGCCTCCAAGAAGGACCTTGCACGGCCTGCCACAAGGTCTCCTCCCCCCAGTCATCACAGCTTCCAGAGCCCTACTGGGGCCAGTGCTGTCTCTGCATGGCCTGCCACGAGATGATGGGACAGAGTGGCGTCCTGGTGGGCCAGGTACAGGCAGGTGGCCTCTTAAACTTTCCTTGCAGCTTTTCTTAGTAGTTTAAAGTTTTCCGGAGCACAACATTAAGAGGAGGCAGCAGCTGGAGAAAAAAAGGGGTGACGGTGGCAGTCCCATATGCAGGGCTGAGCGGGGGACATTCTGTGGCTTGGCACAGATGGGCACTACGGTTAAGGGGTTAGGCAGGCATGATCCTGGCCTTGGTTTCCCCATTTCCCACTTTGGAAAGCAGGGAAGTGCCATCTCCCTCATCACCCCTATTCCAAGGACACACCTGGATGGGCAAACTGAGGCCCAAGGTCCTGAAAGCAGAGGCTTGGCCCTGGCTCCCCCAGGCCCCTCCCCTAGCCCAGGCTCTTAGGTCCAGCCCCTTTCGACCTCTGGCCTGGGATCATTGCACTGGGAGTGCCCTTAGCCAGCGCTCCCTCATTAGCTCATCACACTTCTTTGTTCCGAGGCCAAAGACTCTGAGACCATTAGCAGGATTGAGGCTCCTCTGAGCCTGATTGCTCATTAAGGCTCCTCCGTGGGCCCGCCCGCTCTCCTCCCAGGACCAGCGAATATCCTTCCCCCCTCAGGAGTTGGCTGCCCACCCATGTGAGGACCCAGTGACCTTGGCCCTGATCCCATGGGTGATGCAGCAGGCTGGGCCGCTCTGCTCACTGCTCCCCATCCTTACATTGGCCTGGGAGGGGCTGGTGATCTTGGGGGACTGCTTCTAGGAGGCACCCTAACCACAGGAGCTGGGAGGTGTATGGAAATGCAGGCTTTCTGGGTACCTGGGGGGGGGGGCTTGGCCCGTTTCTGCTCTGTAAGTGGGCCTCGATTTCCTCATCCGTAAAGTGGGTTTAGGTGACAGGATGAGGCGCTGTCATTGGGGGCTGAGCTTTCCAAGCCGGTCCTGGTGGCAGGCTCCACGTGGTCTGGCAGTGGGGGTGCTGGGGGCAGGGTGCATCTTACGGTGAGGAAGCAGAGTCTTAATGGGGTGCCCGTGGTCGGAGGAGAGGGGTGCTAAGCTGGCTTTATTCCGGGGGCTGCTTCTCCCTTCTCAGAAGTGGGCCGTTGGACAGAGGGAGACAGGGCAGACCCCTGAGGGTCTTGGCATGGGCAGTGACTGTCCCACGGACCCTGACTCAGCTCCCCCAGAGGGGTCAAGGCCTGGGAAGGCGCAGCCCATGACTGTCACCTGAACCAGTGATCAGGCTTTCCGGGGGCCCTCAGGCTCAGCCGGCGGCTGGGGTCGGAGCTGAGCATCCCCAGGGCCATGGCATTGACCATCCTTGAGCTCCTGCCTGGGGCCTGGGCACCCCCGGCGTCTTCGGCACCCGGAGCCCACCCACCTGAAGGTGGCAGCTGCTCCCGAGGGCTCCCCATTAGTCCTCGGGGACTCAGGGTGAGACCAAGTGATTTAGCGGCCTGCTTAATTAGGCCTCTTCATTAATAATACATTCCTGCTAATGACCTTCTCTCCTCTGTGGCATTAAACCTGCCGGTGAGGTTGGTGGGTGGTGGGAGATTGCTGGGACAGCTGGGGAGGCGTGGGCCCCCCAGGAGTGAGTGGGCTGTGGGAGGCCGGATGGGGAGCCCTGGGCAGGGTCTGGAGGGTCGGCAGGGGCAGTGGCCTGGCCCAGAAGACAGCTGGTGGGGGCGTTGCCGGGCAGGGAACCCAGATGAGCCCTCTGTGTCCTGTGGTCAGTGTGTGTGACCAGGGCCATGCTGGGGTAGTCTGGGGACAGAGGCCTGGGGATGGTGGAAATGCTAGAAGACGAGGTTCAGGCAGGAGGAGGCTCGGATCGCATGTTCTGCTTGGACAATCCCATCAGAAGACAGAAGAGAAACAAGGTGGTAACGCTCCCTGGGGGTAGGGCCTGGGTCACTGAGTGGGTAGTGGGGGGGCGCAGTATGAACCTACTTTACATTTGAGGAAACTGGGGTCAGGGAGGGGAGACGCTGCACCCAGCAGGGGGCACTGTCCAAGATCCATCTGTGGAAGCGGGGCCGGAAGAGAGGCCTGTGCCCACCCACCAGGCTCCTTCCCCAGAATCTACCCTCCAGTCCTAACTGGGCCCCACCCCAGCCAGCCCTGCGCTGTGGGCTGAGACTCAGACCTGGCTCGGACAAAAAATGGGGCTGCTCTTGGGTGGGGCCGGTGGGGCAGTCTCAGGCCAGGGCCCAAGGACACCCCTGGCGGCAGCCCCGAGCCCCCTTAGGGTCAGGCAAGACCAGGATCCCGTTCCCACGATTCCCTCTGCAGCCGATAAAAAGGAGTCCTTTAAGGTGTGGTCACAAAACTTCTGAGACTTAATTAAAATCAATCTCCAATTACTCAAATGCCATTGATCCAGGTCTTGACCGACGGGGAAAATATGATCATCATTATGGGAAATGTCGATATGAGAGCGTGGAGCATTTGTCTCAGCGTAGAGCAGGCCCGGACCCTACCGGGGCGAGAAGCCCGTGCTCCGGGCCGGGGCCCTCAGCCCTTGCTCAGAACCGACTTCCAGAGCCTCTGGGGGGGATGGGTCTGCCACTTCCTGGCCAGGTGTCCCTGAATCGTCACCTCCTGGCCGAGCCCCAGTTGCTCACAGAAACAGGGGCTGTTAGGAGTCTCAGAGGTTTCCAAAAAGTGTGTGTCTCAGGGTGTTTGCAGCAAATGCCCCCATGGAGGTGGCTCGATATCGTTGTGCGGCTGGGATCCTCCTGCTATTTCAGTGGGGACCCCTGGCCGAGTCTCACTGAGGTCCATGGCTCCTGCCCAGTCAGCCACCCGATGATCCAGTTCGGGAAGGAAGGGCCCTGTGGCCTGGACATAAATCCATTCCGCTTCCACGGGAGAGTGAAGATGGAGAGCAGGACACATAAACAGAGGTAGAACATCTGGAAAGAAGGAGGTGATGCTAAGCCAGGGCTGGGAGAAGAGGCTTAAATTAGAGAACTTTGGGCTCTGGTCTGGCCTTGGAGCCTGGAGCCTGTCCTGGGGCCAATGACGGGGGCCGGTGGCAACCACACCTATGAGGCCGTAAGGGCAGGGCCAAGGGCAGAAGGATACACTGGGAGATAGTTAAGGTGGGAGAGGAGTAACTAGGGTCATATTGTAAGCCACCTAATCTAGTATTCTGTTTTTCCCTAGAGAAAGAAATATAAAACCGTCAACTCTCCTGCCCTTAAAAAGTTGCACAAAGCACCTCCCATAAATGTGGCAAATTTCATGTGATTGGAAACCCTTGTGTGAATCTTGATGATGGCTGTGGAGCGACCAAGGCCCGGTAGGGCTAGAAGAAGGCCAGGAGACGAGGGAGGCTCGGGCAGAGGGAAAGGGGAGGCAGGTCATTCTAGTTCATATGTGCGGGCTGCAACGCCGGGGGCTCGTCTCCTGTGTCCACTGCCCTTGGCCATTGTCCCCAGCTGCCCTTGGGTCCAAGGCCCTTTGCTTGTCTGGATGGGGAGAAAGTGGTGACGAGGGTGTCTGTGCACACAGTGGGGGTCAGGCTTCTCCTGGGGGGGGCACGGGGCTGTAGGGAGGGGACTCGTCTCCTGTGTCCACTGCCCTTGGCCATTGTCCCTGGCTGCCCCTGGGTCCGAGGCCCTTTGCTTGTCTGGATGGGGAGAAAGGGGTGACGAGGGTGGTCTGTGCGCACAGTGGGGGTCAGGCTTCTCCTGGGGGTGCCCACGGGGCTGCCAGGGCCTGGAGAGCACAGGTAGGGCTCTGCCTGAATTCCAAGGTGGCCCTCGTTGCCCTCTATTCCTGGGAGGGCAGCACATGAAGCCCAAAGGGGTGTAGCCTTGGCCACAGGAGGCCAAGGTGCAAGGCCCCAAGTGGCCTTCGGTGCTTGGGTCTGAGGAGTGGGTGGCGACAGAAGATTCAAAGCCAAGCTGATAGGATTTGAGAGCCTTTGGGACGAGTGAGGGAGCCCTGGGGGGGCTGGCCATGCTCCTGGCCTTTCCTGCGGATCTGCGGTGCCGCCTTTCCAAAAAGGCCTGGCCCACTTTGTGCTGAGTCTTTTGTTACTTTAATTAATGCCCAGCTTCCTGATGCCTAATTAAACTGGAATTGCTCCATGTCCAATAGCCGAGTGTCCCATTAGATACAAGTTAATGTAACTGTCGCGGTGACGATGAAATGGGGCTGGCGTGTCCCTGGGGAGGGGCGCCGAGTTCCCCCCCCGCACCTCCTCGGGGACAGACGGCTGTGCACAGGGAGGGTACCCTGGCTGCGCCCTGGCGGGGGCTCTTCACTGGGCCACTTGCTTGGGGTCCAGCCTGGAGCGGGCCCGACCCTCCTCTGAGCCCTGGGCCTCCAGCTCCCCCACACGCCCTGGTTTTTCCCTGCTGAAGCTCTGATCCGGTTCCGTGGGAAAGGCGTGCCTGTGTTGAGATGGGAAAATGCAGAAAAATTAGAGAAAGGACCGTGAGGACCCCTCTGGCCCCAGCCCCGGAATGCATTGTCCTCCCGCGGGCCTGCCTTGGGCTCGGCGGTGGGGGGCCAAAGGCCCGTGGTGGGGGTGCGAGTGGGCATTCCTCGGGTGAGTGGTGGGCACAGAGGCCAACGGTGAAGAGCCCTCTGCCCCCTGAGGATCTAGAAGTTCCAGAAGGGCCCCTGGGTCACATGGGGCAGCCGGGTGGGGACCCAGCTGGGGGGGGCGGCGGGGTCTGACCCTGTGGGCCCAGTGTCCAGGGCAGCCCTTGGGGACGGGCTCTTCCAGTGGCCGAGGGGGTCCGGCCTGGCTGGCCTGTCAATTCAGCGTCTTGGTTCCATTCCTGGAGGACCTGGGCGAGGTAGACAGGAGGAAGGCCTCTCTGGGGAGCTCTGTGGGGGTCACCACACGGGTGTTGACTGCCCTCTGGGGGCCTGGAGGACGCCCACCCCCGCCGAGGCAAGACTGGCCCTGGCGCCAGGGTGGGGGGTCAGGGCGGGGCTGGCGATGCTGGCGGTGGGCCCAGGGCAGGATCCAGGGCAGATTTCTGGCTGCAGAAGCTGCTTGGCCTAGCACGTTCTCTACACCATGATGTTCAGTCCCCACTTGAAGCTGCGACTGTGTCCGTCCTGCCCCCCATGGGCCCCCAATGACCAGCTCAGTGCCCCTAAGCGGCTGGGCAAGTATTATGTCTTAGGAGATGGCCCGGGGTCCCATGCCTCCCCCTCGGAATGCCCCACGCTGCGGGGAATGAGGGGTCACCTCCCGTATTCCTGCCCCAAAGGACACAGCCGTCCACGGCCCATTGTGCATTCAGTTATTCTCCTGGCCCCTCATTTGTGGTGTGGCAGCTTCCGCTGTTTGCACATAGCAAATCCGGGGCGTGTTTGCTCAGCGAGATTGCCTCTGCCGGAGCCGCCCCGTGGGACAGGCGAGGGGCAGTGGGGGGAACGTGTGCGCACACTGAGCATGGCCCAGGAGTGGCTCCGTCTGCTGCTGGGCACTCCGGAGATGGCATTGCTGCGGCCAGTCCATAGGGCCGGACAGTGCAGTCGTGAGACGGCCGGCCACAGTGCGGTGCTGGACCCACAGAAACTGGGTCCTTGCACAGCGGCCCCATCATACTCAGGTGCCGCCCTGCCCTTTGGCTAACCTCCTGGGGCTCTGGGCTGCCTGTGGAGGGGCCCCACCCTGTGCCCGAGGTCCGGAGGAGCAGCCTGGGGAAGGGAGACCAGGGCAGCGAGTCCGCTTGGGGCGGCGGCTTGTAGGAAGAGTGACAGGTGGCAGGAGTGGACAGCGGGTATAGACATCTGGCTGGGGGAGAAGCGGTGGGGCCAGCCTGTGGCCGCGGCATGGCCCTGGAGCCAAGGACACCAGGGTTCGTGTCCTTGCTCTACCACTTGGAAGCTGGGTAACACTGGGCAGGTGGGTCTCTCTTTCCAAGTGGGTGGGCTGGGGACAAGGAAGAAGCCGCCCCCCCCCCCCCATCAAAGGGGAAGAAAACAACGTGCTGGCTATGCCTGGGCCGAGCCCCAGAGTGTCCTTGGCAAACAGCTGCCAGGGATCCAGTCGGGGAGTCACTTTGGTGGTGGGGCATGCGGGGGCAGTGGAAGGCAGCCAGCCCTACCTACAGACCCCAATCTGACTTCAGCACAGAGATCCGGCCTTGGCGAGGGTCCCGTAGCCCGGCTCCACGTCCAAGGGCCTGCCCTGGGTTTAGCACACATCTACTTAGGACCGGAGGGGACCCTGGCATGTGTTTCATCTGCCGTCAATATTCACATAGGGTAGGCCCCGGCTGAAATCATGAGGTCACGTCCTGTTCACGTTTTTCTGGAAAGAATACCCATGAAGGGATCTGCCTGGAGCTTCGGGTGCTTCGGTTGGTCCCGTTTTCCGGGGGTCACGTTGGTGCCTGTGGGCTCCTGACTGGGGTCTCTGTGGGTCTTCTGCTCCTTTGTTCCCCCCACATTCTGGACTGGGCTGGGCCTGCTCTGAGGCAGCCTGGGACAGCTTTGACCCTCTGTATCAGGTGGGCTCAACGCCGTGCCACGGCCCAGGCCTTCCGAGCCTGGAGAGGCCACCTCCTGCTCTCGGCTCTTGGCACAAAAGCCGTCTGAGCCCTGGAGAGGCCGTGTGGAGGAGGGCAACCCTCTGAGCCTGACCCTGGACCCAGTCAGCCAAGGCCAGGCATGAACTGAGTACCACTGAGGGACCCTGTGGATGCCACACAGAGCAGGATCCCATCCCCCATAGCCCTGCCCACATTCCAACCCACAGACTGCGCACAAAAGCGGCTGGGCTGCTTTGTCGCCTGGGGCAGGTAACTGGGCACTTGCTTCCCCATTACCCCACCCTCGGCTTATAGCTTGACAGGCGGCAACTCTGGTCCAAGGGCTGGAAGCTTGGGCTCTGGGGCTTGGATCCCTGAAAAGGACCCCAGCCAGCCCGGCCTGGGGTGGGGGGGAGGTGTCCAATGGGATTGGGGTCATAGTCTGACTCCGGGTTCCCTTTCTAACCTGAGTCTGTATCCCATCAGTGGGAATGGTGATGGCCATTCTCTCATTGGTGAGCTCCTACCTATGCCTCAAAGCCCAGTTCTGCAAGGCCCCTGCCTTCTCACTGGGGCATCACGGCGCCTGTGCCTTCCTCTGTTACACCATCAATGACTTTGATATTATTAATGCTTGTAGGTGTGTTTCAGAAAAGGTCTGTGTTGGATTTAGCTGGCCACCTCTGTTTGCCCTGGGAGGAGCGAGCCACTCAGGGCAGGGTGGGTTGGGCTCTTCTCTGGGTCTGTGCATCTTGCCAGACCCATGGACAAGAACCAAGAAGGCAGAGCCTGTAGGGGAAGGGCCCAGCTGGGGATGAGGAGGAGCTCCAGGAGGGGCGCGGAGCGGGTGAGGGCCGCCCTCCACCTCTGTTGTTTCCACAGCAGCCCAGGAGAAAGCCATGACTTTACGCCTGTCACAGACGTTTCATCCTGCATATTTTACAGTCTGTGACTGCTGTGAGCGCGGACTCCTGTCGGGGCTGGGAGATTCATAAAATGCATGTGAATTTTTATGTTCTATTATCTCAGGTCCCCGCCCCCAGACCCCGCCCCCAGGCCCCCCTCTTGGCCCCAACTCCGCCCCAGCCCAGCTGGGGGAGGGGATCCCCCCTCAGCCCCCCTTCCGTACAGCCACCAGCTTCATCCTGGGGACCCAGCCGCTCTGGCCCAGCTCTAAACGCTGTGCCCCCGTCTCGAACCCTGCTCCCCCACCTGCAAGGGAGGTGAGGACTCCTCAGTCTACCGGACGCTCCCTGCGTGGGTGAAGCCTTCTCCCAAGACACCCCACGAAGCTGGAGGGACCTCTGCTACTACTGCCTGGGTGGGAGGTTCAGACTCTTGGGGTGCCTGGAGGGGTGGCAGTCCGTGTGCCTGCCAGGACCTGTCACTCAGACTCAGCCTCCCTGTGCCTCAGCTTCCCCTCCTGGAAAATGGGTTTCTGACCAACCAACGCCACTGCTGAGAAAATTCATGTCAAGAGCTTGGCACTCGGGCCCGCTGCCCCGGGGCCCTGGGGCGGGCAGCAGGGCTGCGGAGGGTCTGGCCGCGCAGGGGAGCGGCCGCCATGGCCGACGTCGCGGGGCGCAGCGGGGAGCGGCTCATCAGTTGCGGCCTCACGTCCCTTCATTACGGCGCCTGCAGAAGATGTTCTCTGATTAGTCTGCTGAATTATGAATTAGGTTCCGGGTCCCCGTGCAGCTGTTCCTGGCTTGTCATCCCCACCACTTTATTTCCCCATCTGCTTATAAAACCAGGAGCGACGTCCTGCAATAAACACTTCAAACGCTTTTTTTAGGGGCTAATTAATTGTGTTGCATTTCTCCAACACGGCGTGCAGGCTGGACCTGCCCGGAATTCCCAATGCGGGTGTGGCTCCTCCCTGAGGGCCCTGGTGAGAGGGCTGGGGTGTCTGCGGGGCGCAGAGCCTGGGGCTGCGTGTGGCCTCCCCAAGTGCATGTCCTCCAGGGCGGCTCCCCAGCCCCTGTTCTGGCAGGCTTGGTGGGCGGGGGAATGAGCCAAGGGGGAGCGGTTCTCTCCAAATGTGCCCCCTGGGCCCCCTCTGGTTGCAGGACCCCAGCCAGGGTCACTGGACTCCCTTCAACTCAGTGACACATCCCATATCAAGTTCATACTTCTCCCCTGCCTCCCCACTGGCCCCCCAGCATCCGACCTTCACCAAACCCCCCTCTGTACCCCTCTTATGCCTCCCCGCCTTTGCCCAGGCTCTTCCCCCTGCCCGGATACCCTCGGCCCTCCTCCACCTGCTGCTGAGCTTCTCCCGTCCCTGATATTCCGCTCCCACGTTCCCCCGCAGTGAGTGCCCGGCGGGGCGGGCATTTTCAACAGAGCGGTCTCTTTGGAACTACTGGCCTCTTTGGAGGAAGCCTCTGGGAGCCCCGCCTCTGCTCTGAACCCCGAGGCCCAGCAGAGAAAGTGGTGGAGGAGGTTTAAAACAATGACATTAATAAGAAAACAAAATCACAATTATCGAGTTACAAAACAGAGAGCTTGGAGACAATGAAGTTACAGCAGCCGTTTGACTATTCCCAATACTAGGCAAGTGGCTTTTTATTAAGTTGATTTTTAAAGTGGGCTCTGCAAACAGTCAGTAAGAGTTTTTGGTGTTAAACCTCTGGCCAGGCCTTGGGGTCCCCGCCCAGCACCACCCCCCCCCGTGGGGCCCGCGGTCCTCTGTCCCTGAGGCCAGTGCTGCTCCTCGGGGTCACCATCACACCATCGGAGCTGGCCCGGCTGGGTCTCTCCAGTTCTCCCCGGCCTCCTCTCTGCGCCAGGCGGGGTGGAGCCTTGGCCGGTCTCCCAACAGAGCCTCCTGCTCCGTCTGGCGCCTTGGCGCCGGCTCTCCCCCACGGTGTGCCGGGAGAGGGTCCTTCCGCTGAGACCACAGCCCCCATCCTTGTGCACGCGGGATACCTGAGCCCCAGGACTAGCTCCGCTGTTGGGCCCCCAGGCCTTGTGGCAGAGCCCTGGACTCCTTAGGCTGAGCGTATAAGGTGAGAGTACTCGGTCTGAGAGGCGCCGGCAGTGGGAACACAGGGGTGGCACCCGGACAAGGGGGCCTCAGACACGTGCAGGGCGCACTGAGAGCCGGGTTAGCATGGGTCCTCCAAGTGGACCCTGCCCCCTGGCTGGGACTGGGGGTTTGTTTGGGAAGGGAAGCCAGGGGCAGAGAGGCAGGGGCTGGGAGAGGGGGAGGCCACTTGGCTACAGCAGGAGGTTGCTGCAGACTGCTGGGGCTGGGTCCCCTGGGGTGTCTCAGGGAGCCCTGTGGAGCACACGCCTTCCTGAGGGATGCAGGGTGGAGGAGGGGAGCTCTGGCAGCGGCTATCACCCCCAGGAATAGAGCGGAAGCAGGCGGGTCCTTGGACCTGGAGAGGAGTTCCAGGCCTTCCAGGAGGAGAGCCAAGCCCCTGGAGCTCAGGGACTTGGGATCATGCTGCCTTCCTCCCTCCACTCCCCCCCCCCCCGCCCACCTCCGGAGGCCCAGTGAGCCCGTGGGATCCCACCTGGAGAATAAGGAGACGCGTTTCCCCAGTTGGCGGGGCTCTGCTCAGAACCTTTTTATGGGTTGTTAATTGTTATGCTTCCATTTAATTCTGGGTGTCATTCCATGTCAGCCAAGCCCGACAGGCTGGGATTTATGCCTCCAAATTATGGGGCTCGGGCTGTTCAGAGGTAAAACAATTACCCATCAATCAGCGACCAACTGGCTCACGCTCAGGGCTGGCAGCCCTGCGAACGGGGGCAGGCGGCCATGGCCTCAGTGGGACCCCTTGTGGGGGGCAGGGCTTCCCTCCCTGGTGGGGGCAGGCCGAGCAGGGGTCCCAGCTCATTTGGCCCTGGCCTTGTGTCAGGGCCCAGCTTTTTGGGAAGGCAGCCCCCAGAAGAGGGGAGCCCAGGGCCTGTGCTTGGAGAGCTCCCGCATGTAGGCTGTGACCCTGGGAGGCTGAGACCCCGGTGGGCTGAGGTGCCCCGCGAGGTGAGAGGCACAGGCCCGTGCGTCCTGTGCGCTGCAGGGCATGGCCGACCCTGGTCAAGGCCTCCTGACTCAGGCGACCCACCCCTGAGATGAAGGGCAGCTTTGTCCCACACTATGAAGAGGGAAGCTTGGCCCTCTGTGGGCACGGCCAGGGCTCCGGGACAAGGGACAGCGGCCTGGATCTACAAATACAGGTACACGCTGTGAGCTCGTCTACTGACCAGCTACGGCCTTGGGCAGAGCTTCTGTGCTTCGGTTTCCCTCCGGTGACTTGTGAGCCCCGACTCTGGAGTATTGAGGAGGAAGACCGCGGTGCTCCCGCGGGAGGAGCCTATGGTTTAGAGTCCTCGTAGGGGCTCAAGGATCATGGTCCCTCCTCTGCGACAGATATCCCATGCTCCCTTCTCTCAGGCATCTTGCGGGGGTCGGGGGAGAATGGCAGGGGGAGCTGACTCCACGGAGAGTGAGCTCCTCTTGGTCCTGGATGAGCTGGCCCCTCCCCGAAGCAGCTTCTCCCCTCAGCCCGCCTGTGGCGCCTGTCCCAGGCCTGCCCGCTGGCCACCCTCGCCCCTTTGCCGAGGATGAGGCCTGGCTCTCCGGGAGCATGTCAAGGGCTCTCCCTCTTCACCCAGCACTGTGTGCCATCCCTGCTGACGTTCTCTTCCTGCCCCAGCCCCTGCCTCTTCCATCTGGCAGCGGAAAGGCTGGAGACAGCCCTGGCTGGTGCCCACCCTGTAGGCCCAAACTTGCCTCCTTCAAGCCCTCGCTCCCATCCCCCCGCGCTGTGTGGCCAGCAGGCAGCTTCCTGCCCTTGGCTTTCCTGGTACCCTTTGCCCTGGTCTCCCCACGGGGGCCTGCCGGGCCTGTGCCTCCCCCATGGACCAGGTGCCATCGCCAGGCTCTTGGTCTGTTAAGGTTTTGAGACCCTGCCATAGAGAGACCTTCGGCCACCTGTCCCTGGACAAGGAGAGTGGACCAGGTCCCAAGCTGGGGGCCATCCCGGGTGCCCCAGGTCCATGTCCCCTCCTGTCCCACTGGGAAAACCCCTCCCAAACTGGCTGCTGGTGCCTGCTGGGGGTGGAAGGGGCTTTGATTCTCAGACCACGTGGGTCCCTGGAGGGGCTGGTCTGGGCTCCATGAGCAGGGGTAGGGGGGCAGAGCCAGAACCCCTTTTCTCAGCTTTAGCCAGATGTTTGCCACGGGGGAAGGTGGAGGTGGCTTTGGGGAGCCCTTCCAGCTCTTGGGGAGGAGGCAAGCCTGTACCCTTGCACTTGGCAGAGACGGGAGCTGGCCCCCACCCCCAGGGTGGTGTGTCAAGGAGACCAGCTCTAGGATCCCCCCAGCACCCCATGCTGCCAGGCTCTCGCTGGGCTGCCTGACCCCAGCGGGGCTGCCGGGCCTCTCCCTGCCATGCTTGGGCGGCCACGCTGGCATTTGGAGCCTGGGGAGCTGCTGATAGCGCTTATTCCGCTTGCTGAGGAAGTGCTGCCGGCCTGTTTGGAAATGTCAGGCTGGTGGGGCGGCGGGCATGGCCCCCGCCTGCCACCCCCTCCTCCTGCCAAGTGATGCGGGACCCCAGGCTGTGGCCGCGGTGATGGAGCCAGGCCCTGCTGCTGAGTGCGGAAGGGCTCGCTGGGGAGCTCCTGGGCTGCTCGGGGCAGGGCAGTGCGGGCTAGCCTCCGGGGGGGGAGGCTGATGGCCAAGGGCCTGTCCTGGCCGGCTTTGCAGCCCTGGTGGGCCAGTGGATGCGGAACAGTGATGGTGCACTTGGGACGGTGGGGGGTCTGAAGAAAGTTTATTGGCGTTGGCTGATTTCCCCCAGGGCCCCTTGCTGGCAGTGGCCACCACGTTCCCCAAGAACTAAGTGTCTCAGGCTGGAAGGGCGGTGGGGAGGCCTGGCAGGCCTGATGGGGGGACTCTGACTCTCGGCTAATGGGCCCACAATGGGCCGTGATGAGGGGATCATGGGCACCGTGGGGCCATGGGTAGGACAGGGGCCAGGAGGCTGGCGGGAGGGTCCCTGCAGGGAGAGGGGGCAGAGTGAAGGAAGACAAACTTCCAGGGTGAGGGGCTATGGGATGAAGGGTGCCAGGTGACATAGTGACAGGACAATGGAGAGACCCAGGGGGAGGGATCCAGGTGGGATAGGAAGGGACATGGGCCTGGGGCATGCAGAGAGGCCTCCAGCTTGGGACTCGGTACCCTCTCCCTGTCCTTTATAGCCCAGCCTGGCTGTCCCTTCCTGCTCACCCTGCCTGGCTTAGGCCCCTGTAGTCTCTTTGGTGGCCACAGTGTCCTGTATCCTGGCCACCCACATCCACGTTCCTCCTGGTGACTCCCCTGGTCCTGACACTGGGGAGGGCTACTGAAATGCCTATCCCAGGCTGTGGCCCTAATCGCGGAGAGACCCTTCGCTGGCCGGTGACTCAAATAGATCTCCCTGTGGGGCCAGATTAATGACAGGGAGCAGGGTTTCCTCCGAGGGACATCATCACACAGTCAATGGGACCTCCCGAGTCTGTCTGTGCTCCTTGAATGTGAGTGCCCGGCGGCACCCGGAGGGTGACCCCCAGCCCGTGACCAGGCTCCTTCCCTGTGAAATGGGGCTGTGAGCTCCTCCTCTGGGCTTCACTGGCTCCCACACTTCTCCCGCTGGCTTCTTCGCCATCTCGTCCTCACCCTTCTCTGCTCTTTGTTTCCGTTTCTCATTGCTTCATGTTATTTCCATCCAGGTGACAATATCTCCTCTTCCCTGGATTCACGTGTCCATCCTCTTCCCAGCCCTCGAGCCATGTGGGCTTATGAACACCGCAGTCATGCCGATCTAGGCCCTGTCCTGGCTCAGCGTGATTCCTGTGCACCCTGACCCTGACCCTGACCTACCTCCTTCTACCCCCCGCCCCACATCACAGGCCAAGGGCACCCGCCTTGGGCGGGGGTGGCTGTCAGCCCCCTGGTATCCCACAGAAGTGTGTTCTCCACTTCCTCGGACCTGATCCCTCCAAGACGAGCTCAGTGATGTCCCACGTCTGTCCCATGCAGCCCCCACGCATGCCCCCGCCTAGCCCGGTCTGCAAAGGGGGCACTCACACACACACCCCCACCGGCAGGCGCCTCTCCCCATGTGGCTCCTGCGCGCCCTGAAGACCCACAGGGCGCAGACAGAATTTTAGGCGACACCCACCCGTCTCAACCACATCCTAAGCTGCTCCGCGCTCTGCCCGAAGTCAGTTCTGAGGGTCCCCTAGGGCAGGGACTGGCTCAGAGCTGAGCTGAGGCCTGACCCCTCTGTGGAGGGCCTCTGGGGGGTCCCTGGCCCTAGGACGGCTCCGGGTTGGCGAGGCAGAGACAGGTGGCCGTTTTGAAGTCCCTGGCAGGGGAGCCTGCCTGGGGTGCCCGACGCACAGTGGGAACAGATGGCTCCTGGCAGGGCACGTGCCCCCACCCTGCGGGGCCAGCTGCCCCAAGCTGGCATGGAGCGAATCTTCCCACAGACACAGAAGGGCTGGGTCTGGTGGCGGCCAGGGCACCAGGGACCATTTGGGGCCTATCGTCGGGGCTCGAGATGCATGATGGGGTGGGGTCCCAGGAGTGCGAGTGACTACTGTCCCGTACAGCCTTAACTTTACATTGTTTTGGCTTTTTTTTTTTTTTTTTGGTCTTTATGAAAGGAAGCACATTTCTGTGGCAACTGGAACACAATAAATGTGAAAATGTTAGCCACAAGCTGGATGGGGGGTTCCATCGGCCTGCCCTCTCGGGGTGGATTTCCTGGGCATCTCTGTTGGCCTGGTCCCACAAGCCCCTTGTGCCCGGGCCTTGCTTTTCCACGAACACAACCTCACACGCCCTGCATTTAGAGATCACCCAGAAACACAGGTTCACTGGCCGCCTGTGGTCCCAGGGTGAGGACCCATCATTCCTGGGGCTGTCTTCCTCTGGTTGGATATGTGGGCTGTTTATGACTTCTCTGTGTTAGAAAACGGGGTTCAGAAAGCAGTCCCAGAACGCACGTGCGTCTCTGTTTTGTCCTTAGAGTCCATTCCTGGCAGTGGCTCAGGGGGCCCGCAGTGGACCTGGCTGTCCCCCACAGTCTCGTCAAACTTCACTGTCTTCTGGGCCATCTGCCAACACCTTGGGCCCGCCACAGACCTGGCCCCCAACAGTGCCCTTGCCGGCCTGGCCTGAGCCTTCAGGACCCTCACGTTGAGCATCTCCTGTGGGACCCATCAGGCAGCCTCATTGGTTGGCACAGAAGGAGGCCCGAGCAAAGGCCCTGTGGCAGATGCCCTCACAGGCTTGAGGCCTAAGTCCTGGCTCTGCCACTTGCTGGGCCTCCCAGCCTTGTCAGGGGTCTATAAGCACTCCCTGAGTGTGTGCCTGAGGACAGCTCCCAGGGCCTGGCTGATGAGTGTGGTTGATTAAACGGGGTCGAGGGTCTCTGGCACATGTGGGGACCCTTGGGCTCTTCTCAGGTGGTGAGGAAGGAGCCCTCTGCTACTCTAGGCCTGGCCAGGCCATCCCCTTACCACTTTGGGTGGGCAGGAGTGGGACATTTTAGGGCTGAAGAGGCCAAGTTTGGCCCTCTTGTCCTGTTCCAGGTACCTGTCCACAGGCCCTTGTCATGGGGCTCACTGAGGCCACTTGGAGGGGTGAGTCAGCTGCCTGCTGGAACATGCTTGCCCCAGTCCTGGCCCCTTGCACCCCAGGGGCTGTCAGGGGAGATCCCGACTGTGAGTCTCCAAGCTGGTGACTCAGCTCTATTGGTCTAAACCGTGTCCTTCTCCCTAGGACAGCCCCCCTCCATGGATCCGCACAGCCCCCTAGAACCTTCCATGGCCCCACAACCCCATGGGCCCCCCACGGCCACCATACCCACCCCCAACATGGACGCAGGCTTCTGTCCAGTGCATCATGGGATGGAGTCGACGCTGTGGCAACAGGAAGCTTTTGTGGCGGGTGAGGCCTTGGGGAGGAGGTGCTGGTGGTGAGCCCGGCCTCCTCCCTCAGCTGTGGGCTTGTCCGTGGTTCACTAGAGAGGCCCTTGGGACTCACTGCCTGTCTGATTTCATGCCCCCTGGCATCCCAAGGCCAGGCTGGGGGAGAATCTCAGGGGCCTAACAGGCTGAAAGGGCCTACAGGGGCCACTGAGGCCTGGAGCTAGACCCAAGGGGCTGTGGGTCCCTGTGGAGGTGCTTGGGGACACCCAGGAGGCCCAGCCCGACAGCTCCATTGGACCCTGGGTCCAACTTCCAACATCACCGAATCCTGGGAACACCTCTAAATCCATAGAAATAGTGACAGTTTGCCATTCGGGCCGTGATGTCGATGTGTTTGAGCAGCACGCAGCGGCTGGGGCTCAGGCCGGGGCTCCCATGGGCTCAGAGTTGGGGTGGGGAGGGTCGGCCCTGGTGCTTTCTACCCACCATGCTCCTGGCTATTGGCTCAGACCCTCCCAAGGATGGAGCCTGCCACCCAGGAAGTGGCTCCTTGTAGCCTTCTACCCAGCCTTCTCCAGCCCCGGGGACCAAGATGTGGCCCCCTGTGGCCTGGCTTGCTTCCTGTCCCACAGGGTAGGATGCTGCCTTGGAGGACCAGGGCATGGGGACAGAGGTGTACCGGCCCATGCCATGGTGGTTAGAGTGACCACCCCTACCTGACCCTTGGTGCCGCCGACTTCGGTCTCCTAGGCTTGGTGGGTCCCATGGCAGCTCCCACTTTTTCCCCAGCCCTCCTCACCTCCTGGCATCCCCAGGACCTGCCCTCTGGCCTCTGGGCTAGCTTGGTTTCCAAACACCTCCTGCACCTCCAGTGGTCACGTCTGTTCCCGCCCTTCCCTCCACCTGACATTTCCTTTCCCAAACCTCTGCTGGCCAACAGCTCCCCGATCCTGAAAGCCCCCTTGGAAGGCTGCCCCTTCCAGAAGGCGCCTGGCTGTGGGCTCTGCCATCTCTGAGGCACAGACTGATCTCGCCGGGTAGGCAGCTAGATCCCCGGGGCTGCCTCACGGCCATAGGACCCTCCGGGGCAGGTCAGGCCCCAGAACTGGGAGACCACCTCAGCCCCCACCTGTCAGGCCTCACAGAGTTGGGGCCCGGCCTCGAGTGGACAAGAGTATATGTTCTGTCTAACGAGCCTCCTCTTTGAGCACCCACTGTGTGCAGGAGATGGCCAGCTTCACTTTCCTTTTATAGCTCGGTCCAAGATGTCCCAATAGAAGGATGTCAGCCAAGGTGCTGATAAAGGCCCACAGAGAGCACACAGCCAAGGACTGAGCCCAGGGCTCTCCCACTTGGGCTGAGGGCAGCTGAGAGTCTGTAGCTCGTGGCCTGGATCGACGGAGCCACGGGCAGCCTTATGCGCCTATGGCTTTGCTGAACGCAACAGGAAGAATGGCCACGTGCCATCTGGGTGGGGATCATTTCACTGTTGGAGCAGAGCTGGATCCATAAGTGTTCTTAGCAGTGAGAAAGGCTGTGTCTGTCCAGGAGGGATGCCCACTCTCTGTCTTCCCAGGAGACCCTCTAGATGCAGGGCAGAGCTGGGGGAGAAAGGGTCCTACAGGAAACCCTGGTCAAACCTATTGGGTCAAACAAGGTTAAGGGGTCTCCTGCAGGACTTCTCAGTGCCTTGAACAGCTCAGATGTAGGGGATTCTAAGAGATGGGCAGGGAATCTGTCGCTCCAGGCTGGGACGGCTATCTTGTCACTTTGCCCAGGGCCTTGTACAGGGACTTGGCGGTGAGCCTGGGGATTCCCAGGACCCTAAGGCCCAAGGCGAACAATAGAAAGTGAGAATCCCTATCCTGGACGGGGGCCAAGATTCAGTTATTTCATGTTCCAACTAGATAGCACTCACAGGTGGTACCTAATTAATGCATGGAACAAAGGAAGAACTTTCTGACTCTTGTATGGGAGTCCTCTCCCTGTAAGTGGAAGAGCCCATGATGGGGATGTCATCGAGGAGTGACCGGGGACCAGTGTCCCTCCCAGCTCGGCGTGGAGGGTCCAGCTCGTGCTGCGAGGGTCCAGCCTTCTGCCGGCCCCAGGCCTCGCGGGATTTCATAGCCTGTTTTGTTGCCAGTCCGTCTGTACAGATACCTTCTATTTGCCGCCTGCAATGCTTGTTTTCCATTTCCAGTGGTGCTGTAAGATTTCCTTTCAAAATATAATCACTTAAGTGAAGAAAAAAAAAAAACTTTGGAAGAAAACCCTCCGGTAAACAATAGTGAAGTGGGTGGGCGGACGGACAGAGGACTGAGTGGAGTATGGGGCTCGTTTGGGCGGGCGTGTGGGCTAGGGGTGAGCAGGCGGGGGATAGGGGTAGGGAGAGGGTGAGGGACAGGGGGCAGGGCCCCCTCTGTTGCTGCTTGGCCCAGAGGGGCCCCCTTGGCTGCTGTCCTGTGACTGAGGCTGCCCTTGGCAGCCTGGGGGCCGAAGAGGCTGAAGCCATTCTTGTCTATCTCTAGGCTCCCAGGTTCGACCCCCCACCCCCACTGCCTCATCTCCTGCCCCCTTGTGCCCTTGAACCTGTGTCCAGGACTTTCATTTGCCTGTTAATCTGTCAGCGGATTTATTCATTGGCAAGGTGGCAGGAATGGCGTGTTTTGGGGGGAAGCTTGAGTCAGCAGGGGGCCGCTCCCTGAGCCCTCCTCAGTCGGGGGTCGTCTGTCCTCATACTCACATGGCCAATGTCTTGGGCTGCCTCCCCAGCACCCCCTCGACACAGAGGGTGATCGGAGGCCCAGGGTGTGGTCCCTTGCCCAGGACCGCATGGCATAGGGGACAGGCATGGGGGAGGGGCCCTGACCTCTCTGCCCTCCAACAAGGGTTGGCATGGCTGAGCACAGACCAGGTACAGTAGGGGTCCAGCTAGCAGACGGCCCGATGGCCCGTTGTCTGAGGCCTGTTCTCCCAGCGCCCTTCCTGACTCCCTAGAGTAGAGAGGGAGGGGGAGGACGCCTGGGGCCGCAGCGAGGGCTCGGCCTGTGACCAGAGCTCACGTCATCTAGATAATGAACCCACATGGGCCGGGTCCAGAATGGACACTTGTGGGTGGCTGGGCCCTTCAAGGTGGGTGGCAAAGAGGGGCACAGACCCCGGCATGGGGGCAGCTCAGGACCCCGGGGCCCTGGAGGCTGCAGGCCTGAGTTTAAGTCCCGATGCGGCTGCCCCGCAGGGAGGACGGGGCTCTTGGCTCAGTGTGCCCAGCTGTGCCCTCGGCCGTGAGTCTGGTGCAGGGCAGTGAGCAAGGACGGTGCGAGCACAGATCATGCTTGGAGGAAGTAGGCCGGGGGGTCCTGAGCCCATAGCCCCTGTTGGCGCTGAGCCCGGAGGCCTCCCACGTATGGACAGCCCCTGGCCACCCCCTCCAGATCTGAGACAGCTCCGTGCTGCCCGGACAAACACGGAGCACGGGTCGTGCACATCATTTCTGGGATTTCATGGATATAAATGACTCCCGGCGCAGGTCCTTAAACACGGAGCTTGAGCATATGTTGCTGACTGATTTAGGTCAATCCCTGGCAGCAGATTCTTGGGGGGGGCATGGCCCTCGGACCCCCATCTGCCTCCCTACCCCCCTGCAGGCAAGGAACTTTTCAGAAGCTGGGAGACTCCCTCCCTAGGGCTGGGAGTGCTGTTTGACAAGAAGGTATCATCCTGCACCTGCTTGGGAGGCCTTGGAGAGGCTTTGGGCAAGTGCTGGGTGTGGGGACAAGGTGGGGGGGTCAGGGGACAAGGGGGCCACCACTGGGGGTGCCCAGAGGCTCCCAACAGCTAGCTTGGGAAATGGGCTGCTGTGAGGCTTAACAGAGGAGGAGAACTGAAATCAAGAACAGGAAGCCGCCTGCCTTCCTGGCTCTAATCCTCACGTGATGAGCCTGGAGGCCGGCATGGGGCCCCTGGTGGGGAGGGGGGGCAAGTCAGGCTGACCTGATCCCTTTCCCACGGGTCAGACGCTGCACATGCCTCTGGGACTCTCACCTCCTTGGACCCCCCACCAGGGCTCTGCTGAGGCTGTGTTGGACTCTGGGGGTCTCACTGCCCTGAGCTTCCGGAGACCCAGCCCTGTCTCCTAGGACAAGCCCTCCCATCTTGGGGCCTGGAAGGGAGTATCAGGGGTGGGTGAGGCCATGCAATGCATGAGTACCTACTGTATGCCAGGCCCTTGCAAGCCATTCCTTCCCTGTGAAGCAGGTTTGGTCATCCTGGGTGGAGGTAGGGGTGGGGACGGGGGGTCCCATAGTGGCCCGTGGTGGCGGTGGTGGCCCCTGGGCCTGGCTGTGTGTCCTGGCATATTGGCTGCAACCACGGGGTGGTTCTTGGGAGGACAGGGCCCCACACCGGCTTGCGACTGAACCTCAGGTAAATATGTCCCAGCCCCATTTCACACCCCACAGAAATCTCAGAGGTGACGGATGTAGATCGGGGCTGACTTCCAGCGCTGCGGACCGCCTGCCTCCCAGCCCGTTTCCAGAGCAGTCTTCCCCTTCCTGAGGCCTGCAAATACCTACTGTGTGTCCGACTTTCACTTAAACCTCAGACAGGGCCTGATGGAGGAGCGGGGGGAGGGGCAGAGCCTGCTGTCAGCTCTGGGCTGCACACCCAGGGAACCTATGCCCCTCGCTGGTCTCCCCCTCCTCCGTCTGCCACTCTGACCCTACCTCCAGCTGCCCCCTTAGGGTCTGCATCCCAAGACCCCATCCTGGGCACACGGGGTTGCCTGATGGTGCTTGCCGTCACCCTCATGCCTCCCTAAGTCTGGGCCAGCCCAGTGAGTCTGGGCCCGAGGGAGACAGTGAGAGGGAGCCCCAGCCCAGCTGCTTATCTACCTGGTACAAATCCGGTGGGCAGCAGGCAGCGGAATCTGTGGGCCAAGCCCTCCCGGGGTATCACGTCCCAGCAAACAGAACCCCTGCTGTCCAAGGGCCTTGGTCAGTGCCACCCTGCCTCCTGAATGTGGCTAGGTCTGCCTTCCTCCATAGGCCCTGACTGTGCCCCATCAGCCTCTCCTGGATCCTTGTCACCTCCTCCACGCTGGCCTCCAGGCTGATCAGTTGAGGATTCAAGTCAGGAATAAGGAACATCAAGAACAGATCTCTGTGTGGATGAGGGGTCAGAAGACTGGTCCTGGCCACTGCTTGTGGCTGGTGGCCTCGGGCCCGTCAGCCCATCTCCGTCTATAAGCGGGGCCGTGAGGACGCTGTCTTGGACACTGTGTGGTGCACCTGGGGCTGTGGGACGCATCCAACTCTGCCCCTGCACATTAGTGCCGTCCATCAGCAGCAACTGCCTCCCAGTGTCCTCCCTACCCCCATCCCACCTGGCCATGTACCCACCCCACAGCTCTGGCGAACCCTGCAGATGGATTTGAACCCATGCCCTTAGGTGATCTCTACTCAGCGCACAGCGCGGCAGCGGCTCCAGGCATGGGGCAAGGGGACTGGAGTGAGGGTCCGTTCTGGGGGTGGCGGAATGCTGCTGTCAGGACATGAGAATAAGGTGCCAGTAGAAGCATTGGGGCAGCACCTCCAGCAGGGCACAACCCCCATGTGCCTGGCTTTTTGTGGTGGCCCAGGGCAGCTTATGCGGCCTTCCCGTGCCTTACGGTCAGGCCCAGGGACTGTTGTCCAGGCTCACGGGCGGCAATAGGCCTCTCAGAGGGGCCCGGGACACCCCGCAGACAATATTGATGCTGTTTCCACCCAAACAACCAAATGGCAGATATTAATTCCAGGCTCAGTTGGAAACACGGAAATCGATGCCCGTGGAACAGGGAGGACAGACCAGAGCTAGGCCTAGCACGGTGGCTTCTCTGCAGGAGGTGACAGCCCGCAGGAGGGGCTGACACATAAATAAAACTCTTGACAGGTGGATGTATCCTGCGGCGGCCCTTCCCCCCAGGGGCGCGGACCTTCCTGATCTCAGGCTCCCAGGCTGGGAGGAGGGGCTGGCCGTTTGGTTGTGGCCTGGGCTCCCAAGGTACTCAGTGACTATGGGCTCAGCTTCTTCCAGGTACTGACCCCAGGACCTTCTGACACCCCAGCTCAGGGCCCACGTGGAGCATTCCCCTGCCTGCCAGGCTCTGAAGGCAATGCCCCCACCTGCTGAGAAGTGGACATGAGAGGTGCCTAATAGTTACTTGGGCAGCTGCTGAGGGCCTCTGGCTGGTGTCCTGGGCCTTTGTCCTGCTCGCGGCTCCCAGGTAAGGTCTGTGGCATCCCTGGGCCTCTGCAGGCCCTACTCTCCATCCAGGGCCCCACCTCAGCAGCCCCCAACCCCCCTCCCTCTGCTCGGGGACGAGGCATCTCAGGGAGGAAGGGCGACAGATATGGGATAGACTCTGACCGGCTCAGTCTGTCCTAGGGCGGTCAGCTTCCTGGAGATGGGGAGACAGGGGAGCCTTCCCCGGCCGGGGCCAAGGCCTCGGGATGAGTGAGTGTCTTGGGGGGTGAGGAAACTGGTTTCTGAGGGGCCGTGGCCTGGTTGGAGCCCCCCAGCACGTCAGCCCATGAGCTGGAAATAAGCCGGCTGCTATAGACTGAATATTTGGGTTCCTCCCCACATTCATGTTGAAATCCTAACCCCCAGGCATTGGTATTTGGCAGCGGGGCTTTTGGGGAGTGATTAGGTCATAAAGGTCGAGCCCTTACGAAGGGGACGAGGGTCTTCCTGAAAGAAACTGCAGACAGCTGCGTCGCTCCTTCGGCCACGGATGCAGTGAGAAGATGGCAACCATGGGCCAGGAAGTGGGCCTCACCCCACATTCAGTCTCCCTGGGCCTTGATCTCAGACCCTGGAACTGTGAGAAATACCGCTCGGTGGTTTCTCAGCTGCCTGGTCTTGTACTTTGTTACACTAGCCATTCTTCCACCTCTCCTCTGCCCACCGTGGCCCCTTGGGTCCCAGGGCCTCCCATCATGCCCCGGGGGTGGGGGGGAAATCCCACCTTTGGGGCCATCAACCCCCACCAAAGAGGTATCAGAATTCACAGCTTCTTGGAAGGATTTCCTAAACGGTCGTATTTAATCTGGAAGGCTGAGATGGCTCGGGGCACGAGCAAAGTGTGTTAATAATGGTAGGCCAGCAGTCCATGGGGCCAGCGATCTGCCTCCAAGGACAGGACAAGAGTAGGCATTTGGCCCAAATCTGGAAGAGGAAGGAGGGGAATGCCTTGGTTGAGATTGAACCCAGCCTCAGGGCCGCCGTCTGCCGGCCTCTGGCCTCCTTCCAATTTCCATTCTCCATCAGTGGGGATCAGGGCGTGCAGGCACTGGATCTCAGAGGCTGCCTGTTCTCAGAGGGACAGGGCTGTCTCCTCCAAGAAGACTTCCAGAGACATCTCCAGACAGGGGCCTCCCCTGCTGGTCTGCCTCTCACTCGCCACGGACTCTGGGTTGGTAAGGAACCCCTCTGAGCCCCAGTCAGGCCTTGGATGGGTTTGTGTTTGTACCAGGAGCCCCTTCCCGCCCCTGCTCCTTGGGGGCTCCCTTTGTGGCCAGGGCTGTCTTTCGAGTCCTTGCTGCAACCCCCCCAACCAGGCTCCTCTGCTTCCTTGCCCAGGGGCTGTGGGCCAGCTTGCCAGGACCACCATCTTTGGGAGGGTGGTAAAGGTACTAGTCGGTACGAGCCCACCGCCTGCCAGGTGCACACCACCTCCTCCGGCCTCTCTCGGCATCTCACGGATGGGGAGACTGAGGCACTGACAGGCCACACAGCCACCCTGGGCCGCCTTCCGGTTCACCCCGGCACGCCGGCTTTTCCAGGGATGGTACATCCAGGCGATGGAGCTTCAGGCCCTTCCCGGCCCCGGGAGGGAGAGCAGGGAGGCCATGGGGCAGGGATGATGTGAACGCAGACCCTCTCCGGGGGAGGACTCGGCCAGAGCGGCCTGTGGCCACCGCACTGCTGAGAAGTCACCTTCAGAGGGAACAGACCCATCTGTCCTAATCCGCGGCCGTGGCGCCCAGTGGCCTCCCTGACCGGGCTGGGTGGCGGTCTTTTCTGCCAGCACTGGGTTGGCTGGGAGCATCCACCGCTCCGGTTCTCTGTTTGCTCCCTCCCTCCCTCCCTCCCCGACATGCTCCCCCAGAGGGATCTCTCTCCGTGGTCCAGGCCTCTCAGACTCCCCTCCTCAAGCTTCCTGCTCTCCTGGCTTCCTCCCCTGCACTTCTCAGTTGGCAGATCTCACTGTTTGATTCCGTGCTGTCTGTGGGGCAGGGGCCTGGATGGCTCCGGAAATGAGTTTCCTGATGCCATGTGGGCCAGGGACTGCCTGTCCCTCTGGCACTCTGATGGTCCCAGGGCCCCCTAGCGTCCTGTCCCACTGGCCCAGCCTCTGGGTCCATTGGGGGGGGTCTCCTTCTGGCCTTTGCCTAAACTTGGGGCTGTGGCGTTCCTGGGTGGGGGGGCCAGCAGCTCTGGAGCTGATTCCCTCGAGGCAGTGGTGTGCCAGACCCAGCTCTCCCCAACTCTGACAGCAATGACAGCCCACTGGTCACTCTGGGATCTGCCCTGGGGGGGATGCTGATACCCCAGAAATCCGCAGATGCTCCAAATCAGAGCCCAGCTGCTGCGGGTCAGGAAGCATTGACCAGAACCTCACACTGGCCGAGCATGGGGCTTACCACGGACCACGGTCATCCATGAAGAAGCCTCATGGGTCAAGTGCAGCCCTCTACCAGGGTAAGGGGGTCTCCTGGAGATGGACACTTGGCTTCCTTGCCCATTGAGCATCGCCGCTGTTGGCCCAGGCCCAGAGCCAAGACAGGTGCTCTGTGTGCATGGGAAGGTGGCCCCCTGTACCGCCCGCCCATCGTACCTCCCAACACCCGTGGGGCTTTTGCAGAAAGTGTGTCCTGGAGGGAGGGGCTTCTGCTGGGGAGACGTAACCCTGGATTGCCCTGGTTCCTTGGAAGCTCAAACCCGAACCATCATACAGCCTTCAGGGAACAGGACACTGGGATGTCCCAGATGCATCGTGTACCCCCTGGTCCTGTGCCTGGGCCGGGCTGTTGGGTGGGGGCTGGGCAGGCGCTGAGGTTGGCAAGGCCTGTGGGGCAGGGGCAGCTACTCCCTGGCTGCTTGGCCTCCATTCATCAGCTCGAAGCTTCCCCCTCCCCAGACTTTGAAGCTGCGATAAATATTGATTCTGGCAAATCGATGCATTTCTGAGGACCTAGCTCGATAGCAAAGTTACAGGATCAGGGCAAAGTCATTCACGCCCCCAACTCCAGCATCGCTAAGAGCCTGGCCACGTTTCCAGGGGGCCGGAGCCCATGGCTAGGGCCACCTGAGGGGCTTTGCCTACACCAGCTCCTCGTCCTTACCTGGCCGTGGCGGACGGGGTGTCCCCATACTCTCCAGGGCCTTCCTCATGCCAAGCCATCTGAGCGTCTCCCGTGAGTACTTGTGTGCCTGGTGGCCTGGGTCCAGGCAGGAGCACAGACCCTTCCTCAGGGCTCTCTCTGCAGCCCTTGCTCTCCTTCCCCTTGCGGCACGCCCCTGGGACGGGAAGCTCACTTCTCTTCTGTCTCTGTCTCTTCTATCTCGGCCCCCAGCAGCACCTCGCCCTGGCCCCAGGCCCACAGAGGTGGCACCGCCCCATCGCCCCCCAACGCACACTCCAGGAGGTAGCCTCTGCCTGCTCAAGGTCACTCTGGCCATTTCCCCCAGCTCTGCTGCCGCCACCTTGTCTAGCCCCTCTAGCCCTCTGATCACTTCCACTCCCAATCAGTCTGGATCCCTGACTGACCTGTGAGGCCCCTGGGGACCTCATGGTCCCTCCCCACTTTTGCCCATGGTCTCCCTCTGCCTGGAGCTCTCGTCTTCCCTTCTCTGAGGCACCATTCAACAACCCCTGCCCCCCATCTTTCCTCCAAGCTCCCACCTGCCTGAACTGTCTTCCCTGGGGGGGGGGTGAGGCGGGGGGCCCAGAACCCTCAGAGGACACCTTCTGAGTCCCTCTTGAGGGAGGGGCTGAGCAGGATAGCTCCGGGGACAGTGTCTGGGTGGGTGGGCACCTGCCCATCCCCCTCGGTTTCACGGACATTTCTTCCCTCCCTCCACCAGTCCCCCTGATCTTGTGCCCCACTCCCCTGTCATGTCTCATATCTCCAGTCCACTCTGCCTCTCTCCCTTCTCCTAGAACTTCAAGGCTAGGTCTGGTGAGCTCAGGCAGGCGGCTTTATTTATGAGATTTTGGGAAATGCAGATGTGATATTTCCAGCTAATAGCCCCAAATCACTCGTGCCGCCCCATTAGCAGGGAAACTGGCCTGTGGACATTACGCACTGCCTAAGTGGGAGCCGAGGCAGCGGTTTTATGACCCCATAAAACTTTGGGAGTTTATTGCTATTGAACAAACATGTAATCCGATGCTTCAAGTTCAATATATGTAGCCAACGGCATCCAGGGCCGGCTGTGGCTGTGGCTCTCATGGACAGGCCGGCTGGCCGTTCGGGCTGAGCCACTGAGACACCCAGGCGCTTTGGAGCCGATTGGTGATTGATTGGCTGCAGGATGGGGGGCAAGATTTATGGTGGCCATGCCGGGGCCTGTCCTCCTGCATACTGAGCCGCCCAGAGGGCAGGCAGAGGGGGAGAGTTAGCCACCAGCAATCTGAGGCTCATGGCAGAAGGTTGGGCCACAGCCCCCAGGCAAGGGGCTGGTTTGGGGAGATGCTGAGGCAGAGGCCATAACAAAGGGAACGTTTCACTCCTGAAAAGTGGTGATTCCAGTGGAGCTCCTGGCAGGGAGGGGCAAAGGAACAAGATGGAGAGGGGCCATTGGCTATGCCTCACATACCAGAGGCCTGTCCACTCATCCCTTCATTCATCCACCCGTCCACCCCCCCAGTCATCCACCCAACGTCCCTCCACACATCTGTCTGTCCATCTATCTATTGCCTAACCAACCACCTGCCCATCCATCCATCCATCCATCTATCCATCCATCCATGTGTCTATCTATCCATCCCTTCCTCCATCCCTCCTCTATCCTTCTATTCATCTACTTGTTCACCCACCCAACCATCCCTCCAACATCTGTCCATCCATCAATTTAATCATTCATCCCTTCCTCTATCCTTCCTTTCATCCATCCATCTATCCGTCCATCCATGTGTCTATCGATCCATCCCTTCCTCCATCCCTCTATCCATCCGTCTATTCATCTACTTGTCCACACACCCAACCATCCCTCCACACACCCATCTGTCCATCCATCAATTCATTCGTTCATCCCTTCCTGTATCCCTCCTTTTATCTACCTGTCCATCCATCCATCCATCCATCCATCCATCCATCCTTTGCTCTGTCCATCCTTCCATTCATCTGCCTGTCCACTTACCCATCATCCACCCAACTATATACTCATCTACTTGTCTGTCTGTCCGCCCATTCATTTATCCTCTACCCACTTGCCCACCTGTCCATTTGTCCTTCCCCCACACAACTGCCCCTCACCAGGGATTGTGTTGTGCCCCCAGAGATGCCCCAAGCCTGGGAAAGCCTTGGGGACCTACATCACCATGCAGAAATGCTGACATTTTGCTTTGGCCTCAATCAGAGCACCCATGCTCTCTTGCCTTGACCTTCACCCCCTAGGAGCCTCCTCCTCACGTCTCTATGCTTTATGTATAGCTCATCTAAACAATGGAGACTCCCGTGGGTTAACATTGGCTTATTTATTTCCTCCCGATTTTGGTGTGCACACACACTTTTTATCCTCAGTTCGTATGTGATCTGTGCTTGTCCGGTCTTTGTTTTCACTCTGTATTGTTGGGCATTCTAGCCGTTTCCACCTTTTCTGCAGGGACAAGTAAATGCTAGGCCACACTGAGTCCACACAGCTGGGTCCGCCCCTCCGAGGCAGACCTCATGAGCACAGATTCGAGGAAGGGGCTGGGAGTCCTCATGACTCAGGGCCCCGAACGCCTGGCCCGCTGAAGCCACCTTCGCTGGACAAGGGGCTCCTGGGGAACCTGGCCAGAGGGGCGAGGGCACTAGACGGGGCTCGTCTTCAGAGTGCTGCCTCTGCAGTTTTCTCAAGTCCTTGGTGTTTTGGCTCTGGATAAGCTCGTGTTATGTTAATGGTATTAATTTTTTTGTCACGTTAGTGTCAAATTTGCCCGATTCATTGCTTTTCTTTGAATTCCACGGTTTCTTCTGAGCCACCTGAGAATTCAGCTTTCACACAAAGTGTACTTATCTTCGCCTTTGTTCTTAGAAAGTTCTTTCCCATGGTGGGTTTGGTCAATATTTGCCTGCTTATGTCCGGTTCCTTTCCACGGTTTCAGCTCTTTTCTGTTTGTAGTACCTTACCCTTGCGTCCCCATCTGCGGGCCCCGCATGCCCTCCCTCCCCACCTTCCTGCATAAATTGTTCTTGATAGCCTTGGCGCTGCGGCCACTGAAGGGGCAGACCTGACCCCCGCCTCCAGAAGGGCAGGGACATCAGTGCAGACGTGCAAAGCAAAGAAAGCAGGTGCGGAGTAAGGGCTGAGGATGGGAGGTCGGAGCTGGGGGCTGGAAGGAGTGGGTGGCCAAATGAGTGGGGGATGCCAGAAAACTCTTGTTGGAGTGATGATGGGCGGGTGGTGGCGGTGCAGGACTTGGCCGGGGAGGGGAGAAGTGGACGGTCCTCTGAAGAGACCCATTTTGTCCCCGTATCAGGTGTTCAGAACACCGGGAGCAGGGAGTAGGGCAAGAGAGGGAAGGAGGGAGGAGGCAGAGATGGGCGGGGGCTGGACAAGAAGCCCCTGAAGGCAGATCTCCATCCTGTGCCCAGAGCAGCCACTGGCCCTGCTCATTGGCCAGCATGGGAATGCGAGATAGAACCTTCGAGGCCCCGGAGTGTGTCTGATTTAGAAAGCTATGAGGTGGCCCCTGTGCGGGGCGGGCAGCGGCGTCCAGGGCAGGGGACACCAGGGTCCCAGCGGTCCTTTCTGGGCCACAAAGGTCTGGCCCAGAGTGGTTTGCTCAGGTCCGTGTAGATCTTGCTGCTTTAATGCCCCCCATATGCACTGACGCTTGATTCCTTCACCCTTGAAGGGCAATCGAGTCACAGAAGTTGATGTAATGAAGTTGACAGAAGGCACGTTTGCGCTCTGGGAAGCCAGGCAGTTGGGTCACTCTCTCCTGAGGACAGAGGATGTTCTCTTGATATGAGCTCTTCCCGATGGCGGTTCCCTCCACGTGGAGGCACCAAAGGTTTTATAAGCACGAGACGCGGGACGTCCTCCTCCCACGTAATTCGTCTCTGTAGCGGCTCAGGGTCCCATTGGCAGCGTTTCCTGCCGCCGCCGACCTTGGCAGGCTGTAGTGGCTCTGGGGAGGCGGGAGCAAGCATGCAAACAGAGCCGGAGGGAGGCCCCCTTCCTGCCCCTTTGGCGATGAGGGCAGGCGAGAGGAAGCCTGGAGCCAGTGCGTTCAGCCACCTCCGATGGGCGGTGAGGGATGGGGAGGCATGCCGTGCCCCCACCGAGGGAGAGGTTCCCAAAGAGTGAGCTGATGGGATGGGAGACGGGCCCCCAGGAGTGAGCTCCTGCCCTGAAGTTCCGCCGGGTAGACTTCCAGGGGGCACTGTGGAGGCATTACCAAGCCAGGCATGGCTCAAGGGGCACCGGTAGGGACGAGAGCAGGGCTGAGCACAGATGGGACAAGATGGGCCCTAACTGTGATGGAGGGGCCTGGTCCGTGGCCACAAAACCACAAAACCTGATGATTCAGGGTCAGCTGGAGGGTCGGTTTGGTTGGTCACAGAAAAGAAAGGGACTTGGAATCAGGCTCCGAAGCCCCATGAGTCCCTGATGTGGCCAGACACTGCTCAGATACCAGCCCTGGCCGCATTAACAGAGGTTGGGGCCTGGAGGGAGGGAGGTGGCACGTCTGTGGGGTGGGGAGGAGCCTGAAGCTGAGGCCGACGCAGGTACGAGGTGGTCGGTACCAAAGCAGGACGTGGGCCCGGCGGCTGCCTGGACTGCAGGACGACGGGTGAGGAAGGCTGGGTTTCCGGGGTGGCTGGTGTCCAGCGGGCAGTGTTAGGAGCTCGAGGTAGTTTGTAGAGTTGGATTGGTTGTGACACAGGCCTGGGACAGCGGCTGGGGTACCCAGCCTGCAGGACTGTGAGATGGGGAGCCAGAACCAGTGCCTTGAGAGGGACCCAGTGAGCGGGCCATCATGGCCATTGGGCTGGGGCCGGTGGAGAAAGACCCTGAGGCCACAGCCTGGCTCTGGGTGTCCCTCACCCGCCCAGCCTCTCTCTGTGCGGCAGCCTTGTGGTTACAGCTGAAATGCAACCCCATTAGCTCCGGGGGTGGGGGTGGGGGTGCAGGAGCCACATCCAGAGGATGAATGGTCAGAGGGGAGGGACTGCTCCACTTCCCAGCCATGTCGAGGTAATTAGCAGTCTCGATTAGCACTTGACCTGTGGCCTGCGCCGGGCGCCTGTCAACTCGTTACTGCTAATTGTGGGGACTGGTGGCACCTCCGGCCTCATTACCTGGGTCTCAACCCCTGCCCCGTGGGGGCCGGTGGGAGTGGGGACTGGGGAGGGGAATGCCCACCAGGAGCTGGAGGGCCAGTCGGGCCGTACCTCCTGGTGGGCCCTGCAGCTGCCCGAGTCCCCACAGCCTGGCCAGGCCCCTCTGCTCTGCAGGCATTTGAGTCCCCTGGCCTGGAATCACCGGGATCCTTGGAGCTCTGGCTCACCATGCAGCCAAGGGGTCTGAGAGTGGGCCCCTGGGTGGGTCTACCATGGGATAGGGTCCACGGGGTGGGCATGACTCTGCCCAGGGTGGGATCTGCTCCCCAAACCCTGCCCTTGCCCCCCATGCCACACCTCCCTGGCCAACCTTAATTTGCTGCCTTGTGACTGCTTCCCTTTGCTCACACTCCACGTCCTGCAGGGGCCACCCCGAGTCCTGCGGAAAAGGGGGTCATGGACTCAGTCAACGAACTCCCTCCTAGCTATGCAGAGGGGCGGGGCCTGACCTGGACCTTCCATGACGTCAGTGTCCATCTGTCCTCCCTGGAACAAGTGCCTTGCTAGAGGCGCAGGGCTGCGAGGGTTCCTCTGGGGTGGCCCGGGCAGGCACTGGTCCTCTCTGGGTGCCCCTCCCCCCAGGCTCCAGGGCTCACCATGGTGGCAGAGGGCTCTGCTCTTGAAAGGTGTGTCTGGGACTGTCTCTTCCCCCAGTGGTGACCAGGGTCATCTCCATGGTCATCCTGGGTATGGTGGGGGCGTGCAGACAGGGCCCACTGTGTGCCCCAGGTGTCCTCAGCCCTCGCTGGCCTCTGCAGTTCCCATGCCCGTGCTCCTTGGCTGCCCGGCCTCCCCTGGGAGCAGTCGGGGAAGGCCAGAGCCCAGACATCTTCCACCGGCACAGATTCAAACACAGCTCTTAAGACCTGATGGGTCCCTTCGAAATGGCCCCGTTCTCGGCCGGAGTGTCACTCTGCCCGCGGCCTGGCACAGTCGTGACTGGTGGGCGGACCTCGCCTCATCACAGGAACCGAGACTCAGCGCGCCCAGCTTGGCTTCCGCTGAGTTATGGGTTTAATAGCGGAGGAGCCAAGCAGGCCGCCGGGATGCTCCTCGCCGGCTCGGGGGCCCGGGGGCCGGGGCCGGGCCCTCATCGCCCAGGAGCCTGCCTGCTCCCTGTCAGCCGGTGGAAGCAAGCCAGGAGGAGATTTATCTCTGCCGACTTTATGAGGTACTAACAGAGAGAGGGCTGAGAAGCAGCAGCTGAATAATTGATAGCCGTTGCTCACTCCGGGAACAGCCAGGGCTAGGGAGATGAGCGGAGGTAGGGGATTTGGGGGTGGGCTGTGGCACTCTGAGCACCCCTTTCCCTGGCAGCCTCAGCTTCCCTCTGAGGAGGACCCCCTCATTTGCCAGACACATCTGTTCTCATCCTCTATATGCTCTCTCTTCTCTGTTTCTTCTTGCCCCTTGTCCCATCTCCAGCAGGACACAGATGGGCCGGGGACAGGGTGGAGCGCCCCTGAGAGCCATCAGGTGGGAATGGGGCACTGGGCTTGGATCTGGAGGCAGGAGAGACACCTGTCAGGCCAAGCGGGGTGCCAGGTTGGAGCCTGGACATGCCCCCTCCCTGAGTGTTTCTTTATTGGTAATGGGGGTGCCCGTGACCACATGTTTGGCCACCCCAAGGGGGCATTCATCCAGGAAGGGAGGTGGTCGCAACCCCCGCCCCCATCTCCTGCTCACTTTACTCTCCCCAAACCAGACAGGATCTTTACAGTGGAGGGATTTTATTTGCATTTTTATCAAATAAATGTTTGCCATCCTGTCTTGTGGATGGCCCAGGGTTGGGGGGTTCACAAGTGGGTTGTCTCCTGTGGCACCAAGGGCAGGATCCTGGGGAGGGTGAGCTAGAGAGGCCTCCCCCCACAGACCCACTGCCAGGAATAACCATACGACTCCACAGCCCACTTAACAGGCCCTGCCTCAGTGTCCCCTGCAGGCTCAGGCCTGTGCTCAGGGCCCTTGGACCAGGTCTGGCCTCTGGGACCTCTGCCCGTCTGTGGCTTTCCCAGTTGCTGGCATGGGTGTGACGGGCGGGCACCCGGGTCACAGGCACCTGAAGTGACTGCCACCACATCAGCCATCACACTCTTCTCCCGCGGGCAGCCTTGGGGCCCAGTGGCGGAGACTTGGCTATGTCTGGTCCTCGTGGAGCCTGGAGCGTGCAGTCGAGGAGGTGTTTGCAGGGTGGGCGGAAGGCTGAGCTGAGGCAGATCATCCCCTTGAGTTTGAACCCTTGCTGGTGCAGCTTTTCCTGCGTCGAACCCCCTTCCCGCAGCCAGGCCTCCTCTGGGCCCAGAGTAATCTGCTGAGCCTTTGCTCAAATACAAGCAGCTTTGCCTCTCTCTAAACACAACTAATCCAATTTGGGTTTTGGGGTTTGGAGGTGGGCAGCACCAGCCGGAGGATGATCCATGGCTGGGGCTGCGAGGGTAGGCTCTGGGCAAGGGCCACGGGTCCCCTCTCCGGGGTGCCGTGAGCCTGGCCTGGACTGAGGGCACTCTGTGTCTCCGCCACCATCTTGTCCCCACTGTCCTTCTGTCTATCCACCCTGAATGAGAACCAGCACTGAACATGGGGCAGCCCCGCGGTCTGGCCACCAGGACACCAGACCCAATGCACCCCATTTCCTGAAGGGCCGGTGAGAGGCAGGAGACGGGTGGGACCTGTGCTGTGGGATCTCAGCCCCACTGGGGGCCAGGGCAGATTCCCCTCAAACCTGAGACCCCAGCTGAACCCCTTCCCCCCTACCCCCCACCGTGCTGGCACTCCCAGGATCTTCCCGTCCCTAACTGCCCACGCTGGCCTCAGCCCCCTGCCCACCCAGCCCAGCCTGCCGCACCCCGAGGACACAGGGCCCCCATGGTCCTCTTGCTCCTAGGCTGCACTCAACCGGAGACTTTGAGGGGCCCGTGCCCTGGGTTTTGCTCGCCCGTGGCAGAAACCGCAAAACTAACCAGAACACGCACGGCTCCCAGATGACGGATTCAATTCAATTCAACAAATATTGACCACCGTCTAATCCACTCGTCCTCCAGTGCTGGCTTGTTCCTCTGAGGTTCCCAGCGCGGCAGCCGCAGCAACTCGTTTAATCTGAGCCCCAACAATGTCACTGGGTCACAGTGAGGGAGCTGAGGATCCACCAGGCCCCCAGCAGGTGGGGCCAGGGCTGGGGTCTGACCTCTGCACCCAGGAAGGCCACTGATGGCCATGGACTGTGCCTGAGGGGTAAAGTGGGGGCTTAGGCCAGCTGAGGGTCTACCAGGCCTGGTAGGCCAGGGGTCATGCTGGGGAGGGGTTAGAGACTCAGCCTAGCCCCCCAGGTTGGGGAGCTGGGTGAGCCCAAGTCTGCCCTCAGTCTGAGCTTGTGTGGGGTACCTTAGCAGGGCCTGGTGGCTGAATGGGGGATGGGGGAGGTGGGACAAAGCCCCTCCTTGTGAAGGTCCTTTCCCCAACAGCATGACAGGCTCAGATGCCCTGGGCACACAGTGTGTCCTACAACCTCTTCCTGCCCCACCTTGGCCCAGCCCCTGTCTGACCTGGGGCTTCCCTTTACTTTATCTGGGACCTTGACTCTGCCCCCTCACGTGCTTTGCCCAAGACCCCTGCACCTTCCATGTGGTTTCAAGGCCTTGGGAGGCTGGGAGGAGGTCAAGGGGGTGCCGAGAAGGGGAGGGTTCAGGGGCACGGTGCCTCTGTCATGCCTTATGCCTGTGGGCCTTATGCATGGTGGTGTCTGCAGAGGGCCTGGTGTCTGGTTCCTGGTCAGCCAGACTCAGGAGGGACAGCCATGTTCCGGCCCAGTGGCCCTCTGGCTCAGCGCTCTGCAGGTCTCCCTGAGTGGCAGCCTGAAACCCCCAAGCAGAGGATAGCACATCCACTCGTTTCTCAGGCTCTGGTTCTCTAGGCCCACCTGTGTGATGCCTCCTACCTTCCCAGCGGAGGCTGAGGCCGTCACTTAAGCCCTAGAGAGAGTGAGCGGCTGCGGTGGCCCCGACAGGCAGGGCCTCGGCTTTGGGGTGGTCTTGCCGTGGGGAGGAGCCGAGGCCCCGGGACGGCCCCTGCGACCTCAGCCGTCCTGACCCGGGAGCTAATCTGTGCCGGGCACTACAGCCCCGTGCTGGCCCTGGGCACCGGGAAATTGATTAGAAATGGATCTGAGGGATTAAAGTAGAACCAGGAGAATTGATTTTTCTCCCCGGGCCCTTAAATGCTGCTCTCTATCAGGTGATCAACTCCTGGGCAGGGGCGGCCCTTGGGACAGAGGTGGGAGTGAGGGGGTGGCCGTGGGGACAGCAGTGGGGTCATGTTCCAGTCTAGTCTCAAGAGGGGGGGGAATCTTGTGTCAAGTCCCTTCTCTGGGCAAGGGACCAGAGGCTGACTCCCTCCCCCACCGGCTGTGTGAACGGGCCAGTCCTGTCCCCTCTGCGTCTTGGTGGCCTTACTGTGAGCCCGGGGGGAGCCCGTGACTCACCTCTCACTCACCATTCATGCATGTGACAAGCCCTGTGGTGAAGAGATCGTGGTAAGCCTCGGCAGGACGCACGGTGGCAACAGAGACTGGCCCGACCGGTGTGTGGAGCCGCTCTACTGCGCACTCCGGGGGCCCCTGCTCTGCCGTCCCCGCCCTGGCCTCCCATCCGCCTTCCGCTGCGGAGCCAGGCGCCGGCTGAGTTAGGAGACGAAAGATAGGCACCCCCTTGTTCCGGCCGCAGGAGCCTAAGAATATGGCCAGGGATCCTGTGGGCACATCAGGTGGCCCTGGGCCTTGGGCAGCGTCCTGAACAGCTAGAGTGTGGTCTCCACTGTGCCCTACCTTGGGTCTGGCAGCCGTGGCCGGTGATGCGGGCAGGCAGTGGCAGTAGGGAAGGGCAGGTAAGCCAGTGCCCAGCCTGCTCCCAGTGCCGCAGGCCCGCCCCAGCCTGACACTGGGAGACCGTGAGGGGCCCAGGAGGCCCAAGGCAGTGGCTCAGCCCTTTCCAGGGGGGCCTAGAAGGGGCTGCCTCTCTTGGATGCTGGGAGAGAAATACTCCAGTCCCTGTGATCTGGGGGCTGAGGGGTAATATCAGCATGATCGGCCTTGTTAAATTCCTCACGGGACATCTCCCAGTACACCGTGCCCTTCCCTAAAAAGGGGCACAGATAAAACCATGGTGGTAGTGACTAAGCCAGGCTGGGTAATGGCTGGGGTTTCCAGGCCCAGACTGGTCCCCACCCACTGCCCAGCAAGTTCTGTGTTGCCCCTCTCTTTGAGGATCTGGCTGGGGATCCTGGCACTTGTCAAAATGTGTGTCTGAGCCTCCGTTTCCCCCTGCATTTGGTGACCTGCCCAGCAGGGTTGGTGTAAGGGTGTGATAAGGCCTCAAAACAGCAGCCCCTAGCCCTGATTAAACACCCGGGCTGCAGACCTTGGCCCAGGATGAGACAGGGCCCCTGTGCACCCCCTATCCAGTGGTCTCTGACGGTCCCTCCCAATCTGACTGTGGGCCTGGCCTTTCCTAGTGGCTGCACGAACCGCAGGAGAAACGCTGAGCTGGAACACCAAAGGGCATGCCGAGGGCCAGGGCAACCTCAGGAGCTGCAAGGGCTGGGGAGCCGGGGCAAAGCATCCCACCGCCCACTCGGGCCAGTGTCCAAGGGCAGGTGGGAGACCGAGTGCCCACGATGCTAACCAGGTTCGAGCTGAGGTCCTGCGATGCTAGCCACGTCTTCACACTCAAGGCCTCCATCCCTGGAGCCTCTGGCCTCTGAGCTCTGAATGTCTGAGCCACGGCAAGCAACGGGGAGGGAAGGGGGTAGACTGAGCGCCAGCCCTCACAGCCTCTGCCCAGGCCCTGTCCCCAGGCCAATCCCTCCTCAAAGCCAGATAGGCCTGGGAGTCATGTGACAGAAAGTGAGAGCAAGCAGAGACCCCCAGGCTGTGGGGGCGACTGCTGGCTGAGTCACGCCGTCAACTTGGCTTCCTTCTGTTCCCGAAGCACAGAGCACTGCGTCCCCCGACTCGTTCCCTCGGTCTACTCTTGGTGGTGGTGGGGGGGGTCCTGGGCTCCCCCAGGTGATGAAGACAGTTTGCCGTGCCAGCCAGCAACTCCACCTGCCTGAGCCAGCCCTCAGGAGCTGGGTGGGCCTCTCCTCACTCGCTGCTCTGTGAGTCTAGGCATCGGTGGTCTGGGGTGCTGTCCTAGGACCTCGACTCCTCTTTCTTGAAAGCTGGAACTTCCTGGTGCTGGATGGTCCTGCCCGGAGCCCGCTGTGTGAAGGAGCCTGGCCTTCTGCCTGGGGGTGGGGGCAGCCCCCATGGATAGCCACTTTGGAACCGGGCCCTGCAGCTAGGAGTGTGGAGTCTGGGCCATGCCGAGTGGGGCCCAGGGTGCAGGGAAGGGCCTGAAGCCGTAGGTAGTCTTTGGTGGGAGGCCCGGATCACCGAGCAAACCTAGTACAAAGTTGGTTAACAAGCCTGTTTGCTCAGCACCAAGCGCCCAGGGGCTGCTCAGGTATGGACAGGGGCTGGGCAGGCAGGAGGATGGTCTGGGGGCTCGGGCCTGGGCATGGGGTGCCCTCAGGGGCCATCTGACTGATGTGCGGTACAAGAGCTGACCTCTGCCTCAGGGCCAGAATATGCTGGATGGCGCTCGTGCTCAGTGCTCCCATGAAATCAGGCCAGCCTCGGCCTCGCCGAGTGCTTACCTCGGCTCGGCTTCCCTCCCCCTGTGTAGCTTCCCTCACTCTTCCCACGGAGCCTCCGTGCATGGCTGCGCTAAGACAGATAACCCCCGGTAAGTCCCCCAGCCTCCCTTCCCATCTCGGTCCTGCCCCACCTTACCAACCCTGTTTGCGCGGCTGCCCAGCACTCTTGCCCAGTGCTTGGAGGGGCAGAGCTCCCCCTGGCTGAGGACACCCTCCTGGCCGGGGCTTGTGGGAGGGTGGGTGTCGCCTCTCTCCCTGCGGTCGTGCCCCAAGCAGTGGCATTTGCATACAACTTTGACCCCATGCTGTGCACCTGCCTATGCCCTCGGTCTGGCTCCCAGCACCTGGGCCCCAGGGATCCACCTGGACCCTTGCCCTGTCTTGGCACAGGACCCTGACCCAGGGTCCTCTTGGCACGTGCTGCCAGAGGCCAGCATAGCCCCTCGTCGGGAGTTCCCCTCCAGATCACGCAACTTCCAGGTCTTTGGTAAGCTCAGGGATGAGTTTTATGTGGGGAGGGGCCTTGCTCTCATCTTTGGTGCCTTATTTCTGTCCCTCCAGTCTTTGCCTGCCCTACCCCCCGCTGCTCGCCCTCCTGGGGGCCCGCTCCAGGGCAGGCTCCAGAGCTCGCAGCCCCGGGGTGCCCGGTCTCCACAGCCACTGAGCAGGTGGGCAACTGAGCAGATAGGCCGGCCGGCCAGCCAGCCGTCTGAAGTCACTCCCCGCTCACCTGCTCACAGCTTAGCCCGGGGCCTGCCTGGGTGACGAGGGCACACCTGGGGCCGCTGGGGTGCCAAGGAAGGTCTGTGTAGATGGCAGGCCCTCGGCCGCTCACCTGACACGTGGGAGAGGGCACTTGGCAGCAGCTGCCCTTCAAGGTCAGTGAGGGGCCTGCACAAAGGGCCTGAGTGAGAACGAAAAGCCAGGACCTGCTTGTGTGTGTGCATGTGAATTGTGGTCACGAGCATGGGCGCGTGCAAGGCTGCATGTGCGAGAGCAGGCCAGCACCCACATGTGTGGGCGTGCGTGTTCGGGGATACGAGGATGTGAGCGAGCAAGCATGCACGCGTGCCTGTGTGGTGTATGCATGTGTGTGTGTGGGTATGCACGTGTGTGACGAGCATGCACACCTGTCCGTGCAAATGCCCAGCAACTGTGCACAGGTGTGAAAGCGCGTGTTTCTGATGAGCATGTGAGTGTGCCTGCGTGAGTCAGTACGTAGTAACAAAGGCCGGTGAGGTTGCACATGCGTGCGAGTACGCGGGTGGTCCAGGCTTTAGGCTGACTTTGGCTTCCAGGGAATTAATTTTGACAGCTGGGGGGCCCAAAACGGTGCCGAGCTCTGGGGCAGTCCTAAGGCGGGAGGGCCTGGTGCCACGCTCAGGAGACCAGGGCGCCCAGCGTGGGTGTGGCCGGGGAGGTCACGACCAGCCTGGGAGCTGGGCCCGGGCCCTAGGGCTAGAGAACCGGCTCCGGCCCTCCTCCTTTCCTCTGGACAACCAGCAACTCCCAAGGAAAGTGCCCCCAGCACCGGCCTGCCAGGGGACATCCAACCACACTCCACAGCTGGGGCCGCTTTATTTCCTTGTCCCCGGAGGGTGAAGGGAGGCTCCACTCCCCACCGGCCACCTCGGGTTCACAGCCCACGGCCTGCGCTGGCCAGTGGCCACCATCAGTAGAACAAACGGGCATCGTGCAGTGTTCTCTGAGAATCTGGGGGTGAGAACAGCCCTGCCAGGTGGGGGTGGGGCGCTCACATGCACACGCAGGCTCTTGGCACTGGTGGGTGTTTGCAGGCGCTAGTTTAGTTAGCACGAAGAACATTTCAGACCTGAGCTGCCAAGCCTGCGGCTGAGCAGTGCCCAGGGGTGCTGGGAAGAAGGGTCCCGGCCAGGAAAATGCTGTCAGATGGGGTCATCGGGGTGCCTCATGTCAGCCTGATTGTGTCTAGGAGACATGGGCCAAGGTCTTATGTGTGCTCGGCTTGCGTGTTTCATTTCGAAGCCCCGGCTAGGACAGTCGGGAGTGGCTCAGGGACCCTCCTTGTGGCCCAGACCCCCCATCGCTGACCCCATACCCTTCCTGGCAGCAGAGCTGTAGACTTTGGGCCAGCCCTGCCTCTCTGGGCCCCAGGGAAGCCACTCCAACTCTCAGTCCGATGTCCCCCCTGACCGTGCCCGCTCGCCCACCTCGCTCACGGCTCTTCCGGCTCCGGGCGGGGGCTGGAAGCCGGGTGTGGCTGGCTCCGTTGGCGTTTTTGGAAAACGGCCGCTCCAGGCAGGGAGGGCCTAGCCTGCGTTCCCAGCAGGGTTGTCTGGCTGGGGGGTCTGCACCTCGCCCCTGCGCCCCCCAGTTCTTGGCTCCCCCCACCATCACCGTGCAGCCTTTCTTGCCTGGCGGGCCCCTGGCCGCCGTCGCCGCCGCCCGCCTCGGGGTGCGAGATTTCTCAGTGGCGTCCTCCTTGCCAGCTTGTGTCTCACGTAGGGGATGTTTCCATTTTTACAGCAGAAAGCAGCGATTCCAAGCGCCTCAGCCGCAGCCGGAATGCGGCGGCCCCCGGGGAGCTGCGTCAGGTGCTTCGGGGGGAGCGGGCCGCTCTGCCAGCCGCGGCCCTAATTGCTGTCACTCAGGGAGCTGGCTCTAGCCTGGGGCGGCCCAGAGTGATGGGGACCACACCGGTGGGCAGGAGCCAGAGGAAGGGTCTCCGGGGTAGGCACAGCTGCTGGGGGCCTCAGGCCCTGCGTCCATGCCTGCTGGCAGCCCCACGCTTAGAGACCCAGCGGTGGTTCTGGGGCAGAAGCTTTGCCTGCGGGACACCCGTCCTATGGGGTGGGCGACAGCCCCAGGTGCAGCAGGTGTCGGCCCGGGTGGGTTGGGATCCTGGCATTGCTCCCACCAGCCTCGTGGCCCGGGCTCCGATCCTGACCCTCGTAGCCGGTCCCGGGGCTGCCACGAAGAGGTGGCTGGCTGTGGCTCACAGTGGCTCTGCTGTCATTGCCGTTACTTGACTCTGTTTTGTTACTACATGTTACCTGCCCACTCTGGAAAGCCTCCCCAGGGGTGTGGGGGACACACTGTCCTCCGTCACCTCCCGCCCTCGCTTGGGGCTGGTCCCCCAGGAAACGGTGGAGCCCAGCAAGAACTGTTCGGAAGGCTTTCGCAGAAATCTTTGCTGTCCAGGGCACAGCAGGTTCGTGAACTTGATCTCCAAAGGTCTCATGAGCTCCACTCTGCCCCCAAGGCTTAGAAGAGAGAAGGACAGGAAGGGGGCAAACTGCATGCTCTGTGATTTACAAACAAAATGATAAGCATTCTTAGGAAAGAGAAGGAGGATTTGGCATTACGTCATCAAAGCTGTGTTCCTTAAAAGAATAGGGTACTGTTTGGCCCATCACACCGGGGGCTGGGGCACGGGGACACAGCAGTCCTGAAGGAGCACTGCCGACCCTGAGGCTCTGGGGGGGCATCACCAGCACTGCAGTCCCGCAGGGAATGGGGCAGGAGCCAAGGGCAAGGCCGGCAGTGGGTCCCGGCCCAGGGGGAGGCTGGACGGGTTGCCGGACTTGGCCTCCCCCTGCCCCATGCCGGACCGCGGGGAGGCTTCCACAGGCTCCAAGCAAGGAGGAGAGGGTAAACCGAAACGTGGACGGCCCAGGGTGGGCACAGGCTGTGGGCTGGCCTGAGGAGGAGTATCCAGCTGGGTCCCACACCTTCTGTCTATCTGCAGGGCACGATGGAGAGCAGGACTGCCCGACTCTGGCTGGTTCCAGGGGCCCAGATCCTAGGTGCGTGGCTGGGGGGCCCGACGGGGCGTGACCCGTGCTATTGATTTGTAAGGCGGGAGGAATGTCTCGGTGCTCACAGCAGCACCTGGGAGTTCTTATGCATGGCAAGGTGGGTACGGAGGGGTCACACGCATGGGGCTGGGGCCCGAGGGGATGGTGCTGGCCCCGGGTTCCCCAACAGTCCCCAAGGGCTGTGGAACCGAGTCCAGGGGTTTGCAATTTCTGGGCTTCCCATCATCAAGCCCACCTACAGCCACCCTTGTCTTCCCATGAAAGGGATCTTGCCCTGGATCATGAACCTCACCACGGTTTCTGGCCTTTGTTGGGGGTTCTGAGAGTTAGGGGTCCCTCTGAGGCCTCATAGAAACTTCTGGCTCCTTGGTCAAGGCCTGCAACCCCCAAGCCTCAATTTCCACTAATAAAATGGCACCTAATCTCCAAGTGGGGGAGAAGACTGGGCTCCTCCTCTCCCTCCAGGCTTCTTAGTGTCTCTGTCCCCAGCAGGCGAGTGGCTCATTAGGGAATCCGGGACCTGCTTCACTGGTGGGCAGGGCTGCTGTTCTCCAGGGCGGGTGCCCTGTCTTGGGAGTGCCCTCTTTCAGACACAGGAGGTGCCTGTCCTTTCTTAAGTAATAGACTCCATCACTTGAGGGCTTCCCAGGGCCCGCCTACCTCTGCCTGACCTTGACACCCTGAGCTTGGACTTGGGTGTTGGTTGAGGAGGGCCCTGCCCGATCTTCATGTCCCCGCAGCCTGGCACTGGGCATGGGTGCCTTGCCAGTGTGGAGGCTGCTTTGGCCTTAGCCCCTTCGGGCATCTGTTCCCGTGATGTCCCATGTATCTAATGACACAAGGACATGGGGGCAGAGCTCCTGCAGAGACCGGTCACTGGGGCGGGCGCCACAGTTTGGATGCTTACACACATGAACACACATGCTTACATGCATGCACACGCATATACACGTGTCCACACATGTATCAGCACATACTAGTGCATGAGTTTGTGTGTGTGTGTGCACACACGCGCGCACGCACACACACACACACACACACACACACACACACACACACACACACACCAGATGAGAAACATTGGCCAGCGAGGACCTGGGGAAGTCAGGCTTGCTGGCAGGCTGGGGCTGGGCCTTGGCCCCTCCAGGTACCCTAGAGAGGGCTCTTTTTGGGAGCAAGGAGCCAACGGGGCCAGGATTTGGACCTGAGTTGGGGATTCGAATCCCAGCTCAGGGCCAGGGCTATCAGATAAGTCCTTTCACCTGGCACACGGGGTCCCTCGACCGTGGTTTAGGACCCCCTTCTGCTAACCCTGAGGCCCCCCACGGGGACTGACCGCAGCTCTGACAGGCTCCCCGGGGGCAGCTGGGGAGCCATGTGCTAGGAATAGCAGCTTGGCTCTCGCTGTCCCCTGGCCTGAGCTGCCCTCTCACACCCCGGACCTGTGGCTTACACCCAGCTCAGACCCATAGGATGCCCTATCCCCGAGCCTGGGTCCCGAGAGTCCCCCACATCCTTGGTCTCGGTCCCCTGGGGCTTCGGGCTCCCCCAGTCCGGGGCAGGATCCTTTGCTGGCAGACTCAAGCTCCCATTCAGCAGCCCCAGGGTGACAGCAGAGGTGGGTGGGGGGGGGGGGCACACACCCACATCTGCTCCTGCCCTCTCTGCGTGAAGACCCGTGAGGCCTTCACTACCCTCCCACCCTGCCCTGCACTGCTCTGCACCCACCCCGAACCCCCACCCTCAGGCCCTCCTGGCCCTGGCGCCCCTGAGTGCCCTGGAGCTGTGTGTCCCAGACCTCCAGCTGGCCCGCTGCTCCTCTGATGACGCGACTTCCCGGTTGGTACCTGCCCGCCGTGCCTGGGCTGCTCGCGCCCCATCCTGCCTGTCCCCATCGCGGGGACGGATTCTCTTGCCTGTCAAGTCCAGGATGGGGAAACCCCCAGGGAAACTGAGGCTGTGTAGCTTCCCTGGACACCACTCTACTCAGTCTCCCCTGTCTTTGGCCTCAGAGACGCCCTCCATGCCAGACAGATGTGCCAGAGCTCAGGGCTGCGGGGTCCTCCCAGTGCAATGGGCATTCGGGCTCAGGGTGAGGCCACAGTCACAGGGACCCTGGGCTCGGGGTCCCACCGCAGCCTCCCACCCCCCACATGGACGCCTCTGTCTGCCCGAGTTCTCAGCCCGCTCCCAGCACCCCTGCCTGCCCACCACCATCTGCCATTCTGGGGAGCTGGTGGTCCCCGAGAGGCCCCCCGCCAGGTGAGGGAAGAGCTGGTCCAGAGGGATGGGACCCACTGTGCCCCCGTGCACCCCTGCAGCTCATGACACCCCCTTCCACTGTCCCTCTTGTCATGACCTGCCTGTTTTAAATCTAGGTTTTATGATTATTCAGCTCTGGCAAAGCCAACAGACCAGAAGACGATTGTCACTAAGATAATGGGTTACTCACAGAGCCTAAGAGGAGGGGGCCTGCCATGCTCCAGGGAGCCCCCGGGGAAGGTGGGTCAGCAGGTGGATCGGGAGAGGGAAACTGTGGGCAGAAGCCTCTGCTGTGGTTTCTGTGGGAAGCCTGCAGGGGAAGCAGCCTCAAGACAGGCTAGTTCGAATGATCGGCGCTCTGGGGCCTAGGGGCTGTCCCTGTTGTCTGGTACGTGGCCCTGGGTGACTAGGACAGGTAGGCAGTGGCCCAGAGTGGGGGAATCATGGAGAAGGTGGCTGGGAGTGGACTCTGGGTTGGTTGGTTTTTCTGCGAAATGTTGTGCTCGCGGATGAGTTGTTTCTTGTCCTGGCAGGGGCAGTCCCTCCAGGGGCAGCCAGGACCTGAGACATCAGAGCACCAGAATGCAGAGCATAAAAGGCATGGTTAACAGGGTACGTTCTGGGAAGGCCCAGCACAAGGAGGGTGGTGCCTAGCAAGCCCCCTTGTCTGCAGAGGAATACCAGGGCCCGCCGTCCATGCCTGCCCCGCTGAGCCATCTAGGCGTGTCACCAACTAGGGGACACAGAGACCTGCCAGGGTGGGGGTGGGCAGAGCCCCAAGAGGACTGGCCCTGTGTCCCGGGCTGGGTCCCTCCAGGGAGCCCATCTTCACATGGTTCTTGTGGCCTTTCATTGCAATCGTTATTTGGGGAAAATTTAAGAGTATGAGAAGGAAGAGCCATCCGTTTTGGAAGGGGACCGCTCAGATACGGGCATTTTCTGTTTCCTGTTCTCTGTGTCCCCTGAGAATGCCCCTTCTGCCCCGTTAGCCACGGTGGCCTCGAGCCCAGCCCCTCAGGAGCTAAGTCCTGGCTTGTCCTGCTGCTTCCTTCCTCTCGACACTACCTGCCTGGCACTCCTTCACCGATTCTGTTGCGGCTGTGCAGACGGCCTTCCATCGCTTTGTCCCCCGTCCGAGGACATCTGCCTTCTAGAAGGATGATGGGAAACACCGACATCCTTCATGGCTAGTGC